>CM029497.1:17688363-18333363 GCA_017140595.1 Eucalyptus curtisii
AAGACAACAGAACATTAGTTGTAGATGGAATTTTCTAGATGGAATTGGACCTTAAATCCTTCATGAAAGTTGTAGGAAACATCTTTAGGAACAACATATCAAAATTTGAGAACAAACGGTATAGATTTGGGCAGTGAAATGATCCTTCTTCTGTAGGTACTCAATCTGGAAGTTGCTGCAGAATTTTAGGAGTAAAGACAGCAAATTACTGCTCTTTATAAATTGAGATATAGGCTTAGGTTTCTTCATGAAAAATGTTAGCCTATGTCTCTTCTATAACATACTAAAATTTCATAGCATTTCGATGAGTTTTGATGCACTTTCTGCCTCTGTGATTGAAACTGCCCATGTCATCTTATATCCTGCCTTGATCCGAGATTGTGCAATAGACCTGTGCCTCTTATAGTTGATTTTCATGACATATAGGTAGTCTAATGGTCTTGTAATAATGGTTAGTTTGTGCATGAGCATGCCTCTTCCATAATTGAAGTGTGGTCATTATATGGTTACCAATTGTGGCATGTGTGTGCAATGAGTGCGACATGGATGAAATATTGTGTGAGGATGAGTCTTGCTTGAAGTTATCGTGTGTACTCTTGAGGTCTCATGCATGCTGTGAGGTGATATAATTCAAAGGTTTGATGTGTGAAATGTGTGAATTAAATGAGTAAGAGATTTCCATTGGTACTGAGATGCCGGTGATGCCCCGGGGCGTGGGATGCCCATGCTGTGTGATCTTGGATGTCTTGGTTGAGTGAGATACCGGGATGCCCCGGAGTTGAGATGCCCTTGTATGTGAACAGGGATGCCTCGGTTGTGTGATACCGGGATGCCTCGGAGTGAGATGCCCCATGTTGAGTGATATCTCTAGTGGTCTCTTGCTGAGCTTCCCAAGGGGGGTGAAGTTTTTATATATCAACGTAGTTTTATTTTATTTTATTTTTTGCCTTGTTTCACAGTCTGGTATCTTCTACGTTCTCGTGGATGATTTGACCGAGCTAGCAGGGGTCTACTCTGACTACGTCCAGGTTTGTCTCGGTCTTCCTTGTTGTGCGGAAGAACACCCTAACTAGATGAGAAAAGTAAACAAGAATAATCAAGAACATGGAGATTTACGTGGTTCGGCGAAAGATCCGCCTACGTCCACGGGAGAGAGAGACGATTTCTTGGTTTGAGCTGCCTCAATTGAGTACAAGGTACAATGCTAATATAAATAAATTTTAGATCCTACTTCTAAAACCTAGCAGGAAAGGAATTCCACTCATAAAGATATTATCAATTCTGAAACCCAAATCTAGGAAATATATATTAGGAAACAATAGTTCAACCTTTAAGCTTCTTCCAGATTTCCATCGACTTTTTAATTTCGAATTTCCAATCGATCAAATGTTGTGGAATTCAAGACAACATCACACCTCACCTTTGGCTTGAACAAACCACAAGCCTCCACTTGAACCAAGAAAATTAATGATATCTCCATCCACCGTACCTTCGCAGGCAGTACGCCCGCCGCACTCGATCGGCGGCCTCCATCAACTTCAATGATGAGTGAGAGAAATCAAGTCCTTGCAGGGACTTGAATTTCTCTGTAGTAACCGTCTTCGTGAGCATATCTGCGGGATTATCTTTAGTATGGATTTTCTTCAAAGCAATGCTACCATTCTCCACATATTCTCGACTTTGTGGTACCAAACTTCAATGTGTTTCGTTTGGAATGGAACACTTGATTATTCGCGAGACATATTGCGCTCTGGCTATCGCAATATAATGTAACACTTTCTTGCTTTATACCCAACTCTGTGACCAAACCAATCAGCCATATTCCCTCCTTCGCAGCCTCAGTTACTGCCATATACTCAGCTTCGGTTGTAGACAATGCTACAGTAGGTTGAAGCATTGCCTTCCACGAAATAGCTCCACCGCCAAGAGTAAAGACATATCCCGTGATGGACCTTCGCTTGTCCAAATCACCAGCGAAGTCTGAATCAACATAACCTGCTTCACCGATCGATCCTCCCTTGGAACTGAACATTAAACCCATTCCGACAGTTCTAGCCCGAACAAACGAAAGATCCACTTAACGCTTCCCAATGCTCTTACCCGGATTGCTCATGTGTAGTATGGACGAGACTCACCGCATGAGCCAACCGGTCCTGCTACAAACCATAGCATACATGAGGCTCCCTACTACGCTGGCATAGGGTACTCAGAGACATCTTTACAACTTCCTCATGTGAAACAGGGCATTGTTTCTGTATAATTTGAAGTGATTTGCTAAGGGTGTACTAACCGGTTTAGCTTTACCCATGTTGAACCGCTCCAAAGACCTTCTCAACATACTTTGATTTACCCAAAGCTTACTTGCATGTCTATCTCGAAAGATTTCCATGCCAAGGATCCCTGCACCAAGATCCTTCATATCAAACCACTACTTAATCGAGACTTTAGGGAATTAATGTCTCTCATTTTCTTGCGGCAATCAACATGTCATCAACATAGAGCATCAACAATAAGTGACTTATCATCCAAAACTTGTAGTAGACACAAGAATCATGCACACTCCTTATGTAGCCAATACAGAAGCATAAAAGAATCAAATCATTTTATTCCATTGCCTCGGAGATTGCTTCAAACCGTAAAGTGATCTCTCAACGAGCAAACAAACATGATTCCTTTCCCTTCCACCTTGTATAAATTTTCTCCTCCAAGTCACCATGAAGGAATGCTGTCTTCACATCTAGCTGCTCGAGCCCAAGTCACATACATGGCTACCATAGCTAGTGAAACACGAATTGATGTCTCGTTTTACAACCGGGGAAATAGAGGCCCGTCATAATCAATCCCCTCCTTCGTGCATAGCCCTTAGCAACAAGTCGGGCCTTGTATCTCTTGCTCTTTCTCCGTTGCTGCTTCCTTTTTTCAAAGAACCCATTTACAACCAATGACATTCCGATCCTTGGGCTTCTTCACAAGTTCCCATGTCTCATTCTTTTGTAACGACTCATCTCCTCCATCATTGCGTCATCCATTTTTCTTGTGATCACTTTTCAAAGTTTCATGGTAGGAGCTTGATTGCCCGAGCCGATAAGAGCATAAGCAACCATATCCTCAAAAAACCGTACCTCTCCGGTGCTTTGGGAGTGCGCCTTTCCGACCCGTCGCAATGGTATGAGGAACTTCTATCGTTTCTTTGGTTTCAAGCTCACCTTTAACGATAGATTTATCACTCTCCTTCTTCAACAGCCGCGCGTGGCACGTAGCTTGACTTCAACATTATGATTCATAGAATATAGCATCCACCACTCATTGGAGAACTTTCTTCTCACTTGGATCCCATAATTTGTAGCCTTTCACTCCTTTCGTAACCAAAGAAATATGCATTGTTTTGATTTTGGATCCAACTTTGAGCGCTTTGAACTCTGCACATGTACATAAGCGGACAACCGAATATTCTTAAATTAGAATAATCAACAATTTTACAGGTCATACCTCTTCGAATTTTGCATTTAATTGCGATTGATGGAGACCGATTCACAAGATAACATGCCATGCAGACAGCTTCTGCCCAAACTCCTTGCTCAATCCTGCATGCAGCCTCATGCTCGAGCTCTCTCTAATAAGGTCCGGTTCATCCTTTCCCGCTACGCCATTACGTTGGGGCATATCCGGAACTGTGGAGTGATGTTTGATCCCTTCATTCTTGCAAAGCTCTATGAATGGTGTCGATTTGTACTCTCCTCCATTGTCCGATCTCAAGCACTTAACCTTCTTCCCCGTTGAAGTCTCAACTTCAGCTTTCTATTCTTTGAACTTTTCAAAGACTTCACCTTTGTGTCGCATGAAGTAGACCCAAAATTTGCGAGAGAAATCGTCAATGAATGTCACAAGTATTCCTTCCCTCCTTTTGACTTTACCGGTGAAGGACCCCATACATCCGTGTGTACACATGCTAAAACCTGTGCCCTTGCTTGTATGAGTTGCAACATTGAACCGTACTCTGCATTTTTTCCAAACACACAAAATTTGCAGAAATCTAATTTGCATGTTTTTATACCTTTGAGTGCATTCCTCTTGTGAAGCTCCATCAATCCTCTTTCTCCCATATGCCCGAGACGCATATGCCATAGATAGGTGTTATCTATCTCCATGCTAGCATCCGTCAAGGACACCTGAGATGCTCCCACCTTCTGCTTTGTGGTTCCTATAAGTTGATATAGGTTCCCGTGCCTCATCCTTAGAACAACCAGAGCTCCCTTAATCACCTTCAAGACTCCACCTTGAGCCGTGTACTTGCATCCATTGGATCAAGTGCTCCCAATGAGATCAAATTCTTCCTTAGACTAGGAACGTGGCCTTACGTCTGCTAAAGTTCTAATCATGCCATCAAACATCTTGATTTTCACTGTTCCAACACTCCACGGTCTTGCACGAGTATCATTCCCCATGAGAACTGAACCACCATCATATGCCTTGTACTCATCGAAGGCTTCTCGATGAGGACACATGTGAAAAGTGCATCCGGAGTCCATGATCCACGAATCTTCAAAGATGTCCTTCCCGATGATATGGACAAGACGTCCCCATCGTTGGTCTCAATCTTTGTCGCTACGCTTGCCTCATCCGAGCTCTTCTTCTTTTTCTCGTTCTTATTTGGACAGAATCTCTTGGTATGCCCTTCCCGATTGCACCCGTAGCATCTTCCTTTGAACCTTCCCTTGGATTTTGATCGACCCCTCGCTCGATCCTCGATCCGTTGATCTTCCTCTTCCTTGATTGCTTTTCTCCTTTGCAAAGAGTCCTCTCTCGAAGATTTTGAACTACTTGCCCTTTTCCAAGTGTCGTTTGAAATCGGGCAGCGATCCACCTCTCCGATCTCCAAGGTTTCCTTGCCATAAAGGAGCGTAGTCACCAAGTGGTCAAATGAATCCGGCAACAATGCCAATAGTAGAAGCGCTATGTCTTCATCCTCGAACCTTACCTCCAAGCTTGTAAGTTCACTAATCATCTTATTGAACACGTTAAGGTGTTCCAACAGATCTCCTCCTTCACTCATCTGAAGTGAATACAATCTCTTCTTCAAGAACAACTTGTTCATTAGGGATTTCGTCAGTAAATGCTTTCGAGTTTAAGCCATACCTCCGGAGCAGATTCGATTTCCGCTACATATTGAAGGGCTTCATCCGATAGGTTCAATCGGATTGCGCTGCACGCCCTCTCCTCCATGTCAACCCAATCATCATCGTGATGGTGTCCGGCTTGTTCGATTTTCCCGAAGAACCTTTGATAAACCTTGTTGAATCAACAGATCCTTCATCCTTCTCCGCCATAGTGTAAAACTATTCTTCCCGGTGAATCGTTCAATATCAAATCGAACGGTTGAACCTTTTCCAGCCATCTAGTTAGAAGTTGCAATATAGGAACAGAGAACCTGGATTGCTCTGATACCAATTGTTGTGCGGAAGAACACCCTAACTAGATGAGAAAAGTAAACAAGAATAATCAAGAACACAGAGATTTACGTGGTTCGGCGAAAGATCCGCCTACATCCACGGGAGAGAGAGAGAGCGATTTCTTATTTGAGCGCTCAATTGAGTACAAGGTACAATCTTGATATAAATAAATTTTAGATCCCCACTTTCCTAAACCTAATAGGAAATGAATTCCACCATAAAGATATTATCAAATTTGAAACCCAAATCTAGGAAATATATTAGGAAACAAATAGTTCAAAATCTTCAAGCCTTCCTAGATTTCCCGATCGACTTTTTAATTTCGAATTTCCAATCGATCAAATGTTGTGGAATTCAAGACAACATCAGCAATCTTCCTTGTCATTTCTAATTCACATTACCCTTTTGCTATAACGATACTCGATGATAAGTTTGCTCAAATTATCCAGGCTACTTTTCCTGCACCATCAACAACTAGCTCTTTACCGTTATCTCTCTTCTTTCATACTTCACCGTTTGAACAAAAAACTGGTGTCTAAAGTTGGTAAGGAGATTTTGATTGAAACTGTAGTTCAAGCGACCCCGATACACCATATCTATATTTAAGATTCTTATTTTGATTTGAAAAGCTGTCAAGCAGAAAATTGCCTCCTTCCAGCGGAAACAAAATATGTCCAGTTCAGGAGTCCATTAGGAAGAAATGGGATGTATTAAAAACCAGGATAGATAGCATGGGACCTGGTTTCAAAGACAATGTCACTTTTAACAAGGCAATGTTGGGTAAATGGGCTTAGAGGTTGTTATATTTTACTTATCCCTGTGAGGTTGAAGTTAGATTTTAGAGTCAATGGTGCATCTTAATTTCAAATTTTAACAAGAATACAATTGAGTTAACTTTTTGAGGATGTAAGCAGTCTTTGACATGGCATGCTGAGCCATCTTGCAATCCCAACATAGGAGATTGCGCCAGCAAACCTGCCACCGAGACATATCTTTCTTTTGCAGGTCTACAGGCATGTCTCCAGCGGCCCCCTCACAGCCGGCCACTGCCAGCCGATTAAAGCCTTCCTTTGCCGATGACCCATCGGACTTAACAGCCACCACCGTGCCCTGCGATATTACCTTTTCATTTCTTTCATCGTATCCAGCTAGAGTCCAGCAATCTGGGCGAGCCTTTGCAATCCTTGTTATTGTTCATGAGCGCTAACAATTTTTTTGCAGTCGTGTGGCTAGCAAGCTTCTTGACGAGATTCCAAGCAATGCCACAGTACTGAGGAACCTCTTAACATGATTACCTCACCCGCCGTCGTCGGAAATTTCTCTTGCCGCTGGTCCACCTCTTGGAAACAAATACGTTAAAATAGGTAATGCCCTCGACCGATTCCAATTCCAATATTTTATTGCCGAATTTGAATTATTTGATTCTAACCGTGATTTGGTAAAACTTTTAGGCATTATCCAATTAGGAGAATTTCCATATAAAATCGCAATAATCATTAGTTTGAGCTGCGGTCGGACAATTTTTTGATTTTTTTAGTCTTGGTGAATATTTTGTTGAGGCTTTGTTAAACACCTCTTGCAGATCTTGTCGCCGTTGACGGTTCACGAGACGGAGCTCATGGTGGAGCACGAATAGCTCCAGAGAGGAGATGGAGTTGGGCAGAAAGAGACAGAGCGGCACATGAACTCCAAGTGGCCCCCTTGTCGGCCTTGACAACAGACGATGGAGAGGCCTAGATCGCTCTATTTGTGGGGCGATAGCGGTTCAGCCGTGGCGTGGTTGGCAACAGTTGAGCCGGTGGAGAGAGACAGAGAGGGAAGAGGAGAGGTGGGTGTTAGGTTTTGGTTAGGTTGGGACGATTTGCCGTGAAGTATAATGCAAATACATTCGACATACAACAGATCTAATTGATACTTAGAAATACGAACATCACCCACATTTTAATTATGTTTGCATGTCCATAAAATTCATACTTATAACCAAGTGAATACTTGGTTGGAGGAAGTTTTCTTTAGCATGGGGAAAAAAACAAAGACCTCACACATACTAAATGGAAGCAACTCGAAAACAAAGACCTCACACATACTAAACGGAAGCAACTCAAAAACAAAGACCTCACACATACTAAACGGAAGCAACTCCTTGTCTCATTTTATTACCCTTGGGCGTTGTCTGGCAATCCTACCTACTTGGTTGAATTATTATGCGGTGCTCCTCACTATTCGGTCACCTCTCGCAGCAGAGCTTCCCATACATCTGGAATATGCACCGACATATCACTGGCAGCGCCCCTGCGAGCAGCAAGTAGCGGAACCTCACCGACTCATGTGGCGTCACGGCAAAGATTGCCGACGCATAGGTCACCATCATCGAGGCCGTGGCCACCCATATCTCAAAGTGCAGTGGGAACCTGTAAGTGAGACAGACAATGACAAGTAGAGAAGTGGAGAGCGCGAAAGTGTTGGAGATCAAGAACACATAAAAGGCAATTTGACGAGATGCGTAGATTGCCATGCCGGCCGAGTGGCCGTCTTCATTGTCTTGCCATACCCCGCCAGGAGGGTTCACGCCTGCCTGGAATGTGATAGCCGCAATCAGAGTAGCGATGATTAGCATGATGTTCCGCACGTCACTTGGTTTGTCGCTTTTGGGGTTGTACTGGAAGTATAGGAACCAGTTTTCTGCTATGTTTGCTGGTATGGGACTCTGTCCTTGATAATTACCGTCATTGCCTTCCTCCATTTTTTCAGGCTTGTGTTCTGCCTTTTTTTTTTTCTTCTTTGAGAGAGAGAGAGAGAGAGAGAGAGAGAGAGAGACGCTTAAGAGTGAAGATACTGAACTGAGAGACGCTTAAGAGTGAAGATACTGAACTGTGTTTTGGTTGTCTTGGTTATTATAGGAATGTAGAGAGAGAGAGTGAGGATGCTCTACTGTGTATTGTTTCGGTCGTTTTAGTTTATATAGGAATGTGAAGAATCATAAAATTATTGAATGATGTGTGTGAACTTTTTCTTGATGAATCCAACTGTTCCGGCCAAATTTCTTCCGGGACAAAATATCTTTTATCGAAAATAGTTCTTTAGCTTTTAATGAGAGGATGCATATTTCATGACAATTCCAGAAGGAAATGTCATAGATATACAATGAAATTGAAAGCTTTATTACAAACATCATTATATATACACAAATAAGAATTTAATCGGTGACAAAGCTTGAAAAATACAATAACTTCAATAAGGATAAAGGTAAATAAACAATGTCAGAATTTAATTGTCGACAATGCTTGAGAACATGAAGATATTACATTAGAATTTAATTGATGACGCAATACTCATAATAAAATACACGTGGGAATTTAAGTAGCAATGCAAATCTGGAAATTACAACTAAAAAATATGTCGGAATTTAATTGACGATGTGAGTATGGAAATTTAAAGTACATGGTAGGAAAATAAAAATAATTGAAAGATAGTAGTTTTGTTTGATTTGTGCGGGGGCTCTCCGATATCCGGTTGGTGGTATTTGTAATGGTTTTTGCCATAACTTCTCTCGAGAGGTATCCTAGCTGTTGTACTCATGTTTCTTCATATCCAAAAGTTCTATGCCCATATTTTCATAATTCCATAATCGCCTCATTGGCAATGTTGAAAGTAACGTTTGCACTAATGTGAAATGAATCAAACCCACAGCTTGCCGATCTAACAATTCCCACTTTGCTTGCTTCATAGAATCTAGTTTCTCTCCAAACAAAGGCTGATGCAATTTTTTTTTAATACAACACATCCTTGATTTGCATTTTCCAAAAATCAAAGTCCTTACCATCAAATCGATCAATCTTCACATTCTGCTCATCTATATTTGCTCCCACTATTGTGCCAAAACCAAGATCTAATACCAATTGTTAGGAACGTGAATTTATGATGAGAAAAATAGAGAAGAAAAACAAACGAAATTTTTACGTGGAAAAAACTTCCCAAAATCAGAAAGGAAAACCACAGTATGCACTAGGCAATCTTTCTACTATTAGTATCAATGTTACAAGTTCAAGAGTTATGAGCTTCAACGTTATAATTATAAAAGATATTGTCCTTGTATAAAGCAAGTCTAGGGCGTATACAATTACGGTAGAAGTACATGCATGCCATTAGCAATGGTAAAAGCCTTAATGTTTGCTTTAACATGACAGGATGAGTGATTTAATGGGAAGTGTCTGCCCCCAACAAACTTTTTCTATGCTTGAACATTATTTTCCTCTATGAGACTCCATAGCTCCATCTACTTTTGCTGTTGTTCAAAGTTTAATACATTTCCAAGAACCTTTTTTGTGAGTGTACCCACGATCCAAAATTTTATGAGACGTTCACTACGCATCCATAATATATATTCTGGATTATTTATTTCGACCATTTTTTCTAATGTTTGAGTCTGGAGTGGTGGTAGTATCTCTTTGATACAGAAATCAAGTACGTTCCTACTTTCAATTAGAGACAAAACCTATGTCTCCCAAAGCAAATATTTGTTTTCATTGACCTTCAACATCGCAAAGTCTGCCACATTGATATTGGAAGGAAATTGAAATTTTAAGTTTGAAGAGGAGATGACATGATTGTATTGATTTTTTCTCCTTAACAAGATTAGTGTGCCTTTGTTTGGCTCTGATATAAGATAAACAGAGAATTGAATGAATGAAGCACATAAATTTCATTAATACTTTGTACAGTATAAATAGAAAGATATTAGAGATATATTGTCCTTGTAATCATGGTAGAAGGTAAAGATGAAGATAACAACTTAATTTACATGAAAAATGAACAAAAAAATAAAATCTCTAAATGATGAATCCGTGGATACTTTACTTGATGTATTATCTTCATGTTGATTTGTGAAAAGTTTTACACTATAATCATGCTGATATTTTGATTTGATTCGATACTTGTATAAAGCAAGACCAAGAATTAGAAATTGACCCTAGAGTCATTGTTTACAATTTGTTTGTCTTGCTCTTGAGACTAAAAGAACGGTCAAAGTCGCCCCTGGCTATTAGCGATGCAGTGTATTGCGCATGTGCGTGGCTTTTCATTTGTTGGGGTTGCAACGAAGCTGAATGTTTAATTGCTCGAGAGTCCCTAGGCCCATCGAATCTTGTGTCCCCATGACACCTAACCGCACTCTTGTGTCCTTTCCGTAGGAAAAGATCACTTGAAATGAAAACGGCAATTTATATGCGTTAAAAACACGTAAACTCTACTTGAGGTAGCAACTTGCACCCTGACCCAGGCAGTAAAAACTCTTAGTAGCGGGGCCAACGTGCGTTGATTGCCTTCAACTATTCGATTGGCAATCTTGACCTCACAAAATTCGAGGTCGTCTCCACTCCGACGTCGCCAGAGGGATAAACGATGCGGGTGGGTGCTTGGGAATGGGCTCGTGGCCACGGCGACGTTGTCGTGCAGATGCATTCGTCGGTGGAGTGCCCGGATGACTATGTAGATGAATTTGGGGTAAAATGGTAAAGAAGAACTAGGCACGGAAGGTGAAAGTAAATGGACAAACGGATAATCGATCTGATCACGACTCTGACGATGTGAGAACTTGGCGGGAGTAAGAAGAATTAATAAACGAGTGCGACTGATCCATCTTGTGATGTGGTATTCATGCTTAGCACAAGTTCTCAAATTCTATCAGTCGCAACTTGGTACATCAATTAAGTATTCATTTGATATTAAACTTAGGAGTCAGGATTCATCTATTGTGGGCTAATTAGAAGCCTAGTAAATGTGAGAGCCCGCCTTACTTCCGCAAACTATGTGATTGTGGTTTCAAAATTTTGGTTACACTAGCTTTATCTAATGTCCATTATTTAAATCCTTATCTCTTTTATAAAATAACTTTCATACAATGTTTCCTGTTTTATTTCCTAACATGCATCTAAATAAATATCAATGTATAAGTGCTGAGATAATTATCTAAAAAATTCTAAGTATATTATATGACGGTCAATTTAGTCATAAATTTCTTTCCAAAATAGTTGTTCCAATAAATTTTGATAGCAAATCGCTGATGTAGCCATTGATCATCCTATATTGCACAATCAATACTAATGTGGACTGTTTTTTATTTTCTTTTTTAATTTTAACGTTCTTTATAAATTTTTTAATTGTTTCGTTTCTTTTTTCTTGTATTTTACACTGTCCATCTTACTTAAAAAAGCAAAGAGTAGAGAACGAGAACCAATGCATTAAATATGAAGACTAAGGCTACTTTCTTGGACAGAGCATGTTTCCGATTCTCGTGCAGGCTGCGATTATATATGAGTTTTCCGATTCTCGTGCTCCAGTTCACGCATTAATCCTGGTACGAATCCTCGTGCTCATTGGACAATGTTCATAATCATTCGACTCCGGTGTATTGTCTTTATACGTCGTCACGACACGAATCTCGTGAATATGAAAAAAAAATTGACATGCTTTTTTTTCTAAAAATTATTTTCTTAACATACATAACACAAAACTGAAGATTCCGACAAGGGAGGAGAGCCAATAAGTGGGGTGGATTTACGTTATTATTTTATGCGTTCACGTTACTATCGATTACTTATTTTGTGATTTAATTAATATTTCGATTTTATTTCTCATTTTTAAATCAGGGAGGATATATTAAAAATGGGTCGCAGAGCCACTTTAAACAAAACCTTACTCAAACACTGACATATGATTTTATTTCTCATTTTTAATCAATATTTTGTCTTTATAAATTACTGCATCTTACTTCTCATATGAAAATTTATGTTACTTCCAACGTTAAGAATAAGATAAGTCTCATACCGATGCAATACATGGGGCATCTAGCTAGTTGGCTAATAAGTCTAGGTAATTATAACTAAAACATATTTAATTTTTTTTAAGGAAAGTCTAAAAGTCGCATAGATAGAGCCTTGGGGGTTACTCTTTCCTTGATGAAAATTACTAAGCAATGTTTGGGTGGCGACTACTAGAGCGTTAAGATAATATCTAGTAATTTAGGATAAAATTCCAAATTAGAAGAGGATTTAATTTGATTTATTTCCTAATTTGATTTTTATAATCCTTCACTTTAGATTTTTTTTAATATTTATTTATTTCGAATTTTAATGAGAATACAATGTATAACAATAGCATGTGCACATCATATAGAATAGGATGCATATATATATTTGTAATGTCATTATGCCATGTCATCTTGCCACGTCATTATATTTTCCATGTCATTATGCCACATCATTGCCATGTCACCATCCATGCTAGTCATACTTTTTAGGTCATTTAGTGATCGCATGTTAGGTATATATATAGTCAAAAGTGCATGCCATGTTAGTATAATTTATAATTTTTGTTCGCCATTAGAATTAGGTCATATAAATTGCACATCACATATCACTAGTGTAATTCATGCATGTTAAATTTAGAATTAAAATTGCATCTCATGCGTAGCATATTTGATTTTCATAAATATAAGATCCCCAAAAAGGAGATACTAAATTAGAAGTACATAATCATTTAGAAATAATATTCATGTTAGACATGCATTAATAAATAATACATTGTAGATATTTGAAAATGAACCTTAATAAGGTTTAACTTTGCTTACTTGAGGTATTTAGGTTCTTGCCCTACTCAAGCAATTTATGTAGTCCTTTGATCATTCGTTGTTAAATTATTGAATGCACATCGCATGATCATGTTTGTATGTTAGTGATTTAGAATCAATCTAGGTTGCTCGCAAAAATAGTTTTGAAAATAAAGAGAAAATGTACCAAAAGGACATTACATTAATCTAGCATAATCAAGTCTGAGAATCTATCGAATCTTTGGTTCGTAAAGGGTTTCTAATCAACCCCAATTGATTAGTGGCAACTCCTAATTGAATGAGATTGCATGTTTAAATTGACAAATTTGAGTATTAAGTTGCAATTGGTAGGGTTTGGGAGAGTTTATACTAAGTCTTTGGGCTTAGTAATTTATTAGTTTTTTCGATTGGCAGTTCACCTCTAGGAAGGACGCAACACCTCCATACTAGTTTTCTAAGTCTCCCCAACCCCTATGGAACTTATTATGTTTACAACTGATCGTCTTTGTTCAGCTAGTACCGTTCTTTAATGAAACTGATTCGTTTTTGACAAACAAAAAAAAAAAAAAAAAACTCGTCCTAAAGAACATTCAATCATGCCTTCGTGCATTCAACTTCAATGAACTATAAATTATCCAATCAACTCATCAAAACTTCAAGAAATCATCACCAAAATCAACCAAACTCGATCCTAATCACATTCATCATCATCCTAGAAATTTCGGCCACATCATGATAATTATGGGAACAGATCAAGCAAATCCTACTCTTAGACCATACTTGAACTAATCCTTTAGAACACCTATCCTGAGCATGCAAAATCAAGCTCAATTAACATGAAATCATCACATACCCCCCCCCCTTCCCAAAAAAAAAATGAAATCATTAAATCAACGTCAATGTTCATCTAGGATAATTCGGCCAAGTAAGGATTAAAGTCCTTGGGTAATCTAACATGCAATTTATTTTGATTTTTTGGAAACTGAACTAGCTTTATATTTTTATAACTACTCAATTTCATTACTTTTCACCTTGACTATTAACTTATAGATTGAAGCTATAGCTTTAATTTTCAACTATAGCTGAATCAAAGATCATTAGATGATCCTTGTCATAAGGAGATTAGTGCTCTTAATTGAGATCGTTGGCAAGCAACAATGGAAAACCGGCCTAATCAATGAGATTCCAACGACAACGATGGGTAGGGATCACCACAAACGACTCAAGCACACGTTAAGGAAAGTGGTTGCACATCAGGACTGGCAGCAAGAGGCCAGAATTCGGCTAGAAAAAACCGGGAGGAAGGAAGCCATGGAGAGAAAGTGAGAGAGAGAGAGAGAGAGAGAGAGAGAGAGAGAGAGTTTTCTTGTGAGCTTATGGCTTGCCAAAGTGAAGTAAGAGAGGGTAATTTGGAGGGTAAATTTTAAAACTAAATAATCTTAGCCTTGCATGTCAATATTTAATTTAATGGCTAAGGTTTATTCTTTAATGGCTAGGATTGGCCCCTATCGGCTCTTGCTAGAGCACATGGATGGGTGACATGATACGATCCATGGCTACGATTAGATGAGAATGAATGGCCAAGATGAGGGTGAACCTTGATTGATGATATGGCATGGTATTTTGATAAATTTCAAAGAGTGAATATTTGGTAAATATGTGATATAGTGAGAGAGAATAGCTGGCCATACTAGTGGGCTGGTGGGCTTGAAATTTGTTGGCCCAATAGGTCAAATGGCCCAATTGGGTTTCAATTTGATGGGCCGGACTCAATTGGGCCTAAGCAGGTTGACTCAGGTTTGACCCTAGGTTTGGAACCGTCGTTTCATGCTCAAATTGTCATAATCCTATAATAATAGATATTGAAATTGAGTTGTGCTTGGCCTAATTATACTTTTAGTGCTCTTTGACTTCAGAGAAAAAAGTTATCCATGACCCTAAACTTGTACTCAATTGATAATTGATCCGTCTCTGAGCTTCAATTAATACATTTTTTCCCTTTTAATTAGCGAAGAACGAGATAATTAAAACTTGTACAAGGTGGATATGTGCTTCACTCGCTTCAAGTCTTGTATTTTTCCTTTTCTTCTATAATGATAGCCAAGATTACCAATTTTTTTTTTAAATGTTAGTTCATAGATGAAATGGATCGAGAACATTACTCTAGAAACTAGTAGATTATCCCATGTTCACCTCAAAATATTGTCGATATGGGGATAATTACCAAAAAAAAAAAAAAGTTATAAAATTATTGTACAAATGTCCATTTAGTCAGAAACTTTTCAATTTGATCATTTTAGTTCTAAATATTTTATCAATTTGCCAATGTAGTCATTCTAATCAATTTTGACCGGTAACTGTTGATGTGAACGCCAATCGTCTCACATGCCACGGTGATAGCCCATTGATGTAGATAATTTTTACAATTTTTTAAGATATTTTTCAATTTTATTATTTTTCCTTTTCCCTTGCCTGTGGTTGGTAGTGGTACAGGCCATTACGCCTTTGCCTGTGGGTAGGAAGGACGTCCTAGCACTCGCTTGTGGCCAACAACCTTGACGGATTGTTGCCAAGGCTGCAGACCAATGGAGGGACGTAGGAAAAAAAATTCATTGTGAAACATATTTTTCGCATATTTACATTTGCACTCCATCTGCACATTGTTGTCCTTCTTCAAGTTGTCCTTGCTAGATTCGTTTGTAGTGTTATTGTTCAACTCACATATCAAGGACCACGAAGCGGGATTGAGATACTAATCCTATGGAAAGGCCAATCTGAAATCGTCTTTCGGTCCTATAAGAACTTGGTCCGCGTGGACTGAGTTTCTTCATTCCCAATGGAGTTTCAGAATTCAAATGGTAAGTTGCTTAGAGGATAAGTTATAATAAACGCATTAGTGAAAATCTGCTGTCGCGTGTCTTGTGAAGATTAGACAATGTATTTATTTGTAGATGAAATTAGCTAGGGAATGATATACACTGCACGAATCTTAACATTGTTTGTGAAATATAAAGTTTTTCTATGGTTACCGGAAGAAAATAGATTACTACGAAAAAAAAAAATAAACTGTGTTGACTGATAAAAGCATTTACAGCTTCCTCCCATGGCACCCTCCTGGGAACCAAACGCAGTAAAATAATTATAAAAAAAAAAAAAAATCACAACAGGCGCTCACTCTCGGTTCCGAACATGATATTATGTAATTCAATTTGGGCATCAGAATTGATTTGATTTGCGTAAAATCTAGTGTTTTAAAAACCGGACCAGTCCAACCAGCTCAACTGATTGTCGGCCTGTCCTTTGGTCTGCCTCAAAATTCAATCACGATTGTGGTCAATACCGGTCAAACCAGCCGAGACCAACAAGCACACAGATGGAAGGCAATATAGCAATCATATAGATATAAAGTCAGTTTATTTCTTATTTGGGATAACTACGCCGAAAGTCTTAAAACTTGTTGAGAAAGTGCAATTGAGTCATAAAACTTTCAAAAAATGCAATTTAGTTCTAAAATTTGTCACGAAAATGCAAGCTGAGTCCTAAAACTTTTAAAAGTACAATTAAATCCTAAAACTTGTCAAATTGATCCAATCAAGTCCTTCTGCTAAATGTATTTTTTTAAAAAAGTTTTAGGACTCAATTGTATTTTCTTGACAAGTTTTAGGATTTGATTGCACTTTTTAAAATTTTAGAACTCAGTTGCATTTTTATAACAAATTTTATGACTTAATTGTATTTTTTTTTTTAAATTAAGACTCAATTGTACTTTTATGACAAGTTTTAAAGCTTTTATTGTCCTTATCTATTCTTATTTTGAGAAAGATTTATGAAGTCAAAGTCCACAAAAAGCTCATATCAGCTACGGTGAGACCCAAATTGACCCCTCTTCGAACTAGCCGGTTTGACCGGTTTTATGGGATGAAATTGTAATTTTTGACTTGGTTAAAAAGGGTTGGCCAAAAAAACATAAAGAAGAAGAAAAGTGGATGCTCAGATCAGATTAAAAGGGCCGCGCAGAGAAAAGAGAAAAGGAAGAAGAAAAAATGGAAAAGAAAAAATAAAGGTTTCTCCTGT
This sequence comes from Eucalyptus curtisii, assembly GCA_017140595.1. Taxonomy (NCBI): domain Eukaryota; kingdom Viridiplantae; phylum Streptophyta; class Magnoliopsida; order Myrtales; family Myrtaceae; genus Eucalyptus; species Eucalyptus curtisii. The sequence continues at coordinate 17,705,494 of CM029497.1, forward strand.
ATACGCCGCCGCCTTGGAGATCTCGCGAAGCTGGATTAGCTTCATTTCACAATGTTTGGTAAAGGTTCAAACCCTTTGTCCATCTAATCGGAGTAATTTTCCAAGTTAGAGCATTCATTCAGAATTAGGTAAATTCTGAACTGTGGGGTTCGATTTAGGGTTGTTAAGCTGTGAAATTAAATGGAAATAATAGTATAGAGCATTATGAAGTCATGGGGTTTGATGCAAATTGATTTTGAGTTACAATTTGATTAAAACAAATTTTAAAAGTTTCACTCGTGAGCTATGCAAAGAAGATAATTTTGAATATCTACTTTGAGCAAGCGTTTTGTTGATGCATATGAGTAGTTTCTAGTGATTCCTTATCAACTGATTAATGTGGGGATGTGGTTTCTAGAGAATTCCTTATTAACTAATAAATGTGGGTTTTGCCTTTGATCAGAATAAAAAAATTGAAATTTTAGGCATGCGTAAAAAATGCTTGCAAGCTAACAAATATCACCAATCAATACCAACTTGGCAGTTCAACCGCATATTGCTCAGCAACTGCTAACCCTGTTGGCTTTTATATGGCTAACTGTGATGCAATCGGCTTGTGCATCCTTCACATACACGAAAAGTCCCAACTTGTTGGCCTTTGCTGCACTCCATTCATTTTTTACATGGCTATTTTGCCGATTCTCAATCTAACAGGTCCCCTTTGAGGGGATTCAAACCTGACAGCTGACATAAAAGTGCCCGAACTCGAAGGCTAACAGTGCGAAAATGAAAATATCCCGTGCACACGGCCCAACTTGTTAGCAGCTTTCCTAGAATATTCCATAATCAAACAGTATGTTTCGGACGAATCTCCTGAGAGAGCTACGGGGCAACCAGAAACCAACCTCGGGATCAAGGAAAACACCGATGCGGTGCATAGTCAGGAGACATCCAAACACAACAAAAAGAACAATCCCGAGCCCGATGGTTCTGGTCAGTACGACATACGTACCGCAAGCAAAGGCCAGCACCAACCCGCATATCGCAAAGTAAATGTAACATCCTGCAGCGGTGTTGTATCTCACCTGTTGGCGAGCGCCCCAGAAAGAAGGATCGTATAGTAAGAATAATGCCAGGATGGAGAAACAGAATGCAGTTGTGTTAAATATCACGAAGGCTTTGAAAGCAGGCCTGTCAGCAAGAATTGGCATTCCTTTGTCGAGTCCCTCGTCGTAATAACCCCCGGGCATCGTGAAGGCCGCAGCAAAGGTCACTGTGGCTATGAGCACTGCCACAAGTAGCTGAAGGTCGATAATGCTTCTTTTTGACGAATCGACATTGTCTCGGTTGCCGGTATTAATTCCTCTGGTTATCGAGACAACTGGTTGGCCCTCAACAAATTGCTTGTCTAACCTCTTCTTAACATATTCAGTGACCCAGTCTTGATAACACTGGATTCCATGACATCCTTTCAACACATGATGAACTTTTCCAGCTCTGTAGCCGACCTAAAATTGTACAGAAAATATCAATTAACTAGTGGTCTTTCCTGGCTAAATACTTCCAGACCCTAACTTTACACACTAGAAAATGCTAACAAATAGAACTCCCGGTGAGTCCAAAAACATTGAGGAGAATTCATTCAATTCATCGCTTTTAGATAAGGTGGCAGGTAGACAAAACCAATAAATAGAGTTTCCTAGAGTAAGCAATTACTGTTTTAGGTACCGTTTGAAATCCTTTTCTTAGTTGTGGAGAGTGCAGGTTCTCTCTTTTACCTCAGAAGCCGTTGGAAAGGGGCCGAAAAGAAAAAGGACTTTAGCTATATTGTAGGAGATATTCTGCTTCTTTAATAGGACTGTAAAATAATAGTTGTTTCAAAGTCAGAATGTGCATAAACTTCTGGATTGGGACCTCTAAAGTTACGATTAATTACATCTTAAAGTTAGCCTTTGAATAGTTTACGCCTCAGTGCAAGGGCCATTAGACAGTCCAGATTTATTCTACATCTTTCTTTTCTTTCTTTTTTCCCTTTTACCTATCCCCAACAATAGAGTATCCCAATCCTAAATGTTTTGCATTGTTTTCAAGAAAAATAAGACACACAATAACTCTTGAACTATTCGAAGACACGCATGTTGCATGGATTTGAGATTTATAATTATTGAAAATTTTTGTTTTGATGAGATTCATACAACCCAATATTTACAATCTTTCTACATTATATCTTACAAAAATAATATATATTTATCAATCAAATGATGAATTTAACTAACAATGAATATTACTTAGCTAAGTGATTTGCTTTAAACTATACATTATTACTTGAATAGTTTGTTACTGCATAACTGTTAATACAACAAAAAAGGTTCAAACTTAAAATTCTTTAAAGCTAATTTTACTGCATGCAGTTAGTGTTTGGCTATTAATATAATATTGTGGTTTTGTTGTTTAATCAGATCTTTTAAAGTCGAATTGTTAAATCAGATTTTAAGGGGGGCTTTTATATGTTTAATTGGATCTGTAAAGACTTCTATTTTTTACGTTTGTGCAGTAATAATATTGGCAAGATAATTATTTTGTAAAATGAAATATCTATGGCAATGGAAATTAATAACTATGTCATATATTAAAAGTAAACATTTGAACAACATTTTAGCTATCAATTTTGCTAATTTGGTGATACACATAATATTTATAGTTCATCAATTATATTGATAGAATTCAAGTCAATTTGTGAGGTTTATAGAATAATTTCCAAAAAGCCAAATTAGCATGAATTTTCTATTCTTCCATAAGTGAATCTACGTTGACATCTAAATTTTGTCTCCCATTCTTGTTGGTCATCTCATATAAAAATTAGGGATTGAATTTAACCCTTAAATAAAAATATCAATATCGCATAATTTTGCATTTGCATTGCATTCAGGCAATCAAGGTTTTTCACATCAAATAAATGTTATTTAAGTTGGTCCGGTCATGAATTAGGTTTGATTTAGCTACCACGCTAAAGAAACTTGGACTTAAGACAAGGGGCCCTAATCTTAGTTTGATTTCCAAGACTAAGCCCAGTAAATCCAACCACATTAAAATTTTCCGGCCCATATCCCCATCTCCCATAGCCGAATTTCACATGTGCATCGCACATGAAATTCTAAAATTCTTGGAGAGCAAGGCTCCACTACGTTCTTGAAATTTTGTCCACACGGGGAATAAAAGAGTTTTTCTAATTTCCGAGGATAAATGTTACATATTCCCTTTATCCAAATTATGAAAGCGTCAAATTCATAAGGGTCATAAAACCTAAGACTATATGGTTATGTTTGGTAACTAGAATAAAAATTAGAATAGGATCCCATATTCGATTCCTGCCCAAAATATTATAAAGTCAAATATACTATATAACTCAGATAAAAATATCACATGAGAAGGTGAATAGATTTTTTAATGTCTATTGCATAAAAACTATTTTTCTTGTTTGAAAAACTTATTAGGTTAAAAAATGAAAAATATAAAATAGTATTTGAATTCTAATATAAAAAATAAAAAATAAAAATAATGGATAATTTTTGTTTTTATTTAGTCCTATTTTGCTTTATATATTTGAATTTGTTTCTATTCTATATGTATGTATACTAGGAATCTATATTTATTACATTTTTTAAGTATATTATTATGTTTTATTATTTAATAATTTTTTATTAAGGAATGATGGATGAGAATAAAAAAAGAAATAAAAAAAGATAGAAAAACTAATTAAAAATAAGTAAATAAAATGAAGTAGAAGAATCCCAAGTTTAAATGAACAAATTCGAGTTGAAATAGATCTTTCTAATTCACTTTGTCTCCTTCTTCTCCGTATATTGGGTTTATGTCGAAGTTTCACTACTCATCTATAATTTTTTGTTCATGTCAAAGTTCCATGATAAAAGGAGATTCAAAACTCTTTTTTCCACACAACTCTATGGTTCACGTCAAAAGTTCACAAAAGTAGTAAAAGAGTCAAAACTCCTCTTTTATTATTATTTAATTATTTTTTCAGATTTTTAATCAAAACTCCTCTGTGGTTTTGTTGTTTAATCAGATTTTTTTAAGGTCGAATTGTTAAATCAGATTTTAAGAGGGGCCTTTATATGTATTAATTGGATCTATAAAGACTTGTATTTTTTACATTTGTGCAATAATAACTATTGGCAAGATAGTTATGTTGTAAAATGAAATATCTATGGCAATGCAAATTCATAACCATGTCATAGATTAAAAGTAAAAATTTGAACAACATTTTAGCCACAAATGTTGCTACTTTGGCGACACGCATAAATATGGCTTAAACAATTCTTTCAGTAGTCTAAAAAATTTTACATTTTACTTGGTCGCCAAATTATTCAAATGCATATATAATTTAAAGTTAATTTGGTATATTAAAAAAATTTGACCCAATGTATTTAGTTAATAATAAATAAAAACACTATACACGAACTTATATTTATGAAAGAACAGTAACAAATTCAAATCATGAATTTGGATTTCCTGACTATTATGTCAAATCACATTTAGATTAATACTCTATGTGAATTGATGTTGATATTTTGTTATCAAAATATGAATGATAGATTAAGTGGGACAAAAAAGCCTTTTTTTCTTTGTTTTAATTAACGTAATAGGAAGTGTGCCGATTAATGCTAAGTGAAGCGGAAGGGGAAAAGAAAGATCCCCCTCCAAGCTGAGCATACAAAATGATTATTACCTAGGCCACAGTTTCTAAATGATACTGAAGAAGTTACTCTACAAGTGAACAAATAGGGCTCTATAGTGTACAAGCAAGCATACCTCATCGTGAGCAGCAAAAATGTCAAGAGCGGTCGAATGATCTTTATTTGTGGCCAAACGGTCTACCCTTTTGTCCCGTGCAAGTATGTATATGATGTTGTATTTTTTATGAAACGCAGCCAAATGCAGAGCCGTGTTTCCATTGATGTCTTGTTCGTTGATAAGATCCTCCAAGTTTGGCATTTCTAGTATGTACTTGACTACATTTACTCGTCCACCCATAACAGCTGCATGAAGAGCCGTTTGCCCTTTGGTGTTTATTATGTCACAAGCATCAGGACAAGATCTAATAAGCTCGTCAATAACATTGATGTGGCCTCGAAACGCCGCAATGTGAAGAGCAGATTCCCCCCCTTTGTCTAAATCGTATGCCACAGAAGTATCATGTTGCAAGAGTTGTCGAACTGCTTCGACTTCGCCAAAGCAAGCGACATAATGAAGAGGAGTCCACCCTAAATCATCTCCTTCTTTGATCACTTCTGGTCTCTTCTCCAAGATTTTCCACCAACCTTAGCAAACACAGTAGGAACATGCCACGATTTAGACTGTTATAAGCATCTAGACATAGATACTAAAATTGCATTCTATCCAATTAAATTTTCCCGTTTTCCCCTGTACTAGGTAGGAATTTGTCATGATTTTTTTGAAGTTTCTCTAATGCTCTTGCATGTATACCTGGATCTGTAGGAAATATATTGCAATTTGCCCTATCATTAATTGTAAACTGAAAAGCAAGTAATCATAAGGAGAAAATCTCGAAACAAAGAAGAATACATAAAAGAAGCAAAAAAAAAAAAAAAAAAACTGAACTGGATGAGAGAGAAAATGGGAGAGATAGGCGTGTGATGGTTATGGTGGTTGCTAACTTGCCGCCGTTGCCATCATCGGTAGAGTTGATGATGATGGTGCTGGTGGAATTCGAAGAGAAGTGGTAAAAATCACAAAAAGTGAAGAGAAGAAGATCAAGAAGAGAGCGTAGAAAGAAATTAAGTACGTAAAAAAATTGGATACATAAGCAAAAAATGTAGCTGGCTTTTTTGAAAATCCCCTTACTGATATTATGTACAAACTGTAATATTCTTTTCTTATACTAACAGAAGATGAACTGGTTTGAACTTGTTTAATAGTCGATGAGCAAAAGGACAGAGCATGCAACGAGAATATTACTCGAATCTTTTCAAAACATTACCCTCGTGTTTAACGGGTCAACTGGCATGTCCTTGAAAAAAAAGTATGAACATTCACCAAAATGAAAGTAATAATACATAGATAAATATTATGTTTATCGTTATATTTAAAGAAAAAAAAGTACTGGGATAGATGGCAGCCATCACTGCTAACATGATAATTCTCCCTTAAAAGACAGAGATAGAGAGAGATTCAATTAATTTTTGATTTACTGGATTTAGAATCTTGTAACACTTACCGGTTGGCAGGCGAAAAATTGTCGCATGCAAAGCGGTCAATCCCTTAGGGCCCTTATGAGAGGATGAGAATGAGGAAGCTCCTAAAATTATTTCAATGACATGAGAAAGCCCTCGATTTGCTGCAAGATAAAGCGGGGACTCATGAGCAGCATTAGTAATATCACACAATTGAGAATCTTCTTCAATCAGCAACTTCACCACCCCAGTGTGGCCTCCTCTTACTGCATAGTGCAAAGCGGTATCCTTATTCAAATTCGGTTTTCGAAGAAGCTCTTGGCACAAATCAACTTGTCCATTTTGAACATCCCAAGGCACTGATTTCGCCAGATCAATAAAGACTCGAACCACTCCGCAGCTTCCCACTTTAGCAGCAACATGCAAGGGATTGTCTCCTTTGTAATTACCTTGCCAAAGAAGGAGTGGTCCTGATGGACATTGAAGAAGATCTTTGATGAAATGTACTTGCTGGTATTGAGCCGCAACGTGGAGAATGTTGTTATGCTTTGGCGTCGTTTGGTGGAAAAGGTCCTCTCCGTTTCCTGAAATTATTGTCATAAGATTTTTAAAGTCTCCTGACTTTGCAGCCTCATAAACTTTAGGATGCATTCTCACTCTCTCCCTCTACTACTCTCGGACTCAAAGTAGCCGCAAGCGAACTTATCAATTTAAGCGACAAGTTCAGGTGGGAGGAACTCTTTCGGTACGTTTATATTTAGGACTCAACTGCAGCTCCTTTTTTTTTACTATTTTCTTAATTTTGGACTTTTCGGCCATCTAGTCTTCACTTTTCATCGATCAAAAGGCATCGCACGCGCATTATTTCACACGTTTGTCTTGGTTGCCCGCATCTGACCGAACTCAATTATTGAACGAAATGGCGATATTGGATCCAATCGGAAGGAGTGATCGTGCCATAGTTGCGTCAATCATTTGAAGCTGGCGTCTCCTTTTTTCCTTTATTGACCGATAAATCCTCGATTTACTCTTTCAGTCTTCATAAGCCTAGTTCCACGTGAGTCACGAATTATCATCATGGTCCGCTTGTAGACCGAGCTCGGTCTACGCGTAAACTTTTATGATGAATGGACTTAAGCACAAAACTTTAGGTCAATCCCCAATTTAAACTTACTCAATAATCGTCTTCACTTTTGCACTTCACTAGACAAAGTCGTAACTCATAATTATGCGTGTTTTCTTGTAATATTTATATAAAAAAAGAAAAAGAAAAGAAATACCACAATTTATACACATCGATTATTGAGTGACTGACTATCACGTTTCTCAGAAAATACTGCATGCAAAAGTTGGGACTAGGATACCACGTGGAAGATAAACATGAAATGATAATAGAAGATCAAAAGATGGTCACATGATTTCTTTCTTTAATCAAGTGCGCTGGTAAGGGGCCACCACCCACTAGCGGGGCGCAAGATACTGTTCTCCAGGCTGTACCCCTTCTTTTCCCCACTTTTGATCTATCCATATGTAAATAATAATCCATATATACAGTTCATCAATTATGTTGATAGAATTCGAGTCAATTTGTCAGGTTTATAGAATAATTTCCAAAATGCCAAATTGGCATCAACTTTTTATTCTTCCATGAACAAATCTATGTTGATATCTAAATTTTATCTCTTATTCTTATTAGTCATATCATATAAAAATTAGCAATCAAACTTTGCATAAAAATATCAATTTTGCATAATTTCTCATTTGCATTGCATTTGGGCAATCAACATTTTATTTTAGTGATGACATGTTCACATCAAATAAATATTATTTAATTTGGTCCTGTCATGGATTACGTTTAATTTAGCCAACATGCTAAATGAACTTGGACTTAAGACAGAGAGCCCTAATCTCAGTTTAATTTCCAAGATTAAAACTCACATTAAAATTTTGCCAGCCCGCATCCGCATCTCCCATAGCCGAATTTCACATGTGCATCGCACATGAAATTCTAAGTTCTTGGGGAGGAAGGTTGCACAACTCTCTTGAAATTTCTGTCCACATGGATAACAAGAGAGGATTTTCTAATTTCCCAGGATAAAAGGTTACATATTCTCTTGACCCAAATTACAAAGTGTCAAATTTAAAAGGGCTATAAACCCTAAGACTATATGTCTAAGTTTAATAGTCAAAATAAAAATCTGAATATGATAAAATTTAGGGTTAATACCTTGAAAAACTCCAAACTGGTACACTTGTGACAAATTTACCCCAAACTATTTTTTTTACCATGAAAAACCCTAAACTGTTACACATGTGACAAATTTACCCCGACGACTATAAAAAACCATAAACCGGTACATTTATGACAAATTTACCCCAAACTAATTTATTCGACCACAAAAAACCCCAAACTGGTAAATTTGTGACTAATATACCTTCTGGTAAATTGGATTAATACTACAAAAAAATCACAAAAATTGTAAATTGTGACAAACGGAGCGTAAAATCCCAAATTGGTATATCGATCAATTGTCACGTGTTATTTAACTTAATAATTTAACTGTAAAATTTAACGAAAACTAACATAGGGTAAATTTGTCATAAGTGTACTAGTTTTGGGTAAATTTGTCAAAGGTATACCAGTTTGGGGTTTTTGGTAGTCAAAAAAATAGTTTGGGGTAAATTTGTCACAAGTGTACCAATTTGGAGTTTTTCAGGATATTAACCCTAAAATTTATCCTATCTCATGTTCAATTCCTACTCAAAATATTATAAAATCGGATATAATGGGATATAACTTAGATAAAAATATCACATGGGATAGTTGCATAGGATTTCTTATATCTATAGCATAAAAACTAATCTTCTTGAATAAAAAGCTTCTTAAATTAAAAAAAAAATAAAATAATATTTGAATTATAATATAAAAAAGAAAATTCAAAATAAAAAAATAATGGATGTCACAACCTATGCCTTGGTATAGAAAAAATAGGTTTAGGGGTATTGCCTAAAAGACGAGCCTATAATTTTTAGTTTTAAACGCGGTTATCTCAAACCCGTACCTCATGCAACGTTGGGTATTCAAATTGACGATATGAGAATTATTCTAACAATGAGTCGCCACTAGCCTATCGGGTAGGGGTGTGCAACCGGACCGGGTTTACCCGGTTCCCGGTCCGGCCCACCCGGAAAACAGGTCGGGAACCGATTCCGGTTAAAACCGGTCCGGAACCGGTTCCCAAAACTCAGACCCTGTTTAAATCGGTCCGGGAACCGGTTCCGAGGGATTACCCACCCGAGAACCGGATCGACCGGACCGGTTTGGGAACCGGTTGGAGAACCGGTTTTTACGCCATCCCAAAATGCAAAACCCTAATTTTATTCTTACTTTCAATCTTTACCCGCAGACGCAGAGAACCAGAGACTTCCCTGAGCTCCTCTCCCGAAATCGCGAAGCCGACGCCGCCTCTACCGCTCTCGTCGCACCCCTCGCGCTCGCACCACCGCCGCCGTTCCCCTCCCGAAATCGCGGGCCGTTAACCCCGCCAAGCTCGCACCCGAGCGCCGACGCTGCCTCCGTTCAATCTCGCCGTTCCACCTGCTGTTGTTGCCTCGCCGACGCCCCTGACCCGCAGATCTCACCGCGCGCTGTTTCCCGAGCTCCCCTGCTGCCGATCTACCGCCGCCCCCCCTTCGCGAAGCCGCGCCGCTTGCGCTCGCTCCGCCCGAGCCCCTTGCCGACGTCTCGCTGGTTCGCTCACCACCTCTCGGGTGCCACCGCCGCTGCGACCGTACGCCAAAAGCCGCCGTTCTCGCGCGATTCCGTCCTCGGCCCGTCCGTCCGAGCCCCCTGCACCACCACCTCCCTGCTGCTGGGTCCTCCTCTGCTCGACGCCCGACAGATCTGCTCCAACGCCCAACAAATCTACTCCGAGCCTACTCCCGAGCGACGCCCCTACCGCCGACAGCCCAACTCCGCTAGGCCGAGCACTCCGCCGCCGAGGTCGCCCTCAACTCCCTCTCCTCCCGTGGCCCTTCTCACTCCCTCGCCGCTCGTATCCTGGTGAGCTCCCCCGACCACCCCTGCTTCTTTCTTTCTTTCTTTTCTCTTTTTTTTTTTTTTTGGTTTGGCGAAAACGCCACAGCTCGAGTTTCTATTTCTCGACTCCATCGCTTCGATCAGAGATTTCGAGGGATCGGGGCTTGTGATCGGTGGTCAATGCCGCGCATTTCAGCGGCTTGTTGCCGTTGGGTTTCGCTATTGAGAGTAGCTGTCGATTAGCTTATCTTTTGTTCCGTCCGATTGCTCTAGAATCTAGAACATAAAACTGGTATTGATTTGTGGATTCAATTTTCTCTTCGCTCGTGCGTTGCCATTAATTTTGCTTTCAGAATCAGGGATGTGATGACTCGGAAAAGTTGGTTTTGGGTTCAATGACTGATGATTGATGTTAGGACTGTTGTTTGGATTGTACAATGCTAACTTTTGGCTTTCATTTCTGCTGGTTTATGGCTTATTATAGCACATAATAATCTAGGTTTTGTGATGAAATTAGTGAACTTAGGACATAATACCTTTTCGATACAAAACAGGTTGGATTGTACTATGAAGAAGCATCGGCAGCTCTGAATGTGGCACCTTTGAACCAACATTTTGACAAGGGCTGGATATCCCACGTGCAGCTGAAGGCAGCTTTGTTCTATGCAGAAGCATGCTATAGATATGGTTTAGAACTGCATGAGAAAGGAGATCGCTGAGGAGATTGCAAGGTTGAGTAGTGGGATTAGTACTTTATCAGAGGCCAAGAAATCTAGAGTCTAGATTGCTGTTGCTGACGTTCATTTCCTGTCGATTGCCGCGATTTTAGCTGTGCTGTGTACGCTAGCTTCGATTTCCCTGCTAGTCGGTTCAGGCGTGCGTAGGTCAAAATAAGAGTTGAAATCCAGTGATGTGCTTATGCTGATCGAGATTGTACACGCTTTATTTTACATGAGTGTTAAACGCTTTATTTTACATATGAGTGTTGTACATCAATTTTTGCAAAACAGGTTCCAATATAAACAGGGTTGACCCTGTTCCCCGACCGGAAAAATAGGGTGGGTCGGGAACAGGGTCCAATGCAAACAGGGTCGGGTACAGGGTCTAAAAAAAGAGAACCGGTTATAACAGGGTCGGGAACAGGGTCTAGGTCTAGACCCTACCCACCCTGGACCCGATCACCCCTACTATCTGGGTTGGCTAGAAATCAAGTGAAGCATAGGAGCGTATTTCACTTCCTATGTAATCAGAGAATCTAGGATCGGGAACTTGATTACACTAATTAATCAATCAGTGCTCTTTTAATACCTAATCTTATTCATTTCAAAAAGGTTTTTGTCCTGTAATTTGGATTGATTTTAAACTTATCCATTAACATATGAAATGATCATGCAAGTGCGCAATCATTAAAATAATAATCAGCAATCAAAGGAAGCATTAAATAAATTGCAAGGGAAAACAAATATCTAATATTAAGAGATAAATAAATGACAATCCTAATTAGACTAAAGGGAAGCCATAATCATCACATCGAAAGTGCGAACCCTAAAATAGAGCTCTAAGGGCTTAGTCAACTTTGAGCATGATTATAGTTTGAAAGAGTTCCACTTTTTAGGAGAATATTACCCGAAATGCTATTTTTTAAGATTTTTGAGGAATTTTAATTTTTTTAAAAAATTAAAAAATTTTGGATTGTTTTTTATTTTTTATAATTTAAAAAAAAACGGTTTTTATAAAAATATCTTTTTTAAATAATATTTTATTCGGAAAATGGTGAATCGGGTTGGGCCCTAGGGCCCGATCCGAACATGGGCTGCACTGGTCATACAAATCTGGGCTCATACCAGCGAATATTGGGCCAATAAATCGGGCTTCACTCAGCCCAAACTAAAACAACTTAAGCAAAGCCCAACTCTCACTAGATTGAAGCCTAATATGCAAAAACAACACTTCAAGACCAAAGCTCACTATGCCTAAGTAAGCCCAGAACTCCAACCTTTGCTCTCCAACTTCTACTTCTTCAAGCACGCCCAGAAAATCCAATGGATTGCTTGCTAATTCGAGAACATCAACAGCCAGCCATGAACATTATGCTCCACTTCATTGGAACTCCACTCACATATTCGACCGTCATTATCCACTCGAGACTTACCCTCACAACCATACCACCAACACAGAGGACATCCATAGGAATCGGAAGCAAAGGCAAAGGCAGCTGAAAACTCGAAAATATTTGGACTCAGTAGAAAAGAAATCTCACCCAGATGTGGGAATCAGAAGCGAGAAGCCACCAGTAGGACGCCGCCGGCTGCAGGTCATCGGATGGTGCCGGTGGAGGTGGCTGGTCGAGTACATCTAGTTGTGGTGGACCACACCATCGGCACGAACTCCAGCTGCGCGGCACCAAAACAGCAGACTAGTGGCGGTTCGTAGTTGGAGTCGATTCCCTCATCGTAATCCCAGTCATTACCACTTTGAGCTCGAGCCCCAACCAAACTTACGGAACACGCATAGTAGCGGCGCATTGTCATGCTACAACACCCTCTCATCCAACACAGATGATCATTTATCCCACCTCTTTTTAACACGGAACATCAAGACTGATGAATTAATGTCGCCTTGTGGCACTTGGAGCATGAAATGAAATTTCATCTTCATCGGCGCTGTCTTCACTTTGCCGTCTTCATCTCCAACTCGAAGAGATGCCCAACCTTGGCGAACCTCCGAATCGTACCCAGCCTTAAACTTGAAATCCTTGCCACAAGTTTGCTCGTAGACCGCACTCCGATCTTGTTGGAGTTTTGTTTGTTAAAACAAAAAGAAAGTGTTTTTTACCTTGTCCCACATGGGAAATGTGAGGAAAAGTAAACCAGTTTATAAATGTGGGTTTTCCTTTGTATATTTAAAGGAATGATTGGGTGGGGCTAGACCCCACCATACCCGCGTGCGGGTGCGCGAATAATTGCGCGATTTTGGCACTAATCCCTTTGTTATTTATTTATTTTTTATGTTATTAATTTTTTTCTTTATTCAATTGAAAGGTTGCCTTTTATTTTGAGAATTTTCGGAAATGAAAATTCAAAATTTTATTTATTAAAAAAAGAAAAAATAATAATAAAATAAATTATTATTATTCCGAATTTTGTTTGTGTCTTTTCAAGACAACCTTTGGAAAAAATTATTTATTCGGTTTGCAACTTTTCCCGAAGGGTTGCAATTGTTCGGTTTTCGAGTTTTTCCGAAGAGTCGCATTTGTTTATCCGAACAATTTTCTAAAAGACATGTTTGTTCATTCTTTGGCAATTTTCACGAAGAGTTGCAAACTGTTTTCATATATATATACTTGTCAATTTTCGGAAGAAAAAGGGTGGTCATTTTACGAGTCTTCTTTCTGAAAAACTGCAGCCAATTTTTCGATTGTTTCCTAGAGAGACCCTGGAGAAATACTAGAATTGCTATCTAGTATTCTCGATTTTGAGACTTTGTTGTATCCTGGAGGATTTTTGCCGGTGACCATTAGCAACTTTGTGGGGCAAATAAATCCTTAAAGAAAGTGATATTACGCCTCAAAGTCCGACTCGAGTATTCTAAAGATCCGTCTTCATTGTTCTACCCAATTCGAAGCATATTTTTACCAACAGGTACTCTGTATCGAAATTGTACCAGTAGCTCAACTTGCTAGAAGGACTAAGTCTACGCTTGAGCGCGATCGAGATAGCATTTGAGGGCAGAGAAATGATTGGGATAAAAGACAGCCCCTCATCCTTAAAAGAATATCTTAGTTTCAGTTCTTCCTCTGCATATTGGGCACTGCACGCTCCATTCCAGATTTGACTTTCAAGACTCCCATTTATTGACAGCGTTCTCTTCACTTCCTCCTCTTCTCTTTCTTCCAGTGAGACTTCACCAGGAGGGAACTTTACTGTCGCCCTTGGCAACCCCATAGTATGTACGGGAGACGACAGCTCGAGCGCATAACCGGGTTCGGCAAGGTCCTCAACCAGCGACATCTCTCCTTGTTGTGCCTTGACATCGTGCTCGGCGCTGAGATGCAGCCTCGGCCCGACGTCGCACGCCGACCTTGACGAGCGCGTTCTACTCCTCGACGTCGTGGTGTATGGAGAGGTGCTTGGAGACGAAGGCCGGGCGATCTCGCCCTTCCCGTCGTCGCGGAAGGAGAGCTTGGGCGTGGCGAGGCCGTCGAGGAGCTTTCGGGGGACCTCGTGGAGCTGTCGCTGTCGTACTCGGAGGTGAATTGGAGGATCCGAGGCTGCTGCGGCGGCGGCGGGGGCGGCGACGGCGGCGGCAGTAGGAGGCTAGGGATCGGAGGGGGGAGCGTCCAAAGAGAGGGGAAAGGAGGAGGAGAGAGAGGCTGGGCCGGGAATGAAAAGAAAAGGAATTGGCTGGGCGGGCCCAGTGCGGTGAAGGAAAGGAAAAAGAAGAAAGGGCCGGGCTTGGCTGTCTCTAGCCCCCGGCCTGCGCTTTTTTAGTATTTTTTAAAACTGTTTTAATAATTTTTTTAAAATATATTTTTTAATAATTGATACTAGTAATGCAACTGTTCCTAATGTTTATATGTGATGCGATTTAATAAAAATTAATTTTTTTAGGATTCATAATTTTCTATGCAATTAATAAATGATTAAAAAGGTCACCAAATCTTGATGTCAATAATGGACAATTTTTTTTGTTTAATATTTTTATTTTTCTTTAATCTTTCTTTTCTATAATATATATTCTATAAATAGTTATATTTAGAATCTATATTGATTACATATCTTAAGTATATTAGTAATTTTTTATTAAGGAATGATAGAAGAGAATAAGAAAGAAATAGAAAAAAATAAAGGAAAAATAATTAAAAAAATAAGTAAATAAAAATGAAGTAGAAGAACCCCAATTTTAAATGAACATATTCGAAGTTGAAATAGATTTTTTTGAATTAACTTATCTCCTTGTCGTATATTGGGTTCTTGTTGAAGTTTTATGGGAAAATCTCAAATAAGAACCCAAAGTGAGCCTACTTTCTTAATTAAAAACCCGAAGTGACTATTGTTCCAAATAAGGACTCGAAGTGGCTAACAAATTTCAAATAAGGACCTAAACCTGCCGGGCGGCCAAAATGTTCACGGGCCGACGAGCGTGTGACATTTTCGGTGGTCGGAATATGGGCAATTTTGTCCCAAAAAATTATAGATAGAAATTAACAAACCTTAAAAACAAAACCCCCAAACTCTTCACATTCTTCTTCTTCCACTTTTCATCTTTTACGTTTTTTGTCCCCTCTCGTTTGGAGAACCTAAATTCTCTGATGGAGCAAGATCCCTGTCTCTTTGAGTTCCAAAGGTACGTGCCCTCCCTTCCTCCCTCTCTCTCTCTCTCACAATTTGAACAAAATCGACCTCGGTCGAATGAGAGTGTGAATCAAAGTGTATGGCGAACCTAGAAAAAGATAATAAATAATCAAAGCCCTCGTGTTACACAATGTCTCAATAACGAAAATATGGCTTTACTCAAGATTTGTCTTGTTCGATGGAAAGAAACGAAGATAGAAAACATAAGAAGAAGATGTGAAGAAACGAAGGTAGGGTTTCTTGTTGTATTTCAATTCCTGTTCCATTAATAGAAAATTTCCGTGCTCCAAGCTTGCGTTCCTCTATTTTCTCCTGCCGGTGCAGCCTCATCCCATACCTCAATCTCCTGTGCAGACCAAAGGCGGCCCATCCTATTGCAGAGAGCAGCAAGGCGAGCATCTTCTTCCCGGTTGGCATGCTCCATTGGCGGTGACAAAGGAAAGCGCGACCTCAGGAGGGACTAATTGGGCGGGACAGGGGAGTCATCGAAGATGGAATGGCTGGTGACGGTCTGGTCAAGAGTACACAATCGTACAAGCACCAAGTGTTGCAAATACGACATGGATAGTTGAAGGAAAGAAGGTAGGGAAAACAGGGAATCGGAGGCATGCAGATGAGAGGGGCGAAATCGGGCAAGAACTGTCGCGCAGAGAGAGAATTGGATTAGAGGACAAGGGCGGGCTATGGGACGAAGAAGTTGAGGAAATGCAAAGAAAGGCGCACAGACATGCTTGGTCGGAAGGAAACTGAGACCAACTGCGGAGCGGGAATTAGGGCAAGATTGGCCGATGGGACGATTAAAAAACGGAGCACTTGAGCGATGGGAACGAAGAGACAAGGAAAACAACGCAAAGCCAGAACGGGCAACTATCTAAAACAGGAAGGAGAGGGAATTTCCATGGAAGGGAAGCTCGTGATATCAACGATGGGAGGAGGGTTTAACAGTCAACTACCATGGCGGTAGAGAGAAACTCTGCATATCGAGAGAAGGCAGAAGACCGCCACGGCATCCTTGCAGTTCAACAGTTCTTTTGGGGGATTGAATAGAGGAGGTTTGCCATGGTTCAGTTTCTTTGCTTTGACATCAACTACCTATTTGATAGTTTTCATATTGCTGTGTTATTCAAATACCAAGCAGCGAGTCATTCTCTTAAATTTTTTTATCCTTACCACTCAATTCATAAGGAAGCAGAATTACTCTTCCAGATTTCTTTTGTTAATGGTTCTAACAGAGGAGGCTTGTTTCTCTGTTCGTGGAATAGGTGAAGTACTTCATAACTATGGCAGGTATTTACGCTGGAATTGCATCTATACCGTTTTGTGGAGTAAGTACTTCATTCCTTTCCCGTTTGATCCATGCCTTTCGCCAATGATTAGCAGAGAGAAGGAAGCTAACATCAGCGAGAAAGCTAAGTATCCTTTCACAAAATGCGAAAGACTTCTTGGTAAGTTGATATATTTGGTGAAGAGATAATCTGTTTGGCTATTCTAGAGTAGCCCTCTCTGGTAGAATCGTACATGACAAAGGCAAGAAGAAATTGTCTTCTCAAGTCTTTCCTATATTTATTTCCAAATATCACTAATTGCATTTGTAGCGTGGTTTTGGATTGATTTGGCATCAGGATGCACCGTTCTCTAGTGGTCTCTCAGTTGAGGTCAGAGGGGGATCGGAGTTTTGCTTATATCACTGCAGTTTGATTTTTTTGCCTTCTTTTAAAGTCTGGCATCTTCCGCATTCTTGTGGACTATTTGATCAGGCTACGATCTCCTCTGACTATGTCCAGATTTTGCTCGGTCTTCGTAGTCATTTTCTAATTTACACTACCCTTTTGCTCTATCCAGGCTACTTTTTGTGCAGCATCAACAACTAGCTTCTTTACATGTCCACATGTAGAAATACTGCGCCAAACTAATTAAGTCTCTTCGTTCATAATTCACTGTGTAACCACGTCTTCTTGTTTTGTTCTGGAACCTTCATACAATCACAGGAGCACTTGGCACCCGCTGGTTATATGAAAATTCTGACTGTGAGCACGATTCTGTGTTAAGAGAGCATATATTTATATAGGATGATTTTTCGTTCTCTTGAGGGTCCTAATTTTGTACATCTTACCATATTATTCAGTGAAGAAATTGTATAACCATCCCAAAATAGGTGTGGCCCACGATACTCTTCGAATAAGATAGGAGCTATGCATGCGTTCATACTTCCCTGTTTTTAGCTTCATGTGTCAGATTTGCCAGTGATTTTTCTCAATGCGAAACCTCATTTTACTTGCTATTGTGTCACAAGGTCTACATGTTCTTTCAATTAAGCATGGTGTGAATTGCTTTCTGTTTCTGCAGGACCTTGCTAACTATCTAGAAGTTTGTAGATTTCTCCCAGAATTGAAACAATGAACACGTCCACCACAGAAACTCAACCTACAAGGGAAGATTTGCTAGTTTGCAGAACCTAGTCCTTACTATGGCGAGTTTATCTATTTTTATTTTTTTGGCACTTTGCACGGTAGGAATAGAGAACAAGTTGAAACATTTTCTGAGTCTTATATATGAATGATTAACCATGTCGAAAGTAATAACATAGGATTAGGAAAGCAATATCTTTACCGAGCACTTCCTCTACAATCTTGTGGTGTAGGATGTGTACATACACGACATGGTCTGCAATTACGTTTGGTGGTGAGTTATGATTTTCATTTGATCACTGAGCATTCAACTTTGAAAAGTCGATAATCTAAGCAATACTGCATTTACATGAGACAAAGGAACTGAACAGAATGGGCAAGAGAACATATTGTAATATGGTAGTGTCGTTGTGGGGTAAGATTGTCTTAACATGCTTTGCCCTTACTCGATGCTACAATTTGCAACCTCTCACCATTAATCCAATGGAAGAAAAGATGAATGTGTCTTACCGATCCATTTCCTGTAGACTGAGCTTTACGTCTAGGACTGGATTGGATTGGGGGCTTCGGATGAAGCTGGGAAAGTCAAATTCATTAACTTCTCTGGGAACCATCTCCAGATTTCCCTCACCGACATGCAAAGTATTTTACTAGGTGGATGATGCAGCTCTTCACTGAAGAATGTGGCAACAGGAACGGCTTCAAGTAGTTGGACCCCATGGGTTCAGGGTTGGATCGAAGAATGGTTAGGCTGTTCGAGGATCAGCCGCTGCTCCTCTCCACGCCTTAGCGAGTGATGCATGTATTCCACGCATGAACACGAAAGATGAAGCGAAATGATTGTTTTTAGCATGAGTGGCAATTGAATTTTTTTATGTTGATTGGGCGATACATTCTTGGCCTTGTGTATCTGATTATTTGATGATATTACTCCCTAGATTGACTTGAAAGTTCTAATATTACCTAATCGGAAATGAAGAATCTTGCATCAGCCATGACTCTTGTTCTTAGTAGATGTTGAAAATGTTACGATACTTTCTGCAGCTTTGCGCAACTATGCCATTAAAGGGCGACACATAGAAGTCGAAGGCAAGTCCCACTTCCATGGCAACTTCAACTCCACGCTAGTAAACGTCACATTCTTTGGCAAATTAATTATCACGTCCATAACTTACTGACCTCTTACCCAATCAGCTTCTAAAATTTAGAAGTTGTTAACTTACCAAACAATTTGAAATGGGTAAGTTTATTACAATGTCGGCAACTTATTAACCTTTATCCTGTCCATTTGTAAAATTTAGAAAAAAGTTGGTAATTTACAAATCAATTTAATTTTAATAAATTTTTTACAATGCGGTTGACTTACAAACCAGTAACTTCATTTTGCGCATGTACATCATAAATTTCTTCAAACGTGTACCGAGGTCGAAGAATATAGAAGGAATTTGTGGAAATTGGAAGTTATGGCAATCAACAGGTAGAAACATATAAAACTCATTAATGATTTTGTTTAATTAAAATACACACAAAATCCAACACTTTCCTTGCAACCTCAAGATTATCACCAAACAAATACCAACCTTGGCAGTTCAACGGCAATAGCTCAGCAACTGCTAATATCATTTATTTAACCGGGACGCAGTCGAGATGTTCGTCCTTCACATACACGAAAAGTCTCGACTTGTTAGCCTCGGTTGCGATCCAGTCATCTGGAGCATGGCAAATTCTGTTGGCGCTCAATCCAACGGGTCGATGTTGACACGTTTTAAATCAGACAGCCGACGACTGACAAAGCAAAAAAAGAAAATATCCCGTGCCCAAGCTCACAGTACTATAAATCGAGGCCAGCTCTTAGCAGCTTTCTTAGGGTACTTCATGATCTCGCCTTGGCTTCCGGGAGGACGTCACTGGGATTTATACAGCGTTGCAAAACGACTAAAGGGGTCAACCACAAAACCTCGGAGGTAATTAATCCCAAGACATCCACATATAACCCAAGGAACGATTGCGAGCCCAATGGTTCTGGTCAAAACTACGTACGTACCAGAAGCAAAGGCTAGCACCATCCCGAACATTGCAATGTAAATGCAAACTGCGGCATTGATGGTGAATTTCACCTTGCGACGATCGCTCAACGCAAAAGTATCAAATTGTAAGAACAATGCCATGGTGGAGAAACTGAACGCTATAGTGTTAGTTATCACAAATGTTTTGAAAGCCGCCCTGCCAGCAAGAGTCGCCATTCCTTGGTTGGGTCCGTCATTGCTATTGCCTCCTGGTATGGCGAAGGCCGCGGAGAAGGTCGCTGTAGCTATGAATGCTGCCACTAGTAGTTCAAGATCAATAATGCTTTTCAATGACGAATCTCTTCCCGTGTTTATAGACGCAGCTGATTGACCCTCAGAAAATTGCTTGTCTAACCTCCTTTTCTTTTCCACTAGTAGTTCAAGGTCTTGTATACTCGGGAATCCCTGAGAAGCTTTCAATGCACGAAGAACTCGAGCACTTCGGAACGTTATCTGAAGATGTACAGAAAGTATCAATTAACCTGTGGTTATACTGGCAAAGACCCTCACTTTTTTTCGCTCAAAATCCATCTATGACAAATAAAATTTCCGGCAGAGTCCTAAAATATTATTTTTCAATCAATTCATCTCCTTCAGATGAGGTAGCCGGATGAAACCAGCAAATAGAGTTTCCCGGAGTAAATAATTACATTTTCGGGTATGCCATAGCTAAATTGTTTGAAGCCCTTTTCTCAAATTAAGTAGAAATCAGGTTGTCTTTTTTATCTCGAAACTTATTTGAAAGGGGGACAGAAATAAAACATGAGGATTTTGGCTAACATTGTAAAAACCATTCTGCTCTCTTATAAGAATTGGGCAGAATAGTTGTTTCAAAGTCAGAAGGAGCGAATAAACTTTTGGATTGACGTCCTCTAAAGTGACGGCTAACTATATAAGATAGGGGTTGACATCTCGGCACAAGGGCCATTGAAGAGGCCGATTTATTCTCCATTTTTCTTTTCTTTCTTTTTTCCCCCTTTACCTTATCCCCTAACATAAGAAGCTCCCAATCCTTAAAGTTTTGCATTGGTTTCAAGATAAACAGGTCCCACCTTCTGCATAATTTTTAATAAAACAAAATATTCGACCTTTAAATTGGTTTGTACTATTTTTATTATAAGCAGTCATCTGTTGGCTATTAATACTATATTTGTTCTTTCTATTAGGTTGTTTGTTTACACTTGAAATGAGTATCACTTGGGCCACAGTTTCTAAACGATATTGAAGAACTTACTCCGTGAGTGAACAAATTGGGCTCTCGTAGTGTTCAAGCATGCATACCTCCTCGGTCTGATAACATAAAATGTCAACAGCAGTCAAATGATGCTTATTTGTGGCAAAGTGGTCCACCCTCTTGTCTCTTGCAAGTATCAACGCGCTTTCATAATTTCTAAGACGCATAGCCAAATGCAAAGCTGTGTTTCCATCAGTGTCTTTTTCGTTGATAAGGTCTTCCAGGTTGGCATCCTTAGTATGTGCTTGACTACCTTTACTTTTCCTCCGATAACAGCTGCATGAAGAGCTGTTTGCCTTTTATAGTTCATTATGTCCCAAGCATCAGGACAGGATGTAACAAGCTTGTCAATGACATTGATGTGGCCTCGAAACGCTGCAATGTGAAGAGCTGAATCCCCCTCTTTGTCTAAGTCATATGCAACAGAAGTATCATGCTGCAAGAGCAGTTGAACTGCATCAACTTTGCCAAAGTAAGTGACATAATGAAGGGGAGTCCACCCTATATCGTCTTTTTCTCTGATAAGCTCTGGTCTCTTCTCCAAGATTTTCTTGCAACCTTTGCAAATACAATAGGAAAATGTCATGATTTAGATCCTTTTTAGCATTTTGACATTGATATCTTAACATTGCATTTCATCCCATTTAGCTTTCCCCCTTTTTCTCCGTACTAGGGAGGAATATGTCATGGTTATTATGAAGTTTCTCTATTGATCTTGTGTAACACATGTAGAATCTAACTATCTTGAATCTAGCATAATGCAGGAACTCCTAAAGTTTTTCATTTTGATAAGTGAATTTGTCAGAAATTCATAAAGTTGATTGAGAAGAAACTTCTTTTCTATTCAGCAAGGCATCTGTTCTGTCTAAGGCTAGAATAAAAGACTAAGGTTTTTTACTCTGATGCCAATCATTTTATAGGAATATTGTGTCCAACTCAATTTTATAAAAAATAAATAAATTAAATGAGGACTTAGCACCTTCTACATTTTCTAATGGTAAAGTCATTTTACCCCTCTTTTTCCAAGTCATCATAATTTTCCCTCGGGGGTTAAAAAAGTTTTGCATCGATTTTTTTGAAATATATTGCAATGTGCCCTATCATCAATTGTAAACTGAAAAGCAAGTAATCATAAGGAGAAAAGGACGAAAAAAAAAGAGGAATACAAAAAAAAAGATAATATTTTTAAAAAGAAGAAGAAGAAGAAGAAGAAGAAAAATAAAACGAACTGGATGAGAGAGAAAAAGGAAGACATTGGGTAATGATGGTGATGGTGGTTGCTACCACTGCCACCACGGGAGGGCTTCATGATGGTGGTGCCTGGAGAACAAGATCCAGAAAAATGTGAAGAAAGAAATTAAGTACAAGCGAAATATGCACTCCATGTCACA
Organism: Eucalyptus curtisii; assembly: GCA_017140595.1. Taxonomy (NCBI): domain Eukaryota; kingdom Viridiplantae; phylum Streptophyta; class Magnoliopsida; order Myrtales; family Myrtaceae; genus Eucalyptus; species Eucalyptus curtisii. Next base: position 17,728,177 of record CM029497.1, read on the forward strand.
GTGTTTTTAATCATAACGTCCCTTACGTGGCCGGTCAAACGTGCTGTACTTTTGTTTTTTTTCTTTCCCGGCGGGTGTCACTCTCCTTCTACCTCTTTATCTTTCCAAGACTCTCTAGAAGGAGCATAGACGGAAGAGAGATTGGTCCAAAGGTTCCAGAACTTTGATAAGAAGTCGAGGTAGCGAAGGCGTTGCACTCTAGCTGGCAAAGGCATTCACGGAAGCAAAGGAAAAGGGCCACCAAACAACATTTATCATTTGCTAGTTCCTATGATCAGATAACTGAGGAATCGGCCGCTGAAGCAGCTCGCAAACGCAGAGTTGAACGACCATGAGGCAGATCGAACTTGCAGGACACTGACGTACCGTCCTCAAACAAGACGATGTCTACAATTTGATCACCGGTCGTCCCCTCACTGGATCTTGGCTCCAGGGCTCCTCGTCCTCTCCGATTGGCTCTCCATCGAAAGTCACTTCCTATTGTTCCCTCTAACTGGCAAGAGCGTCATCGAGTTCAACCCTGAATCCGCGGGCATCCTGGGGTTCACAGCGGCTTGGCTTGGGGGCCAGCCGTGTTGTCCTCAATGACGTCGCGCCAACGTCGGTGAGAGAGAATTGGGAGAGAAAACCAAAACATGAGACATGAAAGGCATGTCTGAAGAAGAAAAAAATGGAAAAAGGGAATAGAGAGGGACACTGTAGGTGGTAAGACACTAAAGGCCGAAAAGATGCGAAGAAGGAAAGCGGAACCTACGGGGAAAGAAAAAGAGGGACTCCGCATTTGACCATATAAAAAATTAAACAAAGGAGAGTAATGCTAAAAGGTGAGTCACATCGGGGACGATATGATGAAAACACTATAATAAGGAGTAAAAAATCGCAGCCCATTAGTGAATATATTTACTATTATATTTACAAAGTACTAGTGTAGAAGGGGGCATCGCTGCTACCACCAGCAGTCTCGCCCAAGGGAAGTCTCGCGCTAGAGAGAGAACTTCGGTTATTATTTGTTTAAGTGGGTTTAGAATCTTGCTATACTTACCTGGTAGTTCGAAGGGCACTGCAGCATGCAGAGCTGTCAGTCCCTTAGGGCCCTTATGAGAGGCTGGCGACGAGGAAGCACATAAAATTGGCTCAATGATATCCCAAAATCTTTGTTGTAATGCGAGATAAAGCGGGGACTCATCAGCAGCATTAATAATATCACATAAGTGAGGATCTTCTTCAATAAGCAATTCCACGACCCCCTTGCAACGTCTTCTTATTGCAAAGTGCAACAAGGTATCTTCATCTGAATTCGGTATCCTAAGTAGCTCTTTGTATGCATCAGGTTGATGTATTGCTTTCGCCCGATCGATAAAAACTCGAACCATTTCATGGCTTCCCACTTGAGTAGCAACATGTAAGGGAGTGTCTCCTTTGTCGTTACCTTGCCAAAGAAGGGATGATCTCGATAGATCTTGAAGAAAATCTCGGATGAAATTTACCTGCCCGAATTGAGCCGCAACATGAAGAACGTTGTTCCCCTTTGGCGTTCTTTGTTGGAAAAGGTCCTCTCCATTTTCCAAAATTATTGTCATCAAGGAATGAAATTCTCCTGACTTTACAGCCCCATACACTTCAGGATGCATACCCAGTCTCTCTTTCATTCTAAGCAATGAGTTCAAGTGGGAGGAATTTCTTTGAGTTTTTCAAGAGGATTGGTGAAAAGGGAAAATGCTGGAGAGGAAATTGAATTGAGCTTCCTAGGAGTACTAAAATGGAGACATTTATATGCATATGGTGGTTCTTCAATTGTTTCAATGAAATGGAAATAAATTTAGCAGGTTTAGAGAATAGTTTCCAAAAAGTCTAATTGGTATGCGTTTTGGACTTCCTGTTTTTACATAAACAAAAATAAGTGGGGCAACTCTTGTTAGAAGGAAGGAGGACAATTACAAACCGAAAGTAATAATGATAAATAAATTATATAAGCATGAAATTGAGTTAACGGACTGCTTTGCACTTTTTATCAAAATCAGAACATCCTTCTAGAAGAATCGGATATGATTTAACTTGTTTATTAAAGTAATAATATTCGTTCACTTTGTGCTGTAATTTTTTTTTTTTTTTTATGAATTGAATCGGATCTGATTTAACTTTTTTATTAAAGAAACGATTTTCTGGGCCCACTTTTAGCCGTAGTTTTCTTCTTCTTTTTTTATTTTATTTGTTCATCGAAAAGTCCTTTGCTCTTTTTAGTCTTCACGGTCCAAGTTCGTCGTGAGCGTGCATTCTCATCATGGTGCACATGATGGAGCCTACCCAAGCCTGGTCCCACTCGAAGATTTACATATGTAATTATTATGGAGCACGAGCTTACGTAAAATTCAACCAATAAAAAACTTAGGCAAAATTAGTTGACTACACGACCAATTTGAGCTCATCCAATAATCACCTCTACTTCTATGATCCATTGGCAAAAGTTGGAGCTCATAATGATATGTTTTCTCTTGTAATGTTTGCACAATATTCTATAACAAATAAAAATCTATCAAAAATTTATGATTGTTCAATGACTATCTATCATTTTTAATATTTGGAAGAGAGACACGACAAAAGCTAACATTTAAATAAATAAAAAATAGAAGGCAAGACCGAAGTTGTTCTACTTTTTTAGCAAAGGCCACTGAACCTTGTTGAGGTCTTAGTGAGGGCCAACAACCCTTGCAGGTCTGTCCATGGACAAGGGCTCGCAGGCCCTCATCTACGTCACACACAGTGGTCTTTATTGTTAATTAATATATAGAACTAAATTCTTAAGACTATTTTCTCATATTTGACCTTCATAGAACATTAGCCTCAATTATGTCTGCGAATTGGCAATTAGTGTCCTACCAGAATCCCACCGACATTATGTGTATGTAGATCTGAATTCTTTGTTAACAGCAAAACTGCATTGGCAATGGGTTATTTTTTCTTTTTTTAACTCAACCCTTTTTTTATGTATGTTGGCCTGGGCTTTGCTCCCACATTGGTGCCATGAATAATTTTTTATTAGTTCATTAGAAAGTGGACTTATTTTTGTTGATGGACTCTTTACACTGTCTCTGACTTTGAAGAGAAATAGGAAACGGCTCATGGGACTCATGGACTATGTCACTTCTAGAGCAGGTAATTTCTCATACGACTATTGCTTGTTATTTTTAATGATTTGCATCTGATGTCCGTGACAATCTGTTATGTTCCTTGCCTTCCAAACTGCCGTTGCTCGTGCGAACAGTTGCTGGTGAGATATATAGTCTTGTAGTACCTGAAGTGTATCTATAAGTCTACACAAATGCTTTTGAAAGCTTAAAATATGAAAGTTATAGTAGCCATTATTTACCTAAAAACATGGGGTTTAGATGCTGCAATGGTAAGCTCTTTATAATTATTCTGTGCCCTTCCATGTTATACTCCAGTAATTCTTTGGTAACATAACCAGCATACTAAATTAATGGAGTACATCGACAAAACATTTAGCTCAATAAGTGGCGAATGGATAAATGACAATGCTGTAATCCATGTATTCTTACTGTTGTCTTTGTCCTGTTGCCGTTTACCTAGTTTCTCATGTTCATGGTTAGAGTTATCTGTCTACCATCATTGCAACTTACCTGCCTGTCTCAGTAAGCACCGTGATTGGTCGAGGTGTTGTTGAATTTCGTGATGGAGGACCTCTAGTGAGAAAAAGTGCTGCAATGAGTGAGTTACACATTTCCGTGTCATGCCTTCTTTCTTTCCGATATTGAGGTGAAAACATGTGACGAATCACTTTATACCGTTCGGAGATTTTGTTCCCCTTTTTCCTTTCACAAGTCTTATAGTATTCTTCTTTATTATATTACCGACCAACTTTTGAGACGCACATAAAATTCTCTTTCTTGTCTCTTCTTTCCCTAAACATGTGGTTGAAGTATAATACTTTGAGTCCGCAGAGAAAATGTGATTCCGCTATGCAGCATCTGCAGAGAAAATGTGATTCCGCTTTGCAGCATGACACTTTGCCAAGCCATGCTACTATGGTGTAAATTTCTGCAACTTCTAGGAAAAAAAAAGAAAAAGATATCATAAGTGTTATAACCTTCGTAGGGCATTTTTTTATCATTTAAATGTTATCACTTATGTATGGCACTCTTTCGAGTACCATAATTCTTTTCACAATCACTTGAGTGTTATATAACTTTTTAATCAATTATTTGATTATTATAATTTTTTTAAAAACGTTCACTATAAGCGCTAGACTACATCAAATTTCTGGTATTTGAGTGAATATTTTTAAAAAATTTTGACACTTAAGTGATCAACTAAACATAATATTTTTTAGAAATAATGACAATTAAGTGATAAAAAAAAATTATAGCACTTAAGCAAACACCCTATAAAAGTTATTCTGTTCTCCCTAACTTCTAGTATAATCCCAAAGGTGACGATTGCAGTCGTGGTCCTTTTAACAGCAAGTCTCTTCCTAGAACATTGTGCCTGTGCTAGTACTGCTGTGGGCCTAGACTATGAACCTTGACTACGTTGGCATAACCCATCTGAAGCTTCTTCAATGTGGCTTCATTTTTTAAGCAAGATATCGAGGAAAGAGTATCTAGAGAGAAGAGGAACAGTATCTTGGCGAATGATTAAGTAGTAATTATTGACAGGAACGATTGCCATGCAACAAAAGATTAAATTCCTCATAGAAGACTGTCGGGTTTTAAGGATGATGCAACAAATCGTCGATCACAACCCTTTTGATGTTTGCTTTACATTTGTGTAAACAATCTCCAAAGGATCTGTGGCACCTTGCTGCGCTAATTTCCAATCTCCAACCAATTTGCGAGATATTTTGGAGAGTTTTGGATGGGACTTAGTTATGTCATTTTTCCTTCTTTAATAGTCAGAAATCTAAATGGTTCATACTAAATATTTCTCTACACTGTGAACATCAAATAACATAATTTCACAAATTAACTTAACTCTAGAGCTTGCTAAGTTCTTTCTTGCTACAACCGTACCTAATATAATTGATAGATCTATTGACCTACCTTCTTGATGTTTTGGTCCTTTTTGTTGTTATCGGCAAAGGAATAAAGTGTTCTACTACTTAACCGGCAAAGAGAGTTAAGTTATTTTATACTCTTTCACTTGAATTGAAATTCACAATTCGTTTGATGAAAGAAGCACAAATAGTAAAAGAGAAAGGGGGTTGTCATAGGACAATATCATAACATGTCACATTTAGAAATTCTTATGAAAAGTGAAAAATTAGTGGGCCCACAGAAAAGAAACCCAGTCTCTCCTGTCTTGACTAATGACACTTCAGTGCCAAGTAAAGGCATAAAGAAGGAAAAGAAACAATAATGAAGGAAAAGAATAAAGTTATGTGTGCTTTCCATTTGTGTATTTCTTTTTTTATAAATGGACAATCGGGGAGGTTTGTTTCCATGCTTCTTTTACTTGCCATGGACACCAACTACCTATCTGGAAAATTTCAAACTATCGTGTCATTCAAATACTTAAGCAACAAATCATTCTCCTAAATTCTTTGATTCTTATTACTCAATTCATTAGGAATCTAAAATACTTCTCCAAAGTACTTTAGTTAACTGTTTTAACTGACCGTGCTTGTTTCTTTGTTCATGGAATAGGTGAAGAACTTCAGATCATTAGCAGATATTCAAGCTGAAAACTTTTTAAATCTTGATGACGTATGAGTTTAAAGTTTTAGAGAACCTTAGCAATAGTTCCTTGGAATACAGTTTTCAGTGTCTTCAGCCATCAATGCCTGCAAATATAAAGTGACAATATTATATTATATAAACTCCGATATGGCTTGTCAATAAAATTGAGTTAGCAATTAAATATCTAAAAGACGTTGATTTAGAGATTGATCGCCCAAAATTAAGGAATTGGGGCAAAATTCAATGTGTTCTTGAAAAACCCCAGCCCTTATCCGTCAAATTGGGGCAAAATCATCTTATAAAAATCTCCTTATCAAATCTTGCTCTAAGAAGAGCAAAGTTGGCAAACGTTCAAAACTTGTCCACGATACGATTTCACTACAAGGCCTTACTTTGATTCCTCCACTCATGGCCTCATCTTCACTGCAAGTCCTCCTCTTCCTTCTTCAAGCAGAAAAACCGATCCCTTCTTCACCCCATTCTCCAATTTCGTCGTCCCGAGCTGTAGCGAAGTAGAATCGAAGCATCAGACAAACAAGAGGTGAGAAAGAGGGCTCTGTTCTCTATCGAGAAAACAGAGCTCTATTTCGTCATTGCGTTTGCTCTGTTTTCTCCTCACCGTATGAGTGCACAAACGCAAGAACATTGAGATTATTTCTTAGTGTTATTATTTTTCGTTTGCCCTTTTGCTCGTCACTTATGCAAACACTAAAATGAGTTTATCCAACACAAATGTCCAACAGGTAATTATTCTTCTCTTTCAAAACAAGACCGAACCAACCTCCCGATTTCTTTGACTTCTTCAGCTCCACCCCTCTTTTTACGTAAAACCAAACTCTTCTTCCAGTTTTCTGTCCATAATCCGTGATCTTCCGCTTCGTTTATTTGGTTACTGCAGTAAAATCATTTTGAATCAGTTGTTGGTTAAACGCCACAAAAATGACGGAGAATTTTTTTTTTTTTTTTTTTGGAGGGGGGTGGGGTTGGAGAGAGAAGCCCTGTTGTACCGTTCACGTTACCATGTTAGACGAAAAACGTTCTGCATTGGACTTCTTTTCTATAAGAAAAGCCACGTATTAATAAAAATTTCATATAAAAAACATAGAATATGTTGGAATTTACAACTAGAAACACTTGAGTAATCGTTTTTCCACCGGTATAACACTTGAGTAATTACTCAAAAAATTTCGGCACTAAAAAGATATGACATTTAGTGTTATTTTCCTACCAATGCTCTTTGAAATAGAGATTGGTAAGGATAGGTAAAGTATTTAAGCTAGATCATGGTAGAATGTCCGAATGGTTTAGAAAGCATGCATTTTGAATGGTTCCATTCTTTTGAGAATTATTTTCTGCACTCAAACCAATTCCAAAATTATGAATTCGCTTGAGAAGTTGCACGCGCATAGATAAATGAGAAATTAGGGGATTGGAATTTTTTTAACATTGACATTGACTTGGACTTAACTGTTCTATATTTTATTTTGGGTCTATGTCATTAAAAATGCGAAACCTGTATTCACATAATAAATTTATCCAAACTAGTTTTCGTATCACATAAAAATCTTCAACAAATCTTACCCCAAACTAATTTTTGTCTTATGAAAAATCCCAAAATTGATAACCAGACCAAAGATTACCCTCACCGTTTGATCCTAAACTATTAATGGATGATATATTTGACTTAGGATTCCACCTTGGGGCAAATATGTTATGAGGAACTAGTTCAAGATTGTTTGCAAGATGAAAATAGAGTTTAGGATAAATATATTATGAGGTATTGATTTGAGATTTTGATGGTAATAAATCTATTTTTGTTGCATCTTGTATGGCCAACAAGATAGAACATAGAAGTATTTGAAACATGTTCTAAGCTTTATATATGAAATTTAACCATGTTAAATTTAAGGCTGAGGATTACGAAATTGAGTTTGCTGAGCTTCCTCCTCTACAATCTTATGGTGCAGGAGTTGTAACTCCATGACATGGTCCGCGATTACATTGTGCAGTGATTTATGATTGTGATTTGATCATGGAGCACCCGAGTTTGTAAAGTTGGTGCTAATGAAAATTGCATTTACACGAGAAAAATGGATGTAACATAACCGATGAAAGAGCATATAATGATATGGTGTCGTCATTATGGTGTAATATTACCGTACCATGCTTTTGCGACTTACTCAACGCTACCATTTCCATCCTTTTTAACCTTTGATCCATTGGGAAAAATAATATGAATGAATCTAACTGATGCATTTCCTGCAAACCAAGCTTTACATCGAGGATAGGATTCGATTGAAGAACTTGGGTGAAGCTAGGAAAGTCAAATTCATCGTCTCTGTGTTGACACCTCATTTGAGTCGATAGTTTTAAGTATTTATTCTTGTAAAAGTACCCCCAAAAAAAAAAAAAAGCAAGGGAATAGTAAAAAGAACTAAGGAGATAAATAGGCAAACAAATAATAACCAAATCAACAAATAAAAAAGGGATCTAATATGGTCTTGGTCTATTTTCAATAGCCCCGATCAGCTGGCACGGCCCATGTCAAAATTCGTTGATCACAAGAGAAAAAAAAATAGGAGAAAAATTGCCCTGGAAGAGAAGCTCCGTTGGAGAAGCTTCCGGATTCTTCCCCCACCACCGTTGGACGTCGCCTACCTCCTCCGGCCGTCGGACGGTGCTCGCCTCCTCCAGCCGTCGTCGATCCTCAGTCTCGGGAAGACACTGATCGGAGAGAAAACCATTTTTGAGGCACGCATGCACACCTGAGAGAAAAACACCCGGGCAAGGACGATCGAGCGAAGGGGGAAAAGCTTGCACCCCCGCAGCACGCGTCTTTGGAGTTTCTTTTTCTTCGGTCATCCTCATCCACCGGTGATCATCACGGTTTACCATCGCCGGCCATCGACTCACGTACGTACTGTAAGAGAACTAGAACAGAAGGCAACGGTTGAAATCACTCTAGTGGTTTTGGAAGCGTCCAGAAGACACTCTCTTTCAGTGATTTCTTCTGAATCCTCTCCTGCCTCTTCGTTGTCAATCGTGTTTTAGGCCGTGAAGACTTGAAACAATTCGCGTTTTTCTGAAGACGTTTTCTGGATCCTCCTCGACTAAATAACCCAAATGACTTTTAAGGCCCAGACCCCTAAAGTATAAATTTGACCCATATGCGAACCGGGCCCATCCCGCGTCCCCCTCAGCGAGGGCTGGACGAGGCTGCCCTCGCCAAATCTGACTAGGGCCTTGCCAACGACCAGTGAGGGAAAAGAAAAAAAAAATATAAAATTGAAAATAAATGTAAAATTTTTTAAAATATCCACATCAGTGCCAGTCATATCACGTAGGATTATTGATGTTTACGCCAGTAATTTTCAACTAAAATTGATCCGATTAACTCAATTGATATAAAAGTGAAAATGTTTAATTTTAAATTGATCTATTCATATGTTTAAGGCTAAATTGTTATCAATGTTACGACTTTTTTTGGTACTTTTCTCGTTCGAGGTTTGTATCAATGAATGGTTAGGCTGCTCAAGGGCCACTGCTCCTCTCTTTGCATTAGCGAGTGATGCATATATTCCAAACACGAACGCGAAAGACAAAGTGAAATAATTGTTTTTGGCGTGAGTGGGCGGTTGAATTTTTATAGGTTGTTATGGTGATACGTTTTTGGGCTCGTGTACCTAATTATTTGAAAATGTTACTTACTCACCAGATTGATGTTGAAAGTTCCGAGAATACACAGAAAGATGATATTCTCACTTCCATGGAGGCTTATGAAGCTTTTGAAATAATCGGACAGGAAGGATCTTACACCACCCATGACTCTTGCTCTCAACAGATACTGAAAATGTTATGGCACTTTCTGTGGTTTTGCGCTACTATGCCAACAAAGAGAGATGCATCACATTCTTCGACTCATGCAAACCTTCAATATACATCACATTCTTCGACTAAACTCCAGGGGCGTACAAACCTTCATCTTGAGCATGGCAATCTAGCAGGCGATCAATCCAACGATGGACGTTGACAGGTTCTACAATGAACAGCTGACATAAAAGTGCTCGAAATCGACGGCTGACAAAGCAGAAAAGAAAATTTCCTGTGCACAAGGTCACGGGACTGTAAAACCGGCCCAACTCATTAGCTTTCCTCGCGACCAATGATAAATGAGCCTCGCTGGGAAGTCGACCCATTGTATCACACACTTATCGAGAAACCTTCCGATGTACCTTCTGGCAGAGCTACCCAGCATCCATGAATGAGTCTCGTGGTCAGGGATAACATAGGTGTAGAGAAGAAAGTACATATATCCTAACGCAGCATAAGAAAGGATGCTTTCCCCGGTATTCTCGGTGGGTCCTGTTAATACAAGATTCGCACCCAGGCAATAGGCTACCGCTATCGCTTCTGACGCAACCACAATGCAACGGCCCGCGGTCGGGATGTGTCTCGGCTCTTGACGATAGCTGAAAGTAGTACTATCGCAATGCAACGATATTGCCGTTATGGAAAAAGCAAACGCAATAATGTTATATACAATAAAGACCATGAAACATGGCCTCTCAGCAAAAATCGCCATTCCTTGATTTGGTCCGTCGTTGATATAACCTCCAGGTACTACGAAGGTCATGGTGAAACTCGCTGTGGCTATGAACCCTGCCACTAGTAGATGAACGTCCATAATACCTTTCTTTGACAAACCAAAATCATCTCGGTTGGCGATATTACTCCCTGTGGTTACAAACATAGATGATTGACCTTCAACAAATTGCTTGTCTAACCTCTTCTTACCGTATTCAATAAACCAGCCTTGAAAACCCGGGATTCCATGAGATCCTCTCAACAAGTGTCGGACTTTTTTAGCGTTGTAGCCGACCTAAAAATGTACAAAATGTATCAATTAACGAGTGAAAGTTTCCCAACGAAATACTTCCAAACCCTCACTTTAGACACTTAAAATCCATCCATAACAAACAGAACTCTCAACGAGTCCAAAAACAATATGACGAATTCATTTAAATCATCTCTATTAGATCAAAATAAATGATAGATAACACCTGTAAATAGAGTTTCTTGGAGTAAACAATTACAGTTTTGGGTATGGTATTCCAGTCCTAATTTATTCACTATTCTTCCTTTTGTTTTCCTTTTCTTTATTTTTTCCCTTTATGTTATCACCCAATTTTTAAGGATCCCAACCCTAGAAGGTTTAGCACTGTTTTCGAGATGACTCGGACAAACGATTGCTTTTGAACTAATTGAAGACCGCTTGTCGCATGGATTTGAAACTTATTGAAATATTTTGTTCTGATAATATAATACGATCACACAACAAAATACTTACGAACGGATATGTGTTTATCAACCAAACATCAAATTAACTAATATTGAAATTACTTTACTAACTGATTTGTCTTAAACCATGCCTTGTTATTTGGATATTTTGTCACTGAATAATTTTAATAAAGGAAAATATTAAAACTTAAAATTGTTTTTTATTATATGCATTTAACTGTTGGCTATTAATACGATATTTGGTTTTTTTATGTAATCGGATTGTAAGAGGGGCTTTAATATCTGAGGATGAGTTAGATGGTTTAAAAATATAAGCATTTTTTGGATCTATAAAGAATTCTATTTTTAAATACGACTTTTTAGCTACTGGCAAGATAATTATTTTGTCAAATAAAATTTCTATATGAGAATGCAAATTCCTGGCTATGTTATAGACTACTAATAAAATTTTGAATACAACTTTTTAGCAACAATTTTTGGTTATTTTTGAAATACTCATAAATATGGCTTAACCAATTTTTTCATTAGTCTACAAATATTTTACATTTTACTTTGTCACTAGATCGTTTTGTCCACACATCCAATTTGTAGATATATTGGTACTTTGAAAAAAAAAAAAGAAGAGAAAAAGATATAACCATGCATATTTAGTTTAATAATAAACAAAAAGATTATGTACTAACTCATATATTGAAAGAACCATAAAGACGTCAAATAATGATTTTACGTTTATTCGCTATCATGTAAAATAAGATTTTAATTAGTAAAGCCATGTGAATTGATGTTGATATTTTGTCGTAGGAAAATGATAGAGAAAGCCTTTGTATTTTTTGTCCAAGTAGTAATAGTTAGTTTGCTAACCAATATTAAGTGAAGTGAGAGGAAACAAAGTTTTGTAATAATGTGGCTCGATCACAATGTTCAATTCTACCTAATTTTCTTACTTATTTATTATAAGATATGAAGTGTGAAATCACTTCACTCCGAGCCCCTTGAGCCCTTATTTCATGTGTGTCACACTCAATAAGAAATCTATGCTACTATCTGCTACGAAAATTATAAATATAGTCAATATGCTTAAACACTTGAATAAGCAAAACAATAGTTGACGCAAAAAGACTTCAAGTGGGTAGTTTATTTGCACCTGAAATGAGCATCACTTGGGCCACAATTTCTAAACGATACTGAAGGAACTACTCTACGAGGGAACAAATCTGGCTTTATCATGTTCAAGCAAGCGTACCTCTTTATGGGCAGAAAAAATGTCAAGAGCAGTGAAATGATCCTTATTTTTTGCCAAACGATCCACCCTCTTGTCTTGTGCAAATATGTATATGACATTATATTTTTTATGAAGTGCGGCCAAATGCAAAGCTGTGTTTCCATCATTGTCTTGTTCGTTGATAAGATCCTCCATGTTTGGCATCCCTAATATGTACTTAACTACATTCTCTCGTCCACTTATTACGGCTGCATGAAGAGCCGATTGCCCTTTGTTGTTTATAATGTCACAAGCATCAGGACAGGATCTAACAAGCTCGTCAATGACATTGACGCAACCTTGAAATGCTGCAAGGTGAAGAGCTGATTCCCCTCCTTTGTCTAAGTCGTATGCCACAGAAGTATCATGTTGCAGGAGTAGTCGAACTGCTTCGACTTTGCCCAAGTAAGCGACATAATGAAGAGGGGTCCATCCCAAATCATCGGCTTCTTTGATCGCTTCTGGTCTCTTCTCCATGATTTTCTCCCAACCTTTGCAAAAAAAATAGGAAAATGTCATGATTTAGTCTGTTTATAGCATCTAGACATAGATACTAAAGTTGCACTTCAAATTGTTAAGTTTGCCCCGTTTTGTCTGTACTAGGAAGGACCATGTCATGGTAATCTGAAGTTCTTTCAGGTGATCTTGAGTGACACTTGTAGAACCTTACTGCCTTTAATCTAGCATAATGCAGAAATTCGTAAAGTTTATCAATTGAAATTGTTAGAAATTCGTTAAGCAGTTTGAGAAGAACTTCTCATATTTTCGGCAAGGCATCTGCATTGAGAAGGCTAGAATAAAATACCAAGATTTTTTACTCAAATGCCAATCATTTTATGGAAAATATCCTGGCCGACTCAATTTTATAAGAGAATTTAGATAATGAAAGAGGACTAGCACCTTCTCAATTTTCAAAAGTAAAATCATTGCATCCCTTTTCTTTCAAGTCGTGATAATTTGCCCTCGAGGGCTAAGAAATTGAGCATGTACACCCTGATCTTTTGGAAATGTATTGCAATGTGCCCAGTCATCATTTGCAAACTAAAGAAAAAGCGGTATAATTCAGAAAAATGTAAGAGAACTAGATCTAGAAAAACGCGTAGAAAGAAATCAGCGGGTGAGAAAGACTATTACCAACACTAACATGAAAATAGTGGTTTTTACGCAAGGATGCATTATCTAAAATTGATACTGCTTTTTTGGTCTGCATTCCAAGAGAAGACAAATCGGTTTAAACGTATATAATAGTCAATGAATAAAACAATAAAGAGAATGCAATGAGATAAAAACTCGAATCTTTTTAAAAAATAAACCTTGTATATAACCTAATAAAGAGGCATGTCCTTGGGAAAAAGTGTATGACCTTTCATCAAAACAAATGGAATAATAAATAAATAACTTTTGAATTTACTATTATATTTATTGAAAGCTAGGATAGATGGTGCCCCCCTCACTGCCAAACGGTCAATTTTTCCTTTAACTGGACTTAATATCCTGTGATACTTACTAGTAAGTGAGAGAAAAATTCCGGCATGTAGAGCTGTCAAACCCTTAGGGCCCTTGTGAGAGGATGACAACGAGAGAGTGTCCAAAATCAGCTCGATGGTACGAGAAAGTCCTCGATCTGCTGCAAGATAAAAAGGGGACTCGGAAGCGGCATTAGTGATATCACACAATTGAGGTTCTTCTCCAATCAGCAACTCCACCACCAAATCATGGCCTCCTCTTATTGCATAGTGCAGCACGGTATCCTTACGTAAATTCTGCTTCCGAAGTAGCTCTTTGCAGGCGTCAACTTGTCCGTTCTCAACGACCCAATGAAGTGATTTTGACAAATCAATAAACATTCGAACCGCTTCGCAACTTCCCACTTTAGCAGCGACATGTAAGGGAGTGTCCCCTTTATAGTTACCCTGCCAAAGAAGGGATGGTCCCGGTGGACATTGAAGAAGATGTTCAATGAAATTTACCTGTTTGTATTGAGCCGCAAGATGAAGAATGTTGTTCTCCTTTGGTGTTGTTTGATGGAAAAGGTCCTCTCCGTTTCCTGAAATTATTGAGATCAAGGAATCGTAGTCTCCTGATTTTGCAGCCTCACACACTTTAGGATGCATTCTCGCTCTTTATTTGTTGTTTACAGGACACAAAGTAGTTGCACGCAAACTTATCAATATAAGCAATGAGTTCAAGTGGAAGGAACTTCTTTGAGTTTTACAAGAGGAATCAATGGAAGGGAGAATGTTGCGGCGGAAATATTTTCATGCTTACTTTTAAGGAGACTATTACATGTATATCTATTAAATGGGAACATATCAGGCTTGTTCCTATGAAATTTTTTCTCTCTCATGAGCCAATTTATAATAACGAAATGGGGCAATTCGAAAGACAACAAAATAAAATCGACGTCTAGGTCTCCCCTGCAGCTTCTTTTTCTTTTCTGACCTAGGAACAATGTGGTCTTCCCCGAATAGGTAGCAATGATAACCTTCTTCGTTAATTCTTCGGCCAATTGAATATTCTAATGAATCTTCATGGATGGTATCATCGAGATGGGAAAATCCTAACGAATCCACATTCAACGGTCGGGATTATCCAATTACTCAACTTGATCAACTATTATCATCCAAATATAGATAATTTATGTACAGTGTCACTCTCTCTACAGTTCCCAGGACAAGAATGGTCAAAAGTGAACCTATAAGTTCAAGTGCGAGGAATATATTTAAGCTTATCAAGATGACTTGACTAAAGAACAGATGTTGGATAGGAAATTTCCTTGAACTTTTCAATAGAACTTTTTTTTAGCTTTCAACTAGACTAAAGGAAAGATATTGGGAAAGACATTTCTTGAAACTTTTCAAAGGAACCAACTAAAGATAGGATATTGACAAGAAATTTATTTGAACTTTCCAAAAGAATTGGATTAAAAAAAGGATGATGGGGAGCAAATTCATTTAAATTTTTTTAAGGGAATCGAAAAGGAGATTGTCATGTGCATATGAATGATCTACCAATGGTTTAGATAAAATATGAATTTCAGAGGTGGAAGAATAGTTTCCGCAAAACCAAATCGGTCTGCTTCTCTGAATTTGCCGTTCTGCCTCCCGCAAATATAATAAGAAAGTGCGCAAATCTTGTTAAACATAAGATGGACAAGTGAAAAAACAACCAAAACAATCAACAGCCACGTCCCTCCTGCAGTTTCTCATATTATTTTGACTTTTATTACATCTGGTCTTCCACTTGTGGAGGGCTTCTTATTTTATTTTGACTTTTTGACTTTTGTCCCATCTGCTCCTCCACTTTTGAGTTGTCCTAACTTTTTCTTTTTGGACTTTTGAAGCATCTGTTCTTCCATTTTTCATCAAAAGCAAAACCATTACACTTCCACGATACTTCCTAGAACATGGTAACTTTAGACTTCTTTGCCTTCCCCAGGGAGTACGTAGCAATGAGAATTATCGACGAAAGTTCTTCAGCCAAGTGAACATTCTCTAAAACCTTCAAGGATGGTGTCATCTATATAGGAAAATTCCAATGAATCAATGATCAATGACTGACATTTATCCAACTAGATGACTTCGTCAATTATTGTCATCGCATAGATAGACAAATTATAGTGTACTATATAATATTATACTATTAAGTTACGTTTGGCAATCGGGATAAATTTTAGAATATGATAATCCTAAATCAAATGGATAAGTAAAAAAAAAAAAAAGAAACCAAAGCAATCAGCCCACGTCCCTCCTGCAGTTTCTTATTTTATTTTGACTTTTATACAATCTGGTCTTCCACTAGTGAGGGCTTCTTATTTTATTTTGACTTTTTGACTTTTGTCCCATGTGTTCTTCCACTTGTGAGGGCTTCTTATTTTATTTTGACATTTTGACTTTTGTCCCCTTTTGTCCCATCTGCTCTTCCACTTTAGTCTTTTGAGTTGTCTTAATATTTTCTTTTTGGACTTCTGAAGCATCTTTGCTTCCACTTTTCAGCAAAAGCAAAACCATTACACTTCCACGATACTTCCTAAAACATGATAACTTTAGACTTCCATGCCTTCCCCAGGGAGTACATAGCGATGATAATCATCTTCGGGAGTGCTTCAGCCAAGTGAACATTCACTGAAACCTTCAAGGATAGTGTCATCTAGATAGGGAAATTCCAACGAATCAATATTCAATGGCGCCAACTAGATGACTTCATCTATTATCGTCATCCACAGATAGACAAATTATAATGTACTATACAATTTTGTATTATTAGGTTGCATTTAGTAGTCCGGTTCAAATTTAGAATATGATAATTCTATCCTATATGTAATACCTACTCAAGGCAAGACAAAGTCAAATAAGAGAGATATAACTTAGATAAAATCATCTCATGGGAAAGGTGGAATATAGGTGGCTAGGATTTGTAATATTCATAAAATTAAATTTATTTTTCTCGTATAAAAAAAATTCGTAATTAATAAAATTAAAATAATATTTTAAAATTAATATAAAAAATCAAATTTTTTTTTTGAAAAATAACAACAATCTCATTTTTATTTAATCCTATTTTTATTTATATATATTGAATTTATTTATATCTTATAATATAAATTCAATATATAGATATATATTTAGTATTTATATTTATTACATATTTTAGATATTTTAGTATTTTAGGTATATTAATATAGTTTAGTATTTAATGAAATTTTAATAGAGAATGATGGAAGGGAAAAAAGAAATAAAAAGAGAAAAAAATAAGCAAATAAAAAATGAAGTAGGCAAGAGTGTCATAAGAGATTCTTATCATCTCCATTTGTGTAGCTTTTAGTTCATTTGCACTAATATGCCGTTTATACTAAATAAAAAACATGATATGATGTGATTATATTTGACTTTATTACTGCAATTCATCAGATAATGACTAGGATATAACAAAATTCCTGAATTTCATATACTTTCTTATTCAGTTTAATTTGATTAGATAATTAGACGACCGAACGTAGTCTTAAAATGTTTGAAAGGTAATTGAAGTGAGAGCTAAAAAAGTAAAAAGACAAACAGAGACATTGTACACGAAGGATTCACTCCCTTTAAAATGCCTCAAATTATTTGGTTGTGAACAAATTTTTTACTCCAGACCATCATAAATGGGGAAAATAAGCATGGTAGATTCATATATTGAGAAAAAAAAGTAGCTTTATATACAAGCTTATATCATTTGAAGTCCTTCCATTAAATCAAGACAATCATGTTCTAAGAAATGGGCAAATTCATGTTAAATAATAAATAAAAAGAACAAGCTGATGCACTAGTTTTATTGTATATTTGTCATTGCAACGTCCACCAGATCCTTTATGGAGCGAAAACTTAATATGGGCCATTTCTACAATGCTGTTGAATTAGAGGACTCCACAAATTACGTCAGTCATGTAGTAATTTCTTTAAAGGATTGGTAGAAAAACTCATAACGCAATGTATGCAAGATGATTGTGACCATCTTTTTAAAACGATTCTAAATAGTGTCAAACTAGAATTCCTACAACCCTTCTTAGAAAAAGGGGCTTCACTGATGAAAGGAAAAATAAAACTAGATGCATTCTGAAAAGAAACTGCTTTTCACTTTCCTATGATGCAAAATTTGAGATAATTCTTGGGAAAGGATGAATCCACCTTACAATAAAATATCTCAGCAAAAGGTGGGAGGCGGGGGCCAACAATTCTACTTTACCTAGGCAGTATATCAGAATCCCCTTACTCCTCTCATGATTTCGAAAAAGAAAGTAAATCTATGTCTATTTGTTATCATTTTGCGGACGAAAATGTGATTGCTTTGGCTGATCAAAATCTATTACTTCCCTTATGTCCGTTCCTTTTTGGACTAGCGCAGAGAGAGCAAGTGCTGCACCCGATCACCCCTCTCAACAAAGAAATCAAGATACGTGATCAGGGAAGACATTCTCCTCTCAAAGCTAATCATAGTAGTCATTGGGCATACCTTTTCTGCATCAGCAATAAACCATCGCGCATCGGTCGTCTTGACAAATTGCTACTTTCACGCATCCAACAACCTCTGCTAAAGAAAAGGGAAAAGCAAAAGGCTTTGGGCCCATTTTCATCTCCTTGGGTCGCTGAACCACGGTTGAACCTGCCCAGGGCCAAGATAAAAAGCTGGGCTTTCTTTGGGCCTCTCTAGGAAAAGCTGCCGAGGCAGATCCTCTACCGATTCTACCTGCACTTCCCGTTATTTCCGGATCAAACTTGCAACTCAACCCTCAAATTATCAACTTGGATATTATCCTACGTGGTGGAATTGAATCCATTTCGGAAAAGACTACTATCTTAAGAAGTCCAGAGATTTTTCCAAGTCTAATCACTCTTCGAAGAGAAAGTGCGCAGACTTCAACAGTGAATCCTCTCTTCCTTCTCGTAAAAGCTAAACATAGCGGAGCATGGGGCGCTATCTCTAGAGGACCAGCAAAATTTTCTTGACCAACTTCTAACAACAGATGAAGTTTTAAATGTTGGTTTTCAATTGGGTCCATTGAAAGCCCCCTAGACTTGGTGAAGCTCCTACAATCTTATATAATGTTGCGATATAGTTGTTGTGTGCACTTTTTATCCGTTTTGCAATCAGATTTCATCCTTCATGAACCGAACGACACATTTATTTCCCTAAATGTTCCCAATCCTTAATCCATCTTTAATTTTCGACTTATTAGTCTTTGCAATGTTCCTTACAAAAAATATCTTGAAGATTTTGGGCAACTGACTCAAACTTGTCCTACATTCTCTGATTTCTTGTTGTTAATGAGATATTGTGCCAGGCAATCATTTCTAATAATCCAGCTTTAGAAATTTTAAGGAAAAAAAATCACAATCTTTTGCTACACTTATACTTGACATGAGCAAAGCCTTCGACAGATTAAATTAGACATATTCTTGTTAAGTTGGGCTTTAGGTGTTGTCATCGCCGCTTCAATTGGCAATGTGTCTCAGGAGTCTCTTTCTCTCTTGTGATAAATGGCTCGCCCTCGCACCCTTTCAAGCCCTTCTGCTCTGCTGCAAGGTGGTCTTCTTTCATATTTTATCTGTTAATATCCTGCGCTAAGGCTCTTTTGGCTCCTCTAATACATCTGCAGTCGTAGAACGTCCTGAAAGACATTTCCTTGAATGGAAATTGTTTTGAATTTGTCATCTTTTCTTTGCACACGAAGCCCGCTCTGACTTCAACAATATCTCTTTTGTGTTTGTTCAAGCCTCCCTTCCCCCCCCCCCTCTCTCTCTCTCTCTCTCTCTCTCTCTTCCTCCTAACCATGGTGAAACCGCACACTTCCTGTACTACGGCTCACCAGGCCCAGGAAGCGAAAGCCAAAGAGATAGTGGCCACGATCAGCACTGACGGCAGAGCCTCTGGCGGGAGCCCAAATATAGTGTGGGAATGGCCCCATCATAGGTTCAAGATGGAGGACAAGAAGGCTTTCCCCACGGTGGCACAGTGATGGACATCGTCCCCACCTTCCTCCCTATGAAGCCAGGCTTGGGCTTGGCTTCCCACCTTGCGTTTCCGCACTCCAACACACCAAGACCAACTCCATGTCCGCCATCCCCATGTGCTGTTACGTCTGGATCCGTTTTCGAAACCCTTTGTCCTCTTTCTCTATATGGGATTTCTCTCCTTGTCACGGAACACTACGGCCGCTAGGTGTTCGATAAAATTACCCTGACGAACGAGCTGGGTAGGAGCTGGGTTTTTTAATAGTTTCTTTGGTGTTGCTTGGTGATTGGCATAAATGAAAGAGAAACAGAGAGAAAAAAGAGAGCGAATGGAGCTGTGAAGGAACGAAAAGGAGTCCAAATAAGTCAGAGTGGGGCCTAGTATGTACACATGGCAACTAATGAATGGATTACTGTATATCCTACGTGTCACTAGTCAAGCACCCAATATTTTCTCGACTGGAGAGTGAAGACTCTCCCCCCACAACGGATTCTAAGAGAAGTCATCTCCTTTAGCCTTCACTTGAATTTAATTATGACAAAGTCCTAGTAATTTTGCAATACATTTTCATTTATTGTACACTTGAGTACTCTAATGACCACAATAGCAATCATAGCCATTGGAAAATGAAGAACTTTGGACGGAACTTGGTACTTCTGCCCTTTTTCCTTCTTTACTACTCGAAAATGTTAATGATTTGTGTTGGAGAAAACTTCCTTGAGTGTTTTGAAGTTGACAAAACGTTTCCATCAGTCTAGTCTAAAGACTTGCAGACTCTTCCATCAAAGTCGAAGACTCGGACTGCTGCGACTCAAGACTCAAAGTCTATCTTCATTGACGGTTTCTAGACCGTCGAAGAAGGCTTATCCCGGAACTTGGATGTTTCGTTAAGGATTTGACTTTATCGACGGAGAAGATCTCTTGGCTGGATATAGCATGTCGAAATCCATTATTCAAATCAAGATTGATTCAGGGATTTTGGATTCGTTGATTGGCGAAGTATACTTGGAAGGTTCTACTTACGGAAACCTAGATCCTGATTGTATGGGCGAGCATGATTGATGGGCTATCGTCATGTTCCTTAAATAGCTCGAAGATCTTCCTAATTGATTCTGTCCAACGGGTATATTGGAAGAATTCCTTTGGTAAGTGCTAACGGGTGTGATGGCATAAAGGAGTATATAAGGAAGACGTTCCAGTTGTTCGAGTGTGTGCGCGATAGAAGAATTCCAAAGTCCGAAGCTCCTTGTTCTTAGTCAATTAAACTGTTGAGCGAAATCTTGTACGCAAAAGAGAGTCTATATCTTTGAGAGACCTTGAGGAAGTGTAGTAGAGTCTCTACACTGTGAAATCAAGGAAGAGCTTTACTGTAACAACTCTTTTGTTCATAGTGAAATCCAGCCGGTGGGCTGTCAGTGCGGAAGAGTGGACGTAGGCTTGGATTAAGCCGAACCACTATAAACTCTGTATTCATATTTTCTTCCCTACGCTCTTTTACTTTGATCGTAACTCGTTTTATTTACAAGAGACGAATTTCATTTTCATAATCTATTGCTGATTTGAGTTGCATACTTCACTAAGGGAAATTTGTTTTTACACCTATTCACCCCCCTCTAGGTGCTCATACTAGCTTTCACAATTAGTATCGAGCTTGTGTACTCACTTAAGTTGAAGTGTTTTACTTCGAGTTAAAGATCCATGGCTAGTATGTTGGCTCCGGGATCGGTTGAAGGGCAAAGCAATACCAGATCGCCTTATTTTGATGGAAAGGAATACAACATATGGAAAAACAAGATGAAGGCATTTCTAAGATCAAAGGATCCTCCGGAATGGGATGTGGTAGACAAAGGAATCATTCCTAAAGCTGCACTGTCTCGAAAGAGGAAAAGAAGCCGTTGAGTCTTGCGAAATGACTCAAGAAGAGATAACCAAGAGAAAAGCTCTTGATGCAAAAGCAATTTATTCTTTATATTGTGCATTATCACCTACTGAATATAACAGAATATCTTCTTGTGATAAAGCTAAAGAAGTCTGGGATAGATTACACATCACCTATGAAGGAACCGATCGAGTGAAAGAAACCAGAATCAACATTCTACCTCGGTCAATACGAAGCATTCAAAATGAAATCGGAGAATCTATCACCGACATGTTTAGTCGTTTTACGAAATCGTGAATGGTCTTGAAAATCAAGGTCAACCAATTTCTGATCCCATGAAAGTAAACAAGCTATTGCGTGGACTCTCCAAGGATTGGAATCACATAAAGACCTCAATAAGGGAAACACAAAGAATTATGCCACTTTCTATCGATGAATTGGTTGGGACTCTTCAGTCTTATGAAGTGGAGCGAATCAATGAAGATGAAGATCCTAAAGGTAAGAAATCCATTGCATTAAAATCTAATGATGATTCGATGTCACGATTTACGAAGACGATATGGATGATGAAGAGCTTGCTCTCATGATAAGAAGATTCAGAAAGCTAAACGAAAGGGAGAAGATTCAATCCAAAGAAACAAAGTTTTCAAAAGCAACAGACTAAGTTTGTTGAGGATGATGAATCCAATAGAGATGTAGTCTGTTTTGAATGTAAGAAAAAGGGACACATCAGACCCAATTGTCTCCTTCTGAGGAAAAAGAAAGGCAAAGCTGAGAAATATTGAAAGGCACTCAAAGCAGAAACTTGGAGTGATACAGAATGTGAAGAAAGTGATGATGATTATGCCAATATTTGTCTCATGGCACAATCAGACTCAGATTCAGACTCCGAGACAGACTCAGATTCAGACAATGAAATCGAGGTAAGTAATTTGAAAATCCCTACTAAAGTCTCTAGATACATTGATGAATTGTGTCTTAGTCTCAAAACTTCTCTTAAAAGGATTTCCGAACTTAAAAGAGAAAATTCTGCACTAAAGTAACAGGAAAATGTTTAGAAAGAAAAGGTCAAAAGTTTAGACAAAAGTGTTACTACTTTGAAAGAAAATGAAGACAATCTTTCAAAAGAAAATGCATTCCTGAAAAATGATATCTCAAGTATTTCTAAAAGATTTTCTATAGGATCTCGAGAAACCCGAGAAAATTTTTTCAGCACAAAGACCTTATTTCAACAAATCGGGTTTAGGAATGATTGCTGAAACTATTGCTCTAATTGATTTTCCTAAAGTAAAGGAAAGAATTAAGCAAAGACCTACAAGAGATGCTTACAAAAATCATTTTCAAAAAGTTTTTGTAAAACTAGTAGGTCGCAGTGCTCTTAAATGTTCTAAGTGCAATAGCTCAGATCATTTTGAGAAAGAATGTCCTATGGTTTGGAAACCTGCTAAGAAGGTATGGGCAAAGACCGTATATTACACTAACACCAATGGACCCAAGAAAATATGGGTACCAAAGAAAGCTTGAGTCTCTTTTCTAAATGCAGTCACTATCAAGAAAAAGTTAAATGGTACTTAGATAGTGGATGCTCAAGGCATATGACAGGAGATTCAAATTGCTTCATAAAGCTTGTTCAAGTTAATGGTGGAAAAGTTTCATTTGGAGGAAACAACAAAGAAAGAATTGTGGGCTACGGAACTGTAAAGATTGGAAACCTCACGATTTGTAATGTGTCCTTAGTGGAAGGACTCAACTACAATTTGCTAAGTATCAGCCAGCTGTGCGACACCGGTTTCAAAATAAATTTTCAAGAGGGAATATGTTCGGGAAACCGAAAAGACTCCTCTCGCCTTTCACGGGTCGAAGACATGAAAATATCTATCTCTTGGATGTCAAACCAGATGAAACCCAATGTCTAATCTCAATTCAAGAAGAAGCAAACTTATGGCACATAAAACTTGGGCACATCAACATGAAGCAAATAGCCAAAATTTCAGCAAAGAAACTTGTTCGTGGTCTACCCAATCTGTCATACCAAAAGTCTGATCTATGCACACCACGTGTGTTGGGAAAACAGGTAAGAAACTCATTCAAACCAATAAATCAAGTTTTCACTAATCGTGTCTTTGCAGCTCTTGCATATGGATCTCTTTGGACCAACCGTAACTCGAGCATTGGAGGTAAGAAATACTGTTTAGTGATTGTGGATGATTATTCACGATTCACTTGGGTATATTTCCGGCAAGTAAGTCTGAAACCTTTTCTTATTTTACAAAGTTTGCTAAAAAGGTCCAAAATGAGAAAGGGTATGTTATTTCAAGTATACGAGACAGACCATTGAGGTGAATTTGAAAATCAAGATTTTACAAAATTACGTGAGGAATCTGTTTTCAGCATATGTTCTCTTCTCCATATACTTTAGAGCAAAATGGAGTCGTGGAAAGAAAGAATAGGTCGCTTCAAGAAATTGCTAGAACTCTTCTAATTAAAAGTAACATCTCTTCACGTTTTTGGGCTGAAGCAGTTTCTACAGCATGTTAGAGTCTTTCTAAGGCTTATTCTGGAGAAAACTCCCTACGAGTTATTCAAAGGAAAGAAGCCCATTGTTTCATATTTTCATGTGTTGGGATGTAAATTTTTTATATTGAAAAATGCAAATGATCGGGTTGGTAAGTTTGAAGAAAAATCAGATGAAGGTATTTTCCTTGGATATTCTATCACAAGCAAAGCTTATAGAGTTTACAACAAGAAGACTCAATCTATGGAGGAATCAATGAATGTCAAATTTCAAGACTTTATGCAAAATCAATCGATTCATACTCATCTTGAAGAATCCGAACCTGCTCCAGACTCTACAAAGTCTAAATCTCCGTAAGCGCTTCAACCTTCGAAGACGAGCAACAAATGATCAACGAAGATTCAAATGAGGAAAAAGATCAACAAATCGACAAATCAACCATCAACTCGGAAGCATAAGTCCACTCATCCTAAAGATCTCATTATTGGTGATATTAATGAAGGAATTCGTACAAGATCCAAAAGGCGCGAAGAGTCTAGTCTTGTGGCTCTTATTTCGAAATAGAACCCAAGAGCATAGAAGAAGCTTTAACGATGAAAGCTGGATTGAGGCTATGCAAGAAGAACTCGTGCAATTCAGCATTAATGATGTCCGGGAATTGACTCCTAAACCGAAAGGTAAATCCATCATTGGAGCTAAATGGGTTTTCGGGAACAAGATGAACGAGAAAGGTAAAGTCGTAAGAAACAAAGCAAGACTCGTGGCTAAGGGATATAAGCAAGAAGAAGTGATAGACTATGATGAGACTTACGCACCAGTAGCAAGGTTAGAAGCAATTAGATTATTACTTGCTTTTGCTTGTCATAAGAAATTTAGGTTATTCCAAATGGACGTCAAAAGTGCTTTCCTAAATGGATTTATCCAAGAGGAAGTTTATGTGGAATAACCACCTGGTTTTGAAGACCCAAGAAAACTAGACTCTGTATTCAGACTGAAAAATGCTCTATATGGTTTAAAGCAAGCACCTCGAGCTTGGTACGACAGATTAAGTAAGTTTTTAATTCAAAATGGCTTTGTCAAAGGTAAAGTAGATACTACATTGTTTATCAAAAGAGAAAGCAAAAGTTTTCTACTTGTTCAAATTTATGTTGATGATACCATTTTTGGATCTTTTAATGAAAATCAGGCAAGAAATTTTCTAAGTCTATGCATGATGAGTTTGAAATGAGCATGATGGGTGAACTAACCTTCTTTCTCGGGCTTCAAGTTAAACAACCGAAGGAAGGAATCTTTATTCATCAAGAAAAATATGCTAAAGAACTTGTCAAAAAGTTTAGCCTAGAAAATTGCAAAAAGACTGATCTACTAATGTCAAGTTCTTTGAAGATGGACAAGGATGAAGAAGGAAAGAAAGTTGACCAAAAGCTATACAGGAGTATCATTGGTTCACTTCTTTATCTAACTGCTTCTAGACCTGACATTTTGTTTAGTGTTTGTATTTGTGCCAGATTTCAATCAAACCCTAAAGAATCTCATTTAAGTGTTGCAAAGCGTATTATCAAATACTTTGCCTCAACTTCAAACTTGGGTCTTTGGTATCCTAAAGAAGGAGACTTCACTCTTCTTGGATACTCGAGCCTTGCACCCTAGCCGGTTGCGAGTTGATAGAAAGAGCACCTCGGGCACCTGTCAACTACTTGGAAGCGGGACACGATCTTGGTTTTCAAGGAAGCAAAGTACAGTAGCTCTTTCTACGGCAGAAGCAGAGTATGTAGCTCTTGGAAGTTGTTGTTCACCAATTTTGTGGATAAAACAACAGCTAAGAGGCTTTGGAATTAAAGATTCATGCACTGAAATCAAATGTGACAACACCAGCGCAATCAATCTCACTAAGAATCCGATTCTTCACTCAAGAGCAAAACATATAGAGATTCGACATCATTTCATTAGAGATCATGTTCAAAATGGAGAAGTTTCGATTCAGTTTATTGACTCAAAGAATCAACTCGGCGGATATATTTACAAAGCCTTTGGAGAAAAATCAATTTGAAGTTATTCGTTCCGGACTAAATATCTTAAAGTCGAAGAAGTTCGGACTCGGGATCGAAAGTCTAAAGGCACTCGACTCGAGACAATCAAGATCTATAACTGTAAGTTATTTCTATTTTAGAAACTTATCTCTCGGTTCAAATCTTGAAAAGGTACGATCATCTATCCAAATTTAATTGGTGTAATTTTCCCAATTTTTTGTGATTAGTGCAATCATTCCTTTTCGAAAAGAAGTTATTTTTGAAATGGCGGTTATCTAATTTTTAAAAAGGCGTTATTTTTAAAAGGCATTTTTATATTTCCTTTTTCACGACGCTCCGTATGCCTCGCTCGATCGCCTTATATACTGTCGGTTCTTCTTCGTTTTACTCACAAAAACCCTAAGAGAGCACCGATCTTCCACTTATGTCTTCTTCTCTTGTTTAATCCTCGAAAAGTTTTCATCTTTCTTGGGAAACAAGCTTGGAATCTCTCAAAGACGTGAAAGATGTCGTCTCAAAGAAAGTCTTCAAGGATCACGAACAGGGACCACATCAAATGCGTGAGGGGCCTACGCACTTTGATCTCACCGAGGAAGAAGAATCTCCTAGACACGCGCAGAGCCCACAACATTCTCGGCGGCGTCCATCTCCTCCATCTAGACCTCGGATGTTGCACATCAAGAAGAGGAAGAAATCATCGAAGACGCGGAACTTGTAAGAACTCTTAAGCCCGCTTTTACCTACAAGCTTTATCGTGCTTTGAAGAGGAGTGGTACTCCGTTGAACTACATTGATGAATTTTTGAAAGACAAAGGGTTTAGAAATGAAACTTTCTTTTTACGCACAATGGAACGATTGGGAATTGCCCCTGCTGGGTCGGCGGAAGAGGCATTGGCAAATATCCCAAGCGATCCACGTGTTGGAGGGTTGAGTCAACCGAGATGGGAATGACGATGATAGGATGTACATCGCTTAAACCGAGAATGGGTGTTGCGGTAAAAATCCGAAGCAAAAGGACAGACTTGTTTCGATCGGAGGAACACAAGCAACTGTACTCTAAGTTGCTTAAGCGTGGCGTGATAAACCCTAGAAGGGTGGACTTTGATTTTCTTGATTCGTGAATGTCAATCAGGGGAAAAATTCAGTCTTCTTCAACTCGAACGGTTTGTTCGAAACTACGAGGCTTATGCTTGAACTTACTACTTACTTCTATTCAAATCTCAATTTCTTGGATGCGAATAGGTTTTCTTTCAGTGTTCGAGATCAGGACTATGTGGTTGACATGAATACTCTGGCTGATGTGATTGGGGTTGAAAGAGGGAGATATCAACCTATCAGTGTGTCTATCACTCGTGCAACGTTGGAGCTTGTTTAGGATAGAAGGACGGAAGGAAAGATTTCCTATTTGAGAATGAATGTGTCCAACATCTTGCTTCACAAGATAGTAATTAACTGTCTCAGACCAAAATCAACTTCAAAGACCGACGTTTCAAACTTGGAGGCAAAGTTGATGTACGCCATCAATGCTGGTAAAAAGTTCTCTCTTCCACACACTATTATGTTCCACATGTACGAAAGCGGGGTGAAGGACAAGGGTCAACTTCCTTACCCATCACTTGTGACCAAGTTATTCAGACATTTTAACGTTCAGCCTCCCCGAATTCTTTGTGTTCGAACGTGCGATCAAATGGTGGTGGGACTGAAAATGGTCTCTAAAATGCGTTTGAAGGAACTCAACAAGGTGTTGGAGCAATTCAAAGTGAAAACCCCTGTCAAGACTCATTCAGTCTCTTCGGCGGCAAAGCGAAAAGGGAAGGAGCCCATGGTTCCTCCATCCAAGAAAAGAAGAGCTCTCATCATTGAGGATGAAGAGGATGAGGATGATATCACCATTTCTGCAATGGCATTGAAGAACTTGAGTCGTTCTGTTCCAAAAACAACGGAGAGACAGGAAAAAGACACAGATGAGATAGAACAGAGGACTGGAGAGAGAGAAGATTTGGAGAAAGAAGCAGAGGAGGAAAGAATTGAGGAAGAAGAAGAAGAGGAGAGAGGAGATCAAGTGGAAGCAGAGCATGAGGAACACTTTTCTCCACTTGAAGGCATGGAAACAGGGGGAGATCCCGAGAAAAGAGGAACGTCCTCATTCCCCGCCACCAATGAAGGAATAAGTCGTTCTCCAAAGATCCGGAGGACATCTATGCCTCTCAATTTCCTGAGGAGGGACATGATGTTTCATCACCCAATTTGCATGACCATGCTGATTTGCCATCATCTGCCTATACTCCGTCTGATCGTGCAGAAGCCAGTACTCAGACTGATAATTCAGCAGACTTTCGCGGAAATACTTGATGTTCTCTTGGAGATGCGGGTCAAATATATGCTCGGGATGCGAAGTACGGAACTTGCAAAATGCAGTCAAACCTCTTCGTTTCTTTGCATGATCAAATTCATGCCCTTGCTATTCAAGTTCAAGCAAATGCCAAGGATGAAGATGTGGCGCAACTGAAGGAGGATTTGAAAAAGCTGGAAGGGATTGTCCGGTCAATGGGAGATTTCCAGCTTGTTCGTGTTCCCAAGCAATCTTAATTCCATTCTCTTTTCATCTCTACCTTTTTAATGATGACAAAAAGGGGGAGAGATGTGGTGCATATTTGATTTTAAACTTTGAACTCTTGACTTTTGTGATGTCTTGACTTGACTTGACTTTTGTGCTTGGCTGTTTGGATTTGGACCGGATTTGGATTTGACTGTTTGAACATTTGTTTATCTTAAGTACTATTGATATCTCATGGCTTTGTTCATTTACATAACTAACATACTTTCGTGGATGCAGATTCTAGTGTTATTTTTACTAAGCCATTTATCTTTGTGAGATATCCATATTTGCTTGAGTAATGTTTTGCAGGTCAAAGTTATCCAAATTTGCAGGAAAGTTTTGTCACTATCAAAAAGGAGGAGATTGTTGGAGAAAACTTCCTTAAGTGTTTTGAAGTTGACAAAACGTTTCCATCGATCTAGTCGAAGACTTGCAGACTCTTCCATCAAAGTTTGAAGACTCCGGACTGCCAGACTCAAGACTCAAAGTTTATCCTCATTGACAGTTTCTAGACCGTCGAAGAAGGCTTATCCAGAACTAGATGTTTCGTTAATGATTTGACTTTATCGACTGGAGAAGATCTCTTGGCTGGATATAGCATGTCGAAATCCATTATTCAAATCAAGATTGATTCATGGATTTTGGATCCGTTGATTGGCGAAGTATACTTGGAAGGTTCTACTTACGGAAACCTAGATCCCGATTGTATGGGCGAGCAGGATTGATGGGCTATCGTCATGTTCCTTAAATAGCTCGAAGATCTTCCTAATTGATTCTGTCCAACGGTAGATTGGAAGAATTCCTTTGGTAAGTGCTAACGGGTATGATGGCATAAAGGAGTATATAAGGAAGACGTTCCAGTTGTTCGAGTGTGTGCGCGATAGAAGAATTCCAAAGTTTGAAGCGCCTTGTTCTTAGTCAATTAAACTGTTGAGCGAAATCTTGTACGCAAAAGAGAGTCTATATCTTTGAGAGACCTTGAGGAAGTGTAGTAGAGTCTCTACACTGTGAAATCAAGAAAGAGCTTTACTGTAACAACTCTTTTGTTCATAGTGAAATCCAGCCAGTGGGCTGTCAGTGCGGAAGAGTGGACGTAGGCTTGGATTAAGCCAAACCATTATAAACTCTGTGTTCATATTCTCTTCCCTACGCTCTTTTACTTTGATCGTAACTCATTTTGTTTACAAGAGACGAATTTTCTTTTTATAATCTATTGCTGATTTGAGTTGCATACTTCACTAAGGGAAATTTGTTTTTATACCTATTCACCCCCTCTAGGTGCTCATACTAGCTTTCACAATTTGTAGCAAATATTTTCCTCCACTACAGACGCGAAACAATGTGATGTCAGAAATTAAATCAGCTACAAAGCTTGCTAAGTTCTTTCTTTCCACAGCCCTACCCGATCTAATTGATGAATTTGCTAGCAAAGTTCTGTGTAGTTTTTTGAATAAGTGGACAACAGAGGAGGTTTGTTTTCCGTGATTCTGTCTCTAAAGTGTTTTTGTTAACCGTTCTAACAGAGCATGCTTTTTTCTCTGTTCGTGAAGCAGCTGAAGAACTTCATATCACCGGCGGTATCCGCCCTGGATACTGTCTATACCATTTTGTGGAGTAAGTAGTTCATTCGTTTCCTATTTGATCCATTCTATTTACCAATTATTAGCAGAGAAAAGGAAGCTAGTACTGTTTGTGACATTGTAAGCGAGAATGTTAAAGTATCCTTTCACAAAATGCGAAAGACTTCTTGGTAAGTTGATATTTTTTATGTAGAGATAATCCGTTTGGCTATTTGAGAGTAGTTCTCGCCGGCACAATTGTACATGGCAAAGGCAAAAAGAAATTGTCTTTTCAAGTCTTTCCTGTGTTTACTTGCAGATGTCACTGATCTCCAAGGAGGATGTTTCTTGTAGGGTAAGGTCTGACACACGTTTCTACAATTAGGATGCACCATTCTCTAGTGGTCTCTTGGTTGAGGTCTCAAGGAGGTTGAAATTTGCTTGTATCACTGCAGTTTGATTTTTTTTTGCCCTCGTTTACATTCTCTGATTCGCATTACCCTTTTGCTACATTGATACCCGAGGATAATGTTGCTCAAAGTGTCTTATCCAGGCTACTTTTTCTGCACCATCAACAACTTACTTCTTTATATGTCCACTGTAGAAACATTGCACTAAATTAATCGTCTCTCTTCTTTCATAATTCACTGTTTAACCCCATCTTCTTGTTTTGTTCGCAAACCTTCATATGATCACAGGAGCACTTAACACCTGCTGATTATGCGAAGATTCCAACCGTGAGTATGATTTGGTGTTGAGAGAGAAAATATTTAGATAGGATGATTTTTCGTTTATATCTTCTTGATGATCTTAATGTTGTACATCTTACTATATATCCAGTGAAGAAATTGTATAACCATCCCAAAATAGGTGTGGTTCATGATACCCTGTTTTTAGCTTCATGTGTTTGATTTTGCTGGTGATTTTTCTCAATGCAAAACCCCATTTCACTTCCTATTGTGTCACGAGGTCTAGATGTTCTTTCAATTAAGCATGGTGTGAATCGCCTATTCTTTCTGCAGGAGCTTGCCAACTATTTAAAAGGTTGTAGGTTTCTCCCAAAATTAAACAATGAACGTGTGCATCGCAGATACTCAATCTAGAAAGAAAGATTAGCTAGCTTGCAGAACCTAGTCCTTAATATGGTGAGTTTTGTACATGCTGATTTTGGACTCGTCTTTTGCAGCCTCGTGATGCTAACACATTTTATTTCCCTCTAGTTTGAACAGGACACTGTGTTGATACCAAAGAAAACATCCTGGTTAGGACACTATCCAGATTGAACTTTTGATATTGTTTTGCCTGCACAGGAGGTAATTGTTGTGTTGCTGGGACACGTAATTAATATTCAATAGTTTGTCATTGATTTATGATTTGTTGGTTTTATCCCTCATTAATAAATCTTTCAAATCTTGATGGAAATGAGCTTAAAGTTTCAAAGAACCTTGGCAGTAGTACCTTGTAATGCAGTTATCAGTGTCATGAACCACCAATGCTCTCGAAGCAGAAGCTATGTAATTTTTGGGTGATAGTGATGGTCACTGAAAATCAGCGGTAAAGGATCTATGCTAGATCAGGGTAGGATCTCCTTGTGGTTCACTCTTCTGAAAATTTGTTCCTGTACCCAAACCAAATCAATAATTAAGGATTCACTCGACGACTTGCACGTGCATAGCTATATGAAAAACCAGGGGTCTGGAATTTATAAAATTTCTGGAACATTGATATTGATTTGGTATTTAACTGTTGTTTTTATTTTTTTTTGGGACCTTGTACGGTCAAATAAGAAATACAACAGAGATCAAGTTGAAACATTTTCTAAGGCGCATATATATGATGATTAACCATGTTGAAAGTACTACTGAAGATTATGAAATCATTATGTTTACCGAGCTCTTCCTTTACAATCTTAGGGTGTAGGAGATGTATATCCAAGACATGGTCCGCGATTGCATTTTGTTAGTGATTTCTGATTTTCTTTTGATCATTGAGCATTCGTTTTTGGAAAGTTGATGATCAAAGGAAAATTGAATTTACATGAGAGAAATGGACAAAACAGAATTGATGAAAAAACATATTGTGGGTTGGTGTTGTCGTTGTGGTGTAATCTCGTCGTAACTTGCTTTTATCCTTACTCAATGCTACGGTTTGCATCCTTTCACCATTAGTCTCAATTGGGGGAAAAAAAAGAAGAGCAATGCATCTTTCCTGCAGACCGAGCTTTACATCGAGGAGGATTGAATTGAAGACCTTGAATGAAGCTGGGAAAGTCAAATTCAGCAACATATCTTGGAACCATCGCTAGAATTCTCTCGCCGACATGCAAAAATATATAGTACCTTACGTGGTGGATGATGCAGCTTTAGCGAAGAACGTGACAACAGGAACGGCTTTTAGCAGTTGGACCCCACGGGTTAAGGGTTTGTATAGAAGAAATCTTAGGCTGTGTGAGGAACGACCACTACTCCTCTCTGTGCATTAGCGAGTGCGCTTATACTCCACGAATGAATACGAAAGACAAAACGAAATGATTGTTGTTGGCATGAGTGCATGATTGAATTTCTGTAAGTTGATATGATGATACATTCTTGGCCTTGTGTACCTAATTATTTGATGATGTTACTTATTGCGTTAACTTGAGAGTTCTTAGATAACACTCAAAGATAACATTCCCATTCCAATGACGGCTTATGAAATGTTTCGGATTATCGTAAGGGAAGCATTGCGTCGTCTGTGACTCTTGTTCTCAGTAGATGATGAAAATATCATGGTACTTCCTGCAGTTTTGCGCAACTAGGCCATTAACGAGCGATGCATAGAAGTTGAAACCAAGTCACAATTCAACGGCAACTTCAAATATACGCTAGTAAAAATCACTTTCTTCGGCAAACCTTCTGCGGTGTGCTAACCTCTATTCACGCCTACTTGCAAAACTTGAAACGAAATTTGCTGTTGGCAATGCTTTACAATATAGCTAACTTACTAACTATTAACTATGCCCACTTGTAAAACTTTTAAGGAGTTGGTAACTTACTAATTCATTTGACATTAATATATACATTATCATGGCTTGAACTTACTAACCTCTTACTGATCCACTCATCAAATCTAGAAGTCGTTAATTTACTAATCAATTTGATGTTGGTAAATTCATCACAATGTCGGTAACTCATTGACCATCGTTGAAGAATGTTCAGGGAATTCATGGAAGTTCAAGTAATTGCAATCAACAATAAAGACAAATAAAACTCATTAAATGCTACCAAGAGCATTTTTTATTTAATTGAAATATCCCAAAGTCCAACGCCACTGCAACCAAACAACAATTATCACCAAAAAATGCCAACTTGGCAGTTCATGCGCATTTGCTCAGCAGCTGCGAAACCCTCTTTGGCTTTCATTTGGCTTACTAGGATGCAATCTAACTTGCACATCCTTCACACACCCGAAAAGTCTCAACTTGTTTGCCTTTGCTGCGCTCCACTCCGGTCATCTTCAGCACGGCAGTTTTGCCAGAGCGGATCAGACGGTCAACGTTGACAGGGTTTAAATCAGACTGCTGACGTGAAAGTGCTCGAACTAACAAAGCAAAAAGAAAATTTCCTGGGCACGAAGACATGGGACCGTAGAACCGGCCCAACTTATTTAGCGGCTTTCCTAGAGCATCCCACGGTCAAGCATAAAAGTTTCGGACCTATGTTCAGGGACAGCGACGCGGCCCCTGTCGGACAGTAATGAAGCTGCCAATCTCTAAATAAGAAGCTAACGCTTTACCAGACAGGGCTAGTGCAAGGAGAACAATAGGGACTTCAATCTGGACCGAGGGCTTCAATACAGCAAACAGACCACCGAAAAAGGCCGGCATCATCATGAATGAAGCTAGGATAATTAATGAGTCTGTGATGTAGACCACCAGGTGGTGGTTCACTTCGCTGACGAAACGCCCAATGAATAGCATAAATAGTGCCCCAAATGATAAAAGGAACGCTGCACTGTCACATGCCACAAAAAGTACGAAATTGAAACTGCCCGCAAGAATCGCCCTCCCTTTATTGGGTCCGTCATTGTTATAACCTCCAGGCATCGTAATGATGGCGGAGAAGGTGACTGTGGCTATGAGAACTGCCATTATTTGTTGAGCCTTTTTCGACACTCCTGTGGTAAGTGGCGCAGTTGGTTGGGCCGTAACAAATTGCTTTTTTAACTTCTTACCATTTCCATGAACCACGTCATGATAATGCGGCATTCCCTCAGATCCTTTCAACACCTGAAAAGCGTCTGCAGCATCGAAGCCGACCTAATAATGTACAGAAAGTATCAATTAAAGAGTGCTCTTTCCTGGAAAAGTACTTCAAGACCTTGGCTTTACGCACTCAAATACATTTATAATAAACAGAACTTCGGGCGAGTCCTAAAACATTATGGGGGCAGAGTGTTCGTTTTCTCTTTTACCTCAATAACTGTTTGAAAGGGGCAGAAGAGAAACAGTAGGATTATAGCTAAGTATTGTTCAAAATATTCCGATTTTTTCATGTGAACGTGGCGAATAAACTTCTTGGATGAGATCCTTTAATGTTACGGCTAATTCTACATTTTAAAGTTACTCCAGCATGGTTGACACCCCCAGCGGAAGGGCCATTAGACAGCCAATATTTATTCTCCATTTTTCTTTTCTTTTTTCTTTTTTTCTTTTCTCCTTTCCCCCCTTTACCTTATCCCCTAACTTTAGATGATCCCATCCCTAAATGTTTTGCACTGTTTTCAAGATAAATAAGACAGAGAATTATCTTTGAACCAGTTGAAGACCGATTGTTGCACGGATTTATACTCGATAAAAGTTTTGATTTGATGATATAATATGATCTTATAACACATATTTACCAACGTTACACATTATATTGTACACTGATAATATATATTTATCAACCAAACAACAGAACTAATTAATATCAAACTATTCCTTGTTAATTGAATTCTTTGTTACCGTATAACTTCTAAGACAAAAGAATTCAAACTAAAATTTGTTTTAAACTATATTTTATAATATGCAGTTAACTGCTGGCTATTAATACGATATTGGGATTTTCTTTATGTAATTAGATT
The DNA here is from genome assembly GCA_017140595.1 of Eucalyptus curtisii. Taxonomy (NCBI): domain Eukaryota; kingdom Viridiplantae; phylum Streptophyta; class Magnoliopsida; order Myrtales; family Myrtaceae; genus Eucalyptus; species Eucalyptus curtisii. Next base: position 17,763,605 of record CM029497.1, read on the forward strand.
TTAAGTGCGGCTTTCATATGTGGGAATGAGTTAGATCATTTCAGACCGTAAGCATTAATCAGATTATAAAGACTTCGATTTTAACATTTTGCAGTGAAGCGGGAGGGAATGAAGCTTTGTTTATTAGTGTCTCAACCACAAAGTTCAATTCTGCCCAAATGTCTTATTTATGGTTAGATATGAAGTATGAAAGCACTTCACTCCGAGCCCCTTTCGAATGTGTGTCACATATAATAAAGCAACCTATGCTACTATTTACTACGAAAATTGATAATATATTCAATATGCTCAAACAATCGAATAAGCAAAACAAAGTTGACGCAAAAAGACTTCAATTGGGTGGTTTGTTTGCATCGAGCGTCACTTGGCCACAAGTTCTAAACGATACTGAAAAATAACTATGTGAGTGAACAAATTAGGCTCTATAGAGTTGAAGCAAGCGTACCATCTCGTTAGCATTAAAAATGTCAATGGCGGTCAAGTGATCCTTATTTAAGGCCAAACGGTCCAATCTCTTGTCTTGTGCAAGCATGACCATAATTCTGTATCTTTTATGAAGCGCAGCCAAATGCAGAGCAGTGTTTCCATCGGTGTCTTGTTCCTTGATAAGATACTCCAGATTTGGCACTCGGAGTATGTACTCGACGACATTCGCTTGTGCACCGTTTACAGCTGCATGAAGAGCCGTTTGGCCTTTGGTGCTTGTTAAGTCCTACGCATCTGGACAGCATTTAACAATCTCGTCAATAACATTGAGGTGGCCATTATATGCTGCAAGGAGAAGAGCGGATTCCCCGATTTTGTCCAGGTCATATGCCATAGAAGTATCTTGTTGTAGGAGCAGTCGAACTACTTCGACGTTGCCCCCGAAAGCAACATAATGAAGAGGAGTCCAACCCATATCGTCTCCTTCTCTGATCACTTCTGGTCTGTTCTCCAGGATTTTCTCCCAAACTTTGCAAAATCAAATAGGAATATGTCATGATCTAAATTATTTTTAGCATCTTGACATAGATTTTGAAATTGCATTCATTGCGATAAGTTTTTCTGTTTTTCTTTATACTAAGAAGGCATATGTCATGGTTATTCTGAAATTTCTCAGGTGACATTGTGTAACACACGAAGAATCTAACTACCATTAATCTAGCATAATGCAAAAATTTGGAAACTTTTTCTTTTTAATTTTTTGGAAATTCATAAAGTTGATTGAGAAGAAGCTTCTCTTACAGGCAGATGCCAATCATTTTGTGGAACTATCGAGCCCAACTCAATTTTGTAGAAAATTTCAATATTGAATGAAGACTTAGCACCTTCTACATTTACAATGGTAAAATCACTGCACTCCCGTTTTTTTTTTTTTTTTTTTTTTTTTTTTTTTTTTTTTTTTTAAGCCATCAAAATTTACTCTCGAGGGTTTTGCATGGGATACCCTGATCCTTTGGAAATATATTGCAATATGCCTTGTCATTAATTGTAAACTGAAAAGCCATTAATCATAAGGACAAAATGTCAAAACAAAGAAGAATACCAAAAAAAAAAAGAAGAAAAAAGAACTGGATGAGAGATAAAAGGGAAGAGTTAGGGGTGTGATGGTGATGGTGGTTGCTGCCACTGCCATCGTAGGAGGGTTCATGATGATGATGGTGCCGGTAGAAATCCGAAAAAAGCAGTAAAAATCAGAAAAAAATTAGGAGCACAGGATCTAAAAGAGCATGTAGAAAGAAATTAAGTGCATGTAAAAGATGCTATCATAAAAATAATGAAAAAAATTATTAAAAAAATTCTAAATCTATTGCATTCCAAACTTTTCAATTTAATTAATTTAGTCCTAATCATTTTTCCATTGATGCCAATTCAATCTATTGAACCAATTTAGGCTTGAAATCGCTGAAGTAGATGACAACCATCTTATGTGACACGATCAGTGTTGACATGGACATTTTTATATAATTTTTTCAATTTTTTGTTTTAAAAAAATTTATATTTTTCTCATTTTTCATGTACCTTTTCCTTTGGACTGTGGTCGGCGACAGCCACAGCCAAAGGCTGACGAGGGCAAGGGTGGCCCTCCCCAGATCTGAGGAGGGCTTGACCCTTGCCCAAGTTGCGAGGGTCATGTCCTCACCAAATTCGATGAGAGCCGCGACACCCTCGCTAGGCCTTGGCTGTGGCCTGTCACCGGACATGGCTGATACTAGGCATAGTGCAAAGGAGAAAGAATAGGGAAAAAAAAAAGGAAAAAAAAAGAAAAAAATTATTTAAAAATGTTCATGTCAACGCTAGCCATGCTACATATGACGGCTGGCATACACGTCAATGATTTCTGGCCTAAATTAGTCGGACAAACTGAATTGATACCAATGGGACAAAATTTAAGATTGAATTAGTCTAATTTAAGAATTCATGACTGAATTGGTATAAATATAATAGATTTATGATTTTTTTTATACTTTTCCCTAAAAATAATGATTTTCCCAAATGGATACGTAATCCAAAATGGAGTCATTAACTATGTGAATCTTAACTATAGCTTCACAATGACAATGTTGATGGAAAAATCCTGTTCCTATGATACATGTAAAAGCTATAGTCTTCTGTTCTTATTCTAAGAGAGGACAAACCAGTTTGAATTTACTTAATGAACAAAAAAATAAAGAGAATGCAACGAGAATAACTAACTCGAATCTTTTTAAAACATAACCCTGATATATAGTGGTCGAGAGACTTGTCCTTGGAGAAAAGGGTGAACTTTCACAAAAAGGAAAATGGAAAAAGAGTAACAATAAATAAGTAATTATTGTTTTTATTACTATATTATAAAATTTTAGGATAGATAGTGGCCATCACTGCTAATACCAACACTCTCACCTAAAAGAAGCCTTGGACGAGAGAGGGAACTTTATTTGAAATTTGTTTCAGTGGACAGATCTTGCGATACTTACTGGTGATTGGGCGACCGATGGCAGCATGCAGAGCTGTAAATCCCTTAGGACCCTTGTGAGAGGATGGCAATGAGGACGCACATAAAATCAGCTCCATGATATCTAAATATTCTCGATCTGTTGCGAGATAAAGTGGGGACTCATCAGCAGAATTTGTAATATCACACAATTGAGGACCTTCTTCAATTAGCAACTTCACCACCAATTCATGGCCTCCTCTTACTGCATAATGTAGAGCAGTATCCTTATGCAAATTCTGTTTTTCAAGTAGTTCTTTGCATCGGTCAACTTGTCCGTTTTCAACAACCCAATGGAGTGATTTCGCTAGATCAATGAAGACTCGAGCAACTTCGCAGCTTCCCAGTGCGGCAGCAATATGCAAGGGAGTATCTCCTTTAGCGTTGCGCTGCCAAAGAAGGGATGGTCCTGATGGACATTGAAGAAAATGTTTGATCAAATTTACCTGGTTGTATTGAGTCGCAACGTGAAGAATGTTGTTCTCCTTTGGTGTTGTTTGGTGGAAAAGGTCCTCTCCATTCCCCAAAATTACTGTCATCAGGTTATCAAAGTCTCCTAATTTTGCAGCCTTGTACACTTTAGGATGCATTCTCGCTCTTTATTTCTTGTTTACAGGACACAAAGTAGTTGCATGCGAACTTATCAGTATATAAGCTGTAAGTTCAAGTGGAAGGAACTTCTTGAACTTTACAAGAGGAATCAATGGAAGGGAGAATGTCGGGCAGGAAATATTTTCATGCTTCTCAAAAGTACTTGAAAGGAGACTATTATATGTATATCTATAAAATGTGAATATACCAGGCTTGTTCCTATGAAATTTTGCTCTCTCAAGAGCAAATTTATAATAACGAAATGGGGGAATCAAGACAAGTTCGAAAGACAAAACAAAAAAAATCGACGTCTAGGTCTCCCATGCAGCTCCTTTTTCCTTTTTGACTTAGGAACAACGTGGTTTTCCCTGGATAGGTAGCAATGATAACCTTCTCCGTTAATTCTTCAGCCAAGTGAATATTCTAATGAATCTTCAAGGATGGCGTCGTCGAGATAGGAAAATCCTAACGAATCCACATTTAACGGACATGATTATCCAATTACTCAACTTGATCAACTATTGTCATCCAAATATAGATAATTTATGTACAATGTCACTCTCTCTACAGTTCCCAGGACAGGAGTGGTCAAAAGTGAACCTACGAGTTCGAGTGCGAGGAATATATTTAATCTTATCAAGAGGACTTGACTAACGAATGGATGGTGGATACAAAATTTCCTTGAACTTTCAATAGAACTTTTTTGAGCTTTCAACTAGACTAAAGGAAAGATTTCGGGAAAGACATTTCTTGAAATTTTTCAGAGGAACTAACTAAAAGAGAGGATTGCGACGAGAAATTTCTTTGAACTTTCCAAAAGAATTGGATTACAAAGAGGATGTTGGGGAGCAAATTCATTTGGATTTTTTAACAGAATCAAAAGGAGATTGTCATGTGCATATGAATGATCTACCAATGGTTTAGATAAAATATGAATTTCTGAGGTGGAAGAATAGTTTCCGCAAAACCAAATCGGTCTGTTTCTCTGAATTTGCCGTTCTGCCTCACACAAATATGATAAAAAGTCGAAGTCTCGTTGAACGTAAGATGGACAAGTGAAAAAAACCAAAACAAACAACCCACGTCCCTCCTCAGGATTCTTATTTTATATTAACTTCTGTCTCATCTGGCCTTCCACTTGTGAGGGCTTCTTATTTTATTTTGACTTTTTGACTTTTGTCCATCCACTCTTTCACTTTTGAGTTGTCTTAATTTTTTCTTTTTGGACTTTGAAGCATCTTTTCTTCCACCTTTCAGAAAAAGCAAAACTATTACACTTACACGATGCTTCCTAAAACATGATACCTTTAGACTTCCATGCCTTCCCCCATGGAGTACGTAGCAATGAGAATCATTTTCAAAAGTTCTTCAGCCAAGTGAACTTTCTCTGAAGCCTTCAAGGTTCGTGTCATCTAGATAGGAAAATTCCAATGAATCAATGTTCGCTGTCATTTATCCAACTTGATGACTTCGTCGATTATTGTCATTCATAGATAGATAAATTATAGTGTACTGCACAATATTGTTATTAGATTGTCTTTGGTAGTCGGAACAAAATTCAAAATATGATATATCTATCTTATATTTGATTGGATGGACAAGGTAAAAAAAGCAAAAAAAAAACCCAAAACAATTAACCCACGTCCCTCCTGCAGTTTCTTATTCTATTTTGACTTTTATACCATCTGGTCTTCCACTCGTGAGGACTTCTTATTTTATTTTGACTTTTTTGACTTTTGTCCCATCTGCCCTTCCGCTCTCAATTTTTTTCTTTTTGGACTTTTGAAGCGTCTTTTCTTCCACTTTTCAGCAAAAGCAAAACCATTACACTTCCACGATACTTCCTACAACATGATAACTCTAGACTTCCATGCCTTCCCCCATGGAGTACGTAGCAATGAGAATCATCTTTGAAAGTTCTTCAGCCAAGTGAACATTCTCCGAAACCTTTAAAGATGGCGTCATTTAGATAGAGAAATTCCAACGAGATGACTTCAATGTTCAATGACTGGCATTTATCCAATGAGATGACTTCTTCAATTATTGTCATCCACAAATAGACAAATTATATTGTAATGTACAATATTGTCTATTAGGTTGCGTTTAGCAATTGGAATAAAATTCAGAATATGATAATCATATCCTATATTTGATGCCTACTTAAAACATGATAAAATTAGATAAGAGAGATATAACTTGGATAAAATTGTCTTATGGAGAAGGTAGAATGTAGGTGGATAAGATTTGTAATATCCATAACATTAAATTTATTTTTCTCAAATAAAAACTTCTTAATTAATAAAATATAAATAATATTTGAAACCTAATATAAAAAAATCAATTTTTTTGAAAAAAAAAATTCATTTTTATTTAATCCTATTTTTATTGATATATATTGAATTTATTTCTATCTTATTATATAAATGCTATATATAATATATATTTAGTATTTATGTTTATTACATATTTTAAATATTTTAGTATTTTAGGTATATTAATATAGTTTACTATTTAATAAAATCTTATAAGAGAATGATGGAAGGGAAAAAAGAAATTAAAAGAGAGAGAGAGAGAAAGAGAGAAAATAATAAAAAAATAAGCAAATAAAAAATGAACTAGGCAAGATTGTCATAAGAGAATCTTACCAACTCCATTTGTGCAACTTTTAGTTCATTTGTACTAATATGCCATTTATACCAAATATAAAATATGATATGATGTGATTATATCCAACTTTATTACTATAATTCACTTGATAGTGGATAGGATATAACAAAATTCATAAATTTCATATTCTTTCTTATTTAGTTCTATCATGACTAGACAACTAACGACTAAATGTAGCCTTAAAGTGTTTGAAAAGTAATTGAAGTGAGAGTTAAAAAAGTAAAAGGACAAAAAGAGATATCGTACACGAAGGACAAACTCATAAGCGACGGACCTACGCTTGGTTCACTTCGTTCCCTCTAAAATGCCTCAAAATTATTCGGCTGTGAACAAAATTTTATTCCAGACTATCATAAATGGGGAAAATAAATAGGGTAGATTTATATATTGAGAAAAACAGTAGCTTAATATACAAGCTTATGTCATTTGAAGTCCTTCTATAAAATAAAACAATTATGTGTTAAGAAATGGGCAAATTCACGTTAAATATAACTAAAAAGAACAAGCTGATGCACAGTCTTAATGTATATTTGTCATTGCAACGTCCACCAGATCCTTTATGGAGCAAAAACTTAATATGGGCCATTTTTACCATGCTGTTGAATTAGAGGACTCCACAAAGTATATCAGCCATGCAGTAATTTCTTTAAAGGATTAGTAGAAAAACTCATAACACAATGTATGCAAGATGTTTGTTACGGTCTTTTTCTTCATGTGCCTTCCTCTTTGGACAAGTGCATGTGCACTAAACAAAACTATGACTATCAAGGGTTACAAAATTGGAATTGGCACAATATCGCGAAGTAGCCGCCTTTGCTCAATTTGGGTCAGACCTTGATGCTGCCACTCAGGCATTACTCAATAGAGGTGCAAGGCTGACAGAAGTACTGAAACAACCACAATATGCACCACTTCCAATTGAAAAACAAATTCTAGTCATTTATGCAGCTGTCAATGGATTCTGTGATCGAATGCCGCTAGACAGAATTTCTCAATATGAGAAAGCGATTCTAAATAGTGTAAAACCAGAATTATTACAATCCTTCTTAGAAAAAGGGGCTTGACTGATGAAAGGAAAAATAAAACTACATGCGTTCTTAAAAAAAACTACTTTTCACTTCATTATGATGTAAGACTTGAGAAATTTCTTGGGAAAGGATGAATTCGTACTACCATAGAATATCTCAGCGAAATGTGGGAGGCGGGGGCCAACAATTTTACTTCACCCAGGCAGTAGCTCAGAATCCCTTTACTCCTCTCACGATTTCGAAAAGGAAAGTAGATCTGTCTATTTGTTATCATTTTGCGGATGAGGATGTGATTGATTTGGCTGATATAAATCTATTACTTCGTGTGTCCGTTCCTTTTTGGACTAGCGCAGAGAGAGCAAGTGCGGCGCCTGGTCACCCCTCTCAACAAAGAAATCAAGATATGTGATCAGGGAAGGGATTCTTATCTCAAAGCTAATGATAGTAGTCATAATAGTAGTCATGGGGCATACCTTTTCTGCATCAGCCATAAACCATTATGCATCGGTCGTCCTTACAAATTGCTACTTAAACGCATCCAACAGCCCCTACCAAAGAAAAGGGAAAAAGCAAAAAGCTTTGGGCCCATTTTCATCTCCTTGGGTAGCCAAACTACGGCTGAGCCTCCCCGGGGCCAAGATAAAAATATGGGCTTTCTTTGGGCCTCTCTACGAAAGTCGCAGAGGCAGAACCTCTTCTTATTCTACCTGCACTTAATCCTCAAATTATCAACTCGGATATTGTCCTACGTGGTGGAATTGAACCCAATTCAGGGAAGAGTACCATCTTAAGAAGTCCTGAGATGTTTCCAAGTCTAATGGCTCTTCGAAGAGAAAGTGCGCAAACTTCAACAGTGAATCTTCTCTTCCTTCTCCTAAGACAAAACTGAGGATAGCGGGGCATGGGGCGCTATCTCTAGAGGACCGTTTGGCTACTTGAGAGTAGTTCTCGCCCGTAGAATTGTACATGACAAAGGGAAGAAGAAACGGTCTTTTCAAGTCTTTCCTGTGTTTAGTTGCAAATATCGCTGATCTCCAGAGGATGTTCCTCTTAGGGTAAGGTCTGATGCACCATTCTCTAGTGGTCTGAGGTTGAGGTCTCAAGGGGGTTGAAGTTTGATTATATCACTGCTGTTTGAATTTTTTTGGCCTTCTTTTACATTCTGGTATCTTCTGCATTCATGTGGACCATTTTGTCGAGCTGCTAAGGGTCTACTCTGACCATGTTCGGGTTTGTCTCGGTCTTCCTAGTCATTTTCTGATTTACATTACCCTTTTGCTATACTGATAATGGTGCTCAAATGTCTTATCCAGGCTACTTTTTCTGCACCATCAACAACTAGCTTCTTTATATATCCACTGTAGAAACATTGCGCCAAATTAATTGTCTCTCTTCTTTCATACTTCACTGTTTGATCTCATCTTCTTGTTTTGTTCGCGAACCTTCATACAATCACAGAAACACTTGGCACCCGCTGGTTATGCAAAGATTCCGACCGTGAGTATGATTCGGTGTTAAGAGATAAAATATTTAGATAGGGTGATTTTTCGTTTATATCTTCTTGATGATCCTAATTTTGTGCATCATACTATATATCCAGTGAAGAAATCGTATAGCCATCCCAAAATAGGTGTGGTCCACGCTACTCTTTGTATAAGATGGGAGCTGTGCATTTGTTCATGATTCCCTGTTTTTAACTTCATGTGTTTGATTTTGCTAGTGATTTTTCTTAATGCAAAACCTCATTTCACTTGCTGTTGTGTCACACAATGTCTAAATGTTCTTGCAATTAAGCATGGTGTGAATTGCCAATTGTTTCTGCAGGACCTTGCTAACTATTTAAAAGGTTGTATGTTTCTCCCAAAATTAGACAGTGAACGCATGCATCACAGAAACTTGACCTACAAGGACAGATTTCCTTTCTTGCAGAACTTGATATCAATGAATTTGGTACAGTGATTTTGATTTTGGACTCTTTTGCAGCTTCATGATGCTGCACATTTCGTTTCCCTCCAGTTTGAGTAAGACACTGCGTTGATACCAAAGGAAACATCCTGGTTCGGATATTATCCAGATCGAACTTTTGATACTGTTTTGCCTGCACAGGAGGTGATGGCTGTGTTGCTTGGACACGTCATTAATATTCAATAGTTTGTTATTGAATTTTGATATGTTGGTTCTTTCCCTCATCAAGAAACCTTTCAAATCTTGATGACAAATGAGTATGAAGTTCAAAGAACCATGGCAGTAGTACCTTGTAATGTAGTCATCAGCATCATTAACAACCACCAATGCTCTCGAAGCAGAAGCTAAGGTAATTTTTGGGTGATAGCGATGGTCACTGAAAGTCAGTGGTAAAGTATATACGCTAGATCAGGGCAGAATCTCCTTGTGGGTTTTTTTTTTTTTGTTGGACCTCATGCGCTTAACCAAAAAATACAGCAGAGAACAAGTTGGAACATTTTCTAAGCCTTATACATGATGATTAACCATGTAGAAAGCACTACTGAGGATTATGAAATCACTATCTTCACCATTAGTCCAATCGAAAAGAAAAAAAGAGCAACCGATGCATTTCCTGCAGACCGAGCTTTTACATTGAGGATTGGATTGAATTGAAGACCTTGGATGAAGTTGGGAAAGTCAAATTCATCAACATCTCTGGGAACTATCTCGAGATCTCTCTCGCCAACATGCGAAGATACATAGTACCTTACTTGGTGGATGTTGCAACTTTAGCAAAGAACATGGCAACAGGAACGGCTTCTAGCAGCTGGACCCCAAGGGTTCAGGGTTCGTATGGAAGAATGGTTAGGCTGTTTGAGGATCGGCTACTACTCCTCTCTGTGCATTAGTGAGTGATGCATGTATTCCACGCTCAAGTACAAGAGACAAAGCGAAATGATTGTTGTTGGCGTGTGTGTGATCGAATTTCTATAGGTTCATATGGTGATCCATAATTGGCCTTATGTTCCAAATTATTTGATGATATAACTCACTAGATTGACATGAATGTTCTTAGATAACACTCAAAGATAACATTCCCATTTCTATGAAGGCTTATGAAATGTTTCGGATTATCATAAGTGTGGCACCCCTCGACGGCCCCCGATCCGTTAGAGTTGCTACGGTCATTCGCCTTTCACTTGTCCTATTAACATATCACTCTGGTACCATTTAATTATAGCGGGTCCATAAATCCTGGGGGTTAAATTATTCGAATTTGGTCCCAGCGCAGTTCATATAACGGAAGCATAATCAAATTTCCCTATCCCATACTCCAACAAAATAATGCAATGCACACCTGTCGTGTCCACCAATTCATGATTTAATAGTCCAAGTTTTTAACCTTAAGTTAATTTTAAAACGGAGTCGCCACTAATCGATTTGGGGTGGGTCGATTAGAAACCCAAGCGAAGTAGTGGGAGAAATACTCGCTCTGCGCAACCAGAGAAATTAGGATCGGGGACTTGATTACACTAGTTAATCACTAATGCTCTTTCGGTACCTAATCTTGTTTAAATCCTAAGGTTTTTTGGATTTTTGAGGGATTTTTCTATGTATTTTGTGAAGGAAAAACATTTTTTTTTGGGTCATTTTCATTTTTTGGACATGAAAAAAGCATTTTTGGATTTTTGGCTTTTTTTGGGAAAATATAAAGCATTTTTGACTTTTTCCGACCTTTTTTGGCATTTTTGGGAAAATATGAGATATTTTTTTATTTTTTTTATTTTCTGGAAAATAAAATATTTTTTATTTTATTTATTAAAATACTATTTTATATTAGAATAATATAAAAACGACTCGAGTCGGATTCCCGGGTTGGGACCGACCGGTTGCCCGCCCAAGAACGCGAGATGGGCTCCGCAACACGTGCTCGGCCCGATTTTTTTGCTTTTGTTTTAAAAAAAAAAAAAAAAAAAAAAACTCAGCCCACACACCGGAATTTGGCTTATTTGAATTAAAAAGGGGATACCCGGCCCGAGTTTAAAAACTAGCCCGACGACCCAACCCACTTGAGGAAACCCTAGGGGAACCGGGTTACGGGCTCGACCGGTTCCACCCGGTTTCGCGACGCTTCCTCCCTCTCTCTATTCGCGGCGTTGATGGAGGGGCTAGGGCAGCGGCTTGCGTCGACGACGACAGCGACGACGGGCTTGACGGCGACGACGACTAGGGCGACGACGGGCAGCTGTTGGTTTTCTCGAAAAGACGGCAGCAACGTCGACGAGTGGTTGCTGGATTCTCGAGGGGAAGGCGGAGCAACAGTGACGATGCGGGCGAGCACGGCCGTTACCTGTTCGGGAGGGCTTGGCAAGGTGGCTTCAAGACGTCTTCGTCGGGTGGTGAGCAGTGACGGTGAGGAAGCAGCGGCGGCTTGGTGTAGCGATGGCGTCGGGGTACGTCTCGATCGCGGCGACGGCGTTGGGGTGGGGGGAACGCAGGAGCGGTGGTCGCGACGGGTTAGCGACGGCGAGTCTTCGGCTTCCCGATTTGGTCCTCCGAACCTCCTCTCTCCGGCTTCAACCTTCTACGGCCTCGACTTCTTCCACTCCGGATCTGGCCCTCCTCTTCGATCATGCTCTCTCCCTCGGGCTCGCTCGCCGCCGGCCTCCCCGAAGTCTCTCGGAGGGAGGTGGTTTGAGCTCGCGACCCGATTTCTGCCTTGCTCACTCTTTGAGCTCCCGAAGTCCCTCGGGGACCTATCTCGAGCTTGCGGCCTCGATGTGTTGGTGTCGACGGAGCTTCGACCGCCGCTTCGCATGCCGAACAACCTCCGCCGGGCCGAACCAGCATCTCATCCGCCGAGGTGGCTCTAGCTAGGCCGCCTTGCATTGAAAACGCGTTCACTCCCTCGTACGCTGCCATGTCCCTCTCCATTCCGGCGTCGCGCGCGTCCTTGTCTCCGGCGCGTGCTGCTTATCCGGTTGGGGAAGAAGACCGATAGGAAGAAGACAAAGGGGCAGAAAGGAGGGCCGGGCTGAGTCGCATGGGCTGGGCCGTGGGGGCCCATGCGGGGGAAGAGAAAAAGGAGGGGGGCTGGGTGCGATGGGCTGCCAATTTTTGTTTTCTTTTGTTTTTACTATTTTTTTGTTGTTTTTATTATTTATTATTTATTTATCCGAAAAAAGAGGGAAAACAAAGATTAAAAGAGACTAAGGCCTAATTAAAAAAAAAAAAAACTTGATCAAAATTTAGGCATCAACAACACCAACTACACATCATATAAAAGATCGGGCCGAATCACTTTTATTTACATAATTTTGATGGATATCATGAGTCGGTACATCAAAAGGCCAATGCTTCACTAAGCTCGGCTATCACCAAAAGTACCAGACTCTACAGCAGTCACGATTAGCGATCCATCATCAGTGTCGGCCATCCAAAAAGTGTCTTCCATTACCCATCACCAGCATCATCACACTCGCCCGGTCCATCGGCTGGCGGCGGTGGCAGCATCCCCATCATGATCCCATCGCGGCGAACATGCACGAGATAAGAACTCCTGTATCACGGGGCCATCAGGTAGACCCACGTCGTACATGACTAAGACTCGGACACGGATGAACACTAATCCACGTACACCCACACAGACGTTCTCCGAACACGAGCACTCAACATCAACAGGAACGCCATAAAATGTGCCACGAGTGACGGGTAACAGAGTCATCTCTCAATCTGAAATGTTAGTCTCCAAAAGGGGTGAGTACAACCACTCAGCAATAAAGATCCATCAAACTACATAGTGCATCGGGTAAGACAATCAAGGTATCACGAGTAAAGCACATATCATCCATGTAGTCAAGCATACATCACCATGCAGTCATGCATATATCTCCATGCAGTTGTGCATATATCACCATGCAGTCATGCATATATCTCCATGAGATCCATTCAATGCCGTGGTGATCACACTTCCAAAACCAAATAATACCAATTCAAGTTCATAGACAATTTATACACCAGGCCATATGCACACACATGCTCATGATTTGTTTCTCATTTTGATATTCAAAAAGGATCTCGGGGACCAATCTTTGCATCCCTCCTAACTCTCGCACCCAATTTGGCATCGCGAGACTTTCGGCACACACCTCCGGGCATCCAACACACACCTCCAAGCATCTCGTACCCCAACTGGCATCACGAGGCCTCCGGCACACACCTCCGGGCATCTCGAAACTCCCGAGGACATCCGGCACACACCTCCGGGCATCCCGACACTCCCAGGGCATCGTCGACTTAGCTGTCCGATGGTGTCATCATTTTCATTACACATGGATATATCTCACTTTGGAAAAATGCCATTTGATGCAATAATGCCAAGAGTTTCATTTAATTTATAAAATTTCATCAATTTTGTTGTCATATGAAATGCATAAATGTCACCACGCATGCTAACTAGATAGTAAATCAGAATACCACATCCCATAAAGTAATTTATTTGTTCTTTTAAAAGAAATAAGACAATTTTCGGATAAAACAGAATGCATCCCTTTAATTAAAATTATGGAAAAATTAGTAAATGATATTAATAAATTCTGAGAATTTAACATGATGTAAACAAGACCTAGAGAAAGTGGTTTCATGAAGAACACCATGTCAAGAAAGTTCCATATAAATCGCATAGGTCCATACATCACAGCAAAAGAAATTCCAACACCACTTTTGCACAGTTTCGGAAATAATTTTGATTAAGCCTTTAAATGAACTCAGAAAATTCTGAGATTTTAATATGTTATATTTAAGACCTAGAGGTAAAAGTTCTATGAAGAAATAAAGGTCTAATTTATTCTTTATCAAAAGATATAATTATTATAACTCACCCTAACCCTCGGTTCAATCTCCAGATTTAACCCTTTCAAAGAAAAATTATTTCCCCAAGCAATACTTGTCCGTTTATTCTCCAATTTTAGTATGTTACTCCTCAAGATGTCGTCTACAACTCTTATCAGGGACATGAGATCAAATTCGGACTGGATACTTGCACAAAATTCACAGAATCGCAAGGGGTCAACATAACACTTTCCAGATCTAGTATCTTTGAAGAAAAATGGTTTCACCAACAAATAATTGTCCGTTTCTTCTCAGATTTTGATATGTTACTCTCCAAGAAGTCCTCTACAAATTTCATCAAGGACACAAATTGAGATTTCAACTAGATATTTACCTACAATTCGCGGAATCACTAGAAGTCAAACTGTTTTCCATAGAACAGCTTACTAGCTTAAGGTACTACTCCCAAATTTTCGAAAATTCTAACACTAGGCTCATCCGAAATCTACTTCACACACAACCACAGCATGCATCATGTAGATCGAGGGACTTCACTTTCCTTAAGTTCACAGCAAGCTAACGGCAACTTGAGGCTTTCGGCGAGCTTAATCGACGGCGGAACTAGGTGCATGCACGGCGGGCCGGTCTTCTTTCTCCTCTCGCCGATGAACCCTCACAAATCTCTCTCGGTTTCACTCTCTCCCTCACTCTCGACTTCACTCTCTTCCTCTCTCGATCAATCCGCCTCTCTCTCTCTCTCTCTTCCTTCGGTTGCTTCAAGGCTAGCAATCATTTGATTGTGCATGCTAGGACACTTGGCACTAAGGGGATGACAAGTGGAGGAGGTGGCGTGGGTTGCTTCATCCGGTTTCCCTCCCTCCTTCGGTCGAGGGCTTGTGGGCTTCTTGGGCCGGGCCTTGGTCGGCCGAATGGTGGGGGGTTTGTGGGCTCTTTTGGGCTGTCTTGGGCCTTAATTAAATCAGCCCATATTTGCTCCTTAATCCACCTTAATCCCCACTTAATTTCATAATCTCAAATACTCACATGACCATATAAAATTGCAACATTAATTGATGGAAATCCGACTTATAGAGTACACGGCCAAGAACAGAAAATTCCTTGTCAATTTATCCTTTAGTACAATCCTTGATCACACTTAGATATAGGGTACATTTCCAATCAAAGCAATAGTCCATTCAATGTTCGGCCTTATTTAATTGAAATTCGTTGGTCTAATGATTATAATATAGTCCAATGATGCTTCCGATACCTTTTCATGGGTCGCAGTGTATCTAAGGATTATTATGAAATTTTAGGATGCCACAGTAAGGGAAGCATTACATCGTCGGTGACTCTTGTTCTCAGTAGTTGCTGAAAATATCATGGTACTTCCTGCAGTTTTGCGCAACTAGGCCATTAAAGAGCAATGCTGAAACTAAGTCAAAATTCAACGGCAACTTCAAATATATGCTAGTAAAAATCACTTTATTCGGCAAACCTTCTGCGGTGTGCTAACTTTTTTTCATGCCCACTTACAAAACTTGAAACGAAATTTGTTGTTGGTAATGCTTTACAATATAGCCAACTTACTAACTATTAACTATGCCCACTTGTAAAACTTTAAGTTGTTGGTAAGTTACTAATTCATTTGACATTAATATATACATTTTCATGTCTCGAACTCACTAACCTCTTACTAATCCACTTATTAAATTTAGAAGTCGTTAACTTACTAATCAATTTGATGTTGGTAAATTCATCACGATGTTGGTAATTTATTAATTACCGTTGAAGAATGTTCAGGGAATTCATGGAAGTTCAAGCAATTGCAATCAACAGTAAAGACAAAAAAAAAAAAAAACTCATTAAATGCTACTAAGAGCATTTTTTATTTAATCGAAATATCCCAAAGTCCAACACCATTGCAACCAAACAACAACTATCACGAAACAATTCCAACTTGGCAGTTCATGGCTTTCATCTGGCTAACTAGGATGCAATCTAACCTGTACATCCGTAAAACACCCGAAAAGTCTCAACTTGTTGGCCTTCGCTGCTCTCCACTCCGGTCATCTTCAGCACAGCAGTTCTGCCGGAGCAGATCAAACGGCCACCGTTGACAGGGTTTAAATCAGACAGCTGACGTGAAAGTGCTCGAACTAACAGAGCAAAAAGAAAATTTCCTGGGCACAAAGACATGGGAACCGGCCCAACTTATTTAGCAGCTTTCCTAGAGCATCCCACGGTCAAGCATAAAAGTTTCAGACCTATGTCTGGGGAAAGTGACGCGGCCCCTTTTTGACAGTAAAGAAGCCGCGAAAAGACACGAAATAAGTGGCTGTCGACACGAGACAAAAATACAGGACAATTAAAAGGGTTCCAATCTCGATCGCGGGGTTCAATACAGCAAACACGCTATTAAAAAAGGCTGTCATCATCAGGAATGAAGCGATGCAAATGAATAGGCCTGTAAGGCCGACTGCCATGTGGTGGCGATCGCTCAAGAAACACTCAATGTTTAGCATAAATAGTACCCCAATTGAGAAAAGGAACGCTGCACTGTCAAATACCACAAACATTAGGAAAGCAGTTCTGTGCGCAAGAATCGGCCTCCCTTTATTGGGTCCGTCGTTGTTATAACCTCCGGGCATCGTAACGACGGCGCTGAAGGTGACTGTGGCTATGAGCACTGCTATTATTTGTTGAACCTCCACAAATTTTCTTTTTTTCGACCTGAAGTTTTCTTCCTTAGCGGGAATTACTCCTGTGGTAATTGGCACAGCTGGTTGCCCCTCAACAAATTGCTTTTCTAACTTCATACCATTTCTTCGAACCACGTCTTGATGATGCGGCATTCCCTCAGATCCTTTCAACAACTCATAAATATTTGAAGCTACGATGCCGACTTAAAAATGTACAGAAAGTATCAATTAAAGAGTGGTCTTTCCTGGCAAAGTACTTCAAGACCTTCACTTTACGCACTCAAATACATTTATAATAAACAGAACTTCGGGCGAGTCCTAAAACATTATGGGGGCAGAGTGTACGTTTTCTCTTTTACCTCATGAACTGTTTGAAAGGGGGAGAAAAGAAACAGTAGGATTATAGCTAAATATTGTTCAATATATTCTGATTTTTTCATGTGAATGTGGCGAATAAACTTCTTGGATGAGATCCTTTAAAGTTACGGCTAATTCTATATTTTAAAGTTACTCCAGAATGATTGACACCCCAGCGGAAGGGCCATTAGACAGCCAATATTTATTCTCCATTTTTCTTTTCTTATTTCTTTTTTTTCTCTTTTCCCCCCTTTACCTTATCCCCTAACTTCAGATGATCCCATCCCTAAATGTTTTGTACTGTTTTCAAGATAAATAAGACAGACAATTATCTTTGAACCAGTTGAAGACCCGATTGTTGCATGGATTTGAAATTTATACTCGATGACAGTTTTGATTTGATGATATAATATGATATTATAACACATATTTACCAACGTTACACATTATATTGTGCACAGATAATATATATTTATCAACCAAACACAGAACTAATAATATCAAATATTACTTTATTAAGTGAATTGTCACAAACTATTCCTTGTTAATTGAATTCTTTGTTACCGTGTAACTTCTAAGAAAAAAGAATTCAAACTAAAATGTGTTTTAAACTATATTTTATAATATGCAGTTAACTGCTGGCTATTAATACGATATTGGGATTTTCTTTATGTAATTAGATTTTAAGTGCGGCTTTCATATGTGGGAATGAGTTAGATGATTATAGACCATAAGCATTAATCAGATTATAAAGACTTCGATTTTAACATTTTGCAGTGAAGTGGGAGGGAATGAAGTTTTGTTTATTAGTGTCTCAACCACAAAGTTCAATTCTGCCCTAATTTCTTGTTTATGGTTAGATATGAAGTATGAAAGCACTTCACTCCGAGCCCCTTTCTAATGTGTGTCACATACAATAAAGCAATCTATGCTACTATTTACTACGAAAATTGATAATACATTCAATATGTTCAAACAATCGAATAAGCAAAACAAAGTTGACGCAAAAAGACTTCAATTGGGTGGTTTGTTTGCACCGAGCATCACTCGGCCACAAGTTCTCAACGATGCTGAAAAATAACAATGCGAGTGAACAAATTAGGCTCTATAGAGTTGAAGCAAGCGTACCTTCTCGTTAGCATTAGAAATGTCAAGGGCAGTCAAGTGATCCTTATTTGAGGCTAAATGGTCCAATCTCTTGTCATGCGAAAGCATGACCATAATATTGTGTCTTTTAAGAAGCACAGCCAAATGCAGAGCAGTGTTTCCATCGGTGTCTTGTTCCTTGATAAGATACTCCAGATTTGGCACTCGGAGTATGTACCGGACGACGTTCTCTTGTGCACCGTTTACAGCTGCATGAAGAGCCGTTTTGCCTTTGGTGCTTGTTAAGTCCCACGCATCTGGACAGTATTTAACAATCTCGTCAATGACATTGACGTGGCCATTATATGCTGCAAGGAGAAGAGCGGATCGCCCGATTTTGTCCAGGTCATATGCCGTAGAAGTATCTTGTTGTAGGAGCAGTCGAACTACTTTGACGTTGCCCTCGAAAGCAACATAATGAAGAGGAGTCCAACCCATATCGTCTCCTTCTCTGATCACTTCTGGTCTTCTCTCCAAGATTTTCTCCCAAACTTCACAAAATCAAATAGGAATATGTCATGATCTAAATTATTTTTAGCATCTTGACATAGCTTTTAAAATTGCAATAAGTTTTTCTGTTTTTCTCTATACTAAGAAGGTATATGTCATAGTCATTCTGAAATTTCTTAGTTGACATTGTGTAACACACGTAGAATCTGACTACCATCAATCTAGCATAAAGCAAATATTTGGAAACTTTTTCTTTTTGTTTGTTGGAAATTCATAAAGTTGATTGAGAAGAAGGTTCTCTTACAGGTAAATGCCAATCATTTTGCGGAACTATTGTTCCCAACTCAATTTTGTAGAAAATTTCAATGAGGACTTAGCAACTTCTACATTTACAATGGTAAAATCACTGCACTCCTTTTTTTTTTTTTTAAAGCCATCAAAATTTACTCTCGAGGGTTTTGCATTGGATACCCTGATCTTTTGGAAATATATTGCAATATGCCTTGTCATTAATTGTAAACTGAAAAGCCATTAATCATAAGGAGAAAATGTCAAAACAAAGAAGAATACCCAAAAAAAAAAAAAAAAAGAAGAACGGGATGAGAGATAAAAGGGTAGAGTTAGGGGTGTGATGGTGATGGTGGTTGCTGACACTGCCATCGTAGGAGGGTTCATGATGATGATGGTGCCGGTAGAAATCCCAAAAAAGTGGTAAAAATCAGAAAAAAAAAAATAGGAGCACGGGATCTAAAAGAACATGTAGAAAGAAATTAAGTGCATGTAAAAGATGCTACCTTAAAAATAATAATAAAATATTTAAAAAGTTCTAAATTTATTGCGATGATACCATTTCAGTTCTAAACTTTTCAATTTAATCAATTTAGTTCTAATCATTTTCACAATAATACCAATTTAATCTATTTAACCAATTTAGGCTCGAAATCGCTAAAGTGGATGACAACCATCTTATATGACACGACGGTGTTGATGTTGACATTTTCAAATAATTTTTTTGTTTTTTGTTTTAAAAAAAATTCTATTTTTCTCATTTTTCCTTTCTTTTCCTATACTTTTTCCTTTCGACTATGGTCGGCGACCGCAACAGCCAAGGGCTGACAACTCGCTTGCCCAAGCAGCAAGGGTCGAGCCCTCATCGGACCTGACGAGGGCCACCCTACCCTCGCCAAGCCATGAGGATCATGTCCTCACTAGATCCGCTGAGACTCGCGACACCCTCACTAGCCCTTAGCTATGGCCAGTTGCCAGACATGGCCGATACCAGCCACGATGCAAAGGAGAAAGAATAGGAATAAAAAAAGGAAAGAAAAAAAAAATATTTAAAAATGTTCAAGTCAATGCTAGTCATGCTATAAAGGACGGTCGACATCCATATCAGTAATTTCTAGCTTAAATTGGCCAAACAGACTGAATTGGTACCGATGTGAAAAGATTTAAGATTAAATTGGTCTAAATTAAGGATTCATGACTGACTTGGTACCAACATAATAGATTTAGGAATTCTTTTTATACTTTTCCCTAAAAATAATGATTTTCCCAAATGGATACGTAATCCAAAATGAAGTCATTAACTATGTGAATCTTAACTATAGCTTTACAGTGACAATCTTGATGGAAAAATCCCGTTCCAATGATACATGTAAAAGCTGTAGTCTTCTGTTCTTATTCTAAGAGAGGACAAACCAGTTTGAATTTACTTAATGAATAAAACAATAAACAGAATGCAACGAGAATAACTAACTCGAATCTTTTTAAAACATAACCCTGATATATAGTGGTCGAGAGACTTGGAAAAAAGGGTGAACTTTCACAAAAATAAAAGTAACAATAAATAAGTAATTATTGTTTTTATTACTATATTATAAAATTTTAGGATAGACAGTGGCCATCACTGCGAATACCAACACTCTCACCTAAAAGAAGCCTTGGACGAGAGAGGGAACTTATTTGAAATTTGTTTCAGTGGACAGATCTTGCGATACTTACTGGTCATTGGGCGACCGATGGCAGCATGCAGAGCTGTAAATCCCTTAGGACCCTTGTGAGAGGATGGCAATGAGGACGCACATAAAATCAGCTCCATGATATCTAAATATTCTCGATCTGTTGCAAGATAAAGTGGGGACTCATCAGCAGCATTGGTAACATCACACACTTGAGGACCTTCTTCAATTAGCAACTTCACCACCAATTCATGGCCTCCTCTTACTGCATAATGTAGCGCAGTATCCTTATGCAAATTCTGTTTTTCAAGTAGTTCTTTGCATGGGTCAACTTGTCCGTGTTCAACAACCCAAAGGAGTGATTTCGCTAGATCAATGAAGACTCGAGCAACTTTGCAGTTTCCCAGTGTGGCAGCAATATGCAAGGGAGTATCTCCTTTAGTGTTGCCCTGCCAAAGAAGGGATGGTCCTGATGGACATTGAAGAATATGTTCAATCAAATTTACCTGCTCGTATTGAGTCGCAACGTGAAGAATGTTGTTCTCCTTTGGTGTTGTTTGATGGAAAAGGTCCTCTCCATTCCCCAAAATTATTGTCATAAGGTTATCAAAGTCTCCTAATTTTGCAGCCTCATACACTTTAGGATGCATTCTTACTCTCTCTACCATTTACAGGACACAAAGTAGCTGCAAGGAAACATATCGACATAAGCAATGTGTATCGGAAACAAGACTAATATATGCATGTAGAAGGTCTTGGTTCAAATAAAATATGAATTTATCAGGTCTAAAGAATAATTTTCGAAAAGTCATATTGGTTTGTTCTTTTGAATATTTTGATCTTTCCCGGGCAGTTTTATAATAAGAAAGTGGAGGTCATCTTGTTTAAAAGAAAAGGGACAAGAATCAAAAGCAAAGAAAATGTTTTCTTAATTTTGGCTTTGGAACCATCTGGTTTTTTCCTCGAAACTTACACAACCTTCCCGTATGGTTAGGGAGCAACGACTAAGGACAATTGGGTTCAGGGTGGGTAGGTTCCAGACTTGAATCCTACACCCGACCCTATTATAACCGATTCCCATTTTTTGGACTTTATATCTAATTTTGTTTGCATCGGACCCTATTTTGGAAATACCCTGTTTTTCTTATTCAGTTCCAAGGTCAATCATGTTTCCACTGGAACCTGTTTTACAACTGTTCAATATCCTATACGAATTCGAATTTTACATTAATACATGAGAAAACAATGTAATCCTCCTAATTTGTATCTAAACATTAAGCACATGTAATCAATAAATACATAAACTTTTTGACTAAACAAAAAACTAAGGATTCACAAGACTAATTATCATAAACAAACATCATAAGGCAAAGCAAAAGTCCTATGCGATAGATGGTGCGACCATGAGCCAGTGGAGCGAGCGAGGAAGAGGAATGATGAAGGAGGTGGGCCATGCGAGAGGGAAAAACGCGGTTCTAGGATTAGAAATTGGGGGGGGGAAGATAGGGTTTTGGACTTTTGGACTAAAAAAACCAGTTCCCAAACTAGTCCAGTCGATCTGGTTCCTGGGTAGGTATTCACTCGGAACAGGAAATCAGACCAATTCAAACCAATTCCGAATTTTGGGAACTGGTTCACAAACCTATTTTCAGGGTTGGTCAATTTGATTTTGGGGTAGACTCGGTCCAGTTGTACACCCCTAGCAATGACAACCATCTTAATTAGTTCTTCGCCCAATAACATATTCTAAAGAAACTTCAAGGATGGCAGCCTCCACATAGGGAAATTCTAACGTAACAACATTCAACGGCTGAAATTTATCCAATTAATTGACTTGGTCAATTATTATCATCCGAAGATAATTGATATACAATGTCACCGTCTCTTTCTCCAGGACAAGATTAATTGAAAGTGAACTTATCAATTTAAGCAATGTTCGACCAAAAAAAAAAAAAAAATTTAAGCAATGAGTTCAAGTGCAAGAAATGTCTTTGAGACTTCTAACAAGACTAGACTAAAGGGAGGATACCCGGAAAAGAGATTTCTTTGAACTTTTCAACGGTTATTCTTTGAGCATTTAAAGAGCCCTAGACTAAAAGGAGAATGTCATGGTGGAAATTTATTTGAGCTATCTAAAATAAATGAATTAAAAAGAGGATGTTGGAAAATGTGATCTTCGGAAAAATATTTTTGGGAAGTCATTTTTCAAGAAAATGATAATATTTTCCAGTATTTAGCTAAAGGCTAAAAATGAAATAGAAAATATTTTCGGCCATTTGGTAGACTAGGGAAAAATTACAAAAACTCAAATTTTTAATTATTTTTTACTTGCTGTGGCCGGCCACTAGCCAAGGAAGAAGGAAAAAGAAAAAAAAAATAAGAAAAGGAAAAAAATAAATAAAAAGGAAAAAAGAAAATAAAAATAATTAAGAATTATATATATTTTTAAATATTTTTATGAGAACAAACATTTCATCAATAAAAGACTCGAGCCAAAGCACTGAGTACCCACTCATGGCCTTTATGGATTAGAACTTGAGCACCATGGACTCAAGTACGACCTTTATAGACCTAGCTAGGGTGTTGGGAAATCGGGCACGGGTTCTAAGGGCTTGGGCCTAACCTTGATGGACCTAGGCCCGAGCACCGAGGTCTTGAGCCCGGCCTCAACAAACCTAAGCCTGAGCACCGGAGACTTGATCTTGAATGCAGGGGATCTAGAAACAAGAATTGGGGTTCCTGTGTCCAAGTATAGAGTTTTGAATTTAAGCATCAATTTATAATAATATTTTGGAAAATATTTTAAAATTTTTTGAAAGAGGAAATTATTTTCTTAAATTTAAGAATAGATATTTCATTGGCTAAAATTTTTTTTTCCATTAGTTCATTATTATAATTATTCAACTTTGAAAAATGAGGACAATATTTTTTTTAGAAAATATATTTCGCAAAAATAAATTACTGCAAAAGAAAAAAAAAAAAAATCAACTCTCAGGTCTCTCCTATATAATGTTGACTTTTGTCCCATTTGGTCTTCCACCAGTTCTTCACATTTGGTCTTCCACTTATGTGGCGTCTTTTATTTTATGGCTTTTTAACTTTTTTCCATGTGGTCTTCCGCTTTTGAGTTGTCTACATTTTATTTTGAATTTTATTTTTAGTTTTGAAGCATGGTCTCCCACTTGGGAGGTGTCTTATTTAATTTTGACTTTTTGACTTTTGTCCACATTTGGTCTTCCACTTATGAGGCGTCTTTTATTTTATGATTTTTTTTTAACTTTTTTCCATGTTGTCTTCTACTTTTGAGTTGTCTACATTTTATTTTCAATTTTTTTTTATAACTTTTGAAGAATGTTGTCTTCGACATTTAATCAAAAGTAAAACCATTGCACATCCATGATACTTCTTGGAACTTCGCAACTTTAGACTTGTACGCATGTCGCGATCGAAGGTTGAGCTTGCCTGAAGATGAGCTTGAGGGGAAGGAAAAGACTTACCATGCCATGACTCGATATATCCGTCAACATAAGATCCCAACTAAGCTTCTCCCAAAAGTGCAAGATGTGACTGAAAAGCCCACTCGGCAAGCGGAGCTTAATCGTCACAAGAGGAAGATTGAAGAACTTGAGAAGCAAGCCAAGAAGGAAGCTATGGAGAAGAGGCAACTACGTCGAGCGTTGTCTTCCCATTTGTTTATAGATCGGGCTAAATAAAGTGGCTTGGATCTTTTAGTTTTTACTTTAGCTTAATGTTTAGGAAATTGAGTCATTTACTTGATTAGTTCACTTGTTTAGGATATTTCAAAGTTTTTTTACATTGTCAATGTCAAACAATCTCATTAATGAATAAGAGCGTTAGACTTTTGGTCATGGACTGGCATCGCTTTATATGAGACGCTTATTTTGTTCATTTCTTCAAATTTAGGTGATAACGGATCCCTCACGTTTGCCCATAATTACACGATCAAGAGCTAGAATGGCTGATCAAACTAAAATGCATGATCGTATGTCCGCCATGGAAGATCAATTCCAACAGTTAGTCACCTCTCTGCAGCTTCTGACAACTCAAAACCAATCCCTCCGAGTGGATTCAACTCCTACACCTGCTCTCCCCGAGATTGTAGTTCCGAAGCAAGCAAACAAGGCCCAAATGGGCGATGAAGACATGCCTGAATTGGAAGATGACCCACTGTTGGTCACTACCTAAAAAACTAAGCCTGACAATGTCCCTTAGACGGAGCAAGATGAAGTGGAAGTGATGGACACTCTAGGGCAGCCAAGTGGCAAATTTGATTATTTGGTGAAGTATTCGACTTCTCCCATCTTTTACATTGACCCCCGCGACATAGTCCCAAATGGATGGGATGGCATGGACGATCAGATGCCTCCAAAGATAGAGAACTCTGATGACGCCTTGGAATGAATCACAAGTTTGTTTGATGACCTCTTCATAGGAGCCATTAACGAAGGACCATTGGAAGACATGGGGATGATCATATAGCATGCAAAGGTATGGAAATGGTCTAATCCAATGCAACAAGTGCTGACAATGATGATTCCGAAGACTCGATCAAACATTCCATTGAGGTGCAGCGTAGCTGGGAACAACATGAAAGAGCCAAGGCTCTTACATCCGAGCAGACCGTCACTATTAATTTAGGTGACACTAAAGAAGCCCATAAGGCAAATGATCTTGTTCTAAGGAAGCTATTGCCAATTTTTCCAGATCCTGGGGGCAAGTTTGCTCTGAATTACAGTGATCCATATGTGGTAAAGAATGTACTTCCTGGAGATGCCTTGATCCTGGCAGAAATAGATGGTTGTGAGTTTTCCAATCCAGTTAATTATGATGCTGTCAAGAAGTATTACCCATGATTGGATTTGCTACGTCATGTTTTGAATTACAAGCATTTCTGTGATGAATAAAGAGCCTCAATGAGTTGCAAATTCAATGGTCTAAATTTGTTACAAATCTTGCATGTTTTCCTTGATGAATTGTATGAGATAAATTGAATGTGTCAAATGGGATACTTTAGAATGACAAAAGGCAAGCCTTATTCCATACATTGTTTCATACACTAATCCTTGGTGAGTTGTGTGGAAAAACTCCATGCCCACAAGGAAAATGGTGATCTCGCAAAGGGTACGTCAACCGGGGTGATGAGAGGTAGTTTCTTCTTGAAAAGGCTAGTAAGAGCACCTAAAGGGGGGTGAATAGGTGTTAAAGAAATTCTTGCAAGACTTAACAGTTCAATTCGTCTTTAAAAAACAATAGACTGAAGATATAAAATACTATTGGATGGTTAAATAAAATTATGAATAGAAATAAAGAGGTTAGGGAAAGAGAATTGGAATACAAGGTTTATAGTGGTTCGGCTTAGACCAAGCCTACGTCCACTCTTCTGCACTGACAGCCCACTGGCTAGATTTCACTAAGAACAAAAAGAGATCGTTACAACCTCACTTCCTTGATTCCACAGTGTAGAACTTCTACCACACTTCCTCAAGGACTCACAAGTATTTAATCTCTCTTTTGAGTACAATTTAAGCTCAACGAATGAATAAGCAAAGAACTCGAAGCTTCAGACTTTGGAATTTTTCTCTCATACACACACTCGATCAACTTGAGCGTCTCCCTTATATACTCTTTCATGCCAATATACCTGTCGGCACATTCCAAATGAGTTCTTCCAATTTACCCGTTGGATAGAATTAATTAGAGAGATCTCGAGTTATTTGAGGAATGTGAAGATAGCCCACCAATCCTGCTCGCCCATACAATCAGGATCTAGGTTTCCATAAGTAGAACCTTCCAAATTTACTTCGCTAATCATCGAATCCAATTATCCGAATTGATTCCAATGAGAATAATATATCACAAGATGCTATCTCCAGCCATGAGATCTTTAACAGCCGATCGAGCCAAATCCTTAAAGATACACTTACATCTGAGAAGGTCTTCTTTTATAGAATAAGCTTTTCTTCGTTGGTCTACAAACTGTCAGTGAAGATAGACTTTGAATCTTGAGTCTGGAGGTCTTTAACGGCAGAGTCTGCAAGTTTTCAGACTAGATTGATGGAAACATTTTGTCAACTTCAAAACAAATAAGGAAGTTTTCTCCAACACTTCTTCTACCCGAAACACTGCAAGTATGCCCATTGTTTAGCCCTTTGAGCCTACACACATGAAGAGTTTTTTAAATTATCCCTGTCAAGGATCATCCCATATTGGGACAAAATTTGAAACGAATGATAGGAATTTCCTTACTTACACTTGCATCAATCTTCAAGTATTGCTTTCACAGTGTAGCTTATATGGTAATTGAAGTCCCTTAAGATGACGAAGAGCAGTTCTTTCTCTATCCCACACACTTTTATCCATTGCATAGCCCATTTGAGCCTATGAATTCGTTTCATATTAAACTCAGTTGGTGATCATCCCCTACACTGGGGCAAGGCAAAAAAAATTCAAGTGGCATGAACTAGAATGCTGATAAAAGATGGAGGCTGTGCGAGTCCAAAGAAAATAAGTTAAAAAAAAAGGGGGCATAAAAAAGCAGTGTGCCTGGTAAAAGCAATGCCAATGCCCAAAGAGAAAAATCAAACACTTGATGTAGTGAGTCGTATCCCCAAAAGGCGGTACTAAAAAAAAACTCAAATGCTGAGATGTTACAATCAATGGATTTATGATGTGAAGAAAATCTTCGACGGTGGGAAAGAAAATTGGTGGAAATGTCAAGATTATCACCGACTTTGGCCCCCTAAACACTTTTTGAGCCTAATGATCATTTCGCTTCTCAACCCATGAACTGTGGCATCCTAAAATCTCATGACAACCTCTGGAGTACCATGAACCATGATTAGGCAATAGAAGTGCCATTGGATTGTGTATTAGCCATTGAATCGATGAATTTCAATTAAATTAAGGCTGAGCATTGTAACGGACAATTGTTTGGATGGAGATGTGTCTACAAGTGACCCAAGGATTTTATTAAGGTGCAAATTGATATAGAAATCTTATTCTTGGTGGTGCACTTTATAAGTAGAATTTTATTGATTTAAATTACAAAGTTTTGTGGGCTTATAAGTTGAAATTAGGTGTTTATTTAAATGAGGACTAAATGGAATAGGAATAGGAGTGGGTGGGCTGATTTTTAGGCCCAAAGACCGTCCAACCAGCCCACGCAGCCCCCTATTCGACCGGCCTATGAAGGCCCAAGACCGGCCCAACATTGAAGCCCATCAACCCTTGCATGGCAATTGCCAAGTGGCGCCGGCATGCAAGATCATGATTGTTAATCATGAGGGGAAGAAATTAGAGAGTGAGGGGGCGGATTAGGCGAGGAAAGGGAGAGAAAGAGAGAGTGTTGTCCGAGAGTGAGAGGAGAGAAAGAGAGAAAGGAAAGGAAAGGAAGAAAGGAAGAGAGAAAGGAGAGGCCGTGCGTGCGAGAGGAAGGAGGAGGACCGTCCGCCGATCGTTTGCCTAGCTCGCCGCCGTTCGTTTGCCTAGCTCGCCGCCGTTCGTTCGCCACTTTGCCCACCATCTTTGTTGCTGTTTGTGCTTAAGTTTGAGGCAAGTAGAGTCCTAAAACCTACCCTTTACATTGCTGTGATGTGTGTGTAGAAGATGGTGAATGTTGGTTGCGGTAGATGTGATGAAAAGTCGAAGTTATAGGGAGAAATTCGTTGGCCTAGCATGCTGTTTCTGGAAAAACCAGTCCGACCTTCCATGAGTTTGGGTGCTGCATGTGACTTTTTAGTTGGAATATTGTTTCAATCTCTTCATGAAAGTTGTAGAGAACATCTTAAGGAACAACATACTAAAATTTTAGGCAAAACGCACAAGTATAGGTTAGTGAAATGATTTTTCTTTGGAGAAATTAGATCTGGAAATTGTTGTGCTGACCTTCAGTGATTTCGTGGTCCGTAAGGTTGGATTCTTGTAGAATCTCACTTCGATATATTAATGAAAGTTGTAGTGTACTTCTTAAGGTAGAACATATCAAAAATTTAGAGGAAATGAACAAAAATAGGTCGGTGAAACCGTTGTTCTTTGAAGAAACTGGATCTGGGAAAAACGCTACCTCGACCTAGCACGATTTCGTGATTTTTATAAAATCATACAGTTAAAATTCGATCGTGTGTACTTAATGAAAGTTGTAGGTAATATTATAGGTAATAATATACTGAAATTTTAGAAGAAACGAACATATGTAGGTCTGTGAAACGAGTTTCTTTTGAAAGATGATAATCTGGGAAAAGACGACACCGCGAACAGGGGGAATTAATCGTCTATATCTATTAATCTAGAACGATTTGGATTTCGATTTCTTCATGAGATATTTACCTTTAGGACATTTCTATAACATGTCAAAATTTCAGAATTTTTGAAGTTCATTTGGGTATTTAATCTAAATTACTTCCGAAACTGTTCAAGCTGAGATATTGAAGTTTTGAAAAACTGTGATGCATGGACCGTGCTGTTTTTGTGTGAGGTTCTTTTGGTATGGAGTTATTCATGAGATATCTGCCTTTATGTTTCATTTATAATGTGTCAAGTTTTCAGAATTTATTAATATCGTTTACTATTTTTTTTTTGGAATTTTAACTATAGGAATGCATTCTGATATATCCGAAAAATCGATGTGTTTTGGAAAATAAATGAATTTATCCATGTGATGTAATACTTTGAGTGGTTGTTTTTGCTGCATATGTGATGACATATGGCATGTTATATGGCATGAAAAGTTGGTTGAGACACTTGATATTATTGCATCAAATGCCATGTTGAAATTGAGATACATGTGTGAATATAAATTGAGAAAATAACGAGACCGTCGAAGGTGTGAGCCGACGATGCCCCGAGAGTGTCGAGATGCTCGGAGTGTGTGTCGGATGCCCCGGGAGTGTCGGGATGCCCGAAGGTGTGTGCCGGAAGCCTCGGAGGTGTGTGCCGGGGGGATACCTCGTGATGCTAGTTGGGGTACGAGATGCTCGGAGTGTGTGTGCCTGATGCTCGGAGGTGTGTGCCGGAGGTTCCTAGCGATGCCAGGTGGAATGCGAGCGATGAATTGTGGGATGCAAACATTGGTCCCTGGAAAGGAAATGATGTGATCTATTTGAAATATAAAGATCGAGAATTGAAATCATGCGCATGGATGTGTACATATGGCATGGTGATATATGCATGACCGTTTGATGATAAGTGCATGGTGGTATATGCATATATGGCATGGTGATATATGCATGGCTGTTCAATGATGATGGCATGGTGATATATGTACGTTGTATAACTATATATGCATGACTGCTTGATGATATGCATGGCTGTAAGGTAAGGTATGCTTGAACGCATGAAAGATATGTGTTTTTGATTCTTGATTGTTCTGCTTGACGCATTGTGTAGTTTGGTGGATCTTTAGTGCTGAGTGGTTGTACTCACTCCTTTTGGGGATTAACATTTTAGATTAGAAAGATGCCTTTGCTACCAGTTGCACGCGGTACTTACTATGGCATACCAACTGATGTTGATGTGGAGTGTACGGAGCACATCTGTGTCGGTGCCCCTGATTTAGTGTTTGTTCGAGTCCGTGTCTTGGTGATGTACGATGTGGGTCGAGCTGATGGCCCGGTTATCCAGGAGTTTTTGTCTGTCCATGTCCGGCGTGATAGAGTGATGTTAGGGATGATGCCGCCGCCGCCGCCCCTTGCACCGAGTTGGGTGTGATGGCTCGTATAGCTGATGGGAGCTGACACTTTTTGGAGATAGCCGACGCTTGTTGATGGAGGGTTATACATGTTCGATGTAGGGTCGAGTCCTCTTTTGAGTGATAGCCAAGTATAGTTAAAAATCTTGGCCTTTTGTTGTACTGACTCGAAATATCCATAGTGAAAACATAAATAATAGTGAATCGGCTTTATCTTTTAATCTGGTGTGTAGTTGGTGTGCATTACATTATTGTTTTTGGAGGGAGAGATGGTGAGACTTGTTTATGCTTCCGCTGATGAACTGCGCTGGGACCTTTACAAAAAAAAAAAATGGTAAGGAATTCCATTGATCAACCCCTATGAACTGTGGTTTCATTTTAATAAAAAAAGAGTCATTAGATAATGGGAAGAGTGGCAAGCGGACTGTGGCGACCCTAACGGATTGGGGGCCGTCGAGGGGTGCCACATGAACCAAGCCTACGTTACGTCCCTTGTAAAGTCTCTTCAGATTAGGGCACTTGAATAAACGTAAAAGTTCATATATTCAAAAGCATCACTTGAAGAAGTGCGAGTAAGATAATTTATGCCTCATTTCGTATGTTTCTTGACTTGTAAACGCCAAGATAATTGCGAAAAGTCATTTTTCAATAGCCTCGACTCAAAGAGTCTCATTTGTTAAGCCATTGGTCAAGCCTATATTACGGTCCTTATTAAAGACCTCCTAGATTGGTAAGGTCGTACCACTTGCGAGATTGCTCAAACCCTTGTTTGGCATGACAATGGAGAGATAGAGTGATTGTCGAGATCCTGCATCAAATGTCGGGATGAACTGGCCATTTTAATGAGGATGAGTGAAAAGCCTTTTCAGACTAAAAGATCCCTCACTTGACACATCCATGACACTCATGTGTTCAGATTGGAATATTCTTTTGAAATTCTTCCCAATGGAAATTAGGTAATGCAAAATTGATAGAAATCATTCAGCATGAACCTCACTTGAGTTAATGCATGTTTGTGACTATAAATGCATGTTGCCTCTCCTAAGACCATGTTTTACAGGAGACATATCCTCGAGGATCGTAGATGTTACCAGGTAAGTATATCTCTATCCATACCTTAAATACTTGTCACTGCACATGTATTCCTCCTCAAGTGAACCGACACTCGACTCGATTGAGCTGTCCCCTAGAGATTTTTCTCCAGATTCAGTATGATTAAGGCAACCGAAGAAAGGTTCAGGTCTTGGTCAGATGATCTATGTTGCAACGCTAGGCGACCATAGAAAAGTATGAATCTTGGACATGTAACACCAACTACCTTGAATCACTCTACCCTCCTTGAAGGTAAGATATTGCAGGTAGGTTCCTTTACCGTTTGCATTAGTATTTCCATACAAAGTGCATTCTAAAATCTTGATATCTCAGTCTGGATCTAGATGTCTCAATTCTTTTCGTTGAACATTTCACTCTAGATGTGAATGTTCTTCGATCTTTCTCGTTAGACCTTAGTCTGGATCTAGGTATTTCGAGTTTCCAAAATCATGACATCTCAGCCTGGATCTGGATGTCTTGATTATTTTCATTTAAACATTTCACTCTAGATGTGAATGTTTTTGAATCTTTCTCGTTATACCTTAGTCTGGATCTAGGTATTTCGAGTTAAAAAATTTTGACATCTCAGTCTGGATTTAGATGTCTTAATTATTATCGTCTAAACATTTCACTCTAGATGTGAATGTTTTTTTTTTTTACCTTTCTCATTATACCTTAGCCTGGATCTAGGTATTTTGAGTTAAAAAATTTTGACATCTCAGTCTGAATCTGGATGTCTTAATTATTTTCGTCTAAATATTTCACTATAGATGTGAATGTTTTTTCAACTTTTCTCATTTTACCTTAGTCTAGATCTAGGTATTTCGAGCACAAAAATCTTGACATCTCAGTTCGAATCTGGATGTCTTAATTCTTTTCGTTAAATATTTCACTCTAGATGTGAATGTTTATTCTACCTTTCTCGTTATACCTTAGTCTGGATCTAGGTATTTCGAGTTCAAAAATCTTGACATTTCAATCTGGATTTGGATGTCTTAATTCTTTCCGTTAAACACTTCATTCTAGATGTGAATGTTTTTCAATCTTTCTCGTTATACCTTAGTCTGGATCTCGGTATTTCGAGTTTAAAAATCTTGGCATCTCAATCTGGATCTCGGAGTCTCAATTTTTTTTGTTGAACATTTCACTTTGGATGTGAATGTTTTTCTCAGTCTCGATGTCTCAATTTATTACATGTTAGACTCTTCAAGGAACCTGAGTGAAAATTGGGTACTTGTGGAGTAAATGGGGATTTATCATGTACCTCTAGATGCTTTACCGCACTAATTGGTAAGTAACTGTAGGTACGTTCCTTTCTTTCACATCATGCATTTGCATTAGCATTTCCATGCATCATATAAATTGCATTTTAAAAATGGAATTCATTTTCAAGCAAAAAAAAAAAAAAGCAAAAAAAAAATTCAATCAATCAAAAATCATTCATTACATGTGCATAGTCAAAATTTAGGTCTCAATTTGTCTTTGAAGGCAACCTCTACGAGCTCACCTTCAAAGAGGGACAGCTGTTGACACCTAAATTTTGGCAATCCATTTAGTCATTTATCGCATTAAAAATTAGGGGTCAATTTTATGCCTAAAAAAAAAAATATTAATTGCATAGCATATAAATTTAGGTGCATTTATTTTTAATTTGCATTTTTTAGCATTTATTTATTAGACCGGTGATGGATGTGTTCGAATTAGTGGTTCGAGCTTTGACTTGACAGGCCGGATTAAGCCTATGAAGCAAACAAATTGGCCCAATCCCTTTTTTTTTAATAATCGAAAATTATATCGTGAGAAAATGAGAATTTGAAATTTTCTGAGATATGATTGGATTTTTTTGTATAGGACGGGTGTGACAAAAAATATTACGATTTATCTTTGCAAGATTTTGGATTAGAGAGAAATTTTATCGTAATCTTGAATACTTATCAGTATGGGATGAAATTTGTGAAGAAATATTGCGGGTGTTGATTCGAGGAAGAAAATTAAAACTCTAATTCCTTTCCCTATAAAAGGCCATACGTGTATGAGAAGCGGGGGTTCTTTTTGTTTGAGGGTTCTCGAAATAAAAAAATCCAAAAAAGGAGGAAGAGCATTCAGGCCCTAGGGAGAGAGAAGAAATAGTGAAAGAAATAGAGAAGGGTGAGTGAGATGTGAAGCAGGGGGGGCAGAAAGACACAGAGATAGAGGAAGTGACCAAACGTGCAGTGGAGAGAGAAAAAATCAATGTTTCTCTTCTTCGGGCTCCTTACCGACGCCCTCAATCGCCGGTTCTGCGACGCCGGGCCGCCGTGCCACCGATCGCCGTTCGTGAAGCCCGACGTCGGAGCCGCTCCGTCTCCCTAGAAGCCGTCATCGCTGCATGACTCGACGCGCTCGCTACTCGTCCTCGCCATGCTCCACCTATGTCACGTTCGCTGTTGCTACTCCCTACTACTCGATTTCTCCGCCCGAACGACAGCCCAGCTCGCGCTATCCCCGCTTCGCCCTTGCAGTCAAGCTACTTTCCATCCGAGCAAAGATGCCCGTAGCACTCTGTTTCCCCGACGACCGCCGTTGCCGCACCATGCCACTGTCCGCTCAGCCGTGCCTCTGCTGCTAATCACAACAGATGCCGCCGCCGCTATGTCTCAACCCAGCACCGCGCTTGATCTGAACCTCCGCGAGTGACTGCCCCGTAGTCTCGTGACACCGAGCGACTCCCCTGTTTTGGTGCTACCCTGTTGCTGCTACCCGAGCTTGCCTTCGTCGGAGCTCCAACCACGGAAACCTCCTACCGACGGCTAACCACCACTCACGGTGACCCACCATCACGGCCGCCCATCCTTGAGCCACCCCGAATCTCAATCGTGGTCCATCCCGATCGGATTTTTTTTTTTTTTAAGAACATTCAAATTTAGGTAATTTTGTTATTTTATTAGGTAGATTTAATTTATTAGGTGGATTTGTTTTATATTATTCTAGTTTTTGATACTTTATCTCTTTGTTTGAAATATTTTCCAATGCATGATTGAAATTCCATGATGTAGCATCCAAATCGCAACCGCACGAATTTTTATTCTATCTATAAGGCTTTAGATGGAATAATTATTCACGCGGGAGTAAAATTGATATCTTGATCTTTAAGGCTTAAGATCAATTTATTGATTTTATTAGCGAAATAATCAAGTTTGAATTTCAATTCGAATGGTGGATAGAATTTTTGATGACTATGGATGGTTTGATGTTTATCTTTTAATTGTTCTATTTATCCCAAAAATACAAAAAAAAAAAATTGCATTTGCATTCCATGTAGATTAGAATTGATTGCATGATAAGTTAGTTAGATCTTTTTAAAAAAGATGCATGTATTTATAATGGATAGCATTTCACTTTAATATCTCACTTTAGTTAGATTTTTACTTTCTAGCAATTTTAATTACTTATTTTTATTAAAAATTACAACAAAAAAAAATCATGCGCATGTTATGTAGGATTAGGTTCATGCAATACACGTCATTTAGTAATTGTTGTTAGGTTCATTTAATTAGAAATTGTCCGTCATTAGAATTAGGTCATTTGGTTAATTTAGATTGCACATTTAATTATTGCATTTCTTTGATTTAGAATTTCATGGAAAATACAAAATGAATTGTCCTAGGATAAATTAGTTAATTCTCTAGGATAGATTGCATTTTTTTTATGTCATATAGTTTAGGTCATATTGCCATGTCATATCATTTCTTGTTAGATTAGTAACATGCATTGCATAAAACATGATTCTCATTAAATAAGTGAAAACAAAAATTGGGTGATTGCGTGTTAATTAGAAATCCTATCTAGAACTGTTGATGTGGATTTTGATTTAACAACACAGATACTTTCTTGGTATGAGGTAAGTCATGCATTTTATTTATTTTCTTTCTTGGGTGTTAAATTGGTGGTTTGCGCACCGACATGATGACCTCACACGTTAGGGAATAAATTAAAATCAATTCAAGCTTCTTGTCAAACATTTTTTTCAAAATAAAAGAGAAAGGTATCGAAAGGGCGTTAAGTCCCCATACTCAAAATCTCTGGTTCGTAGAAGTGAAATAATTCTCCCATTATTTTACTTAGGTGTCTAATCGATCTACCGTAAACTGATTAGTGACGACTCTCTTTTGCATGCTAGATATTTGAACCTAAGTGCCGAGTTAGTATGGACTTGAGAAGTTGAGAGAACCCGAGCTAAGTTAGACTTAGTAGTCCATTAGCCCAATTTTAGGTGGTGCACCCAAAATTTAGGTCGTGATAGAGCCCTAGACTGAAAGGAGGATGTCATGGTGGAAATTTATTTGAACTATCTAAAATAAATGAATTAAAGAGAGGATGTTGGAAAATGTGATCTTTCGGAAAAATATTTTTAGGAAGTCATTTTCCAAGAAAATGATAATACTTTCTAATATTCAGCTAAAGGTTAAAAATGAAATAGAAAATATTTTGGGCCATTTGGTAGACTAGGGAAAAATTACAAAAATTTAAATTTTTAATTATTTTTTACTTGCCATGGTGGCCACTAGCCAAGGAAGAAGGAAAAAAAAAGAAAAAGGAAAAAATAAAATAAAAATAATCAAGAATTAGATTTTTTTTTTTTAAATATCTTTATGAGAACAAACATTTTATCAATAAAGGACTCAAGCCCAAGCACAGAGTACCCACTCATGGCCTTTATGGATTAAAACTCGAGCATCATGGACTCAAGTATGACCTTTATAGACTTAGCTAGGGTGTTGGGAAATCGGGCACGGGTACTAAGGGCCCTGGCCTAACCTTGATGGACCTAGGCCCGAGCACGAAGGTCTTGAGCCCGGCCTCAACAAACCTTAGCCTCGAGCACTAGAGACTTGATCTTGAATGCAGCGGATCTAGAAATAAGAATTGGGGGTTCCTGTGTCCAAGTATAGAGTTTTGAATTTAAGCATCAATTTATAATCATATTTTGGAAAATATTTTAAATTTTTTTGAAAGAGGAAAATATTTGCCGAAATTTAAGAATATATATTTCATTGGCTAAGAAAAATTTAAGAATATATATTTCATTGGCTAAGAAAACATTTTCCATTAGTTAATTTTTATAATTTTTCAACTTTGAAAAATGAGACAATATTTTTTTGGAAAATATATTTCAGAAAAATAAATTACTGAAAAAAAAAAAATCAACTCCCAGGTCTCTCCTATATAATGTTGACTTTTGTCCCATTTGGTCTTCCACCAGTGCGACTTCTTCTTCTTCACATTTGGTGTTCCACTTATGAGACGTCTTTTATTTTATGACTTTTTAACTTTTTTCCATGTGGTCTCCCACTTTTGAGTTGTCTACATTTTATTTTAAACTTTGCTTTAGTTTTTAAGCATGGTCTCCCACTTGAAAGGTGTCTTATTTTATTTTGACTTTTTGACTTTTGTCCACATTTGGTCTTCTACTTATGAGGCGTCTTTTATTTTATGACTTTTTAACTTTTTTCCATGTTGTCTTCTGCTTTTGAGTTGTCTACATTTTATTTTCAATTTCAATTTTTTTTTTATTACTTTTGAAGCAAGTTGTCTTCCACATTTAATCAAAAGCAAAACCATTGCACATCCACGATACTTCCTGAAACTTGGCAACTTTAGACTTCTACGCCTTCCCCCGTGGATACGTAACAATGAGAACCATCTTCTTTTTATCTTTTGACTTTTGAACCATCTTATCTTCCACTTTTCATGAGACACAAAACCGTTGTACATCCATGATACTTCCTAGATTATCGTAACTTTAGACTTCCCTGCCTCCTCCTTGTGGGTAGGTAGCAGTGAGAACCATCGCAGATAGTTATTCAACCACGTGAATATCTTAAGGAATCTCCAGAGAACGGTGCCACCTAGATAGGAAAATTCTAACAAACCAACATTCAATGGCTGAGATTTTTTCAAATAGTTGACTTCATCGATTATTCTCATCCAAAGTTAGTAATTAATGTGTACGGTACAATATTGTACTGTTAAAGTGTTCAAAAGGGAGGTGATTGAAGTGAGAGCGAAAAAAGTTAAAGGACAAACGGAGATCGTACACGAATGACAAACTCACAAGCAAAGGACCTACACTCGGTTCACTACACTCCCGTTAAAACGCCTCACATCAATCGATTATGAATAAATTTGTACTCCGCACCATCAGAAATGGGGAAAATAAGCTGGGTAGATACTTGTGTAGAGAAAAAGGGTAGCTTAATGTCCAAGCTTATATTATTTGAAGTCATTCATGTTTTAAGAAATGGAGAAATTCACATTTGTTGTACTTTAGCTGGTACGTCCATGATGGGTGCGATTGGAACGCACCGTTTTGTCTTGATGCGTTACGATGGAAAGACACAAATGGAGGGGTATGAAAGGAGACGTATAAAAGTCTCCCGAACACAACCGTTGGGTTGGTTGGCATATCATTCGCACCTAAATTTCTCTCCATTTCCATTCAAGAGATCAAGGCGTTCCATTTTCTTCTTTACGAGAACGATTTGCATTTACGCCGTGGAAATCGGGTGTTTTCCTTGTGATTGCATCCAGACTAACGTGAGGAAGTGTCGTTCGTGTTTCATCGACAATTCAACGTTTGT
This sequence comes from Eucalyptus curtisii, assembly GCA_017140595.1. NCBI lineage: Eukaryota > Viridiplantae > Streptophyta > Magnoliopsida > Myrtales > Myrtaceae > Eucalyptus > Eucalyptus curtisii. The sequence goes on from CM029497.1 coordinate 17,801,661, forward strand.
TCCGGGGCCATTTGCTGTTTGCGCATCGGAATCAGGTAAGTTGTCTTCCGCCGACTTGAAATCTAACATTGGTATCAGAGCCCGGTCGTGTTTTCTGCCTTGTTTTTCATCGAGTTTTCTCATTTACCATTTGATATTGAGATCAAGAGATTGTATTCTACACTGTTTTTGATGTATTATTGGTCGGAATAGCAATCTGAAAACTCGAATCCGAACCAAAGCGAAGAACGGGTTCAGGGTCGCGTGCATCCGAGAGGTTTTAGCCTTTTTTCGAATTATTTTTTTGGCCAAAATCAACTTTTGAATATACAGGATGAAAGTACTCGTTGAGACGAGTCTGACGGTTGTTCGAGCGTGACCGGAGGACACCGTACGCGCCCACACGCGCGGCCAGAAGCCGCTGCGTGTGGGCCTCACGCGCCCGACGCGTAAGGGACGCCAGCGCATGCGCAACACGCGCCGGACGGCGAACCGACGCGTGCGCGTCGCGTGGAGCGACGCGATGCTCGATGATGTCACGGATGACGTCATCCAACGGTCGGTAACCGCTGGGATGACGTCATCGATGACGTCAGCGCCGGTGACCCGACCCGACTGGCGGCCCGTGACCCGAATCGATCCGAGATCCGACCCGGTTGACCCGACCCGACCCGACCGTTGACCGGTGAACGGTCGGACCAGTCAACCGGTCCGGCGGTCAAACCGGTCGGACCGGTCGAATCGGCCAGGAGCCGTTAGGCTCGGCTGGGCGTGCGCCACACGCGCCGCGCACTCGGCGGCGCGTGAGGGCGCGTGCGGGCTCCGATTGGAGCGTGGTCAACGGCATTTGGTTCGTATGGATGTTGTCTACACAGTGGTATAATTATTTTATACTTTTAAATTTTATAAATGTATGAAAATGCATGGGAAAGCCTATGTACGCGTATTTTTTGGGTTTTAATGCATAGTTTATTCATTTGTAGCTTGTATTTTCTTGTGATTTAGGAAATACAGTAGCTAGCTTGTGTGCAAATGATGTTATATATGCTGTGTAGACCTTGGTTCAATGAAATGATGTATATATTTTTAATATACTTGCAATTGTCTAATTGCTAGAAAATTAGAACAATGGTAGGAAATCCATTACACGTTGAATTGCATTTTTTTATTATAGTTGAAGCATGATTGTTGTTTACATGTTGGTTATTATCATGCTATGTTTTTGTGTTAAGGAAAAATGTAGATATTACATAAGGTCATGTAATTATTTTTCCTAGTGGGAGTTCGTAGGTTGGTAGAATTTGAAAGAGTTCTCACCTAGAACTTAAAATTTGCGCAAATGAAACTAATTAATGGTAATAGAACAATTGTACATAGAAGTTGATTGGGAACATAGTGAACTTTTGCCTCTGTGTCTTTTGCTGAATTATCATTAATTTAGTTTGTCTTTGCTACAAATTAAATATGTGTGTTACTCTGAAAAATGTGCTAGTATTGATTCTGCGTTTATTATGTCAATGTGTTATAGCAATTGATTATGGCTTCGGCATCCAAAACCATTGTTACTGACCTCAATAAGGGTGAGAAGCTGAACGGTGACAATTATGATATTTGGCACCGAAAGGTTCAGTACATCCTTGAGGAGCAAGAAGCTTTGGAAACCCTCAACCATACCATGGATGAACCTGAGCATGGAACTTCAGCTCAACACAGGAGAGATCTAGAAGCTTATCAAGCTTGGAAAAAGAAAAATAGCATTGCTCGCATCACGTTGCTTTGAGCTGTATGCAAGATGATCTCATGTGTGAGTTTGAAAGTTATGATAAAGCTCAAGCTATGTGGGTTGCTTTGAAAGACAAGTTTGGGGGTACATCTCGCCACTAAGTGAGGAGACTCACCATCAAGTTTGACACATTCCGAAAGCGCCCAAATGTAACGATGAGGCAGCATCTTCGGGAGATGTCAAATTTGATCCGTGAGCTGAAGTCGGTAGGTTACTCCCTTACTGATGAATAGCAAGTTCAGGCTGTTATAAGGTCTCTTCCTGACAATTGGGAGCATATGAAGATCAATATGACGCATAATGAGAATATTGTCACTTTTGATGATATTGCGCGTCATTTGGAGTTAGAGGATGAGCGCCTAGAGGCTGCGAGATCCTCTACCCATGCTTATGTTGCTGAATCGAGTTCGCGCAAAGCTTCGGGCTTCAAGCGCAAGAGGAATCTTCAGTTCAACAACAAAGGGAAGAGGACTGATCAAGCACCCAAGAGGGCTAAGACTTTCCGACGCAAGAAGCGTGGTGGGAAAAAGGACAAGGCCAAGATGGAGTGCCACAATTGTGGCAAGATGGGTCACTTTGCTCGTGAATGCACTGAGCCGAAAAAGGTACCCTATTACTCCATTACTTTGAGTAATGCTTTTGTTTCTAGTACTGTAATGCTTGTTGAATCTCATCCAATGTGGACTGTAGACTCAGGAGTAACAGACCATGTAGCTAGAGATCGAGAAGCATTTGTGGAGTATCGTCGGATACCGCCTGGAAGAAGATGGATATATGTTGGGAATAACTCAAGAGTTGAAGTAAAGGGTATCGGCACATGTAAATTAATCTTACGTGGTGGTCGAAACCTATTCCTACATGATGTCCTTTATGCTCCAGATATTCGACGAAACTTGATCTCTGTAGTTGCTCTTCTTAGCTTAGGTTATGTATTGAATTTCCATGATGATTGTGTTGACATTTTGTATGGAACAGTTTATTATGGTTCAGGTCATGTATCGAATGGTTTTATGGTGTTAGACATTGACTATGATCGGTACAATGTTAATGTTGATGGTTGTTTTTCTTTGATTGCATCTTCTAATAACGTTAAGATTGATGCAAGTACTTGGCATGCTAGATTAGGTCACATTGGATTGCAAAGAATGCAAATATTAGCTAGAGAAAGCATTTTAGGGTCACTCACTAATGTTAGTCTATCCGTATGTGAACATTGTCTGGCGGGAAAAACAACTAGAAAACCATTCGGTAAAGGGACTAGAGCTGAATTTCCATTGCATCTCATACATTCTGATATTTGTGGTCATTTGAATGTGAGGGCGAGGCATGGAGCCTCATATTTCATCACTTTCATAGATGACTTCACACGTTTTGGTTACGTCTTTCTGATCTCCCATAAGTCAGAAGCATTAGACTGCTTTAGACGATATATAGCGATGGTAGAGAATCAGTTGAACAAAACAATAAAGGCATTGAGAACTGATCGTGGATGTGAGTATCTATCGGAGCAATTCAAGGCTCTTTGTGATGAAAAGGGAATTGTATGACAATTGACTATTCCTGGTACTCCACAACAAAATGGGGTAGCTGAGAGAAGGAATAGAACCCTATTTGAAATGGTTAGGTCTATGATGGCACAAGCAAATTTACCTATCTCCTATTGGGGAGATGCGTTATTGACTGCTGCCTATATACTTAACTGTGTGCCCTCAAAATCGGTCACTTCCACCTCTTATGAATTATGGACTAGAAGGAAACCAGACTTGAGTAGTCTAAGTCCATGGGGATGTGCAGCTTATGTTCATGATTCTTCCCATAAACATGGCAAATTAGGTCCTAGAGGGAAGAAATGTATCTTTGTAAGATATTCCGAACACTCCAAAGGGTACGTGTTCATAGGTGAACAAGCTGATGGAAGTGTGACCGAAATGGAGTCACGAGATGTCACGTTCTTGGAGAACGATTTTCCTAGTAGAGGTGAGATTGATAAGGACTTCCAATTATATGAGATGGAAGATCCCGATAACACACCCACCGATGTTGTAGAAGGAAATGAAGATTTACCTCAACACACAAGACCTAGTGGGAGTGTTGCATCGATCGATGAAATGAATTCAAGAGAAATTCAATTGCGTAAAAGTAATCGTAAAAGTATTCCCCGAAATCGTCGTTTTGAGATTGAAGGGGAAGCATTTATGATTGCTCAAAAAGACGATGCCGAGCCTAAGACTGTTCAAGAGGCTCTCTCGTCCTCTGATAAGGAAGAATGGAGAAAAGCTTTGGAAGATGAGATGGAGTCAATGAGGGCAAACCATGTCTGGAAATAAATGGGTCTTCAAGATTAAGCGTAAGGTGGATGGATCCATTGAAAAGTATAAGGCTCGCCTTGTGGCAAAAGGTTAAACTCAACAAGAGGGTATAGACTATGAGGAAACTTTTTCACCAGTTGTAAGGTTTGCCTCAATACACCTTATTCTAGCCATCGTTGCACATTTGGACCTTGAATTACATCAAATGGATGTAAAGACGGCATTTCTCAATGGAGACTTAGATGAGGAAATCTATATGAAACAACCAATAGGTTTCATAGCTAAAGGTCAAGAGCATAAAGTTTGCAAACTTCATCGCTCAATATATGGCCTTAAGCAATCATCTAGACAGTGGTATCTTCGTTTTCATCAAGCCATAACCACTTTTGGTTTCACGATGATCGAGGAAGATCACTGTGTATATGTCAAGCGGTCCGAAGATAAATTTGTGATTTTATCACTTTATGTGGACGATATTCTATTGGCTGGAAATGACAAGATTTTGGTTATTACCATAAAAGAATGGTTGTCCTCCAATTTTGAGATGAAGGACATGGGAGAAGCTGCTTATATATTAGGAGTTAAGATCGAAAGAGATCGATCAAGGAAACTCCTTACTTTATCACAAGAGTCTTATATTATGAAGATTCTTGAGCGTTTCAATATGCAGCATTGTAATCCCATTGATACACCCGTCATGCAAGGTGAAGGCCTAAGTACCGAGCTGTGTCCTAAGACTCCGAAGAAATCAAAGTGATGGAAACTGTTCCTTACGCTAGTGCGGTCGGAAGTTTGATGTATGCTATGATGTGTACAAGACTTGACATATGCTATGCTGTGGGATTGGTGAGCCGATATCAATCAAATCCTGGTCAAGCACACTGGAAAGCAGTGAAGAGGATCTTGAGATACTTGAAGGGCACCATGGACTATCGACTTTGTTACCAAGGGAATGATTTACGCCTATTAGGCTATTCAGATGCCGATTGGGGTGGAGACCTGGATGAGCGTAAATCGACTTGGATATGCGTTCTTGCTCAATGGAGGTGCGATTTCTTGGAATAGCAAGAAAGCAGACATGCACGGCCTTGTCTACGATGGAGGCAGAATTTATTGCATGTTACCGCAATGCAAGAAGCAATATGGCTAAAACGTTTCTTGGAAAATTTAGCCACTCCTCAAGAAGTTCAAAGACCGGTGACGGTTTATTGCGATAGTCAAGCAGCCATTGCCTATGTAAAAGATCCCAAGTATCATGGAAGGACAAAGCACATTGACATAAAGAATAACTTCATCAGAGATATTATAGCGCAGAAAGAAGTGATCTTGCAATACATTTCAACCAATAGAATGGTTGCTGATCCATTTACGAAGGCTATTCCTAGAGACATATTCTTGACCCATAGGATATCACTAGGATTGCATAGAATGTAATATCTGTTATTGTAGAGGATCATTGGTTTATGTATTTGTGGACAGATGTATTGTACTTGTTCATTTATTAGTAATTTGATGTTTTATCAATAAGTACAAATCCACTATGAGACTACCACAAACACACATGTATTATTGAAAAGTATGTCAGTAGGCAATGATTGGCTCACTCACACGAGCAATCGCCTCAAGTGCTTTAGATAGCACCTTGAGATAAGACGTTATGTACAAATAAATGCTTTGAAGAGCAAGTCTGGTACATAAAATATGTCGCCTTGATTGGAGTCAAGATGAGGTCTGTGATTTGTTTATAATAAGACCGAACATGATATTTCCACAATCATGTATGCCGAAAGATGCCGGATGCGAGTACTTAATTGGGCGCTACGAAAGCGAGCTGATATAGCACTCGGGCTAAACATGAGTACGTGAGAAGCACGTGACTATGTTTAGGCTAAGATCTGTATGGTGGATATATTTTATAAATGACATACGCTCTTGTAGAAAGAGTAATCCATTATAGCATGTAATTCATACTACATGTGCATTGTACGACCAATAAGGGAAGATGAGTAAAATTATCCCTATTTACTCATCGTGTGAGCTCTTGAGGTAATTTATAATTTACCTCATTTTGTGCCCTATGTTACTTCTGACTATGTTTTCGAAGTGAAAGATCAATGTTACTACTTTAGCATGTTACGGGCGGTCATGAATAGATATGGCCTATGGGACATGTCTAGGAAAGCAGTTGTTCTAAAATGGAGAGAGACTTGAGTGCGAAGGAAGACTATTGTTGTTTTACATCTATCACATGTATTTACTGGTCGACCAATTATATCACCCTCTGTGGTTGCGGATATAATTTTGTAAATACATGGTGTTGTGAGAATAATTAAGTATAGCCTTTAAGGGATAGGTATACTTGGACTGATGTAACAAAATATGTCTCGGGACTTTGTGAGACATCGATTGTTTATTTCTTTTCGGGGTTGTAGCCATTATGTCATCCCTAATAGGTGCATAATTTGAGCTCCCAAGTGTAGGTGTACTCACTTGTCGCACGACTTATTTGCCAGTATGAATTATTTTGTAAAGTTGATGAATGTTGAATGCCTTATATTCTTGATAGAGCGCTATCAAGCCCATCAATGTCCGAGTGGGAGATGTTGTACTTTAGCAAGACGTCCATGATGGGTGCGATTGGAACGCACCGTTTTGTCTTGATGCGTTACGATGGAAAGACACAAATGGAGGGGTACGAAAGGAGACGTATAAAAGTCTCCCGAACACAACCGTTGGGTTGGTTGGCATATCATTCGCACCTAAATTTCTCTCCATTTCCATTCAAGAGATCAAGACGTTCCATTTTCTTCTTTACGAGAACGATTTGCATTTACGCCGTGGAAATCGGGTGTTTTCCTTGTGATTGCATCCAGACTAATGTGAGGAAGTGTCGTTTGTGTTTCATCGGCAATTCAACGTTTGTTCCGGGGCCATTTGCTGTTTGCGCATCGGAATCAGGTAAGTCGTCTTCCGCCGACTTGAAATCTAACAACATTTAAAAAAAAAAAACAACCTGATGCACAAGTTTTAATGTATATTTATCATTGCAATGTCCACCGGATCCTTTATGGAGCAAGAACTTACTATAGGCCGTTTCTACAATGCCGTTGAATTAGAGGACTTCACAAATTGTTTCAATCATGCATTAATTTCTTTAAAGGATCGGCAGAAAAATTCTTAGCGCATTTTGTGCAAGATGTTTGTGGCCGTCATTTTCTTCATGTGCATTACGCATGTGCACCAAACACATTTATGCCTCTTGGAGGTTAGGTTACAAAACTAGAATTGGCACGACATCATGAAGCAACCACCTTTGCCCAGTTTGGGCCAAACCTCAAGGTTGCCACTCAAGCATTACTCAATAGAGGCGCGTCTGTCACGGACCAAAAAATTCTGCTCAATAAACCAAGCAAATGGCCCAAGAGCCCAAAAAGCCATGAAATTTCTAGAGGTCCATAACTTTTGTTGTGACCTACCCTTGAAGGGGTCACCTTCAAGGATAGATTTAGAAGAATTGTTTGTTAGACGGTTCGAATGGTACATATAAGTTAAGGTCTCGGATGGAACCTCACTCAACAACACCACAAATGGCTCAATCATAAACGTGGTCTCTCCCAAGACTAAACCTCGAGTGACATGAGTTTCTAATTTAAATTTGAATTGATCCTAAAAATTCGATGTAAGGAATCACCACTAACCTAATGAAGTGGCTAGAAATCAAGTGAGGAATGGAAGAATACCTCACTTTCTATACAACTAGAAATGACTTGTTAGGAAATGTTTCCAAGTGCAAAGAGAGAAAATTTGGTCAATTGTTTCCCAATTACTGCTTCAGAAGTATTGGACACATTGAAAACTTTATCTTTTCTTTTGTTTAGGGGGGTTCCCGCCGCCCGCATGGGGGGGTTTGTCTCATTTTGCTGTTCTTAAAATATTAGAACACCTGTGGGAGGACTGATTGCTCAAGATACAATAACCATTTGAAACCAATATATAAAAAAGTATAGAAGCTACAGTTGATGGCAGACAACCCCCAACCAATAAACCCTACCCACCAAATTTGCAAATACCCCCCTCCCCTTTCTTCTCAAGCAAAAAAGGGCTGACAATCGGCAAAAGGATGATAATAGGTAATTTTCAGATAAAAAAGATTTTGCATGACTACCGAGATTACACATAGTCAAGTCAGCAACAACACGGATTTTGACCCAATAGTAGGACAATATGTGAAGTTTATCTTCTAGCACAGATATCACCGTTCTTCAAATTTCAAACTGTTGAAGCAAAGATACTCTCACTATCTGATTTTCTAGAACAGTTGACAGATGATTCCCCTCAACTTGCAGTGCAAACTAAATGCATAGAAACATAATATGTTTCCTTAGCAGAAGCAATGATTAATGACTATCAGAAATAAATTATCTGTGAGAATAGAATCTCTCGACTGGATTTACAAATATGGGAGATAAAGTTTCCAAATGCTAAAGAACGAGATCCAGATTTTTAAAATCAAAATATCTGATGGCTCATACAACGTCTAAAGTAAGCTTAGCATCTCTTTCACTACTCAATGGTGCCAAGAGCAATAAACATCAACCATCCATACATCACCCCCTTCAAGGGTCTAGTCATACCAGGCCAAATATTACAAACCCAACAGAAAGCCAAGCTCCTCGCAAGTCATTTAGCTATACGATTCGTCGCCAGATGTCACACTAGATTACTCCAAACAAGACCAAAAAAGATAAAGAACAATATCGCGATACTCAAGGGAGAATTTAATAAAGTCCCAACAATCATATGCTCTTTTCCTCCGTTCCCTTCCCACATTTATAGAAACTATCCAGAGGGAAACAAGGCATCTTTTTTACTTCTCCAAATCTTTGCACGAATGCCATATAACCTCCTGGAAACTCCAAGATCCTCCTTGTCCTACTTATACCAGAATTACTCGAAAACTAAACCCGAACTCAACAAAACCACACATAACACAGCTCAAGCTACCTTCTTGGGCTACACTAGCGCGACGCGAAACCGAAGAGTCCATAACGCGGGTGTGTCGCGTGCGCAATTCAATGCAAACCCAGAACCCAGAAGGCAAACCCCGCAAGCGGCGCAACCTCAATACTCACAACACGCAAAAAAACAAGAACTTGCGACATGGGTCGCTCAAAAATTGTCACTTGCACAGAGCAAACAGAGGAAGGACGCCGAAGGGTTACGGAGCAAGTACCTTCTCCTCACTTCGAATGCCGCTGGAAAGCAGATTCCATTGACGAGCGCTTTTCAATGGCCATGAGCAGGAAAAATTTAAAGGGAAAAAGAAAGGGGCGTTGGCTTGGGGATGAATTCAAAGGGAGAGAGCAGCTCAGGGAAGATTCAGGGGAATAAAAAGCTTTCGGTTTTGGAACCTCATTCAACTCTAGAAAACATCGAGAAGATTTCTTGCTGGAAAGAGCTTGAGGGGGCCTTGCTCATCTCAGCGTCTTTGTCAGACAAAAAACCACCTCCAAGAAAAAGCAAGAAAAAACAATTATTTCGTCATTTCTTGCGCGCTCAAAATGAAAACTTTAAGAGATCCTGCGAGAATTTATATAAATTATGAGATGCCCGTTTACGTTTTCATTTGTCCGTTGCTGATTCAGCCTGTCTGTCTCTCTTTCAATTCCCCATTTGTCTAGTATCTTTGGGTACTGGGATGCATGTGATCCTCCCTTCGCAATATTAATTGGGCCCCAGGCCATAATATATAATATATATATATATATATATATATATATTATATAGCAAGACAAGAAAAAACATCTGGAATTTTGTCAGGAGAAACGTCACGGAAAAAATAATAATATCAAACAGTTGTGAGAAATTATATGTGGATTCAACATGTTTATGTCTTGAAAAATTTCCTTATTTTTCGGCCTAAGGGACAGACACATTGGCACCCATCGCAAGATTTAGAGGAAGTAGAATGCAAAAGCCTATTAAGAGACCCTTTACTGATGAGGCATGGACTATAGAATGATTGAACTGATCATATTTTTCATGTCATTACTTAGGATAATATATGACGAGATAATTATGATATTTCTTAGTGGGATACAATGGAGCTCGAGTTGCCTCCACCCTTCCCCTCTCGCAATTATCGGTGCCAACCCCAAGTGATCTAAACTCGTTGTCAAGAAGAGGTCCCCGGCATTAGATCATTTCCACCAAGGTCAACCGCGAGCCTCAAGTCTTTTCGCAGAGGAACTTGAGGCACGTCGCCGTCGTCTTCTCGTCGTGGACACAATGGAGAGAGAGAGAGAGAGAGACACTGACGGAGGTTGAAGTAGGCGATGTTCGACCAAAAAAAGTAGGCGATGTCATAGTGGAGGACGATGACATCGGAAGGGGTTGATGGAGACGTGCACTAATAGTGAAGAGAGGAGAGAGATGAGGAAGGGGGTGGGATTAAGGATCTTGAATGACCTTTTGCAATCAACTGAAAAATAAGTTCACGTGACGCTTCTCTAATAGTACGTATATCGTGCATGGAATTGTTTTTCTTTTCATATTTTCGAAACATTACAAATCCATCTGCCTTCGTATCAAAGACACTTATGAAAACAACTTCCTAACCTATTAGGCGATGAATATGTCATTTAGCAGCACCGCTAGTATTGGAAGCGTCCTTCAGGAACCGCAAGGGATGGACGAGGCCTTGCGACCTCCACTTATGCAAGAAATGTGGAGATATTGTCAACAGTCAAGCGCCTTCATATTCGGCTCAAAATACCCATTTTAAGGCCCTTTCAAGAAGGCGTCACATACTTGGACAAACAAGCACGATATGTTCACGTGCATCCGAGCATGTGAAGACTAAAAATAGGAAATAACAAAGAAATTGACCGACCCTTTGTTCTCTCACACAGTACCTGCCTCTCTGCCGGTTGGTCCAAGCATATGTAATTTCACGGCTGGCTGGCCATTTGCTTACGCAAGATTGAGATCCTAGGACTTAAAGAGCACTGTCTCATTCGATCTTGGCGACTTTTGGATGGGACATGGACCGGTTTCATTTGTGGGGTCCTTTCGCGTTCTTGCCCTGAAGTTATGGGATGTCTCTGGTCCTTTTAAAAGCAAAGCATGTCCCCATCTCTTTGGCTTTTCCTCTTTCACCATGTGAAGATGGTACGTGGAGCATCTCTCGAATCGGACAGCGTTGTTTCATTTATCAGAGATATCTATGGCCTATCAAATCTCGACGGCTCGAGACGATTCGCATGAATCGTTGTTCAGCATGACTGCCTAAATGAGGCCGAGCCGACCTTATTGAGCATTTACATTCTTCTTACTGCAATAGACATTTCTTGTTTTCAATCCTTTCCTGGAGCTTAATGCATATCAACTTGCGAAAAGAAAAACCAAGGACTAACAACTACGGATGATGCAGAGCACACCCACCAGAATTGCCATTTCTTCATTAATCGTACCCGCCAAGAAGACAAGCTCGATCTACAAAATACAAGATCTCGCACCAACCAAAGCATAAAGTGCAAACACCTTACAACTTGCTCGGTACTAGCAAAATTACACATGAATTTGGATTTATCGTTTGTTGCCTCTTATAATATGTGCACCTTTGATTTTTTATTTTTATTTTTTTTGAAACAAACAATTATGTATGGACCTCATGAACATTTTTAAATTATGAAACGTTATGGTTCATGACATTAGCCCATTAAATGTTGTGTTTAATATTTGTGCTGGGATGGTAAATGGAGAATGGTACAGTGACATTGGAACATGGATACTAGCTCCAATTCTTTCCTGCATAAATGTCAGACATGACCTTACTTCAGGGATGCTGTATATGTTTAATTATGTTGTGTTATCTCGTGAATTAGATCGATAGTAGAACCTTTAGCTAAGTGGGAGAATGTTGGACTTGAGGTTGTATAATCCATTTATTTGGCTTATCAGGTCTATTATTTAGTATTTGATATATGCCTAATTTAGTAAAATATATTAAGGGCAATATATTTTTAACATCCAATTATGTATATAGAATCCATATCTTAAACCTTGATGAAAGGTTGAGATTTGGTAGCTCTAGGGCTAGTCTTATCACTCCCTCTATGTAAGATCCATTTTTAATGGAGAATGAATGTATTCCATTATTAGGCTTCCGCTATTTCCACAAAACTAAAGAGAGAGAGAAAAAAATACACATCCATCATAGCTTTCATAGATGAGAGTGGTGAATGTTCATCTCATGGGAAGACATCTTTTCGCTCATTAGATCAATAATAGCTACGTTTGATTCGGGTACACCGTACTTATTAATTTTATATCATGTTCATGTGATTGAAAAATCCTTTTATTCTAACTGGAGAAAGCTATGTTCGGCCATACCACCATACATTTGTCATAGCACATTTCATCTTTTCGTGAAATGTCTCACGCTTATTTCACAAGATTGGTCAATTGTCTAAACATGTCAGTTGATCGGGGACAACTTTCACTGCTTGTTCATTGAAAAGCCTTTATGAAAATTTTCCTTGACTTCCAACAAAATGAACGCAACTACAATGTGTTACGCCCTCAAGTACCATGAGAATGTTACGACTAGCTCACTGAAAAGTCATTAGAAACTTTTCACTGATTTACGACAAATGATAGCAATTACAATGTGTTACAACATCAAAAATTGTGATAGTATTTTAAACTTCCTCATGAGCCATAATAGTTTCAAATCAAGTGGTGGAAAGATAAAGAGAAAATAAACCGATCGGTCGATGCTTGGACATTGATCAACTAATCTCTAAGACCAAATCCACTGTTTTACGACAAAAATAACTTGTAATATGATAAAATAAGATATATCACAACTTATTATTACTTGTTCATCGAAAAGTTCGCACAAATTTTAGCGACTTACAATAGAATGATATGTGCATTACGAACTCAAATGCCATGAGAGTACTTGAAATTTTCTCAATTGTCATGAACCATGATAATTTCAAAGTGGGCAGCCAAAATAAGAATCAGCGATGGTTTGTTGCTTGGACAGCGATTGATCGATCTCCGAGGCCAAAATTATTGTGCTTCGACCAAAATGAGCTATAGCACAACGAAAATAGATGGGTTGTGACTTCTTATGAGTAGGTTGTTGAAAAGAGGCTACGAAAGTTTTCATTGACTTAAGATAAAATGCCCACAATTACAACGCGTTAGGACCTAAAAAAATCATGATAATTATCTTCAAGTTTCCCCAGCTCTCGAGAACCACAATAATTTAAGATCAAGTGGGTGGAAAAAAAAAACAAAAAAAAGGAATCTAACCCATAATTTTTACAACAAAAATAAACTGCGGTATAGTAGCATGAGATATTTTATGCCGTTGAGACTTTAGACTTATTCATTGAAACGAGGCCAGAAACCCACTTAAAAGTGGTCCTTCCAATCTTTCTCAACTTGAATTGCTGAGGTTGGATTTTCTGCCAACAATTTGGGTTCGCTGAAAATTTTTGAAAGGATGAATCAACGTTCCTAGAATAAATTGTGACATGGCAGAATTTTCAATTTCTGAAATCGGATTAAATTTCGCGGTTAATTTCAACCGGGCGCAATTTTAGTGTGACCTAGCTTACCGGTTAGCTTTTAGGAATTTTAGGTGCAATTAACCCGTGGTCGATTATTTTCGAGCCACATTGTACATCTTCGACCCATTGGCGACTCTCGGTTGTTGTGAAAATCTCGAGGTTTCAAATACGGGCACATGGTATAGAAATGACAGAAAAAAATTGGTTTAGTGTCGTTCGACGAGGATTTTGCAATTAAATGGAATCACCCATTCTTTAATCACATACCTCTGTTGAATCGACCTATCTCCAGTCTTTGATCAATTTTGACGGTGCCGTAATGACTCTTGCCCGTTAGCACGATTGAGCAGTCAATTTTTGGTCGAATTCTCAAGTCTATTGCGTCAAAATCCCTTAACGGTTTCATAAGATAGACTAGTTATCTCGTGAGTGATCAGCTTAGAGAAAAAGACTATAGGCGCGTCGACGAAAAGCCCGACTTATTTAATTGAAAACAGAATTAGAAAACCAGGTTGTCACACCTTTTCTTTTCCTTCTTTTCTTCTTCATTGGCCGATCGCTAGTGATAGTGACGGCCAATGACCAGTCATAGGTGAGCCGAGCTTAGCGATAAGCCGGCGAGGTTAAGCTTGCCCAATGTCAGCGAGCTTGAGTCTTGCCAGATCCGGCCATCACCTTTTCTGTTAGGTGGAACAGGATATCTTCCTTCGGTCATAGGTTTCTTCCCAAACCTGTTACCATTCCTGCTCGAATTGAACCTCGATCCTGATGCAGCAGCTTGCTTATTCAGATTCCTTTCTATCAGTTGGGCCCGATTATAAACCTCATTATAATCCTTCAGATCAAACGACACTAATGGGTTCTTCACCTCTGGTCGAAGACCATTCCTGAACCTCTGAGCTTTATCTTCAGGATCCTCCACTAGTCTTGGGGCATACTGAGATAGCTCTGCGAACTTTACCTCATATTGGTCCATGATCATTGGGCCTTAACGGAGGCACTGGAATTCCTCCATCTTTTGCTCCCTAGCACTATCAGAAAAGTATTTACTGTTAAATGCCCTAAGGAAAGCATCCCACACCGGGACTACGTCTCTCGGAAATACTACACCTCGGATGGCCTTCCACCAGGTATTCGCATTACTCTGCAGCTGATACACTATAAGGACAACATTATTTTCCTTAGTGCACCTCAGCAGTGCAAAGGCCTTCTCTAGATCTTGGATCTAGAGCGAGGCAGTCTCTCGGTCTCCAGCACCGGTAAACCTTGGCGGGTTTAGCTTTAGGAACTGCTCCACCAGCTTGTGCATAGGTCTCTCTACCACCACGTTCGCAGGTGGAACCTCTGCAGGTGCAACTGCAGCTGCTGTAGCTTGGTTCTGAACTTGTTGTCCCATCAATGCTCCTAGGGTCTCGAGCGCATGAACGATCCCATCGATCCTCGGATCACCAGTATCGGCAGCACCGACTGGGGGCGGCGCTAACCCACTTGCGCTAGGCTAAGCCGACGCTTTACCTCGGGCACCAACTCTAGTCAGCGTCCTAACCCGAGTAACGAGTCCTATCGACCTCTTTCTAGGCGTTCTCTGCTCTTGCTCACTCATGATGCAGATTCTTTATAGAAAAATGCTTTCCAATTCTGCACAGAATTAGAATTTGAGTGATACTCACAAACAAACTACCAATCAGTTATCAATCACATGCATCAGCATAATAAAAATGCATTTCCTACTAACTATCCCATAACCCATCGCACATTATCACTCCATACACAAACCAGCTCTGATACCACTTCAGGCGGGGATGTCACGCCCCAAACTTCAAGCGCATGCGCATCCCTTAGTGGTCGATACAATTTGCGACGTGCCAAGAATTGTTGCTGACCCATTCATTTTATTGCACAAGTGAAAGTGTAATAATAACTCCCAAACAACACAGAAGTAGGATAGAATAGTAGGATGCAATTTTCACAAAGCACACTTATCAAACAATCGCGTTTATATACAGAAGAGTCTAAAGCAACATGGGTCTAATTCAAAAAGAAGAGCTACTAGGCTATCTACGCCCTAAGCTCCTTGTCCATGGGATCAGAGTCCCCTATGACACTATCAACCACCTCGATATCCATAGGGTGAGCTGCCACCCACTGCCCAGTCCCAACGGAAGGCCTGTTAAAACCCGGTAGGGAATGTAGAAAAACCTAAAATCCACTGTCTGCGGAACCCCGTACCTCACCTTGGTGCTCCTCCATTTAAAGACCTGAAAAATTTAAGTCCATCACGAGGTGAAACAATGTTTTAGCAAGTTCACGCCCTAAATCTCGATTAGGAGAGAATTACAACCAAGGGTAATCTAACCACATATCCTTGAAGACTTACCCTGCCCAGTCCTCTCTTGCACGTCAGTACAGTTCAAATAACATGTAAGTGCATTGAAATCATTCATCATCGGGACATCTCAACATATATCACCACAATTACAAAGGTCTCGATTATCAGAACAAACCGTTATGGCACGTCCCATACCGCGCCACACAATTTCATCTCCTAATCAGGCACCTTAGTTTCAATCATTCATGCGTCCTAATTGATTACGACCCACCGGCCACGGCTGACTCAACAGTCAGCGGTCTTCTAGCATAGTCGGGCATCGTCTCGCACCATCGAGTACGGCAACGTCTACATTTAGATGAGATTTCTCATAGGAGCATCGGTCTAACCTCCACCGCGACCCGCATCCGTTGACTTTGGCCATTCTCGAAGGAGCATCGTCTGGCCCTAAAGGCTCATGACGAGTTCTCATATCATTCATGCAGTCATCCAATTTCGGCCAAGGACACCGTGCATTTGCACTCTAATGTCTCAATTAAAATAGTGAACCTAGTCTATTTTCTTTATATTAAAAATATACGGTAAAATAATCGTGTGTGGGTACACGGTCGGACCGAACTAGAAAATTTGATATCATCTCTTCCAAAGTCCCACTACTTGATATAGTATTTAAAAACATATTCGGTGTCAAAACTGACACCCGGTATTTTCTAATTAAATACCGAAATTCCACCATTTGAAATAAATACTCAAAATTAACAACCATCACTCAATTGGACAATTTAACAATCGATTGCATAAACTCGAGCATACCACCGCAATCGCATACAAAATTTGATCACCGGCTATCCCAAATAATTTCTGGAAAATATTAAATAATTAATTAAATTATAATTAAACCATTTAAATTAATTTTTTAATCAATTAATTTTTATCAAGTTAAACTACCAATTTAAATTGATCATAATCTTAACTAATTACCTAAATACACTAACTGAATCAATCTACTAGACTAACTTCCTAAACTAACCATTCTAACTAATAAAATAAAATTCCTAACTAAATGGCCTAACTAAATTAACCAACTAGACTAACCACCTAGTTCACTCAACTAACTTATCTAACTAGTAATTACTCTAACTAGACTAATCACTAACCTACTTAAGCCTAAGCTAACTCTTAATAAGTGTAATTAACCCCTAATCAAAATTTAGGAGGTTAACTCACCTAATTAGTGAATTAGAGAACTCCCGACGACGGCGGCACGACGGCGAGAAAACCTGGGGTCTCGGGTGACACCAAGGAAGGTCTGGTTGGCCTGAAGCAAGCTCGCAAGGCTCTTAACTCACTACTGAGATGCGATCCTCCCTGCTGGTCGCAGTCAGCTAGACCTCACACGGGGGTAGTGGGGGCGAGACAACGACACGATGAGGGTTGTTGGAGTCCCGTCGATGGAGCAGCAGCAAGGACGAAGAGGCTACAGGTTCTGGAGAGGCTGGTGGACCGAAACAGAGGGAGGATTAGCGGCTAGTTGCGGTGGAGGAACATCGGAGGTGTGGCTGCAGCAACCAGGTACAGAGGAGCGGAATTTTTGGAGGAGGGATGAAGGTGGTGTGCTGGATTTGGAGGGGCGACAGGCTGCCGGTGGAGGGGAGTGAGTGGTAGCTAGGGGCCACAAAAGTGAAAACTAGAACATGAGGAGAAGCGGGTTCCAATTTGGGGGTTTGCTGGTCGAGGACAAGCAGCTCAAGACAAAGCTTTTCCTCTGTTTTGGTGAGCTGGTCTGGTCGGCAAAACAGAGGCAACGTCGAGCAGCAAGAAAGAGGCAAAGACAAGGGAGCTGGTGGGAAGAAAAGAAAGGAAAAAGGAAAGGAAAAGAAAAGGGAAAGAGAGAGAGATAAGTTTGGTCGAGTGAGGGGGAGAGAGGGCGTGCACGAGGGGGGAAGGAGGAGAAGTTAAGGCCACAAGAGCCCTACCTCTTCAATGCCCATCTACTTAGTCCTTGTGGCCATGGAAGTCTTGGCCCACTTGTGGTCAATCATCCCACCAATCAAGACAATCCTCACTTTCCACAACCCGAACCCCATTGACGGAGGAAATTTCCCTATAGCCTTATCCTCCGAATTTGCAACCTTTTATACCAAATTTTCACTTTAAGAATTTGTAATTCGATGGCCTCACATACCAATGGTAAGGCCTAAAATAATTCATTGTATTACCCCTCACCAATCGTTCCACATTTGGTGGGTAAGTCAGCGCCAAGCCATAATGGAGTCTGCCACTTCTATGGGAGGCGACATGGATCAGTCCCGTGCCACTCTAGGACGGGAGCCTGTTATAGATGTGGCCAACAAGGCCACCAGGTCAAAGATTGTCCCCGTAGACCAATAGGACAGTAGTTACCTCCACCACCATCGATGGGTCAGAACTGGGGGTATGCCCCCCTCGAACGCACAGCTGGGTGGACCGGTCGACCTCCACCGCAAGGAAGCACATACGCCATCACCAGAGGGTAGGCGAAGGACTCACCTGAGGTGGTCACAGGTACTGCTTCCCTGAACGACCATACTGCATACGCTTTATTTGACCTTGGTGCAACTCATTCATTTATAGTTGAGTAATTTATTAAGCTGGTAGGATTGAGTCCTGAATTGTTGGAGTCAGCGGTTAGTATATCTACACCGTTAAAGGATAAGGTATTATCTACGATGGGCTGTCTTGGTTGCAAATTAGTGATTGGTGAGCGAGAGGGAAGGACAGATTTGATAGTCCTAGCCATGTATGATTTGGATGTAATAATTGGCATGGACTAGCTCACCGGGCAACGAGCTAAGATGAACTGCTATTATAAAGCGATTCAGTTCAACCCGTTAGCAGGTGAAAGTTTTGAGTTTATTGGGAGTCGAGGAGGACCCTCGATTGCCTTAATCTTATCACTTGAGGCAACCCGTTTGCTAGACGGAGGTTGTCAAGGTTACTTGCCGACTATCGTGGACATGACAGTTGAGGAATTGAAGATTGAAGATATCGCAGTGGTACAAGAATTTCCGGACGTGTTTCCGAAAGAATTGCCAGGTCTACCGCCAGAAAGGGAGATAGAGTTCGTGATTGAGTTAGCCCCCGGGATGGAGCCAATCTCTAAGGCTCCTTATTGGATGGCGTTATCAGAGTTGAAGGAACTGAAGGTGCAGATGTAGGAATTGTTGGATAAGGGATTTATATGTCCCAGTGCATCACCTTGGGAGCACCAGTTCTATTCGTGAAAAAGGAAGATGGTTCATTGCGTCTATGCATCGACTATCGTCAACTCAATCAGATGACGATCAAGAACAAGTACCCGCTGCCGAGGATAGATGATCTATTTGACCAATTGCAAGGAGTGTCGATATTTTCTAAGATCGACACGAGGACAAGGTATCATCACCGAGGATCGAAAGGAGGACATACCGAAGTTGGCGTTTTGTACACGA
Organism: Eucalyptus curtisii; assembly: GCA_017140595.1. Lineage (NCBI taxonomy): Eukaryota > Viridiplantae > Streptophyta > Magnoliopsida > Myrtales > Myrtaceae > Eucalyptus > Eucalyptus curtisii. The sequence goes on from CM029497.1 coordinate 17,821,115, forward strand.
TATGATCATTATGAATTCACGATCATGCCGTTTGGATTGACGAATGCTCCAGCTGCTTTTATGGATCTGATGAACTGAGTGTTCAAAGAGTATCTGGATCAGTTCGTGATCGCGTTGATCGATGACATCTTAGTGTATTTGAGAAGTACTGAAGAACACTATAGGCATTTGAGGATGGTAGTCCAGACCCTGAGGATTCACGAGTTATACGCTAAGTTCAGTAAGTGCGAGTTCTGGTTGACTTGTGTAGCGTTTTTAGGTCGCGTGATTTCAGGCAAAGGAATTTCCATGGACCCGACTAAAATTGAAACAGTTATCAATTGGCCGAGACCGACCACAGTGACTGAGATCATAAGCTTTTGGGGTTTAGCAGGTTACTATAGAAGGTTTGTGAAAGGATTTTCAGCTTTAGCATTGCCGTTGACTTGACTGTTGAAGAAAGAAGAGAAGTTTCTATGGACAGACAAATGCGAGTGTAGTTTTCAGGAACTTAAGTAGAAGCTAACTACCGCGCCTGTGTTGACCATTCCATCTGGTTCTGGAGGATACAAGATTTATAGTGATACGTCGTTTAGAGGACTGGGTTGCTGTTAATGCAGCATGGTAGAGTCGTTGTGTGACGTCCCAGTAGCGTCACGTACTAAGCACAAGCGAAAATTATAAAAATTATCATCTTGTAGGATTTATAAATTTCAATCGTCAGCCTATAGTGTTCACCTTTGAAGGTTAGCATGTATAACATGGATAATTTAAAATCTAAACTTTATACTGCAAGGTTATCCTACAATAGTCCTATCAATTCATAATAGACAATTCTATTAAGATCATATGTAAAGATCATGAGAAGCTTCATTACTTTCCTTAACAACATCCGGGCTTACAAAAATCAACCTGGACTACTTCCAAGTTCCTCGCCTATTTACATCATATTTACAAGTTCAAAAGTAAAGGCGTAAGTGAACAGCCAAGGAAAAGGGTGAGGGGGTATCTAACTCCACTATCCCACACAAGCCCACGTCTATCAAAAAACAAAAGAAATTCCTCCAGCTTCTACATGATCATGGGCGTCTAGGCGCCATCCGTCCAAGCTCCAAGTCCTCCAGCACCATAAGGAAGAGGGCCAAACATCTCCCCTTCGTGGTTTACAAACCACGCGACAAACCTCATCGAAATCATCTCAGCTCTACCATCGTTTATCCACAGCGTAGCCTCATACTTCGAGAAAGTCATCTCAACATCAGGGTCAAACACATCATGAAAAGAAACCTCAAGGCATGCTACCACCCCGTAATGAGCTATCAGCGGCACGTCCATACTATAAATCTGAAAAATCTAAGGAATGAGCAAAAACAATGCCCAGTAAAGAAATGATAAGACTCTAACCTAGACAATCCACAACTATCAAGAATACAAGAGAATCATAACCAAATAGCTTAAGATACTAAGACAGGATTGTCACAGGTATAACTAAATGAACATGGATACATCACATGTATGATCACTCTATGCTAAGCATACTAAATGCATCTAAATACATATCATAATCTCAACCTATATCCAAATGAAATGCAACAATAGTATGCACAACTCACACGCCAAGTAGAAATTATAATTTAGTGTGAATATCAAGTCCACCCTCGATCAGTTTACCCACCGGAACACAGCTGACCCGATCGAGTCACTTCCGGAATCCCACATCCGGACTTTCACAATATTTCTATCATGGGTTTCTCACTCGAGGCATCCCGGAGTATCACATAACTAGGGCATCCCAAGATCACTCAGCATGGGGCATCTCACTCTAAGGCATCTCAGTATCCCACAACCGAGGCATCCTTGATCACCTACAAGGGCATCTCACTCCGAGGCATCCCGGCGCCGTGTTCAACCGAGGCATCCAAGATCACACAACATGGGCATCCCACTCCCCGGGACATCACCGGCATCTCAGTACCGATGAAAATCTCTTACTCATTCAAGCACACATTTCACACATCACACCTTTGATTAATGTCATCACAACATGCACAAGACCTCAAAAGTACACAACTACCTCAAGTATAATATGTACACTTAACTCTCATGTATCAAGCACACGTGCGTGTCCAAATTATAAGATAAAACCTATTTCGGCATGTCCCATACCATGCCTAACAGTTTTTAGCCCATAATCAAGCACTATGCATCACACTCATTGCACACGCATGCCATCATTGGTATCTATACCATAACCATACTTCAAATGATGGATGAGGCATGCTCATGCACAAACTAACCACTATTATGAGATCACTAGACTCCATATATGTCATGAGAGTCAAGTACAAGAGACACAACAACTATTGCATATTCTCGGATCAAAGCAGTCTATGGACTAAAATGAGCAGTTTCGATCACAGACACAGAAAGTATATCTAATCTTATCGGAATATTACGAAATTTCAGTATGTTATAGAAGAGACATAGATTAACATTTTCCGTGTAGAAACCTAAGCCTATATCTCACTGTATTAAGAGTAGTAATTGCTGTCTTCTTTCCTAAAATTCTGCAACAACTTTCAGATTTAGTACTTACAAAAGAAAAATCGTTTCACCACCCGAACCTTGTTCGTTTGTTCTCAAATTTTGATATGTTATTCCTAAGGATTTTTCCTACAACTTTCATCAAGGGTTTGAGGTCCAATTATACCTATAAAATTACAGAAAATTCGTAGAATCATCAAAGGTCTTGCTGTCTTCTACAATACAGCTTACTGTTTCAAAGAGAATTACTCCCACCTACACGTTTTCGCATCCATTTGGCTATAACTAGAAGTCGAACTTAATCTAATGGATGTTCTCTTAAATAAACTTGCTCTTTTCCTTATCTTCATCATTAGAAATCAAGGCGACACAAAACAAAAGGCTTTCCATCTATATTTCTCTAGAACAGGAATGTTTTGCACCATTTTCTTCATCTCTAGCTCAACTAAACCATTAGTTTCTCTACCAATCTCTCTTGTAATATCTCGACAATCTTCCACAGCATCTGAGGATAACCACAGTAGATATTTACTTACATAGAACCTTTCACAGCTTGGTTCAAAACAAATACTCGCACTTCAACTCATCTACCGCAACATGTATCACTTTTCCTCACTCGGCAACCACCACTGCACCTTACTCGACAATCACAGCCCACTCACTCTCAAGTTCCGAAACATGCAAGGCTCTAATGCAACATGCAATGACTTATAGCCTCAATCTAGAGCTCATCTAGCTCAATCCAACAAAAAACAGCAACATCACACATAATCCTCCACCATTCGGCTAGTTCCACAAGTTCCTTGACAAAATTAGTGGATAACTTCTAGTTTAGAGGCTCATCTTTCCTTACCTTCGTTCAGCTACTTGATGACTCAAAAATCTTCAAAGATCAGCACCTATTCTCGTGCAAGAAGAAGAAAGATCACTGGAGTGCTGCTAGTTCTTCCCTGCTCGACCGAGAGAGAGAGAGAGAGAGAGGAGGGGAGGAAGAGAGAAGTTTTCGGTTGCTTCAGAGAGAGAGAGAGAAGAGATGGCGAGAGTTATGAGGGGAAATAGAGCTATAGGCTAATCCCTAGGGTAGGTTGATCATTAGCAAATCTAATGATGGTGTCTCCCTTTGGCTGTTTCGGTTTTTGGAAGGAAAAGCTGTGGGAGAAGAGAGAGAGAAGGGAGAAGAGAGGAGGGGGTCGTGGCCTTCATGCATGACTTCTTCCGACATCTGGCGTTCGATATCAATTAGTCTCTAATCCGTGTCGTTAGTCGATTTATTAGTTTCTAATGCTTTTCACTTAATTCCATTCCGAATCCACTAAATTTCAATTCTCTTGTAATTACACAAATTTATGAAATCATATGACATATTAACAACTAAGTGTTAATCTACCAGGAGTTTATCACAAGAAATGCTAAAGTTAGAAATCGACGTTAGCATTACAATTGCTAATTAAATCATCATAACTATAATCTATAAACTTAATCAGAAATGCAAACACTCGGGCCTAAATACTCGTCTCTAGTCCACCAGGCTCATTCTACGACATCTCGGCCCACTAACTTAATTTACTATTTTAACATATCCAAGTCTTGGCCCGCTCTAAGCCAAGTCTAAGCCCATAATCTCCCATTCAGCTTATCAAGCCCAATTCATGTGGCCCGCCAACTTCTTAAGCCCACACATTACTCACGGTCCATCGGGTTTGCTTTCTGGCCTGATTTAAAATAATCCGAGCTCTTAACAATCTGATTACACTAATAGGGTTGGTGAAATTCGGGATGTCACATGTTGCCTATGCGTCCCATCAGTTGAGACCTCACGAGATGAATTATCCGACACATGACTTGGAACTCGCAGGGATCATCTTTGCTTTGAAGATTTGGAGACATTATCTGTGTGGAGAAAGATTCTAGATCTTCACGGACCATCAAAGTCTCAAGTATCTATTCTCTCAGAAGGAGTTGAATATGAGACAGCGTTGCTGGATGGAACTCCTGAAGGACTATGATTGTGATATTTTGTATCACCTTGGGAAGGCGAATAAGGTTGCAGATGCGCTAAGTCGGAAGTCTTCAATTGCGCATATAATGGTTAAAAAGTGGATCCTACTTGAGAGGTAGGCCACCTTTCAAATCTTATGGCCACTCTCAAAATTGAGCTAGAATTACAGATAAGGATCAAGACACTTCAGTGGACAGACCTAGAGATCCAGAAGATTGTATAAGAGGAGGTAGAAAAGAGAAAACCAGACTTTCAAATTTCTGAAGACGAAACATTGAAGTTTCGTGGGCGATGGTGTGTACCAGACAATGCCGAGTGTAAGGAAGAAATTCTATCAGAAGCTCATTGTAGCAGTTACAATATTCATCCTAGCAATACGAAGATGTATCAGAATCTGCGTCAACACTATTGGTGGTCCAGTATGAAAGCGAACATAGTTAGGCATGTCGCCAAGTATTTGACGTGTTAGCAAGTAAAGGCCCAGCATTGTAAATCGGGAGGACTTTTGCAGCCTCTCAAGATTCCCGAGTGGAAATAGGAGCACTCACAATGGATTTTGTGACAGGTTTACCGAGGAGTCAGAGGGGTAATGATTCCATTTGGGTAGTGGTCGACAGACTGATGAAGTCGACTCACTTTATCGCAGCATGAAAAGACCTTGATTTGGATAGGCATGCAAAGTTGTATGTACGTCAGATTGTTCGTCTGCATGGAGTACCGGTGACGATTACATCAGGCTGAGACCTGAGATTCACAGCTGCATTTTGGAAAAGTTTACAGACTGCCTTAGGAACAAAGTTGCGATGCAAGACGGCTTATCATCCTCAGACGAATGGCTAGTCTGAGAGGACGATTCAAATCCTCGAAGACATGCTATGAGCTTGAATGTTGGATTTCAAAGGAGGTTGGGAAGAACAACTCCATTTCGTCGAGTTCGCCTACAACAACAGCTACTAGCAAAGCATTCATATGGCTCCTTTTGAAGCGTTGTATGGCGGCGAGCGTGCGAACGCCGGTATATGAGGATGAAGTCGGGGAACGAAAGATCACAGGCCCAGAGTTAGTCCAGCAGTCAGTGGATGCCGTTATAGTTATCAGAAACAGATTAAAGATTGCTCAGAGCCGTCAGAAAAGTTACGCCGATAAGCGTCGAAGATCATTGGAATTCCAAGTTGGGGAGCACGTCTTTTTGAAGGTGTCCCCAACGAGGGGTACTTCACGCTTCGGCAAGAAAGGGAAACTAAGTCCAAGGTATGTAGGTCCCTTTGAAATTCTAGAAAGAATAGGACTCTAGCGTATCGCCTTGCGTTACCGCCAAGATTGGCACAAGTGCATGACGTCTTCCACGTATTGATGCTGAGAAAGTATAAGCTTGACTCGACCCACATGCTGAATTTTGAAGAATTAGACGGGGACGACAAAGTGTCGTATGTGAAGAGACCAATTCAGGTTGTAGATTGAATGGAACAGGTTCTACGTACCAAGACGATTCCGTTAGTCAAAATGGTTTGGCAACACCACGACACCGAATGAGCAACCTGGGAAAGTGAAGACGCGATGAGACGACAATACGCCTACCTTTTCTTTAAGATTTGTAACGATTTAAATTTCGAGGACGAAATTTTTTATAAGAGGGGAAGAGTTGTGACAGCCCGATTTTCTAATTCTGTTTTCAATTGAATAAGTCGGGCTTTTCGTTGACGTGCCTATAGTCTTTTTCTCTGAGCTGATCACTCACGAGATAACTAGTCTATCTGGTGAAGCCGTTAAGGGATTTTAACACAATGGACTTGAGAATTCGACTAGAAATCGACTGCTCGACCGTGCTAATGGGCAAGGGTCATTACAACACCGTCAAAATTGATCGAGATCGAAGATAGGTCGATTCGACGAGGTATGTGATTAAAGTGTGGGTGATTCCATTTAATTGCAAAATCCTCGTCGAACGACACTAAACCGATTTTTTCCATCATTTCTATACCTTGTGCCTGTATCTGAAATCTCGAGATTTTCACGATAACTGAGAGTCGCCAATTGGTCGAAGATGTATAATGTGGCTTGAAAATAATCGACCATGGGTCAATTGCACTTAAAATTCCTAAAAGCTAACCGATAAGCTAAGTCACGCTAAAATCCCGACCGGTTGAAATTAACCGCAAAATTTAATCCGATTTCTGAAATTGAAAGTTCTGCCATGTCACGATTTATTCTAGGAACATCGATTCATCCTTTCAAAACTTTTCGGCGAACCCAAATTGTTTGCGGAAAATCCAACCTCAGTAATTCAAGTTGAGAAAGATTGGAAGGACCACTTTTAAATGGGTTTCTAGCCTTCAATGTGGAACGATTGGTGAGGGGAAATACAAGGAATTATTTTAGGCCTTACTGTTGGTATGTGAGGCCATCGAATTACAAATTCTTAAGGCGAAAATTTGGTATAAAAGGTTGCAAATTTAGAGGATAATGCAATAGGGAAATTTCCACCGTCAATGGGGTCCAGGTTGTGGAAAGAGGATTGTTTTGATTGGTGGGATGATTGACCACAAGTGGGCCAAGACTTCCATGGCCACAAGGACTAAGTAGATGGGCATTGAAGAGGTAAGGCCCTTGTGGCCTTGACTTCTCCTCCTTTCCCCCTCGTGCGTGCCTCTCTCCCCCTCACTCGGCCGAACTTATCTCTCTCTCTTTCCCTTTTCTTTCCCTTTCCTTTTTCCTTTCTTTTCTTCCCGCCAGCTCCCTTGTCTTTGCCTCCTTCTTGCTGCTCGACGTTGCCTCTGTTTTGCTGACCAGACCAGCCCACCAAAACAGAGGAAAAGCTCTCTTGAGCTGCTTGTCCTCGACCAGCAGACCCCGAAATTGGAACCCGCTCCTCCTCATGTTTTGGTTTTCACTTTTGTGGCCCCTAGCTGCCGCTCACTCCCCTCCACCGGCAGCCCGTCGCCCCTCCAAATCCAGCGCACCGCCTTCATCCCTCCTCTGGAAGTTCCGCTCCTCTGTACCTGGTTGCTGCAGCCACCCCTCTGACGTTCCTCCACCGCAACCAGCCGCCAATCCTCCCTCTATTTCAGTCCACCAGCCTCCCGGAACCCGCGGCCTCTTCTTCCCCGTTGTTGCTCCATCGACGAGACTCCAACCAGCCGCCAATCCTCCCTCTATTGCCGTGCCGTTGTCTCGCCCCCGCCCCTCGTGTGAGGTCCGGGCGGCTACAACCAGTAGGGAGGACCGTATCTCAGCAATGAGCTAAGAGCCTTGCGGGCTTGCTCGGGGCCAACCAGACCTTCATTGGCATCACCCGAGACCCAAGGTTTGCTCGCCGTCGCACCGTTGTCGCCGAAAGTTCTCTAATTCACTAATTAGGTGAGTTAATTACACTTATTAAGAGTTAGCTTAGGGGTTAATTCTCTTCCCTGTTGATGGGATTTGTAACAGAGGAAGAATTTGCATAATCTCCTTAAGTTCAACAACTGCTTTAGTTTGAGATTTTCCCCAGGGTGGGGGATTCTTTTTCAGCATCGATTGCAATGGAATCAGTAGTTTTGTAATGTTTGGAACGAAGTCTCTGAGATAATTAATTATCCCAAGAAATTGCTGAACTTGCTTTGTTGTGAAGTTTTCCTTAGGAAATTTCAACAATTCCTGAGCAATATGTGGCCCTGGATAATATGTTTCTTTGTTAAAGTGCATACCAAGAAATTCGATTTTTTTCTAGGCAATGTTCATCTTTCTTTGGGAAAGCATGATCCCATGCCTTTTCACAATTTCTGCGAATTGTTTAAGAAGTTGGCAGTGTGACTACTCATCAGGACTGTAGAGCAGGATATCGTCGATGTATACTATTGCACTTGACAGGATTGGTTGGAAAATTCCACACATAGCCTTCTGAAAAAGGGATGGTGCCACCCTTAGGCCAAAAGGAAGAACTTTCCATTGGAAGTGTTGGTTCGGAATACAGAACCCTGTTTTGGGTCTGTCTTCAAGATGGATGCCCAATTGTCAAAATCCGGCTTTGAGATCGAATTTGGAGTAGATGTGGGCCTTGGTTAATCCAGTAAAGAGGGAATTTCTAGAGGGTAAAGGGAATATGTCATCTTAGAGAAAAAGATTAAGAGGCTGATAATTAATTATCAGTCTTATCTTTCCTCTGTTTTTCTCGGCAAGCTTGTCGACATAGAAGGCTTCACAAGCCCATTGAGAATTGGAGATTTCAATAAGGCCTTGTTGTAATAGTTCCGAGCATTCCCTTTGGGCTAAAACCAGTTGTTCTGGCTTCATTCCCATGTGACTCGCCTTGGTTGGATTAATATCTTCATTCTTTTTGAAAGAAAGACGAACAAAGAACCCTGGGTTTTCCCATAAAGGATGAGAACATTTATGAGCAAATTCAGAATGAGATTCCGAACAGGATTCCAACAACTTTTGCATAATTGGAACTAACGAGACTCATTTGAATGGAAAAGAGTATTTGAATATTGACGAATTCGGAGAATTGGTTCTTATACTTAATACTTTTCCAAGAATGATACGAAGGTGAAAATCGAGTCATGATGTCCCAACCAATAATCAAATCTTTGTTGGGGAGACTGGATCCGAAGATTTTTGTGGTTATGGAACACTGGGGAAAAAGCGAACAATTACGGGGTAGTTCTTACATTCGTGGAAAAAGTATCTCCTAAGATAGAGTTCAAATATCGAACACGGAAGTCCAATATTCTTTAGGGAGAACTTTAGTATCTAAGATTGAAGAACTTGCTCCGGTGTCTATGAAGGCAATGACGGTGATAGGCTTGGCAAATTTTGAAGTGAAAATTTTCACAGGGAAATGGGGACAATGAATTTGGCTTGAAAATATGTCGGTGTTTTGTTTTGAAGAAGTGAGAGATATGTGAAAAATATCTTCAGGGTCTGAATCTGAATCAGTTTTACTAGGAGTTTGGTAACAAGGGATGACATAAAGAGTTTGTTCAAATGGTTCTTCATCCACAGAGAATAAAGATTCGATATCATCATTTTCAAGAGAAATACCTGTTTCATTCTCTATATGATGTATCGATGATGATTCGACCATTTTTTGCTTGGGGACAATTTTTGGCAAAATGTCCTTTCGATTATAGATGAAGCATCGATTTGATTTCTTGTGGCTTTGAGCGATCTTTCCTTTTGCGTAGGTATCGCCATTTCTTCTTTCTTTGGAAGTGCTTAGAGCCATGCTCGCATTTCTTTATCCGAGCTTCTTGAAGTGCTTCTTTTTTCGGAAGATTTTCTGCAAGAACCATCACAATCTCGCTTGGAGCATTTGATCTTTAGCTTATGGCAAGAACATGCTATATCAAGTTCTCTCGTTATTTGAAATATAAGTATGGATCATTTAGCATTTTATACACAATTCTTCAAGGTACAAATGGATTTCTTGTTGAATTTCTCCCAATAGAATATCCTGAATTCTTCTTTGTCTACTGAGAAAAGTTCTCTCAACCTGTTGAGATAATTCTTTGGGGATGGAAGTCAAGAAGACGTGCTTCAGGTTTGGATCAGCTCTAATATCATAGAAGAGCTTAAGCATTTCTCGATAATATGTATCAAGATATTTTTTTTTCTAGAGAGAGCAACATCTTCTTTCGAAAAATTCTCTCCTTTTAAGCTCTTGGAGGTCAGAAGGTTTTCCTACAAAGAAATGACATAGAAGGTTAATGGCATGACCAAAGTCAAGTGAGAGTAAAAATTGAAGTTGGTCTTGTTCTGTCACAAATTGCCACCAGTGTTTGAGGCTACCTGTAAATCTTGTGACAAAACCAAAAAAGACATCATACTTATCCTATTAGGGCTTGGGCATTTAACCAAGTATGAAATTCTTTGAGTCTTTCTGGCCATTTGTGATAGGGAATATCATCAACAATAAAAAAACTGTTTTGAAGCAGTAGACACATGCTGAGAAGGATTGTTTGGCTGGACAACCTCTGGTTCAGAAGGGTTTGATTACATATCCTGGTCCGGAGGATCGTCCATGAATATTGATGAAGTTACTGGTACAATAGGAAATGAATCAATGGTAGGGATTGAGAAGGATGAGGAGGACGAGAGGGATACCGAATCTGATTCAGTATCAAAGATGTTTGGAAAAGCTGGTTCTCGGAAATAGAATCGATCTCGCTATGACAGGATCAGATCATTTGAGTAATAGGATCAGCCGTGGTTCCCGATTGCCCAAATCTCTTAAGAAAGATTCTAGTGGATTCGACAGCATCATTTGGTTTGGCTTTTCCTTTATAACAAGCGAGGATTCTTCAGACATCTTCTCATTTCCCTTTTCTTTTCTTATTCAATCTAGTTCTTTGAGGCGATTTCACATCTCAGCTACATCTATCTTATTTTGTCTGACGGGAACATTTGTGAGAGCAGCAAAGATAGACGTCTGGGGTGGTGGAGGCAAATGCTCTATCCGCAAAGTAGTCAAGAATGGATTGAATCTTCCTTCTTCAAGGAGCTGAATTTGCCTTTTGACCCTCACTATTTCCGCCTTAGGACTTTCGAGATGATGATACCCTAAATGTTGTCCAGATTCCAAGGCATGAAGCCTCTTTTGGAAATCTGAAAGCATTTTTTTGGTGGTTTCATCATACCTTTGAAGATCTTATTGTACATTAACAATCTTAGAATCAATTGCTTTGAACGCATTGTTATGTGCCAAAAGAGTCTCTGATTGCCAATTTAGGACAGCTTCAGCAACATGAGTCATTTTCTGTCTTCCATGTTCATCCACATTAGGGGGGCAGGTATCTTATGAGCATGCCGATATCTGCTTTGTGGATCAATGAATTCTTCTAGAGTAGGAAATGAGAGTTTGGAACTTTCTCGAACAAGAGAGGGAAAGTCTGTCTCCTGGAACATGACAATGGAAGAACTTGGTGGTGTTTCTGCTGGAGCCTCAAGTGGGTAGGAATACTTCTTCGCCCACTTTAGGATTGGCTTATAAAACGGGGAAAGAGCTGGTTTTTCCTGAGGAGGAGATGGAGGAGGTGATGGTGGTGGATTTGGTGATACTGGGGGTGGAGTAATGAACTCTGGTGGTGGAGTTGGTGCATAAGACATCATAAACTGGAATTTGTCACACTCACCAAGAGTATCAACGGAGGGATCTCCATTCAAATACCTTTGGTATATAGGGTCCTTTGGCTTCTTGTGCTTCCGTCGGGGTTTGGCATATGGGTCTACCTCGTCGGGGGAGTTTATGCAATAAGAACATTGACAAAAAGGATCCTAGAAACAGTGACCATACTGGTCCTTGTAGTAATGGACAAAATGTCCATCACTTTTGAAGTATTTAACAAGCTTTTTTGGATCTGGCTCAGCAATTGACTGAGGAACACATGGTTCAATCATAAAGAGGGTCTGGAAGATAGAAGGACTTTCTTTCTTTTCCTTGCCAAATTTGATAGAAACGGTTCCATCCTTCTTTCTGACGAATTTAGAGTTTGAAGACTGGAAATGCTTGTTGTTCTGATGCAGCTTTTCATAGTTGGTGATCCATGTCTCTAGAAGGAGCTTAGACAACTTTTCCTTTGGGATCTATTTGGGAACATGAATGCAGGATGCTTGATCATTTTTCAAGGAGATGAATAAACCATCCGGTAGTGCAGTGTTGCTGTTACAGAGTTAGCAGTTTGAGGAGCTCCAGTGAGCTGAACTTGGACTTTTAGAAATGAGAGTAGCTGAGGGTCTGAAAGAGCTATATTGAAGTTTGGATACAGAGTTACAAAGACTGTTCTAGCATTCAAAGTGGTTTGGACAGTATCAATGCAAGCATGCTGGTATTCTAGGAACCTAGTATCCAACAACGCAATTCTTGCCACAACTGGCAAACCTTTGCGGCCATGAAAAGTAAGAGCAAGACGAACAGCTCTATAATGGACATGAGAATATCATTGCTGAATCCACTAGGGGTGAGCAGTTTCCGGTTCCTTACAGGTTCTGCTTGGAATCTGGAACCTACCCTCGGGTACAAGTTCCTCATTTTTTTGAACCTGAAACCTGCCCGTCGGAACCAAGAACCTGGAACCTACCCTGTCACAGGTTCCGGGGTCGGTTCTAGGTTCCCACAGGTTTTTTTTTTTTTTTTTGTCATTTTTAGTTTAAAAAAAATGAAAATGAATGCAACAATAATACACAAACTTGTCATTCATCAAAGAGAATATAACACGAACACAATCTATAATACTCATAAGCGTTCAATGATCATAGTTCAGAAGTTGCAATAAGAGAGGACAAATTCAGTCTTACCTATATAATGTCATTGGCCAGTTTCAACGCACACATATGTCGTTCAATGTCTGCCTTGTAAATGTCTAGTTACCATTTTTCTTCTTCCCATCGTTGTTCACCTTAGCATCAGATGTATCCCTTTCTTTCAGAACAGCAAGAGCATTTCGTGCAGCAAGTTTCTGCACTATCTTTTTTTTGTGGATTCAGAGCAACCCCAACCTGTACTCCATCAACAAAGACTTCAACTGTGGCCAAGTTGCCATTTTAGGAGGCTTTATACTCCAAGCCTTTAGCCTACTGCTGGCAGCGCTCTTGCAGCTCCCTGACATGATGCATTAGGAGTCTATCTGGAGTGATCATGGGATGCAACAAGGGCTGAAAAACCTATAAAAGAAAAGGACAATTCAGTACTCTAGATACTCTCTATGTATTCACACTTCCAACAGAAAAAAATAGTTCACTATTTATCAAGAACTTTTTTTCCATTTATCCTCTTTTTTTTTTTTTTTTTGTTTTCCAAGAGGGCATATTGAAAATAGAATGCCCATAGGTCAACCAAATCGAACTAACCTTCCACACAACAGTAATATCATGTCCATTATCAAGGAATATAGCACCAGCAATGGATTCAACAATATTGCCAAGGGCTTTTGGTGCTTTACAATCCCCTAAACCAAAAGAGTTGAAACCTAGCTTTGACAATTCATCCTGAACTTCCTTTACGAAATCCCTAATCTAGAAAAAAAAGCCAAAAGACCTAATAGTCATTACCCTCATAGACAAGTCAAACAATATTGTTTATGGGTCATGTTATGTATCAAACAACCACAAAAGAAATTTCATGATGATACAATGTCACGAGCAAGAAAGAAAGAAATGAAAAACCTGCTTCTCCAAGGAACTAGACCCATGCTGAAGGTGTAAATGGAGCTTGTGTTTAACCACGACACCGACACATGCAAAGTTCTCATTGTTTACAGTAGCAACTCGTAAATCAGTCAAGCGGTCAGGTGGAAGATCAGTATAAGTGAAGAACAAATGTCTTGTAATAAGATGATCCATAATTGCATCACCAACAAACTCTAAGCGCTGGTAGCAAGAGACTTTAGAAGATGGTCATGAAGCATGAGTAATAGCTTCTATCAAGAGGCCTCTCTTTAAACTTCAAATTAAGGCCAGATTCTAAAGCATCAAAATTGACACTCCTGAGGATGTTCTCTAGAACATTTGATGGCCTGATTGCACATTCTTTCTCGTCATTATCAAACTCAACTCGTATTCCTACCCATTTCATGAAGTGATTGGCAGCATTCTTCCCACCTTCAACATAATACACCCCAATCAATGCTTCAACAACATTTGCTACTGCTAGTGTCTTGCTAGACAGAACTCTGTAAGAACTTAAGTCACTCTCAACTTCACCATCTTCAATGCTTTCATCATCAAACTCAGCCCCAATTACATCTGACCTACCTCCAACTTCAGCAAGTGAATGCTCCATATCAAACAAGGAAGTTTCATCCTTTGTATCCTCATCGAAGACAGGAAGCACTCCTGGTGCAGCCCATCTAGATGGAGCAAATCTATCCGCTTGGATACATGATTGAAGTCCTTTATTCAAAGCATACTCATACAAGATCATGTTACTCACCATTTGTTGCCTCATTCTGGTCAGCTGGCCCTCATGCTTTTGAGGATATCTAAGAAATAGAAATTTGCTTACAACCCATTTTAAGTAAGCATCTCCAAGGAGCTATGCTCTTTCATAACAGAATGTCTCCTAACATGAGGCTATAGTCAAAGCTTCCAAGATCTGTCGAGACAAAAGAGACGCACTAATAAGATACACAAGACAGCAACTTTTTCAAAACTTAGAACATAACACACCTTCGACGGTGGCGTCGAGGGCGAGCGGCGGTGGCGTCGAGGGTGAGCAACGGTGGTGTCGAGGGCCAACGGAGGTGGCCTCGAGTAGAGGTCAGTGAGCAGTGGCATCGAGGGCGAGCGGCGGTGGCGTCAAGGGCGAGCGGCGGTGGCTTCAAGGGCGAGTGACGGTGGCATCGAAGGCAAGTGGTAAGCCAGAGGTCAGTGGCGGTGCCGTCGAGGGCGAGCGAAGGTGGCCTCGAGCAGTGTTCGGCCGAGCCGAGGGTCGCGGTGGTGGCGTCGAGCGAGGCCGGCAAGTCGAGGTCGATGGCGGTGGCGTCGAAGGCAAACGGCGGTGGCGTCGAGCGAGAGGCAAAGAATGGGCAAAGAGAGAATTTGAAAGTGTCGTATGTGAAAGTGAAAGTCAATTTCTGATTTGGGGCTTTTTTATCCCTAACCGGACCGGTTCCGGTTCCGGTTCCCGGTGCCGGTTTCGGTTCCGATTTCGGTTCCCGGAAAAGGGGAACCGGAACTGAACCGGTCTCTTTAGAATCGAGAACCGAACCGGAACCTTCGGTTCGGTTCTTCGATTCCGGTTCTACCGGAACCGCGCTCACCCCTATAATCCACTGTCTGGGAAACTTTGGAGGAATCTGGAGAGTAACAAAGTATTACTTCTCAGTGGCAGGAATAGGATGTTGATCAAACTTGGAGGACTGGATGTACTCCTTTACTTCCTTTGGAGTTTGGTGAATGAGTTGACGAATGGAGCGAATGGGAGAAAATGACGAAGTGGGTTTAGCAAAAGTGGAATAAGGGTTCATGAGGGGAAGTTGGGTTTCGGAGATCTTGGTTTCATCGCTAAGAGAGACTTTATAAAGATAGTCTATCTTAGAAGCATTGGAAATATAGAAATCGGAAGGGGTTGAAGAAGATGGAGATGCAGTGAGAGAAACATGTGCTTCCAGTATCTCTGATTCTGTCATGATATGAAGAGATCTTCTCAACACTGGATTCACCTACTAAGCGCATGGAACGGATATTATTACAAATGAAACCATGAATGGACCTAGAGTTAGAACCAAGGAGGACAGAGTCAGTTTCCTGCAAAATACCGAGTGTCGAGTTTTGACATCGAATATGTTTTTAAATACTATATCAAATAGTGAGACTTTAAAAGAGATGATATCAAATTTTCTAGTTCGATCTGACCGTGTACCCACACACGATTATTTTACCGTGTATTTTTAATATGAAGAAAATATATCAGGTTCACTATTTTAATTGAGACATTTGAGTATAATGCATGGTGTCCTTGGCCGAAATTGGGTGAGTGCATGAATGATATGAGAACCCGTCATAAACCTTTGGGGCTGGACGATGCTCCTTCGAGAATGCCCGAAGTCAATGGATGTCGGTCGTAGTGGAGGCCGGATGATGCTCCTATGAGGAATCTTTGTCTAGATGTAGACGTTGCCGTGCTCGATGGTACGAGACGATGGCCGGCTACGCCGAAAGACCGCTGACTATTGAGTCGGCCATGGCCGGTGGGTCGTAATCAATTGAGACGCATGAATGATTGAAACTGAGGTGCCTGATTAGGAGACAAAATTGTATGGTGCGGTATGGGACGTGCCATAACAGTTTGGTCTAATAATCGAGACCCTTGTAATTGTGGTGATATATGTTGAGACGTCCCAATGATGAATGATTTCAATGCAATTACATGTTATTTGAATTGTACTGACGTGTAAGAGAGGACTTTGGGCGGGGTAAGTCTTCAAGGATATGTGGTTAAATTACCCTTGGGTGTATTTCTCTCATAATCGAGATTTAGGGCGTAAACTCGCTGAGACGTTATCTCACCCCGTCGTGGGCTTAAATTTTTCAGGTCTTTAAATGGAGGAGCGCCAGGTGAGGTACAGGGTTCCACTGACAGTGGATTTTAGGTTTTTCTACATCTCCTACTGAGTTTTGATGGGCCTTCCGTTGGGACTGGACAGTGGGTGGCAGCTCACCCTATGGATATCGAGGCGTTTGACAGTGTCGTAGGGGACTCTAATCCCATGGACAAGGAGCTTAGCACGTAGATAGCCTAGTAGCTCTTCTTTTTGAATTAGACCCATGTTGCTTTAGACTCTTCTGTATATAAACGTGGTTGTTTGATAAGTGTGCTTTGTGAAAATTGCATCCTACTATTCTATCCCACTTCTGTGTTGTTTGGGAGTTATTATTACACTTTCGCTTGTGTAATAAAATGAATGGGTCGGCGACAATTCTTAGGACGTCGCAAATTTTATCGACCACCGAGGGATGCGCATGTGCTCGAAATTCGGCGTGACAAAAGGAAAAAGAAAAAAAGAAGAAATTAAAAAAAAAAAGCAAAAGAAAGAAGAGGAAAAAAGAAAAGAATAAAGAATAAAAAAATTTAAAAAAATCGGTTTTTTAAATTATTAAAAGGGATCATAGAGAAAAAGATTTTCCTTATCGAACAGCAAAAAATATTTTCTAATTTATTTTTAGATTTCAGCCGAACATAAAAAATTATGATTATTTTCTTGGAAAATGACTCCTGCAAAATATTTTTCAAAAATGCTATATGTTTTGCTAAACGAATGGAGCCTTAATTCTCCAGGGTTTTCTAGAACTCACCTTTGCCGGGTCTAGCCACAACCTCAAGTCGCCTTCTTCAGTTATGCCTACCCGCGACTTTTCTGGTCTGTTCTGACACGCACGCAGATAGAGAAAGAAGAAGAGAAGCAGCAGCAGCGACTCGGGCCTTCATTCACTGTCAGCGCCACTCCTTCAAGTCGCAGGTACGTGAGTACATGTCCACGTTTCTAGATCGGCTCTGATCCGATGCAATAAGCTTTGTGATCGGTCTCAAATAAGCGTCGCGGGAGATGCTTTAGGCCAAAAGATTGCTCTGTTCCACAAATACCGCTCTTCTTGTGCTCCGCTTTCTAGCAAAACCTTCTTAGTATCACACGCTCAGCCGATCGGCTCAGGTTCCCACCAAATCGTTCCACTTCAATCGCGTGGTCGGCTTCAGTTATGCGGGCTGTCCGACTTTTGACTCCTCTTCTTCTCTGCCTCGTCCGCTTCCTTGTTTCTTCCTTTTTGGTTGGTAATGTCTGCATTTGGAAAATGTCTCGGTTGATTCAGTGCCGGATTTAGTGAATCGATTATCCGTCCATTCTCACATGTTCTACTGCTTAAGTTGGAGTTTTGACAGTTGGGTGAAATAGAAACAGATGCGTTTCTTATGGAATTGCTTGGTAAAATGCCTAGACGAATGAGGCTCTCATATGTGCCAAACGGATACTAGAGTGGAAAACCTAAGAGTCGGAGACATAGTGGAGGATAATCGTTTGGGATAAGTACACAGAAAAGCCCAAATTGATATCACCTTAGCACGTTCACCTTTAACTAAAACTTGCATGAGAAAAAACCTAACCGGTGCCATTGTTTCATCCGCACCATGCCATTAGAACTTTGTGAAAAACTAACTTTTTATTGCCTTTTTGCTCGTTATAGAATCAAATACGAATGGAATTGCCAAGGGGACAAGGACCTAGTTTTCCAAATCTTTACACTTTTTCCCCTCTATTTTATAAAATCCTAGAAAATATAAGCTATCCGAGGACATAGTTGGATCATTAGGAGAGACCTCAGGGAAGTTTTTGTTGGATACTTCAGCAATTTTAATATTTATTAGAAATTATGACTATCATGAAATTCATCATTTTTGTAATAGTTTTGCAATGGCCGTATAATGACTTTCCAACGGCCATATAATGGCATTCTAACGGCCATATAACGGTCGTCTAATGACTTTATAACTTTTGATTTATTTTTTTATAAACTCTTTATTATTTTATAATAGCCATCCTTTTAATTGACAAGTGATTTATGAAAATTTCCTAACGGCTTTCTCTTTCTCTTATTTAAATATAAATTAAACTTCAAACCATAATATTTGAAAGCACACTCTGTTTCCATATCTTTCCTTTTCCTTTTGCTTGGCCGTACACAAGACATTGTTATTTTTTTTCTATTATTCAGTACAAAATAAAAAATAAGGTTTGTTGTATTTTAAAAGGATAGCCGCTAAAGTTTTACTCATCGAGTTTCATACTCTGAGGAGTGAAATTATCCTTAAAAATAGTGCTTGCACGACTTAGATTTTTTATTTTATTTTATTTTTTAATCTTTTTTGATGTATTTCCAACAATTATTGTTATTTTCATGTTATCTAATATATTTCCAACAGCTTTTTTTTTTTTTATTAATGCCTCGGATACTCAACACCAACAAGTTCTACACGAGTCCCATTGCATAAAGTACAATCAATTCGTGAAGAGATTCCCTTTAGAGGATCAAAGGAAAATAGCAATGATACTACTAGGAGTGTCAACAAAAGACAACAAAACACAAAAGATTTTCAGGATAAAAGTAAATTAGTGATTATGTATGCTCAGTAGAAATCTGCACAAAGCAATGGACATCTAGACAAACAGAAAATAATGTAGGAGACTCAAGACAAAGCACTCAAAATGTTAAAATGATCAGTATATTCGTTCGATAGTTTCATCTCTTCCAATACCACACGAGATAAAAAATGCTTCATTCTTTCACTAGATCTAGATTGGTATCCTCCATCTGAAACAGTTCTAATGCAATAATAAAAAGAAGTTTTGTTAGGGACTAGCTTGAAAAAATTTAAGAAATGTAGGGCAATTTTAGAATTACTTATTCCACAAAGTACTGCCTGAGAAAAGACAATTTCGAGGACAAAACAAGAAATTTTGACAGAATAATTCCGATTTCAACTCCACCAGTAGTCATAGGATAGATATGTTTCAACTATACCGATTCAAAGGTTTTTTAGGTGCATCAGAAAATTTAAGATAAGCATGTTCTAGATGGCATGGTTTAGGATTTTTTATGGATTTTCTCAAATTGTTTTGGTGTAACTACTATATTGGGAGTGCATCTGAAAAAAGGATCGATTTCTCATTCCAAAAATGCAGACATTGGTTATGGCAAAATTGGAAGAAGAAAAAAACATATTGCAATTTTGTTTAATCAACAGAAAGTAATTGATCACGTTTTGTTTTGTTTTTTTTTTTTTTTGGAGAGAATCCAATTGGGAATTTCTACCTTACAGTAAGCTTATGTTGATAGAGTAGCTTTGACGCCAGGCTTTCCGTCGCCGATGGATCGATGGAGCGCTACTCTGAAGGTCCCGATCCACGCCAAGGCCGCCGCATGCTGCCGCGTCGCCGTATCTCTCCGCCTCTCGCCGTCTTCCGAAGCCCTACTCGTACGCCCCCCACCCCCACTGCAAAACCCTAATCGCGCTCTTGATTGATTCGCGCTTCGCCTTGATGGGGACAGGCGCCGTCCGCCAACGCGGTCTTCTTCAATGGGGATCGAGTCGGAGGGACCGGGAACCCCGTCGTGGAGAGGCTGTCGGACCCGCAGGCGATAGCCGACGTTCTCGTCTCGAAATTCGGCGGCGCCGTCAATGCTTGGGTCGTCGAGGCTTCCGCCTTCAACGGGCCCTTCGCCGTCTCTAAGGAGTTCGTCCCTTCGGCGAACAAGTATGGGAAGCCGAGATCGTATGGCCACGTTGGGTTCCCTGCTTCTTCGTCGACCGTGTCGCTGTTGTCGAATTGCCTTGAGGAGGTGAAGTCATTCCTGGTGCTTGTGCTCTTTGGAGTGTACTGCTGGATCTTGGGAATGGGACATTTGAAAAAACTGAAAAGTTGTGTCGTTTGCTGATGTCTTTGTGAAGCGATTTTGTGCATTTGTTTGATGTGGTGTGTTTCTGTGAATCTTGTCATAGGGAGTGTGATATGGGAGGAGCCAGTTGTTTGCTAGGATCTTTGTTTGGTCTTTCATGATTCCAAGGGGGTTTACAAGTTACAAAGAAAAATTGGAAAATCACCCAGAAAAAAAGAATAAGATAAGGTAAAATTACCCAAAAGTAAAGAAGATGACTGTACCATGAAATTGGGAAGAATTACTAATTTGCAGAGAAAATCGCTGTGTATGGGACATGGAGTCATATGATATCTGTTACTTCCTTGAGTGGTCTCTTGCTGATTGAGCACATGAGGAACATGATGGATATATGAAGCATCTTGAGAAATGGTGCCTGTAACTAAATTTCTTTTCTAGGCTGGTCGACACCTGAATTTGGAAATGTATACAGCATGATAGAATGCGAGCACCGAGTAGAAAAAAAGCTTGAAGAAAATAGCCTGGAAAGCAAGTATTTGGGGAAAAAAACGAGAAGGAATGAAGTCAGGTGACAATTAGAAGCGTACTTATTTTGCGACTTAAGAATATGACCTCTCCTTTTAGCCATTAAAGATCTCATGTGTTTGGTCTTTTTGAAACTCGAAAATTGTCTCTGGTATGATGGTTTTCTCATGCTAACTAGTTGGGCATTTCAGGTGAAGAATGTTCTTTCAAGGAATAAGAATCTTGTCTCCACAAGCTTATTACCAGCACAGGGACATCCACCGAAAACTGTCATCCTCGGTTTTAGCAAAGGTGGCACTGTGCTTAACCAGCTTGTGACTGAGCTCAGCCATTTCGAACCTTCATCTTCTGGACATCCATCTTTTGCTGGACAAGAGCTATTGGGTCATGAAGCCCCTGATATTCGGGTGGGGACTCAAATTTTACCTACTACGAAAGAAAGATTTCTGAACAGCATCCAAGAAATCCATTACGTTGACGTCGGCCTAAATTCCTCTGGCGCATACATCACCGATCCAAATGTGATTGGCAGACTCTCCCAACGGTTTGTACAACAAGCTCAGGCATTGCGATTCATCCTTCATGGAACTCCTAGGCAATGGTGCGACCGTAATCGCATTTGGATTCGCCGTGAAAAGGATAGACTGCTGCACCTGCTCGAATCTGAACCTCAGAAGGCCGGAGGCAAAATACAGGTAGCAGAGAAGTTTTATTTTGCTGACAGGCCTCCAGATCTAGAGATGCATTTTGCGATAATTGAAAATTTGGATGTGAGCATCTAACTTATAAATGTTACGGAGTGGTATCATGACTTGTACAGCGTTGTGTTTAGACAGAGTTGAGAACTGCTTGTTTGTGCCTGTTCACTACACTTTACCCAGTTATTCTTACTCTTGTTGCCCCTTCACAGACACTTAGTTTTTACTTGGCCAAAAATAAACAGTAATTCAGAGTATGTATAAGGACTACCTCAGTGTAATGAAAAATGATCAGAGTATGTATAAGGACTACCTCAGTGTAATGAAAAATGAAACAGTCTCATCTTTAAGGCCATCTATTTGGGTTCGGCGCATGTATTTCCTGATCCATGGGACAGGAGACCTTGGACTTACATTTAAGATTGAGTTTCATGTCAAAGGAGAAAGTAAAACGGTAATGGAATGTCCCCTCTCTGGCGGGAAAACTTTTCCCTTCCTTACAGGCTAGCTTTAAACTATCCTCTCTCCTCGAGATGAATTTGTATGTTTGGTCGCAAAGCTATTCCTTACTGGAGGTTCAGTGATCATTCCTTTTCTAACTTATCAGACACTTCAGTTTCTCAATCCTTGACTGATAATCAAATAACAACTACAGATAAAAAAAGGTGTTACTACCCATGTGTTTCTTTGACTAACAAGAAGCAACGACTGCACCAAAAGATGGCCCCTGGCATTTTCTGTCTATTGGAGCACAAAATGTAGCTTTGACTGACAACTCACAGCAGCTACATGAACTGCACTGAATGTTAGTAGACAACTAACACTACAATAAATTAATGATGTGTTTACAGCAACGGAAAAAAAAAATGTAATAATAACTTAGGGCTAACACAACCCATTATCCAATAGTAACCAACAATAACCACTTTTAACCTGATAACCAATAATGAGAGCCAACAGAAACTGACTGCTCACTTTAACCCCGGTACATGTTGTGTGGATCCCGGGCTTGATTAGTGATGGTTTCAGTTATCATCACCACACTCGTCATGACATGATAATACTAAGTATTGCCAAGTAGGATTCCAATAGTTTGTCTTTTTATTCAATTAGAACCATCAATTATACTTTCTGCAAAATATAACAATCTTTAATGCAGTTAACAGATCTGGACAGAATTAGGCTGTGCTATGCTGTCTATTGCTTTCTGTCCAGATTAATTTTGAGGGTATATTGAGATTTGATCCCTTTTATTGGCTTTTTCTAACCACCATGCCTAATATAAGGGCCTTTTTCCATAAGTGCCACAATTTTAATCGTCAGTGTTGCTTAGTCATAGCGGTCAAACGGTACTGATGTTGTGTATTTGCTGCTAAATTATTGTTGGACACAGTAATAGACAAAAGATCATGAATTTAGGCCTATGGAAGCTTCTGTGGTCTTTGGTTCTACTGGGTGATATATTGTTACTTAATGTCATCTTTTTTCCTTTACAGACTCATTTGTCAACATATATATTCCACCTTCGCCAGATTACTGGAGCACCATGCAAAAATCTTATACTCTGGATAAAAGCCTCAAGTCATGGACAAAAGATGAAGCTTAAAGCGGGGTCTGAGTTCCCTGTGGTGAGTGGTACCTGTTTTTATCAACTTGTCTGCAAGTTTCCTTGACCATTTGCCATGCAAAAGAAAGGAATGAATAACTATTTACTTGAGGTACACGATGAAATATCTCATTTGATGCCTTTACATATTAATTTTACAAGCAGCAGTTGATCCATTTTCTGCAACTTTATAAGGGGTTGGAATGGTACTGCAGAGTAATTACGCTCATTGAAGTGCAGCCATTTTGGTCATTGCATATTCTTAGAGTTTATTGACCAGAAATTATGGTATTGTTGCTAGGAGGCGTGTTTTGATCAAAAAGAAGGTAAGCACCTTAGGGAGGGGGGCCTTAATATTGCATAATCTCAGACAAGCACTTCTATCTGGATTAGAAGCTGGATTTTACACATAATACATGTTCTTACACGCACACACGCGCACGCACACACACATTGTTGATCTAGATGTTGGATCTTGATTGAAACCATGACGAATAATGATATTTCCTCACCTGCAGTTCAACATAACCGGAGATTGATAAATTGTCACCATTACCATTGTAGTCATAGTCTTGTTCATGATAACTTTCTATTTTTGCCATAAGATTTGATTGTATTGAGAATCACGTCCATGTTTTTATAATGGTTCATCTAAACATAGGAAAGAAAATCAATTTTCGCATCCTATAAAAAAATTATCTGCATTTAGAATATCACGTTGGCTGACCCCACCTAGTGAGTAAAAGCTTTGTTGTTTGTTGTGGGTCGTATTTAGAATATCTATTTATTTCTCCAACTTATAAAGGTTACCTACTTTATACTGATGGCCTGGCTAAGTCAAGATGTGAGCTATGACAGGTCAGATGGTTATGGCCTGGCTTGATATACTCGTGATTCGAACTGATACCATCTTTAATTTCTTATCTTAATGGATACTTGAAATTTTTTATATACTTGATGAAGAGAATGCAGTACATAAGAGAACTGATGAGAGGATTTGTTGAAGACATTTCCAGATGGTGAAAAAACAATGGAGCAAATAAAAGCCAAGTCATCAACTTGAATGGCATTGTGGGAGGGAGCAATAAATCATGTGCTTGGAAGAATATAATCACTCTGTCAGAAGGTGGGAGTCGATCAGTGTTTCTTGTGCGCATGTCGCCTTTCTACAATTGCATGCAATGGACATGATTCAAACATGTTGGGTTGTCACAATAAAGGTTAGCATTTCAGAGTGTATAAACCAAATCATTAGTCCAATGATAGATGGGCAAGCATTGGGGTATAAAACCAGTGTTCAATCTGCTTCAGTTTTTGAAGATGAGCCTACATGGTAGGCCAGAAGCCCAGGAGACGCCAGATGTATCAAGAACTAGTTCGAAGAAACCACAGAAGCTGTACGTGAAAGCACAGAGAGCTTTAGGGTGTGGATTTTGCTCACGACCTGAGCATAACTGAGGACTTTCGAACTGAGGACACTATTTGAGTGATGGCAGATCAAAGCCACGCAGGATGGAGTCGGTTACAGCCTGATTCCCGTTTGTTGGGATGGTGTGGGTTTAATCAAGGCCTGCAGTGAAGGCAATCCAGTCCCATTAGCAGACTAATTTGAGCAGGTTCAGAGTCAGGTTCAAAGTATTCTATGAAAAGAAAAGATGGAAGCAAAGTTAATCACCATAGCTTTACAGCAGAGACTGGATACGGTTGAAAACCCTGGATGAAGCTGGGAAAGTGAAATTCGTGAACGTTTCAGGCACATTTCCACTTCTCTCTGGGTGAGATGCAAAAGTACATAGACTTGGAGGATGAAGCTTCGACAGAGAATGGGGCAACAGAAGCGGATTGTAATAGCTGGACCACATGGATTCAGAATTTGTATTAAAGAACGGTTTCATATAATTTTAGAAATTTTTTTCTTTATTCTAGTTTCAATTTAACTTGATTTAGCCCTTCTTATTGTTCTTCTACCGTCTTTTATTCTCCTATTACGTCAAAATATGAAAAAAAGAAAAATTGATCTGGAGAAATAAAAATCGTCTCGAAAGACATTTGAGCACGATCATTTCCGAACAATGGAAAATGATACAGAAGCATGATAATGTTTTTTAGGCGTCTTCTTTTTCAGTTCGTTCTTTGTCGTATTATTCAATTAATAAATGGTCGTGTGTAGTTAGTAATGTGATTTTTAATGAGCTCTAATGGTTGAGATTAGAAATAGATCTTCAGGTCTCTTTGTCAATAATTTTTGGTAACTCAATAAACCACGTTGGTTTCTATAAACCATAGGTATCTATAACTAATCAAGCTTCCATTCTTCTCAAATCTAGCTTTGCATTTGGCTTCTTTTTCTTTTCTTTTTTTCAATTTTTGCTCTCTTTTATTTCTCCGACTATTTCAGATGGTATCAAAACATAATTAAAACATGAATAGAGACTATTGAATAATGGAAGCTTGATTAGTAAAAGACACGTGACCGTTTATTGACCTGATTACATAATAGGGTCTATGCTAACAAATGTCTATAAAGCAGTATAAGCCAACTAAAAGTGATAATAGCCATTTCAAAGACATCTTGAAAATGAAAAAAATCATGCATTTTAATAAAATCACTTACTTCAAATAATAAATCATAAATTTTCAAAGCACATTTTGTGACGTTTACCAAGCACCCTAGGAATGCTCTTCGACATTTTTCAACAAAATAAATGACTTAATAATAAAGAAAACACTTGAAAAAAAAAAATACTAGAACTTCAATTATGCTCTTGCTTCATTCTCCCTTGGAAACAATCAAGCTCGGTGTTGAAAACCTTGATGAACTGAGCATGTCTTTGTATCGATCTTCTGCAGCTCATCCTCGGCAATCCAAGTGCTTTCACTTGCTAGTTTCAGTAGCTGTTTCATCAAGGGTCTACTATCAAAGTAGTCTCTCCAGGACCTCACCTCTTTTAACATCTAACACATCTTGAATGACATATTTTTATTGGCAACCGACTAACTCGACTTCTAAACGGCAGCAATCTCTCTATCAACCTCTCAAAAAGCAAAGCCCGAAACACTATAGCGTTGATTTGTAGCGTGGGCGGTAGTTCTATAACATAAGCATAAGACTAAGGGGGTGTTTGTTTGTGTTCTTTTTTTCTGTTTATGAAGAAAAATTCTGTTTTTTTGTTTCCGGGAACAAAAAAAAGAACATAAACACGTTTGTTTGCATTTTTGTTCCAAATCTGTTTTTTTGTTTCCGGGAACAAGAAAAGAACGAAACAAAAAAAAAAAAAGTTGTTTCTTGTTTAACAACTTTTGAACAAATTTTCTCTCTCCACTCTTTTCTTTTCTTCTTCTTCTTCTTCTTCTTCTTCTTCTTCTTCTTCTTCTTCTTCTTTTCTTCTTCTTTTTTCTTTGGCCGAGGCCGGGGACCGGCCGTCGAGGGCCGACGACGCTGTCGAGGGCCGGCGACCTCGCCGGAGCGTTGCCAGCCCTCGGCGAGGCCGAGCGTCACCGGCCCCTGGTGAGGCCGAGCCTCGCCTTGGCTGGGCGAGCTCGACCTTCCCAGATTTGGGCGAGCCCGAGCTTGCCCGGCCTCGACCCGCTCCTCGAGGCTCGGCGAGCTCGAGCTCGCCTCGCCGGTGGGCCGGGCGAGCTCGGCCTTGCCGGATCCGGGCGAGCCCGATCTCGCCCGGCCAAGGCAAGGCCGAGCCTCGCCCAACCACGGCGAGGCTCGGCCTCACCGGGGCCCGGCGAGCCTCGCCGTGGTTGGGCGAGGCCGCCGGCCAAAAGAAGAAAAAAAAAAAAAAAAAAAGAAAGAAAAAAATGAAAAATAAAATAAAAATATTAAAAAATTAAAAGAAAAAAAAAAAAAAGAACACAAATTTACCAAACATACTTACATTCTTTTTTTATTCTAGGAACAAGTTTACCAAACGCGTTCTTTTGTTCAAAAATTGTTCCCGAAACATAAATAGTTTTTTCTATTTCTGTTCCCTAGAACAAAAAAAGAACAGAAACACAAACAAACGTACCTAATTTTCCTCAACTTCCTCGACATACACATGTCACAAGTG
The DNA here is from genome assembly GCA_017140595.1 of Eucalyptus curtisii. Classification (NCBI taxonomy): domain Eukaryota; kingdom Viridiplantae; phylum Streptophyta; class Magnoliopsida; order Myrtales; family Myrtaceae; genus Eucalyptus; species Eucalyptus curtisii. Next base: position 17,848,394 of record CM029497.1, read on the forward strand.
TCCATCGGAAACGTCTTTCGCCTTATGCAGACAACTACCAATCCTTCACTCCGCAATGTTGATTTATTGCAGAAGAATACGCTTCATTGCTAGCCTTCAGTACTGCTCTAACCTCCTCACAATACTTTTGTACGTGGTCTGCAAAAGCCGCACCATCACCGCTAACTCTAGTCTCTCATGAAAGGGGAACTAAATAAAGTATATGTCGAGGATTCAACTCATCCGCAGGGACCAAAGAGAGGGACCACTCGTAATTAGATGTCATTATGAATGTCACTTGCAATTACAAAATGTAACTCATATGTACCGATTCACACAAAAGAAGAGAGAATGAATTGACAAATTCTCTCAAACAAGTCAAAACAACACTAAAAGTATCGTGAAGAAGAAGAAGAAGAAGAGGAAGAGGAAGAAGGAGAGGAAGAAGAAGAGGAAGCAGAAGAAGACGAAGAAGAAGAGGAAGAAGAAGAAAAAGAGGAAAGAGGAAGAAGGAGAGGAAGAAGAAGAGGAAGAAGGAGAAGCAGAAGAAGAAGAAGAAACAGAAGAAGCAGAAGAAGAGGAAGCAGAAGAAGCAGAATGAGAAGAAGAAGGAGAAGAAGAAGAAGAAGAGGAAGCAGAAGAAGCAGAATGAGAAGAAGAAGGAGAAGAAGAAGAAGAGGAAGAAGAAGAAGAAGAAGGAGAAGCCTGGCCTCGTCTGTCACACTAGAACATGCACATCAAAGCCAAACCTTCTCTGATTCAGATTTGAGACAGCAAGCATAAACCAATTCTAAGTGCTTCCCAAGAACGAGGAATTTGATGGGAATGTAATCTCCGGCAAGGTTTTCTAATTGGTCTTAGTCATGTTGACCAGGTGGTTCATAAATGTTTAAAGGTCCGAGAGATGCAAATAAATGCATCTACTGTTGAGACTAAAAGGAGTAGACAGATACTTCTTTGAAGTCTACAATGCGTAAAAACTTTCGCATGAAAAATTTCAAGCATCACTGAATTCCATGGACACTATTGCTCTTCACCTTTTTTTCCAAGTCACAGCTGCAATATCTATGCAAGTGTCATGATCCGAAGGTTTCCATGCGCAAAGGACAGTGACTAATCCAAGAAGACCAGGACAAGCTTCTCTAGCCTTCTCTAGAATATTCTAGGGGCAGGCAATATTGTAATTATACTCATTCTTGTAATAAATGCGGGTAGTTCGTAGATAGAGAGATATGATTACCACCATTAGATTGAGTGAAAATGTGTGATTGTAAGTTTATAAACACTTGTGTATAAAAGAGTCTCCTCCACTCATTTGTTTCATCTCACTCATTTGGATCATATCACAAACAAATGTATTTCAGAGTTTCTCTCTCATAAAAACACACTTTACCATCTAAGTGATGACATAGATGACCACTAGATAAGCCTCCAACATAGAAGCACTAAAGCTAAGCTAACAAAACCATAGCTTCTTTAGATTTTGTCATGAAATTCCAGAACAAACTTCCAGGTTGCTTAAAGTTGCGTCTCTATAGTGGATATTAATAAAAATAAACGTGACAGATCAACTTCATCTGGGAAGATCATGAGTACAACAAAAAAGTTATCAAGTAGAGGAATGAGACCCAATATATTGTCGAGTTGGAAAAAAGTACCTGCCATCAAACACATATCCCGAAGCTAATGCAGCCATGAAACATGTCATTTTCGAGACTGATGAAGGACAAAGATGAACAAAAGCCAGAACCATCATTCTTCCACCATGTGGAGAGTGTTACCACAATTAAAAGCAAGATTACATAGGACACCAACGGCACTTTCTTGGACATCTTGAAAATAACATTGTAAATCACGCTCGATTTATCTGCTTTCACACACAAACATTCACCAAAACTTGTGAAATCCATAACAAGTGGCTCCGTGGCATTTAATTCACCAAAGAGAAGTATAAATCAAGATACAACCTGTTTAAAATATAAAGACATGGGCATGATAAAATCATGTGGTGCGAAAAGCATGTCTAGCTGCAAGGCTAAATTAAATTGTAGACACACATCGGAGTGGTCAAAGACTTACTTCAATGTCAGAGCAAGTCAGAGCAATCGGTGGAGCAACACCTCCTTCTCATCCAATAGCAACGCTACAAAGAAAATCTGTGGTTTAGCATCATATAAAACAAAAGCAAGTATTCCAAGTAGAGAACAAAGATAATGAGGAACAATTTGGACACACTGCAATAAACTACCAAGGGAAGAAACATCATGTTAAAGGAAAAATTGTTAATTACATATTATAGAAGTTAGAATGAACAATTTTCATTATGCCAACATTGAAGCTTTTTTTTTTTTTTTTTTTTTTTTTTGAGCATGGAAAATTGTTAGTTTTCATTTATTTGGTGGTTTAGCAAATGTGATTTCCTTCTTGTTAAAAGGGAAGCCGTTTTCTCACAATTTGAGATTGTTATCTTTAATCCATGGAAAATATTTTCCATAAATTGGCTAGTTTCTTATCATCGAAACAACAGAAAGTGGGAAAGCAATATTTTTGAAATAATTTTCTGTCAAACTATGCCATTGGTTTAATCAATGGTCATGCATCAATTAAGTGATTTGTAATAGTGATAGAAATTAGAACTTATTAAATGAGATCAAGGGACGAGATTGTCATACACTGGCGACTCCAGCATAAATGGATCTTCAATGCTCTGTCATTAGTTTTTCCTCATTCAATAAACTTCTCAAAATTCAAATAAATTCTAGGATATCTTTTCTTTGTTTCAGTTTCAATTTATCTTGATTTTATCTCTTGTTACTGATCTTCAACTAACTTTTATTGGTAAAAGGATATTAGAATTATCAAAAGTTGTGTATGATAGTCATTTTAGTGCCAAAATTTTTCACTAGATCACTTAAGTGCCAAATTAGAGAACAATGATCACTTAAATGTCTCCGATAAGAAATTCCAGCCAAAATATGTACTTGGCATTTATGATTAAAAGTTTAATATGATGTGACATCCTCAATTCAATCTTTATCTAAAGAATAAAATTACGATGGTTGACAAATCATGGAAAAGCAAGAGATGGTCACTTTAGGATAAAAACTCAATTTTTCATCAGAAACCGTAAATTTTTGAAGAAGTGAAAACGGACTGTGAACGAAAAGCCACGAGGGCCCAAGCCACGGACAAGCCCAATGGGCCTCACGCCCATCATGGGCGGCCCAAGTGGGCCCATCAAGGCTAATTAAGCCACACTTAGTCCTTTGGAAGCTTGTACATTAATTTACCCATGTGCATGAATAGTATGTTATACTATAGTTTAATTAAATCCCTAAATTACCCCTTCTAGAAGCTTGTTGGCCTAATGAGACAAAATTGTTGTCTTCCAAAGGGGGACAGGTGCCCAATTGAAGAAGGGAAAGGGAAGAAGCTAACTTAGTTAACTTTCTTAGTTCATTTCCAATTATAACACATGCTTAAAATCTTGCATTAAATGAAGATTGGATCAGAAAATTTCAAGAGCAATTGGTGGCCATTCAAAGACTTAGCCAAGAGTGACTTAGGGAATTTGGTACTAAGTTCATTAATGCTTAAAGGAAACTTAGAAGAGAAGCCCTCATTCTCTTACTCATTTCTCTCTCTCCCTTTTGGCCAAACCCCCTCCTCATTTCTCCCTCTCTCTTGGCTCTCACTCTCTCTCCCCCTCGCCATCTCTCTTTCCCCCCCTTTTCCTCTCCCTCTCTCGGTCGCTCAGTTCAACCCGATGCGAACTAAATCAAGGTGTTATCATTGTTTGGCCAACATGGGTAATTGGTAACCTTAAGTTGTTTGCGGTAACAACTACTCGTCCATCGGTGTACTTGCACATGTTTGATTGCTTGCCTTGATATCCAATCATGTGATTTGAACACCTTGAATCAAGTATCCAATCTTCATCATAATTGATCAATTTATCGCTTACCGTGATGAGAGCCATCACATCTTCTAACTCTATGATGGAGGAGGCTGCCAGCTCTTCTTGTTCCTCTACTACAAAAGACGCTTGGAAATCCCACTCTTCTTCGCTATCATTTTCCTTAGACGCTGTGATGTTTCCTTCAACTCTTTTGAATCGACAATCCTTGGCAAAGTGGCCTACTTTGCCACAAGTGTAACACTGCTCGTTACGCCTTCTATTCTTCTTATCTTCATTGTCATCCTTGTCACAATCACGACGAGCTCCCCCTGGCCGAGGTCTCATTCCTTCTAGTCGCTTTTGCCATTCTATATTACTTTCCTATGTTTGCCATCTCTAATGCCTGCACCATTTCTACTCTGATCTTTGAACCCTCTTTTATTATTGAAGAGGGCACTTTCATCCTCCTTAACCGAGACCTTAGACATATCTCTATCTAAGGCCTCTTGGTTAGCTAATATATTCTCTAACTCTATTAGAGTTGGCTCGTTTGTCCATCCACGGGTGGCTGTAACAATACCGTTATACTTCGGCCTTAATCTGTGAATTATTATTCTTCTCATCCTTGTCTTAGAGATGGCATTTTGAGGATCTAACTTTGAAATTTCTTCAAATTTAACTTTGGAAAAATATTGACTTACTGTCATATTTTGTTGCAAAATTGAGAGGAACTCGTTTTCTAATCGTTGTAAGTTGGCATCATTTGTCCTCTCGAATAGTGTTGCCAAGTTAACCCAGGCCTCTTTCAAGGTTTTGCGCTCTTTGTGTGCTGCAATAACTCATCTTCAATAGTTATAGCAAGGACGTAAAGAGCCTTAGGTCATGGGCCGATCGATTGGGATCATGACTGTGCGGCGACTTAGGCTTTTTGGATTGCTTGGATCGTCAGGGCGCCTAAGCCAAACCTTACTCGGATTGATTGCTCACTCGCTCGCTCACCCGGATCATCGTAGAGGAGAAAGTTTCTAGAGAGAGAAGCTTTGGAAGAGAGAAATAAGCCATTGATTACCGAATGGTTGGATGGATACAAATGAGAGAGAAGGTACCCCTTCTTATACTTGAGGCCCTTAGATTATAACCATTGATTGAGATTTCATCCGGCGGATGAGATTGTACCGCCCAACCTACCAACTACCGACACTAATGGCAAGAGAGTTCTAGACCTCGGCGCAATTACCATATTGTCCGTCCTTGGAACATTCCGAAAGTTTTCTTGCGAGGAACCATGGTGACCTCGGGAGATCCTCCTCGAAAATACACAGTCCTTTAGCCACAGGAACCTCTTGACCATGACACTTACCTGATTTGATGTTCCATTTTCTCGATTCACTCTCATTCGTGGGTGGTGTGGTGTCACCACCGCCAACGATATCCCACAAATCTTGACCTAGCAAGTAATATTGCATGCGGGTACTCCAATTATTATAATTGGAGTTGTTGAGTTTCTCGACGCCGCTCATCGAGAAATTTGCCATCATGACTTGGTTGTAATACCTAGCACCATACCAAGCAAGTCTGGTCCCGGACCAACCGACTTCACAATCCCAGATTGTGCAGTGGCAAAACTCCGATGTCCTTCGCTCCTTGGCTTGACGATCCCTGACAACCTACTCTAATACCACTTGTTGAGAAGCAAGTGGATATACAAATAAAATAATCACTTCTTTTATAAACAATATTACAAACTCTCGACATTATCACACTCACACACCCACTCACTTCACTTGCTTTTCGCATGTCACTCACCCACTCACTCTACAAACAACACACATACACAATATAGCACTCCTCACGTCACTCCTAGCACTCTCTGCACACTACACAAGCCTCACACACCTCAGACTTCACACTGCGCTCTCATGAGGCAAGAGCCCCTATTTATAGTGGGTAAAGTTGGTTCATTAACCAACTTCCACACCAAATATCCTTAGAATATTAATATTCTATAGCTACCTTTAGTTTAATATTACGGGTGGAAAAATCTAGAGAGAGAAAGCTAGAGAAAGAAAGATCTAGAAGAGAGAGTGGCGGGGCTCTCTAACAGCAATTAGCTGTGTGTGTCATGACTATAATGGTGTTTTGGTGGACGGATTCATGAAATCTGTGCGGATATCTTTAGCAGTTCAGGTGGAAGCGAAAGCTCCAGTAGAAACCCTAGATTTCCTCATCACACCAAGTCATCTAAGTCTTCAACTTGAGTCAAACTCTTTAACTCTGATACGAGTAGTAACAGGAGTAGATCAGTTTGCCTGGGATGGGAGGCGCTTATCAATACAGCTAAGAGGAAGCTAATGGGCTTTGATGACCTATCCTTGGCCCATTGCAGTATGAACGCGAATAAGGTTGCAAATTGGTTGGTTAAAGCCCATAGAGATAGATATTTGGCCTATAATTGTTTGTCCAAACCCCCTGAAGCCTTATGGGCTCTTTTATGTTTCGACTCTAACATTTTGTACCCATAATCGTTACCCGAGTAATGAAAAGCATTCTTTTCTGACAAAAAAAAAAAAAAAAAGGCTTGTGAGTTGTGAAATTTGGTGTTTCTAGTTGCTCATTCTCAAAATTAGTCAAGAGCTTTTACTCCCCATTTATAATGGTTATATATTCTGAAGTTCCGTGCCATAATTTGACCTATGTAGGTAGTGAGAATTTCAAAATTGTAATCGTGGAATTAGATTATCTAAACCACAAACGGTATTCTTCGATTTGATTCTTCACTTGTTATTTTACGGAATTGACTCAAGATTTTTATTACCCATAGCATGATGATCAATTTCGTATGCATTCCGTGTCCAGATCCAATTCGTGCTTTGAGAAATTTGAACCTGAAGTTTTCAATAAGAATCAGAGAACCGAAAGTTTAGTCATGCGATTCGACGATTATGCTCAAAATTAGCTTCGGGGTTCGTTCTTCATGTAACATCGGTTCTACCGTTTGAATTTCGTGCCATATTGTGATCTCTGTTGAGAGGATTTCGACAAGGATGGTCTCAGATATTACATCGCCACCTAGTTGATAAACCTCAAATTAGGTGTGGATTGCTCATTATATATTGCAATTAACATAATAATCATGTTTGCGATTCATGTCTGTCGATTTGAAGCTTTAATTGCACATGATAATCTGTTTATGGCACCGAATCGAGTTTCAAAATTGTCGGTTTCTAGGGTTGTCAAAAACTGAGATTTTATGTTATACCTTCTTCGGTAAATGGCTACTTATTTTGTAATTAAAAGCTTTGGTTTTGCTCACACATGCATTTTCGGCCATGATATGCATTCAATCAGTGTCTTTTAGAGTTATTAGTTTTAATTAAGTATATTTTCTTTCAGCCGTTGGATTATTCGCGAGTATCTTCGATTTTTCTTATAGAATTTGTCATCAAATCAATGGCTGATACATGTGTTAATTCACATACAATGAGCAGATGTTACATTTACGTGATGACCATCAAGAAATTTGATTTGATTTTGCTCAAATTTGAATTATTTTATATTTATGAATGATTCCATAAGATCGAAATCATTCTGGTCTGGAATGGATCAAATCTGGGTCGTGAATCGGTTCTTGGGACCGGGTTGGAGGTTGAAGATGAATTGGGCACGTATTGCCAGGCAGAGCGCACCCGCGACAAGTGAGATGTGTAGGCGCATGCAATGTCGTCCACGCTCCAATTTCTAGGTTTCAACACGGTGTTTTGCTTTGCGCTTTACTCATCGGGAATTATTTTTCTATAATTTATTAATTTTGAGCCTTTCGGAAAATTTAGCTAATACTTTTCCTTCCAAAATTTTGACAAATTATGTAAGTGCATATTTTCTGTACGGTGTTTGGTATGCCGTTAAATTGTGAGCATGATTGGATAATTTTAACACTATGCTATAAATGCCTTTTCTTTCTGCTAATGGGCTTATATATAGTATTGTCTGCAATGTTCTCCTGTTTATAAACTCATACTGTATTTTGAAAGGCTCCATTCTTTTGACTTGGAATATATAAAATATCTGGGAACGTTGATATTGACTTGGAATGAATTTTCCTTTTTATACTTTTTGGCCCTTTGCACGGTCAACCAAGAAATAATACAGAGAACAAGTTAAAACATTTTCTAAGCCTTATATATGAATGATTAAGCATGTCGAAAGTAATAAAGAGGATTATGAAAGCATCATCTTTACCGAGCTCTTCCTCTACAATCTTATGGTGTGGGAGGTGTATATCCGTGACACGATCTAAAATTACATTTGTTAGTGATTTGTGACTTTCATTTCATCATTGAGCATTCAACTTTGAAAAGTCGATAATCTAAGGAAAATTGCATTTACATGGGAAAAATGGACGGAATAGAATGGGTGAAGGAACATATTGTGATATCGTGTTATTGCTTTGGTGGAAGCTCGTTATAACATGCTTTCACCCTTTATCAATGCTACAATTTGCATCCTTTTATAATTAGGACTGAATTGGATTGCAAAACAACGATGAGTGTATCTAACCGATGCACTTCCTGCAGATCAAGCTTTACATCCAAGGTTGGATTGGATTAAAGACCTTCGATGAAGCTGGGAAACTAAAATTTATCAACGTCTCTCGGAACCATCTCCAGATCTCTCGCCGACATGCGAAAATATGTAGTACCTTACTTGGTGGATGATGCAGCTTTAGCGAAGAACATGACAACAGGCACGGCTTCTAGCAGATGGACCCCATGGGTTCAGGGTTTGCATTGAAGAATGGTTAGGCCGTTTGAGGATCGGCTGCTACCCCTTTTTGTGCATTAGCGAGTGATGTATGTATTTCATGCACGAACATGAAAGACAAAGCAAGATGATTGTTTTTGGGGTGAGTGCGCAATTGAATTTTTATAAGTTGATACGGTGATACATTCTTGGCCTTGTGTACCTAATTATTTGAGAAGTTTGCTGGATTGACCTCAAAGTTCTGAGATCGCACAGAAAGATGACATTCCCATTTATATGTTGGCTTATGATTTTTTTTTGAATTATCGGGAGGCAAGGATCTCGCATGAGCCATGACTCTTGCTCTCCATAGATGAGAATATTAAGGTACTTCTTGCAGTTCTGTGGAAGTATGCCATCAAAGAGCGATGCATAGAAATCTAGGCCAAGTCATAATTTAATGGCAACTTCAAATAGATGATACAAAACATCACATTCTTCGGCAAAATCTTCTGCGCACTTAAAACAAAAGTTGGTGTTGGTTGCATTACGATATTGCTAACTCACTAACTTTTAACCGTTTCCACTTGTACAGCTCACAAAATGTTGGTAACTTACTAATTCATTTGACAACTGGCATATTCATTACCATATCGATAATTTCTAACCCCTTATAAGATTTACTTGTAAAATTCAAAAATTGTTAACTTACTAATCAATCTTACGTCGGTAAATTCATTACAATGTCGGTTATTTAATCTCTACCATGTTCACCTGTAAAAGTTAAATGAAGTTGGTGACTCACAAATCATTTTGACACTGCGGATTTACATCATAAACTTTTCAAACACCTACGAAGGTTGAAGAATTTTGAAAGTAATTCATGAAAATTAAAGTAATGGCAACCAACAAGTAGAAACAAACAAAACTCAATAACGCTACGAAGAGCCATTTTTTAATTAAAATACCACCAACTCCAACACTTTCGTTTCAACCTAACGATTATCACCAAACATTTCCAACTTGACGTTCAATCGACTTGTACATCCTTCACACGCACGAGAAGTAAACATGTTGGTCTTTGCAGCGCTCCAAGCATCTTGAGCATGGCAATTTTGCCGGCACGCAATCCAACGGGCCGGCAGTGAGAGGTTTTGAATTAGACAGCCAACATACAAGTGCTCGAACTCGACAGCTGACAAAGCAAACAGAAAATTTCATGTGCACACGGTTACGGGACTATAGAACCGACAGGCCCAACTTATTTAGCAGCTTTCCTAGAGGATCCCATAATCAAACAATAAGCTTCGGACGTATCTTCTGGAAGGTGTAACCTCGGGATCCAGGAAAACACCAATTAAATATATAATCACGAGACATCCAAGCATGACATAAGGAATGATTCCAATCCCGACAGTTCTGGTCAAGACTACATACGTACCAAAAGCAAAGGCTAGCCCCATCCCGATTATCGCAACAAAAATGCAATTTTTGGCGGTGAAATAATATCTCACCTGTTGGCGAGCGCCCAACGTAGAAATATCAAATCGTAAGAATATTGCCAGGATGGATAAACTGAATGCAGTAGTGTTAGATATAACAAAGGCTTTGAAAGCTGCCCTGCCAGCAAGAGTAGGCATTCCTGAGTTGGGTCCATCATTGTTATAACCTCCGGGCATCGTAAAGGTCGCTGCGAAGGTGACTGTGGCTATGAGCACTGCCACTAGCACTTGAAGGTCAATTATTTTTTCTTTGACGATTTATGATTTTCTCGGTTGGTGATAGACATTGCTGGTAGATCCTCAACAAATTGATGGTCTAACCTCTTCTTAACATGTTCAATAACCCAGCCTTGACAACCCGAGATTGCATTAGATTGTTGCAACACATGTTCAACTTTGGCAGCTTTGTAGCCGATCTAAAAAATGTACAGAAAGTATCAATTAAAGAGTGGTCTTTCCCGAATAAATATTTGAAGACTCTCACTTTACACATCGAAAACCCATTTATAACAAAAAGAACGCCCGAGGAGTGCTAAATGTAATGCTATAACTAAATGAAATTATCTAGGAGTTGGTTGAAAACCTTTTCCCAGATGGGACAGAGTGCAAGTTCTCTCTTTTGCCTCAAAAACTATTTGAAAGGGGGCAGAAAAGAAACAGAAGGGTTTTAGCTAAATATTGTACAAAATATTCTGATTCTTTTGTATGAATATCGCTCAATAGTCGTTTTAAAGTCAAAAGTGCATATCAACTTTTGGATTGGGATTTTGAGAAAATTTTCTTAAGTTAAATCTTAAAGCTACCTCTTAAATGACTGACACCTCAGCGCATGAGCCATTAGACAGTTCAGATCTGTCATGTATTATTCTTTCATTTTCCTTTTCTTTTCTTTTTTTCCCCTTTACCTTGTCCCCTAACATTAGAGGAACCCAACCCAAAATGTTCGGCATTGCTTTCAAGATAAGTAGGACACGCTATTTCTTTTGAACTGGTTGAAGCCTGTTGCATGAAATTTGAAATTTATACTAATTGAATTTTGTTTTCATGATATAGTATGATCATACGAAACAATATTTACAAATGTCATAAATTATATTTTAGACAACTAACATATATTTATTAACCAAACAACAAATTTAATTAGTGCTGAACATTACTAAGTTTTTTGTCTTAAACTATACCTTGTTATTTGAATATTTTGTTACTAACAAAATATTCCAACATAATATTGATTCAAAATGCAGTTAACTATTGCTATTAATACGTTTTTTTTGTGTGTGTGTATAATCAGATTTTTAAGTGGGATTTAATTCGTGGGAATTCATTAGAAGGTTCAAGACTGTAAGTATTAACTGAATATATAAAGACTTATGTTTTTAACATTTTGGCAATAATAACTACCCAAAATATAATCAATTGGCCAACTGAAATTTGATGCAAATGCATAACTATGTTCTAGATTAAAAATAAAAATTGATTGCAACTTTTTAGATTCAATATTGTGTTACTTTTGCAATACTCATAAATTTATCTTAATAAGTTTTTCAAATAATTTAATTAATTTTACATTTCTTTTTGTCTTGAACGAGCTCCTTATAGATGGTGATGGGACCATACATTTTACATTGTTCCTAACAATACCTTTCATTTGCCAAAAATGAATAATTTAGAAGATTTTTTTTTTAAATAATCACTTATATTACTTATAGAAATAAATTAACAATTTTTTTGTCATCCACGAAAATGTTCGGACATAAATTACCGATAATGAATATTTTTAATTACTAATTATTTCAAACGATACAAGCAATCATTTTTAGGAGAATATTTTCTAAATTATTTATTTTCTCTAAAACTCCATTTATTTTGCGAAAAATAAATGATTTGGAAAATATTTTACTAAAAATGATTACTTATATTGCTTAAAATAATTACTCAATAAAATACTTTTTCATTGTTGATGACAATTTATGTTTAAATATTTTCATGAGCAATGAATTTTCTTTTGTTGATTCATTTTTATAAGCGATATAAGATATCACTTTTAAGAGAATGCTTTTCAAATCATTTATTTTCAGCTAAACAAATGCACTGGCATTTTTATGCAACATCCACTTTATAGATAAAATATTGAAAAAGAAAAAGGAGATATGAGCCTACACATTTAGTATATCATAAATATATACCAACTCATAAACATGAATGAACCAAAAACTTCACATGGCTATAAGAATGGATGTTGACATTCTGTTGTAGGAACATCAATTATAGATTAAGCGGGATAAAAGAGCCTTATTCTTTTTTTCCTGATTAATGTAATAGTTAGTGTGCTAATAAATTTTAAGTAATGTCGGAGGGAATGAAGCTTTGCTGAACACGTGGTTTAACCATGAAGTTCAATTCTATTCCATTTTATAATTTAGATATGAAGTATGAAATGACTTCACTCTCAGTCCCTTTTCCTAAGATATGTCACCCTTAATAAAGCAATCTATGCTATGATTTGCTGGGAAAACTGAAATGCAGTCAACATGCTCAAACAATTGAATAAGCAAAACAAGTTGACTCCAAAAGATTTCAATTGGCTTGTTTGTTGGTACCTGAAATGAATATCCCCTCAACCACAGTTTCTAAACGATAGTGAAGAAATGACTCTACGAGTGAACAAATCTTACTATATGGTGTTCAAGCAAGCATACCTCTTCATGAACTTGAAAAATTTGAATGGCAGTCAAATGAGCCTTGTTTGTGGCCAAATGGTCCACCCTCTTGTCTCGTGCAAGTAAGTATATGATGTTGTACTGTTTATGAAGTGTAGCCAAATGGAGAGCGGTGTTTCCGTCAATGTCTTGTTCATTGATAAAATCCTCTAGGATTGGCATCTCCAATATGTACTTGACAACATTTGCTTGTCCTCCATAACAGCTGCATGAAGAGCTGTTTGCCTTTTGATGTTCAGTATGTCACAAGTATCAGGACAGAATCTAAGAAGCTCGTCAATCACATTGACACGGCCTCGAAATGCTGCAATGTGAAGAGCTGATTGCCCCTCTTTGTCTACGACGTATGCTACAGAATTATCATATTGTAGTAGTCGTCGAATTGATTCTCCTTTGCCAAAGCAAGCGACAAAATGCAGAGGAGTCCACCCTATATCATCTTGTTCTCTGATCATTTCTGGTCTCTTGTCCAGGATTTCCCACCAACCTTTGCAAACACAATACAAATAGGTTATGATTTAGACTGTTTTTAGCATCTTGACATAGATATTTTACATTGCATTTCATTTAATTTAGCTTTCCCCTTTTTCTCCTTACTAGGGAGGAATATGTCATGGTTACTCTGAAGTTTCTCTAGTGATCTAGTGTAACACATGCAGAATCTAACTACCTTCATTCTAGCATAATGCAGGACCTTGTAATTATTTTTTTTATTTTTTATTTTGATAAGTAAATTTGTCAGAAATTCTTAGAGTTAATTGAGAAGAATCTCCTTTTTTATTCAGCAAGGCATCTGCTTGGTCAAGGGTAGAATTAAAGACCAAGGCTTTTTACTCTGATGCCAATCATTTTACTCGAGTATGGCACCTTCTACATTTTTCAATGGTAAAATCATTGCACCTCCGTTTTTTTCAAGTAGTCATAATTTTCCCTCAAGGGTTAAAAAAATTGCATTAATATACCCCGGTCTTTTGGAAATGTGTTGCAGTGTGCCCTATCATCAATTGTAAACTGAAAAGCAAGTAATCATCAGGAGAAAATGTCGAAACAAAGAAGAATACCAAAAAAAAAAAAAAAAAAAAAGGAACTGCATGAGAGAGAAAAGGGAAGACGTAGGAGTATGATGGTGATGGTGGTTGCTGCCACTGCCACCACAGGAGGGTATTGATGATGATGGTGCATGGAGAATAAGATCAAGAGAGAAATTAAGTTCTTACGAAAAGTACAATCTTCATAACAATGATTTTTTCGAATGTAAACGTAATCCCAAATGCAACTGGTTCCTTGGGAAATTCTGTCGGATAATACTATTATGTACAAACTCTAATCTTCTTCTTTTAGTCCGCAAAGTAAGAGAAGATGAACCAATTGGAACTTATTTAACAGTCAATGAATAAAACAATAAAGAATGTAACGAGATTAACCACTCGAATATTTTCAAAACACAAACCTCTAGCATAAGTGGTCAAGAGGCATGTCCTTCGAAAAAAAGCATGACCTTTAACCAATATAAAGTAACAACCAATAAATAAATGACTGCGCTTTTTTCACTCTTTCTTTATTTAGACACTCCGTGTCACAGTATTTTTAATCATATCTCCCTTATGTGGCCGGTCAAATGTGTTGTCCCTCTCTTTCTTGGTCTTTTCCTTTCCAGCGGGTGTCACTCCTACTTCTTGTCTTTCCACTCCTCTAGTGTCCCTCTCCATTCCCTTGTTTCCATTTTTGGCTTCCGACACAGCCATTGGAGCAAGTATAAACTCTAGAAGGAGCATTGATGGAAGAGAGATTGGGCCAAAAGTTCCAGAACTTTGATGAGAAGTCGAAGTGAATATTGTTTTTCTTATTATATTTACAAAATACTAGTGCAGACGGGATCATCATTGCTACCACCAGCAATCTCACCAAAGAGGAGCCTCGCGCTAGAGAGAGAACTTCGGTTATCATTTGTTTAAGTGGGTTTAGAATCTCATGATACTTACCTGGTAGTTCGAAGTGCACTGCAGCATGCAGAGCTGTCAGTCCCTTAGGGCCCTTATGAGAGGATGGCGACGAGGAAGCGCATAAAATTGGCTCAATGACATCTGAACATTTTCGATGTGCTGCGAGATAAAGCGGGGACTCATCAGCAGCATTAGTAATATCACATAGTTGAGGATCTTCTTCAATCAGCAACTCCACCACCCCCTTGCAACCTCCTCTCACTGCATAGTGCAGCGAGGTATCCTTATATGAATTCGGTTTCCTAAGTAGCTCTTTGTATTCATTAGGTTGAAGCAGTGCTTTCGCCAGATCAGTGAAAACTTGAACAACTTCACGGCTTCCTACTTTAGTAGCAACATGTAACGGGGTGTCTCCTTTGTAGTTACCTTGCTGAAGAAGGGACAATCTTGATGGATGTTGAAGAAGATCTCGGATGAAATTTATCTGCTGGTATTGAGCCGCAACGTGAAGAATGTTGTTCCCCTTTGGCGTTGTTTGGTGGAAAAGTTCCTCTCCATTTTCCAAAATTATTGTTGTTAGGGAAAGAAAGTCTCCTGACTTTGCAGCCTCATACATTTTAGGATGCATTCTCGCTCAGGACACAGAGTAGTTGCAAGTGAACTTGTCAATATAAACAATCAGTTGAAGTAAGAGGAATTTTTTTGAGCTATTTAAGAGGACTGGTCTAAAGGGAGGATGCTAGAGAGGAAATTTAGTCGAGCTTCTCTGGAGTACTAGAAAGGAGACAACTATATATATATATATATATATATAGTGAACCTTCAATTGTTCCTATGAAATCGAAATAAATTTATCAAGTATAGAGAATAGTTTCAAAAAAGTCAAATAGGTATGCCCGTTTGGACTTTCTGTTATCCACACGCAAACAAATAATACGTGGGGGCAACTCTTGTTAGAAGGAAAGAGGACAAGTACAAACCAAAAATAATAATAACAAATAAATTAGGACGTCACTATTATTAAATATATCCAATTTTTATCTGAGAAGACAAAATTGCCTTCAATCATCCAATTACAATTTAAAGTGGTGGTCCCAAATTTATTGACTTTCCTTTGTTTTAGTTTTTATGTTTCTATGTAGAATTTAGTTACCAAAAAGACAAAATTACCATATATATCAACAGGCATCTTTTTAATGTCATATTTTACTTCCATAAAAATTAGTTTTGTCGAAAAGAGAAGTTTCCAAGAATTCTAGTTCTTTTCTACATTGTCGATCAAATTTATAGATAACTTGTGGATTATATTCTAGAAGTAATGTAACATGGACACTTTTTTAGCACAATCATTTGTTTATAAATTTTCATTTTTGTTGTGTATATCAACATCAAATCCAATCTTATCTGTCTTCTTAATACACACACACACACGATTAATTGGATGAAGCAAAAGAAAAATTCTTCAAAGATCTTCTAAAATAAAATCACAATTGAATTCTCCAACGTGAAAATTTAAAGATGAAATGTAATTAAATCAAAACATTGCATAAAATAAGAATTTTTTTAAATGCGAGTGAAATCTCAATATTTTGGATTAACAAAAATAATATCATCTATAAAGTGTTTATGAAAAGATATCAAGATAGCTTATCATGCATAATATTTTTAGTGTATTCCTAGATATTTTTATATCGTCATATATGTTTTGTGTAAAAATATCTTGTCAATAGCAAGAAAAAAGAAGAAGATAGATTCTTTAATATAGTTATTAATGAGACTTGATATATATTTTAGACTAATGAAATTAAAAATAAAAAATTCACCAAGAAAGTGAGCTTTTGAGATAAGATTGACAAAGAATAGATAAGTTATTATAAGAGCAATGACGTAAAAAAAACTTTTAAGTTTTTTACCATATCAAAGAATGTCTTTTTCCCTTGCTATTGGTGAGTTACTTTTATACAGAGCATGTAAAATGTTATAAGAATATCTAGGAATATTGTAAAAAAAAAATTCTTTAATACACTAAAAAGTAAAAAATATGAAATGCTTAATGATGACAACTAGATTCTAAATAGAAATAGAAAAAGTAGAAGAAAAAAGAAATGGAGCTATATCACTCTGTAATTGAATGACCGAAAGCTTTTTCATTTTTTTTAGTGTAGATTGGGTGAATTTAATCATATAGGTAGTGAAAAGTGCGGTCCGCATATTATAAGCATGAAATTGAGTTGAGTCCGCCTTCCACTTTTCATCAAAATCAGAACCATCGCACATGCATGATTCGAACATTCTTCTTGAAGAATTGAATGTGATTGAATTCATTTACTAAAGTAATGGCATTCGTGGGCCCACTTTTAGCTGTAGTTTCTTTTTTTTTTCCTTTTTTTTTTCCTTTTATTAACTAGCAAGTCCTTTACTCTTTTCGGTCTACATGGTCCTAGTTTCTCGTGAGTTATGCATTCTCATCATGTTACACGCCATGGACCCTAGCCAAACCAGGTCTCCCTCAAAGATTTACATACGTAAACTTTTTTTGGGTGCACGAACTTAGGTAATGTTAGTTGACGCGCAATTTGAGGATCACCTTTACTTCTATGACCCATTGGCAAAAGTCAGAGCTCATAATCATATGTTTTCTATTGTGATGTTTGCATAATGTACCAAAACCAATAAAAATCTAAAGAAAAAAAAAATTAAGATGTTCAATGGCTATCTATCAATTTTACTATGTAGAAGAGAGACGTGACAAAAGCTAAAATTTAAAATAAATAAAAAAAAAAAAGGAGAAGGCAAGAACGAAGTTGTTCTGCTTTGTCGGCGAGGACCAGCAACCCTCATTGGGGTGTCAGAGACGCCCAGCAACTCTTGTTGGGGTGTCCATGTGCTAGGGCTTGCAAGCCCTCGCCTACATCACACAAATGGTCACCACTGTGAAATAATATGTAGAACTGAATTCATACGACTACTCTTCCAATGTTCTGAACTTGTGCCTCTATGTAACATTAGCTATAATTATGTCTGTTTATGGAATTGGTAATTATTATCCTATCTGAGCCCCTTGCGACGTTATGTGTATGTAGAAATGTATACTCTGTTAAGGGCAAAACTGCATTGGCAATGGGTTCTTATGTTTAACTTAACCTTTTTTTCATGTATGTTGGTCTACACTTTGCTTCCCAATTGGTGCCATCATTTATCTTTTTTCAGTTCATTAGAAAATGGACTTATTTTTGTTGACATACACTTTCAACTGTTCCTTACTTGTAGAGAAATAGGAACGGCTCCTGGGACTTGTGGACGATACCACTTCTAAAGCAGGTAAGTTGTCATATGACTATAGCTTGTCATCCGCAATTATTTGAATCTAATGAATCCGTAACAATCTGTCATGTTCATTGCCTCTCAGACTGCCATTGCTTGCGAGAAGGTGTTGACAGTTTCTGCTGAGATAGATCATCTTCGGGTACCTGAAGTTCACTTTTTCTGGAATAATTTTGATATTACAGGTGAAGAACATGAGTGACCTTAGAGTCGTGCTTTCTCAGGTAATGACGTTGAATGTCGGATGTTGAACACATTATAAGTCGCTAAGGGCTTGCATGGTAACGTTTCTATTTCTCCCGATTTATGTTTTTTCGTTCCCCTGAACAAAAAAAAAAAAATAGAATTTTTTTTATAACACCAACTTATTTTTCTATTTCCCGAAATACAAAAGTGGCTGGGGAATATATTTGGAACAGAAATAAGAAAAAAAAAAGTAATTTCTTGTTCTCGGGAACAATTTCTAGAAAAAAAAAATTTCTATTTTTCTTTTGTTCTTCTTTCTTGCTGTGGCCACCACCGGCCGCCGCCAACCGTTGGCCACCTCCTGCCGCCTGCGGCCATCGTCGGCAACCGATTGCCGGTGACAGTCGCCGCCGCCCGTAACCCATAGGCTGCCACCCACAGCCCACCGACCGCCACCCCCTCCCGTGGCCGATGGGCTATGGGTGGCAATCTTGCAGCGGCAGTCGGTGGTGACGGTCAGTGGTCGTGCGGCGGTTGTGCGACAATCGTGTGGCGGTAGTGCGACGATCGTACGACATTCGTGCGATGATCGTGCAGCGATCATGTGACGATCGTGCGACATTTGTGTAGCAGTCGTGTGACGATCGTGTGACGTTCGTGCAGTGATTGTGCGGTAGCAAGCGGCGGTCGTGCGATGATCATGTGACGTTCGTGCAACGGTCGTGCGACGATCGTGCAATGTTCATGCAGCGGTCATGCAACGGCGAGCGTCAATCGGCGGTCCGTGAGTATGAAGAAAAAATAAATAAATACAAAAATTTATAAATTTTTACCAAACTCAAATTTATTCTTTTTCTATTCCAAGAATAAAATATTGTATGATTACAAAACACCCTATTTTACTCAGAAATTGTTCCCATAGTAGAAATAGAAAAAAAAAAACTATTTCTGAAAAGGAATAGTTCCCAGGAATGAAAACGTTGCCATGCGCACCCTAATTATACATTCCCTCATGTTGATGGAGACATTCTCCAGATTCTGTACAGTCATGCCCCGAACCCCGAGCGCGTGCACATCCCACCGCGGTCGATCAAACATGCGACATCCCGGATACGTCGCCGACCCACTCATTTTATTACACATGCGGAAGCGAAACAAATCCCCTGACAACATTTAACTTGGGATAGAAAAGCAGGCAATCAATCACAATACCAAACACTCGATTATAAACACATCGGTTTAAATACAATACTGGACTGATTACAAAATAGACCAGCTCGATAAAAGGGGAACTATCCTAAGACCACTAGCAGGACACGTTCACCGATCCTTCAGCTTCCACCTTCCCAGACTTAGGGCTTCGGTTACTTCACGACCGCCATCTAGGGACCTGAAATTTTGGCCCACAACGGGGTGAGACATTGTCTCAGCAAGTTCAACCCTCTAAACCCCTATTAGAAAGAAAATACACCCCGAGTGGCCTAGCCACATCACACAGAAGACTTACCTCGTCTTAATCCCTTCCTGCAAGTTAGCACAATTTGTATCACACAAACTCAGGAAATAATAAGAATTCAAACAATTGGAATGCCAACACTTTCATAGGAACCACAAACACACTCACGCATTCCAATTATTATTCACTCCACACAAGGGCATAGCCTACTCGCAGCTTCGGCTATCTCACCGACATTAATGCCGCATCGCCTCCCCTTGGAGCGTGGCTTCGTCACTACGTCGACGGCATTCCCGAAGGAGCATAGGTCCAGTCGGCCTAGCCTCTACGCGACCCGAGCCTCGCCACTAAGTTTAGATAGTTGGCCTAGCCTCTACGTGACCCGAGTCTCATCACTAAGTTGACGGCGATTCTAAAGGAATACAGTCCGGTTGGCTTAGCCTCTCATGCGACCGAGTCTTTCAACCAAGACACGACAATTCAAAACCGACCTCCGGACAATTTACATTTCACTCAAATACTCCAATTGCAATAGTAATCCTTAAAAAATCCAATTTCAGTGTCAAACCCGACACTTGGGATTTTTCTGAATAAAATCCACATTTTTCACAATCGACACTCAATTTGCAATATCCACTCATCGAATTCAAAATCTGAATACACCGCGATAAGCATGAAATTCTAAGAATTTAGGGTCCCGAAGTAATTTTCAGAATTTAATAAATAATTAAATTTATTTCGAAAATTAATTAAATAATAATATCCATATTTTTCACAATCCACGCTCAATTTGTAATATCCAACCATCAATTTCAAAATCTGAATACACGGCAGCGATCGATCGCGAAATTCCGAGAATTTAGGGTCCCGACAAAATTTTCGGAATTTATTAAATAATTAAATTTATTCCGAAAATTAATTAAATAATAATATTTTAATAATTTTCGTAATATAATATATTATTAAATAATCCAATAATTTCGAAACATTTATTTAAATCAAAAATAAATTCCTTTAAGTCACATCAAGGCTTATTATAAAATAAACTTTCTTAACCCTAATTAAACACACTTTAAATTAAAACACAACCTTAATCTAATCCACTCTTAAATAACTTAAACTAACCACCTAATAGCACTTAACATAAACTAAACCTCCCTAAGCATAATTAACCCTCTAAGCGAGGTTTAGTGAGCTAAACTCACCGGATTAACGAGCCGAGCGGACCAAAACGACGAGGGCAACGAGGGGATCGACTTTCCCAAAGGCGAACCTAAACTCCGGGGCCGGGAAGCCGGCCAAAACGGGCCACAAAGCTGCTGCCATACCCATTTTTCCAACTGCTGGTTGTTGCCGGTAGAGGGTGGATCCGAGGTCGGCTTGGGTCGGAAACGGGCGGAGAAGACCGGTGGGGCTTGGACGGGCTGATGGGGAGGTCGACGGCAGCTCACGGCAGCGGGGGCGAGCTCCGGCGACGGCTGGCAGCTCGAGACGACGGTGACGTCGCGCAAACGAGGGTGGAGTGAAGTGGAGAGGCGAGCGACACGAGGGCGGCGCGGGGCGGCGTGCGGTGGCGGCGGCGGCGACGACGGCATGCGAGCGGGCGGCTAGTTGGGCGTGCGAGCAGGCCAGCGAGCTGCTGGTCATTCCTCTCTCTCTCTCCTCCAAATTCAAGACAACTCCTCTTGATTCAAGGAAGAAGATGATGGAGACAAGGGGGAAGTGACATCCCACCTTTCCAAGAGCCAATCTCCACCATCCACTTGTCAAGATCTTAGGCACTCTTGCCCCACACCATGACATCACTTGTGATGTCATAATCCACTAACTCCAACCTCCCACAACCTTATTCCAATAGGTTCAATTTCATTTTCCATCGGGGCATAAAATCTTGTACATCCAATTCTTCAATTCTCTTCTAATTGAACCAAATTGAAGTCCATAAAATTAATCAAATGTCACCACACTTCAATTCACATACTCACTTGACCACAGAACCATCTTAGATCTCAAAAGTACAACCAAAAGCGGGCCTACCAATTTCTCAAGCCAAATTAGCCATACCTTGATTAATTTGCTGAAAAACTCGCTTGCATGAAAAATCCTCGAGTATGAGTCAATATTCCTAAAATGATTTGTCACACACCAAGACTTCCAATTTCGAATTCGATCTCAATTTCACGGTTAATTTCACTCGGCACGATATTAGCGCGTCCCGATCTACCGGGTAGCTTTTAGAAATTTTCGTGCATTTGACTCCGTGGTTGATCAATTCAAGCCACAATGTACATCTTTGACACATTGGCGACTCTCGGTTGTCGGGATAATCTTAAGGTTTCAAACACAGACATAGGGTACCCAAACGACAGAAAAGCCGGTCCAGTGCCGATCGACAAGAATTGTGCGATTTGGTGGAATCACCCACACTCGATCACATGCCTCTGTCGAGTCGACCTATCTCTGGTCCCTAATCGATTTTTAACTGTGCCGTAATGACCCTTGCAGATTAACTCGGTCGAAAGATCGTTTCCTGGTCAAATTCTCGAGTCTGATGCATTAGAATTTCTTAACGGCTTCACCTGATAGACTAGTTATCCCATGAATGATCAGTTCAGGGAAAAGAACTACATGCGTGCAGATGAAATGCATGTGTCAATTTATTGAAAATAGAATTGGAAATTCGGGATGTCACATGTACAGTATTCATGGACAATTGGGCAATTTGTTAAGTCTGCTAAAACAGTAATTCAATTGGACTGGAAATTGAACATATTGAGAAGTATGTGATACTTTATTTGATGCAAGAGAAAATCCGCAGCTGTCAGTCGAGTGAGTGGGCAAATTGGGCTGACAACATCAAAGGACTAGAGCCCGGACTTAAGCTCGCTTAAACTGTTAGGACCGGATTTAATTCTTGGTCATCTCTAGTATCAACGAGTTTCCAACGGCATGTTAGGAAAGAGAGGCTGTTGATAATGACTGCACATGTTATTAACGCCAATCTTAGTTAAAATAAATTTATAATTTTGAGTATATTGGGGTAGTAAAAAAATGAAAGGTGGTATCCTCGTGGAAAACTTGATGTATATCTAAAGTCTGCACAAATGCTTTTGAAAGCTTGAAAAATAACGTTATAGTAGCCATTATTTACCTACAAACATGTGGTTTAGATGCCCCAATGGTCAGCTCTTTGCAATTATTATGTGCCCTTCTATGTTGTACTCCAGTACTTCTTCGGTAGCGTAACCAACATACGGTACTGATGCGGTATATTGACAACACAGTTAGCTAAATAAGGGGCGAAATGTATAAAAGATAATGTTGTAAAAATGTGCATTCTTACTGTTGTCTCTGTCCTGTTGCCGGTTACCTAGTTTCTCATATTCATGATTAGAGTTATCGGTCTACCATAAGTGCAACTTACCTGCCTGTCTATCGAGCACCATGATTGGTTGAGGCGTTGTTGAATTTTTGTGATGACCGCGTGAGAATAAGTTCTCCAAAGTGTGAATTACACATTTTTGTGTTATGTCTTCTTTCTTTTCGATATTGAGGCGACAACATGTCGTGAATCACTATATATTGTTCGAAGAATTTATTCCCCTTTTTCCTTTCAAAAGTTTCGTAATATTCTTTACTATAATTCACAGAAGTTCTCTTTCTTGTCTATTGTTTCTTTATAGATGTTGCAGCATAAAACTTTCAATCTGCAGAGAAAATGTGATTCCACGTTGCAGAATGACACCTCATTAAGCCACGCCACCATGGTGTAAATATCTGCAACTTTTAGTTTGATGCTAGGAGGTGATACTTGACTGTAGTCGTGGGGCCTTTTAACAGCAATCTCTTCCTAGAACATTGTGTGTGCTACTAATGCTGTGTGCCTAGACTAAGGACCTCGACTACGTTGGCATAACTCATCTTAAGCTGCTTCAATCTGTCTTCGCATTTCAATCATGTAAAGAAGAGGAACAATATCTTGACGAATGTTTAAGGAGGAACTATTGACTGGAGAACTTTGTATGGGAGTTGGTACTAGTGGGAAATCAAAATGATTCATACCAAATATTTTTCTACACTGCAGACATGAAACAACATAACGTCACACATTAAATCAACTGCAGAGCTTGCTAAGTTCTTTCTTGCTACAACCGAATCTAATATAATTGATGAATCTGCTACCCTATCTTCTTGATGCGATGGTCCTTTTTATTGTCACTGGAAAAAGGAGAAGAATTTTACTGCTTAACCAGCAAAAAGAGCCACGTTCCTTTATTCTCTTTCACCTGGATTGAAATTCACGATTCATTTAGTGAAAATTTTCTAATGGAAAGTGAAGAATTAGTCGACCTGTGAAAAAGAAAACGAGGATGAAAGAAAGAATAAAGTTATGTGTGCTTTTCCACTAATGTATCCTTTTTTTCTAAGTGGACACTAGAGAAGGTTCGCTGCGGTGCTTCTGTTTCTTGCCATTGACACCAACTACCTATCTAAAAATTTTCAATTTGTCGTGTTATTCGAATACCAAGCAGCGAGTCGTTCTCCTGAATTCTTTCATCCTTATCACCCAATTCATAAGGAATCTAAATTACTTCTCAAGTGTGCTTGTGTTAATTGTTTTAACAGACTAGGTTTGTTTCTTTGTTCATGAAACTAGTGAAGAACTTCATATCATTAGTAGATACCCACGCTCAAAACCTTATAAATCTCGATGATAGATGAGCTTAAAGTTTTAAGAACACCTTAGCAGTAGTACCTTGAAATGGAGATATCGATGTCTTTATCTATCAATGCGGGAAAATGATACTTGAAGTACCCATAACCTTTGTATGACACTTACTTCAATACTCAAATTTTTTGAATGATTACTTGAAACCACTTAAAAAACAAACAAACAAACAAAACAAAACAAAACAAAACGACAACTTCAGTGGCATCGACGATTTGGGTTGCCGAAAAGTTCTACATGACAATATTTTATCGTATAAACTCTGACGGGCTTTCCTGGCATGATGAAGTCAACAATTAAACCTCTAAATGACGTTGTTTAGAGATTGTTTGCCCCAAATTAAGGAATTGGGGCAAATTCAATGTGTTCTTGAAAAACCCTAACCTAACCCTAACCCTAACCCTAATTCCTCAAATTGGGGCGAAATCATCTTATCAAATCTCGTGCCAAGAAGAGCAAAGTTAGGAAACGTTCAAAACTCGTCCACGGTACGATTTCACTACAAGGCCTTATTTCCAATCCTCCACTCATGGCCTCATCTTCACTGCAAGGCCTCCTATTCCTCTTCCAAGCTAGAAGAACCGGTCCCTTCTTCACCCATTCTCCAATTTCATCGTCCGGAGCTGTAGCAAAGGACGATGGAAGCATCATGAAGACAAACGAGAGTTGAGAAAGAGGGCTCTGTTCTCTACTGAGAAAACAGAGCTCTATTTACGGAGCCCTCTTTCTGCATTGCGTTTGCTCTGTTTTCTCCTCACCGTAAGCGTTCACAAACGCAAGAACTTCGAGATTATTTTTCGTGTTATTATTTTTCTTTTGCCCTTTTGCTCATCTCTTATGCAAACACTAAACTGAGTTTTCCAAAATTAACTTCCAACGTGCAATTGTTCCTCTCTTTGAAAAGAAGACCGAACCAACCTCCCAATTTCTAGACTTCTTCAGATCCACTCCTCATTTTACGCAAAACCAAACTCTTCTCCCAAATTTCTGTCCTGAATTCGTGATCTTCCGCTTCATTCATTTGGTTACTACAGTATATTCATTTTGAAACAGTTGTTGGTTGAACGCCGCAAAGATAATAGAGAAGAGTGTTTTTTTTTTCCGCGGGGGAAGGGGGGGGGAAGAGAAGCCCGTTGTTTTGTTCACGTTGCCATATGAAAAATTTTCCGCGTTGGACTTTTTTTTTAAAGCCACATGAATAAAAATTTTTAAAAAAAAAAAAAAAAAAAAAAAAAAAAAAAAAAAAAAAAAAAAAAAAAAAAACTTACAATCTGTTGGAATTTGTTGCTAGAGTGACTTAAGTAATTGTTTTTTTACCAATATGACACTCAACTAATCACTTGAAAAGTTTTAACATTATAAAGATATGGCATTTTTAATGTCCTTTTCCCCGCCGATGCTTTCAAAAATAGAAATCAATAAGGAGTGGTAAAGTATTTAAGCTAGATCATGGTAAAATGTCCTTGTGGTTTAGAAAGCATGCATTTTGAAAGGTTCCATTTTTTCAGAATTATTTCCTATACTCAAACCAATTCCAAAAGTAAGAATTCACTTGAGAACTTGCGAACTTGCCACGGATGGGTATGTGAAAAATTAGGGGATTGGAATATTTTTAATTACTGGTAACATTGACATTGACATTGACTTGAAATTAACTATTCTATTTTTTTTTTTTGAAGGTTTATGTCATTAAAATTTGAAACTTATATCCATGTGACAAAAATATCCAAACTAATTTTCGTCTTGCAAGAAATCAACAACTCATTTGCCACAAACTAATTTTTGTCTATGAAAAATTTCAAATTTGGTAAGTTGACCGAAGATTACCCTCAATGTTAGATCCTAAACTATTAATGGATGCTAGATTTGGGTCAAGGTACCAATTTGGGGTAAATGTATCATAAAAAACTAGTTCAAGAATTTTTGTGAGATGAAAATATAGTTTGGTATATATAATATCAGTTTAGGGATTTTTAAAGATAATAACACTATTTTTATTACCTCTTGTATGGCCAACCAAGACAGAACATTAAAGAAGTTGAGACATTTTCTAAGCCTTAAATATGAATGATTAACCATGTTGAATTTAATGCTGAGGATTACAAAATCGTGTTTGCCGAGCTTCCTCCTTTACAATCTTTTGGTGTTGGAGTTGTATTTTCTATGATGTAGTCCCGTGATTACATTTTGTAGTAATTAATGATTTTCATATGATCATAGAGCATTCAACTTTGGAAAGTGGGACAATTTAAGGAAAACTGCATTTACATGAGAAAAATGGACATAACACAATGGATGAAAAAATATATAATGATATATGGTGTCATCAT
Organism: Eucalyptus curtisii; assembly: GCA_017140595.1. Classification (NCBI taxonomy): domain Eukaryota; kingdom Viridiplantae; phylum Streptophyta; class Magnoliopsida; order Myrtales; family Myrtaceae; genus Eucalyptus; species Eucalyptus curtisii. The sequence continues at coordinate 17,875,201 of CM029497.1, forward strand.
AGTGGTGTAATGTTGCCATAATGTGCTTTTGCCCTTACTTGATGCTACAATTTGCACCCTTTTTTACCATTAAACCAGTGGAAAAAGAGAGGAATGTATCTAACCAATGCATTTCTTGCGGACCAAGCTTTATATCGATGATTGGATTGGATTGAAGACCTTAGAAGAAGCTAGGAAAGCCAAATTCATCAATCTCTATATTGGCGCCTAATTTTAGTCGACAATTCAAGTGTTGATTCTTGTAAAGATACCAAATCAAAATAAAATTAAAAAAATAGCAAGAAGAACCAAAAAAAAAAAAAAAAATAAATAGGTAAACAAATAAGAAGCAAATCAATAAATTAAAAAAAATAAAAAAAAAATAAAAAAATTGGTCTTGATCTTCTATATGGCCCGCAAGAGAAGTTTTGTTCCATTCGCCAAACAGGTCAGCTTCAGCCCGGATCAGTTCGCAAGGCCCATGTCCAAATTCGCTGATCGCAAGAGAAAAAGAACAGAAAAATTGCTCTGGCAGAGAAGCTGCGTTCGAGAAGCTTGTGTATTCTTCACCCCGCCACCATTGGACGTCGCCTACCTCCTCCGGCTGTCGGACGGTGCTCGCCTCCTCCAGCCATCGTCGATCCTCAGTCTCGGGAAGACACTGATCGGAGAGAGAATCATTTTTAGGCACGCATGCACATCTGAGAGAAAACACACAGGCAAGGACGATTGAAGAAGAGGGAAAAGCTCGTACTCCCTCAGCGCGCTTCTTTTGAATTTCCTTTTCTTCGGTCATCCCTATCCGCCGGTAATCGCCATCGGTTTACCATCGCCAGCCATCAACTAACGTACGTACTGAAAGAGAACTAGAACAGAAGGCACCGGTTGAAATCGCTCGAGAGGTTTTTGAGCGTCCAGAATTCACTCTCTACCAGTAATTTCTTCCGAATCCTTCCCTGCCTCTTCGTTGTCAATCGTGTTTTGGCCGTGAAGTCTTGAAGCAATTCGTGTTTGTCTGAAAACTTCATTACCGGTGCTCATCCTAACCAGCGACGTTTTCCGGATCCGACTCGACTAAATAACCCAAATGACCTTTAAGGCCCAGACCCCTAAAGTAGAAGTTTGACCCATATGCAAATCCGGTCCATAGGCCCAGCCCGTGCCCCTTTGGCGAGGGCTGTACAAAGCCGCCCCTCGCCAAATGTGACTAGGGCCTTGAAGGAGGCCAGCGAAGGAAAAAGAAAAAGAAAAGAAGGGAAAGAAAAGAAAAAAAGAAAAAATTTAAAAAAATATTTTAAAATTTAAAAAATATTCACGTCAGCATCTATTATGTCACGTAGGATGGCCATTATACACATCAGCAATTTCCGACTAAAATTGACCGAATTGGCTCAATTGATACTAATATGAAAATGTTTAGAATTAAATTAGTCTATTAATATGTTTAAAATTAAATTGATATCAATGTTATGATTTTTTGGTACTTTTCTCGTTCACAGTTTGTATCCACGGATGGTTACATTGTTCGAGATTGGCCACTAATCCTCCCCATGCATTTGCAAGTGATGCATATATTCCACACGCGAACACCAAAGTCAAAATGAAATGATTGTTTTTGCATGAGTGGGTGACCGATTTTTTATAGGTTGAGATGGTGATACATCTTTGGCCTCATGTACCTAATCATTTGATGTTGTTACTTACTCACTGAATTGACTTTGAAAGTTCATCTCAGAAAGATGACGTTCCCACTTCCATGAAGGCCTATGAAGTTTTTGAAATAATCGGACAGGAAGGATCTTACATCACCCACGACTCTTGCTCTTAACAGATGCTGAATGTAGAACCGGCCCAACTCATTAGCTTTCCTCGCGACCAATCAATGAGCCTCGCTTTGAAATCAAGCAATTGCATCCCACACTTAAGCAAAATCCTTCGGATGTATCTATTGGGAGAGCTACCATGCACCCACGAATGAGCCTCGTGGTCCGAATAAACATAAATTAATGACAGAGTGAAGAGAACTCCCCACGCATAATAAGGAGCGATGCTTTCCCCGATTCTCTCGTTGGGTCTATGCAATACAGTATTTATCCCGAAACCATAGGATGTTGAGTAGCTCACTCCCAATTGGAGAGGTCAACGCAATTTATGTATATATGTAGTTGAATATGTATAGTAGTGAGTGTGTAAAGTAAAAAGAAAAAAAAATGAGAAAAAAAATCAAAAGAGATCCGGAGATAAATCAACATGATTTTCCGCATCCAGAAAATCAAGGGAGATTGGGAAAGAAATCAAAATAATCTTCTGAGATCTACAAAATCACGAGAGATTACGAGATAAATCTACGTGATTTCATATCGTACAATTCCAATTGGGATTGCATTTGCTCCTATAAATAGGAGTCCTCCTCAACAGAGAAATATCTATGTCACGCCCCGATCCTGGGGCATGTTCCCATCCCTCAACTTGATCGATTAAATAGCGACATCTCAGGACGCATCGCCGACCATTTCATTTTAATACGCATACGGAAGCATATAAAATCTCCAGACAATAAAGCAATGGGATAAGAAAGTAGGATTTCAAATTTTAACTCTGAAAACAACTACACTTATATACTTTGCAAATCATAGTGCAAATATATACAAGTCAATTTGTTAAGTCATGTTTTAAACCACTAGTTCATAAAACAAATTCTGCTGAAAGGGAATTAACTTCCATCAAAAGAGAATTGTCCTATGACTAACTAGTCCAATAGGATCATCAGTTCTCTAGGCTTCACCTTTTACACTTCGGGCCTCTGGTCCTTCACCAATGTCATCTAAGGACCTGAAAATAGTTATTCAATAATCAGTGAGACAACATCTCAGCAAGTTCTACCCCCTAAGACCCGATTAGGAAGCCAATACACTCTAGAGGCTGCCTAAACATAACACGAGTCGGAGAACTTGCCTTGGCCTTAGTCCCTACCTGCACGTCAATTCAATCAATAAATATTGATAACCACATCAACCAATCAATGGCGATCGAACTATCGATTAATCGACCTAGTCGATTACATGTCATCACGACCATCTCTTGGTCGGCCCATTCCATACTATCTATAAGTCTGATCAACATCCAAGACTACTAACCCTAGGTGATATATAGACAACAGCTTGCCCCAGAGGCCAATAACTAGTATACTATCCATTCTCTAAGATGACATACAATTTATCGAGTTAATTTAGTATACTGTTCTTTCTCTAGATGGCATATAGAGCCATCAAACCATTAAATAAATATTATACCGTATTGTCTCAAGATGATTTGTAGGATTATCGAGGCGGTATATCATACCGTATTGTCTCAAGATAACTTGTAAAGTCACCGAGCCGGTAGATCATACCGTCTTGTCTCAAGATGACATATAGAGTCACCGAGCCAGTATACACACAATTTATCATATCATATTGTCTCAAGATGACATATAGAGTCGCCGAACCAGTATACATGCAATTTATCATACCGTACCGTCTCAAGATGACATATAGAGTCACCGAGTCGGTATACATGCAATTTATCATACCGTACTGTCTCAAGATGACATATAGAGTCACCGAGCCGGTATACATGCCATTCCAAGCAAACAATCGAATTATCATTTTTATCATTCTTGATAAAAGTATACGTATGTGAGCACACGGTCGACCTTAGCCAAAATACAATATTTTCCTTTCCACAAATCCCACCATTTTCTATAGTCCACCAAAACATTTTTGGCGCTATCAACCGATGTCCGGTTATTTTCCAATTAATTATTCAAGATTAATTAATTTAGGAAAATAATAATAAAATCATTAACAAATCAATTTCTCACAAATTATGGCTCGAATAAATAAACGGACTGCACCACAGTAATCAACATAAAATTCCGGTCGTCGACCATCCTGGTCTAATTTCCAAAAAAAAAAATAATAATAATTACAAAAATTATTAAATAAATACAATAAATCCAATTTAGGCACGTAATGCCTAATTGGAAGTCGAGACGAACCCGGAAAAAATTCCAAGTGTCGTTCAATAAATAATAGGACTCGTCTACTTGCTAAGTACACTAACCATTCTCCTAACATGCATAGGTAAATTCCTAATTTGATTATTTTACTCTAATCTAACCACCTAATTGCACTTAATTAAATCTAATCAACCCCTAAGCATCATTAGCATACTAATAAGAGATTAGTGAGCTAAACTCACTCGTTTAACAATTCGTTCGGATCGAAACGTCAGGACGGGGGACTTTTTCTCCAAAGTGGGCCTAAGCTCCGGGGCTTGGAACCACCTCAAAACGGCCTCCAAAGGTGGCTAGAAACCCACAATTTTTCTTGCTATTCTTGATTGGAAATGAGAGAAAATTTGCTCGATTTAGGCGGGAATTGCTCGGGAATGAAAGAATAGGCCAAACCGGGCCTAAGTGGAGGTTTACCGGCGAAGAAACGGCTAAGGACAGCCCCGGCTGAGCTGCAATAGAACCAGAACAGCAGATGTGAGGCGTGAAGGAGGCAAGCCACAGGCGAACAGCGTGCGGCTGGTGGTGTGTAAATGAGCGGGCACGCGGTGAGGCGGACGGCGGTGATCCGGCGTGGAGCGGTTGCAGCTTCTTCCTTGCTGCTGGTGGGCTACGAAAATGGAGGGAGATGGGAGGTATGGCCGGCCAAGAGAGGGTGAGGGAGAGAGAGGACAGTGTGGGGCAAGTTTTGCCTTGGTGGGGTCCTTTGGCCAAGTTTTCCACCAAAATGTCCCCTCCTTTGCTTGTCCACCACACCAAGACTCCATAGCTGAAATTGAGCCACACATGCACTCCATACAACCCTTGGAATGGTGCATTTGGCTAGGGGGAAGGGGGAGCTACGAATTTGGTTCAATCTCTCCTCAATTGGACACTTGCTTTCACTTGGTTCCATCTCATTTGGTCTCCATAATTTCAATTAATACCTCAATGCCTCCATTGACATTTTTCCTCATCCAAGAATCCATCTTGCTTCCCAAATTTGTAACCAAAAATAGTCATCGGCCTTACTAGAACGAAAACGGTCCTGAACCGACTTTTTCCCAAAAAGTCTCGGTTGTCAGAAAAATCTTCTGAGACTGAGTCGTGGGTCCTAGAATTTATTGTAACGTGACAGAATCTTCAATTTTTGAAATTGGACTCAATTTCACGGTTAATTTCCATTCGGTGCGTTTTTAGCGTGACCTAGACTACCGAGTAGTTTTCAGGGGTTTTCAGTGCAAATAACCTGTGATCGATTTTCTTCGAACCACAATGAACCCACTCGACACATTGGTGACTCTCGGTGGTCGTGAAAATCTAGAGCATTCAAATACGGACACAGGGTCCCAAAACGATAGAAAAATTAGTTTAGTGTCGATCGACGAAATTTTCCAATTTAGTGGTGTCACCCACGATTAGCCACACATCTCAGTCGAATAGACCTATCTTTGATCTCAAATCGATTTTATATTGTGCCGTAATGACCTCTAAAGATGAGCACGGTCGAGAAGCTGATTTCTGGTCGAATTCTCAAGTCTATTACATTAAAATTCCTTAATGGCTTCCCTGAATAGCCTAGTTATCTCAAGAGTGATTAGCTCTGAGAACAGCCCTATAAGCGCGTCGATGAAATGCCCGATTTATTCAATAGAAAACAGAATAAAAAATCTGGGATGTCACAATATATAAAAGCAAGAATATCAGAGTAGCGTAGCGGAAGAAATAGTTTTCTTCTTCCAAGAAAGAGAGTTATCTTTGAGTGAGTTATCTAGTTTGTGAGAGGTTCAGATCCACAAATTGAAGACCGTGAGAGATCCACCTATGGGTGAAGTTGTATCACATTATTTATCATAGTGGAAGTTTGAAGTGGACTACGGTCCCGTGATTTTTCCTTTCACCTTGAAGGGTTTTCCACGTTAAAAATTCCGGTGTTATTTACTATTCATCTTTAATGCTTTCATTCAATATTTTATCCTATTTAATTTTCACAGAAATAGTAGTGGGAAAACTTATCCGGCCTTCTCCACAAATATCGTTCTTTTTCAACAAGAACGTTCTTTTCTTTTTCCCAATAAGTGGTATCGAGCAAGGTTGCTCTATTTATTATTTTTCTGTGCATAATTAAATGGAGAAGATTTTGGGAACATGATAAAATTGATTGCATTCAATTATGCAATCTAGAAACCAAAGATGGAGGATCTGCTATACATTAAAGATCTTTGGAGGTCAATTGTGATACCGATGGAGTTACCAGTACCAACGTCCGAGGAGTCCGATCCTGTAGCAGAAGCCAAATTGGCATCGTCTTCTGGTGGCAAACCAACGACCATGTCTGAAAGCGATTGGATGGTGTTCAATCGAAAGTGTGCCACTGAAATCCGACAATGGATCGATAAGAGCATTTTTCAAAATTTTGCTAATGAACATGATGCTGGTGTTCTTTGGCAAAAATGAGAGAAAATGTACGCTGTGGCATCCTAAAATTTCATAGCGACCTTTAGATGCATTACGACCTATGGAAAAGTGATGGAAGTGCCATTGGATTATGTTATGACCTTTAGATCAATGAATTACAACAGAACAAGGCCGAACATTGAATGGACAATTATTTGGTTGGAATATATCCTATGTCCATGAGTGATTAAGGATTTGTATTAAAGGATAAATTGACAGGAAAATTTTTATTCTTGGCCATGTAATTTATAAGTTGGATTTTTATTTATTTATATTACAAAATTTTATGGCCATGTGAGTATTTGAGATTATGAAATTAAGTGGGGATTAAAGTAAATTGTTGAGAGCAACTATGGGCTTATTTAGTATTATTTTTGGGTCATTTAAAAAGTTGGATTTTTTGCCCAAGAGTGTTGGGCCCAAAATGGGCCAAGAGGCCCGGCCCATGAAGCCATAGGGCCATCGACCCAAGAAGGAGGGAGGAGCTGGATTTGCATGCCCCACGCCATTTGTCTTCATGGTGAGGACACTTGTCTTCCTCTTGGAGCCAAGTGTCAATCTTCATGCAAATCAAATAATTACCTAGCTAATCATGAAGGGGAAAGAAAGAGAGGGAGAGTGGGCAGATTGAGAGAGAGAATCCGAGAGAGAGTGTTCGTGCGAGCGAGAGAGTGAAGCCGAGAGAGAGAGAGAGGAAGAGGAGGTCCGTTCACCGCCGTTCGTTCGCTGCTTTGCCCGCTATTTTGTGGCTGTTTGTGCTTAAGTTTAAGGCAAGTGAAGTCCTAAAACCTACTCTTTGCATTGCTGTGTGTATGTGTAGTAGATGGTAAGTCTTGATTGTGGTAGATGGGATGAGATTTTGGAGCTTTGAAGGGAGATTCGTTGGTCATGCATGCTGATTTCGGAAAGACCAGTCCGACCGTCCGCAAGTTTGTGTGTTGCATGCGACTTTTTATTTGGAATTTCACTTTAAACTCTTCATTAAAGTTATAGAGAACATCTCAAAGTATAACATACTAAAATTTGAGATAAAATGGTTGAGTTTTGAGGGGTGAAACCCTCCCTCTACGAAAAGGCTAGATCTGAAACTGTTTCGTCGACCTCTTGGTGGTTTGTGTGTTGCATGTCACTTTTTACTAATAATTTCACTTCGACTTCCTCACGAAAGTTGTATAGAACATCCTGATGATTTACATACTCAAATTTGAGGTAAAACGAGTAAGTGTAGCCTGGTGAAATGATTTTCTTTTGAAGACGGTAGATCTGGAAGTATGGTACTGGACTCCTGAGACTTCGTGGACTAAATGGTGACTATCCTTTGAGAATCTCACCTCGATCCCTTAATGAAAGTTGTAGTGGACCTCTTGAAGCAAAACATATCAAAGTTTCAGAAGAAATGAAGAAATATAAGTAGGCAAAATCTCGATATTTCGGAGATAGCTAAACTGGACAGTTCGGTACTAGAAACAGGAACTTCGAACGCCTATAGTAAATTATCTAGGACGAATCTGGCCTAGATGTCTTCATGAAAAATCTACCTTAGTGTCTCAGCTATAACCTGATAAAATTTCATAATTTTTGGAGGTCATTCGGGTATTTTAATCTAAATATTTCAAGAACTGCGTAATCTGATTTCGTTTTTCTTTGAGAAAACCGGATCTGGAAAATATTACTTCAACCCAGTAAGACTCCGTGATTTTTATAAAATCATCTGGTCAAAATTTGATCATATGTTCTGAACGAAAGTTGTAGTTAATATTCTGAGGAATAACATACTGAAAAATTAGAAGAAATGGACATATATAAGTCGAAGAATCGAGTTTCTTTGAATGATGATAGTCTGGAAAAGATAAACCCGAAAAACAGGAAAGTAAATTGGTTTTAACTTTTAATCCGGAACGAATTTGACTTCGGCTTCTTCATGAAACTTGTATCTATAGATCTTATCTACAACGTGTCTAAATTTCAGAATTTTCTGAGCCCATTTGAGGGTTCAATTGAAGTTTTTTTCGAAACTGTGCATGGGTCATGTTAAAAACCCTTTTTAGTGATATATACGGATCTGTACGTATTCTGTGAAGCCTTGTTTGATATGGTGTTCTTCACAAAATGTGTTTCCTTAGATCTTATCTACAATGTGTTAAATTTTCAGAATTAATTTCCATCGTTTACTAATTTTCCAGAATTGTTCATAAATAGCACGCATTCTGTTTAAGCCGAAAAACTGTTCTATTTACAGGTTATTGATTTGCTATATAAATTGTGATACCTTGGATTCTCATTCGTGCAATGATGTGGTGACATTCATGCATATCATATGACATCAAAAGATTTATGAATTTTCATGAATTCAATGAAGTTTCTCAAAAACCATTGCATCAAATAATATTTTTTCCCAAGGCATATTATATGATTTTAAAGGGGTTGTTGTCAAATCATTGGCATTGTTGCATCAAATGTGAAATTAAAAATGAGATGTATGGGAATATGCATTGTGGTGATGAGAAGACCGTCGGAGGTGTGAGCCGACGATGCCCCGGAGTGTCGGGATGCCCGGAATGTGGGGGTGCCGGATGCCCGGTGGCCAAGTGGCGTAATTCCGGAGGGTCCTCGGGAGTTTCGAGATGCCTGGTGGTATACGGTACGTAATTCCAGAGGGGGAATCCTGGTGGTATGTCGGTACGTAATTCCGGAAGCCCGGAGGTTTGTGCCCGGGGGATGCCTCGTGATGCTAGTTGGGATGTGAGATGCCCGGAATGTGGGGGCCGGATGCCCGGTTGTATTTTGAATACATGCCCGGAGGTTCCTCGCGATGCCTGGTTGGGTGCGAGCGATGAATTGTGGGATGCAAACATTGGTCCCTGGAAAGAAAAACTGATGAGATCCTTGTGAAAGATAAGAATTGAAAATGAATCATGTGCATGGGTGTATGCATATGGCATGATGCATGATCAGCTTATGAAAATAATTGATGCTATTTGATATTGAAAATGCGATCATGAAGGCATGAATGGATCTCATGGTGATGTATGCTTGATAGCATGGATGATATGAATCATGGTGGTATATGCACGATGGCATGGTGAGATATGCATGACTGCATGGTGGTATATGCACATATGGCATGGATATGCATGAATGCTTAGTGATGAGTGCATGGTGATATATGCATGAATGCTTGATGATGAGTGCATGAAGATATATGCACATATGGTATGATGACATATGCATGGCTACAAGGTAAGTTATGCTTGAATGCATGAATGATATGTGCTTTGTATGATGCCTTGATTGTTCTGTTTGATGCATTGAGTAGTTTGGTGAATCTTTACTGCTGAGTGGTTGTACTCACCCCTTTTGGGGACCAACATTTCAGAATAGATAAGATACCCCTGCTGCCACTGCCACCAGTAGATGGATCAAGGGGTTGGACATGACCGCGAGGAGGAGGATAGCAAAGGAAGAAACTGTTGGACGCCAACACTGATCGATGGACATTAAGTATACGACTGTTGGAGGAGATGTCGGTCATCTTTTGAAGTATAGCCAAGTATAGAAAACTATGGCATTTTGATGTACCGATGAATGATGTCCATCTGGTTTAAGTAAATAAAAGTGTTCGGCTTTTACCTATAAATGTTTAGTTGGTGTGCATTGTTTTCTAAATATAGGGAAGGGAGTTGTTGGATATGCTTCCGTTATATGAATTGCGCAAGGGACCGATCTAAAAGAAAAAAAAATGTAAACCCCCAGGTTATATGGACCCGCTGCAATTGAAATGGTATCAGAGTGACGTGTTATTAGGGAAAGTGAAAGGCAAAGGGAACTGTGGCGACCCTAACGGATCGGGGGCCGTTCGAGGGGTGCCACATACGCAAGAACAACGGCGCAAAACAAGGCAATTCACATGCGGCGGCTCGTGAATCTGAAATACAAAGACGGGAGCAGTGTCTAGGAACACATGAGCGAGTTCCAAGGTGTAGTAGACCAACTCAACTCTATGAAGATGACATTAGATGATGAATTGCAGGCATTACTACTACTTAGCTCTTTGCCAAATAGCTGGGACACACTTATTGTGTTAGTCAGCAACTCGGCTCCCGACGACAAGGTTACCATGGACGTGGTAAAAGATAGAATGTTGAATGAAGAATCCCGGCGAAAAGAGAGTGGAGTCAACCCCAAGTCTGAGGCTCTTGTCATTAACCGATAAGAAAATCAAGAACGAAGAGGGAGAAGCAAAAGCCGAAACTTCCGGAATTAGCAACAAGGAAGGTCCCAATCCAACTTTAGACGAGACAAGAAGTGCCATCATTGTGGTAAATTGGGGCACTTCATCCGAGAATGCAAAAAGCTAAAGGTAGAAAAATCAAAAAGTCATAACATCAACAAAGCTAACGAAAACCAGACGAATGACGCTGTAAATATTGCATACGAGGTGATCATTATTCAAAGTGATGATTCCATTAATCTCGCATCCCAAGATTCAACATGGGTAGTTGATACTAGCGCATCCTACCATGTCACGGCTCGTCAAAATCTTTTCACATCTTACACCACTGGCGATTTTGGACTTGTAAAGATGGGAAACGAAGGTATGTCCAAAATTATTGGTATGGATAATATTTATTTGGAGACTAATGTTAGATGTAGGCTACTACTCAAAGATGTGAGACATGTTCCGGACATACGCCTCAATCTTATATCTGCCGGCAAGCTTGATGATGAAGGCTACATCAATTTCTTTAGTGATGGGAAATGGAAGCTCACTAAAGGTAATTTGGTGGTAGCCAAAGACTAACTCTCTCTATATCACACAATTCAAGCCGTGTAGAGGAGAAGTGAATGTAACCTTAAAATGAGTCACTACCAAGTTATGGCATAAGCGACTCGGACACATGAGTGAGAAAGGACTTAAGATTCTCACTAGAAAGCAACTCCTACCCGGAATGAAAGGTACACCGTTGAATACTTGTGTTGACTGCATTATAGGAAAACAACATAGAGTAGCATTTCTCAATTCCCCACCATCTAGAAAAGCTGAAATTTTAGATTTGATACATACTGATATATGCACAATGCAAACTAGGACACTTGGAGGCCACTCTAGAAAAGTGTGGGCATTTGCCTTGAAAACTAAAGATCAAGTGCAGGAAATCTTCAAGCAATTTCATATTAAGGTTGAAAGAGAAATAGGAAGGCAATTGAAGTGTGTATGCTCAGACAACGGTGGCGAATATCGAGGACCTTTTGAAGATTATTGCAAAAATCTTGGGATCAAACTAGAAAGATCCGTACCAAAAACACCTCAACACAACGGTGTCACGGAGCGGATAAATAGAACCATATGTGAAAAAATCATATGTATACCCTCCAATGCAAAGCTGCCAAACCACTTTTGGGGTGAGGCAATGAAGACGGCAGTTGATTTAATCAACCTATCACCTTCAGCTCCACTTAACGGTGATGTACCACAAAGTGTCTAGACTGGTAAAGATGCTTCTTATGGCCACTTGAAGGTGTTCGGCTGTAGAGCATTCGTTCACATTCCAAGAGATGAGAGATCAAAGCTTGATGGGAAATCAAAGCAATATATTTTTTTGGGGTATGCACATGAAGAATTCAGCTACAAACTCTGGGATCCCATTATCCGGAAAATAGTCAAAAGCAGGGACGTGGTATTTCTTGGAGATCAGACAATTGAGGACTTCGAGAAGCATGAGAAATCTCCATCAATAGACGAATACCCAATTGATCTTGACCCAGTCGCTCCTCCTATCGATTCTAATAACAAGCAAGCTGAATCTAGGATTGAAGGTAAGACTACTTCAACTGAACTTGAACCAATTATTGAACAGGTTCCATCAAAACCTCAATTGAGGAGATCAACTCGTGAACCACAATCTAGTCGTAGATATTCTCTCAATGAGTATGTGATGCTCACCAAAGGGGGAGAACTAGAGAACTACCAAGAAGCTGTATTCCACGAGCATAAAGATGAGTGGTTAAAAGCTATGCAAGAGGAGATGAAATCCTTAGACGAAAATCATACTTATGATTTAGTCAAGTTGCCACAAGGAACAAAAGCTCTAAAAAACAAGTAGGTGTTCAGACTAAAGACTGAAGAAGGTAACTCATGCCACAATACAAAGCAAGGTTGGTTGTGAAGGGATTCGCTCAGAAGAAAGATATCGACTTCGACAAAGTATTTTCTCCTATAGTTAAAATGTCCTCTATCCGAGTTGTCATTGGCTTGGCAACAAGCTTGAACTTGGAGGTTGAGCAACTTGACGTGAAGACTACGTTTTTACATGGAGATCTAAATGAGGAGATCTACATGGATCAATCGGAAGGTTTCAAAATCAAAGGCAAAGAAAACCTTGTGTGTAGACTAAGGAAGAGTCTTTACGGGCTCAAGCAGGCACCAAGACAGTGGTACAGAAAATTTGATTCCTTCATGGAAGAAAATAGATTCAACAAAACCACCACTAATCACCACGTGTTCGTCAAGAAATTTACTGATGGTAATTTCCTCATTCTTTTGCTTTATGTTGATGACATGCTAATTGTTGGCCAGGATAAAAGCAAGATCAACAACTTAAAGAAGGAATTAAGCAAGTCCTTTGAGATGAAGGATTTGGGACCCGCAAAGCAAATTCTTGGGATGGAAATCTTGCAAGACAGGTAGAATCGTAAACTCTAGTTATCTCAAGAACGGTATATTAATAAAGTTCTTGAAAGATTTAACATGAATAAATCCAAAGCAGTTTGTTCTCCACTTGCAAATCATTTCAAAATCGGCTTAGAACAGTGCCCAAAAAGTGAGACAGAAAAGAAGGAAATGGAAAAAGTTCTTTATGCATTGGCGGTTGGCAGTTTAATGTACGCGATGGTATGCACAAGGCTTGATATCGCCTATGCAGTTGGTGTGGTAAGCATATTTCTATCTATGGGCAGCTTTCAAATGAATATTCAAGTATCTTCGAGGTACTTCTAATAATTGTATATGCTTTGGCGATGGTAAAATTGTGTTAGAAAGTTTTTCAGATTCAGACATGGCAAGGGACGTGGACTCAAGAAAGTCCACATCGGGATACCTAATGACTTTTGAAGGGGGAGTAGTTTCATGGCAATCTCGACTACAAAAACATGTTGCCCTATCTAGTGCTGAAGCAGAGTATATTGCGATAACGGAAGCATGTAAAGAACTCTTGTGGATGAAGAAGTTTCTACAAGAATTCGGCCATAACCAAGAGGAGTATATCTTGTATTTAGTAAGTCAAAGTGCAATACACCTTAGCAAAAATGCAACTTTACACTCCAGATCCAAACACATTAATATCAGATATCATTGGATACGTGATGTGTTGGAAGAAAAAGCCCTACAGCTAAAGAAAATACACACTTACAACAACGGCTCATATATGATGACAAAATCTCTATCTACAGTGAAGATGCAAGCCTGTCGAACTTTTACAGGTTTGACACCTTCTCCAAATTGCTTGTGAGGGGGAGATTTGTTGAGTAGGTCACTCCCAATTGGAGAGGCCAACACAATTATGTATATATGTAGTTGAATATGTATGGTAGTGATGTGAAAAAGTAAAAAGAAAAAAAAAAGGAAAAAAAAATCAAAAGAGATCAGGAGATAAATCAACATGATCTTCCAAATCCAGAAAATCAAGGGAGATTGGGAAAGAAATCAAAGTGATCTTCTGAGATCTACAAAATCACGAGAGATTAGGAGATAAATCTACGTAAGTTTTCATATCGTACAATTCCAATTAGGATTGCATTTGCTCCTATAAATAGGAGTCCTCCTCAACGGAGAAGTATATACAAAAGCAAGAATATCATAGCAACGTAGCGAAAGAAACAGTTTTCTTCTTCCAAAAAAGAGAGTTATCTAGTTTGTGAGAGGTTCAAATCCACAAATTGAAGACAGTGAGAGATCCACCTATGGGTGAAGTTGTATCCCATTATTTATCATAGTGGAAGTTTGAAGTGGACTATGGTCCTGTGGGTTTTCCCTTCACCTTGAAGGGTTTTCCACGTTAAAAATTCTGGTGTTATTTATTATTTATCTTTACTGCTTTCATTCAATATTTTATCCTATTTGATTTTCACAGAAATAGTAGTGGGAAAAATTATCTGGGCCTTCTCCACAAAAATTGTTCTTTTTCAATAAGAACGTTCTTTTCTTTTTCCCAACATAGGACAGCATCATCCCCAATGTCGCAACTTCAATGCAACCTCCCACGGTCGGGATGTGTCTCGGCTCTAGACGATAGCTGTACATAGTACTTTCACAATGCAAGATTATTGCTTTGATGGAGCAAAGGAACGAGCAAGTGTGACACATTACAAAGGCTTTGAAACTTGCCCTCTCAGCAAAAATCGCCATTCCTCGATCTGGTCCGTCGTTGTTATACCCTCCAGGCATTGTGAAGGCCACGGTGAAGGTTACCGTGGCTATGAGCCCTACCACTAGTAGTTGATCGTCCATAATGCCCTTCTTTGACAAACTAAAATGATCTCGGTTGGCAATATTACTTCTTGTGGTTATAGACATAGATGGTTGACCCTGAACAAATTACTTGTCTAACCTCTTCTTACCGTATTCAATAAACCAGCCTTGAAAACCTAGGATTCCATGACATCTTTTCAACAGGTGATGAACTTCATTAGCTCTATAGTTGACCTAAAAATGTACAGAATATATCAATTAATGAGTGAGAGTTTCCCTCACTTTACACACTCAAAATCTATCTATAACAAACAAAACTCCCAACGAGTCCAAAAACAATGCGACGAATTCATTCAAATCATCTCTATTAGATCAAAATAAATGATAGATAACACCTGTAAATAGAGTTTCTTGGAGTAAACAATTACAGTTTCTGGTATGATATCCCAGTCCTGATTTATTCTCTATTTTTCCTTTTGTTTTCCTTTCCTCTTCTTTCTTTTTCCCCTTTATGTTATCACCCAATTTTTTAAGGATCCCAACCTTAAACGTTTTGCATTGTTTTCGAGATGACTAAGACAGACAATTGCTTTTGAACTAATTGAAGACCAGCTTGTCGCACGGATTTGAAACCTATTGAAATATTTTGTTCTGATGATATAATACGATCAAACAACATAATATTTACAAACGGACATGTGTTTATCAACCAAACAACCAAATTAACTAATATTAAAATTAGTGTACTAACTGATTTGTCTTAAACTATACCTTGTTATTTGGATATTTTGTCACTGGATAATTTTAACAAAGCAAAATATTCAAACTTGTTGGCTATTAATACGATATTTGGTTTTTTCATTTGATCGGATTGTAAGAGGGGCTTTAATATGTGGGAATGAGTTAGATGGTTAAAAAATATATGCATTTTTTTGGATCTATAAAGAATTCTATTTTTAAATACGACTTTTTAGCTACTGGCAAGGTAATTATTGTGTCAAATAAATTTTCTATATGACAATGCAAATTCCTGACTATGTTATAGACTACTAATAAAATTTTGAATACAACTTTTTAGCAGCAACCTTTTGTTATTTTTGCAATACTCATAAATACGGCTTACCCAATTTTTGCATATGTCTACAAATATTTTACATTTTACTTTCTCACTAGGTCGTTCTGACCACACATCCAATTTGTAGATATATTGGTATTTTGAAAAAAAAAAATAAGAAGATATGACCATACATATTTACTTAATAATAAACAAAAAATTAGGTACCAACTCATATATTGAAAGAACCATAAAGACTTCAAATAATGATTTTACGTTTATTGGCTATTATATAAAAGAAGATTTTAATTAGTAAGCTATGTGAATTGATGTTGATATTTTGTTGTGGGAAAATGATAGAGAAAGCCTTTGTACTTTTTTTGCAAGTAGTAATAGTTAGTTTGCTAACAAATATTAAGTGAAGTGGGAGTGAGCGAAGTTTTGTGATAATGTGGCTCAACCACAATGTTCAAATCCACCTAATTTTCTTATTTATCTATTATAAGATATGACGTGTGAAATCACTTCACTCTGACCCCCTTGAGCCCTTATTTCATATGTGTCACACTCAATAAAGAAATCTATGCTACTATTTGCTACGAAAATTGAAAATATACTCAATATGCTTAAACACTTGAATAAGCAAAACAAAAGTTGACGCAAAAAGACTTCAATTGGGTAGTTTGTTTGCACCTGAAATGAGCATCACTTGGGCCACAGTTTCTAAACGATACTAAAGAAACTACTCTACGAGTGAACAAATCTGGATCTATAATGTTCAAGCAAGCATACCTCATTATGGGCAGAAAATAATATCAAGAGCAGTGAAATGATCCTTATTTTTGGCCAAACGGTCCACCCTCTTGTCTCGTGCAAGTATGTATATGATATTGTATTTTTTATGAAGTGCAGCCAAATGCAAAGCTGTGTTTCCATCGTTGTCTTGTTCGTTGATAAGATCCACCATGTTTGGCATCCCTAGTATGTACTTGACTACATTCCATCGTCCACCAATAACGGCTGCATGAAGAGATGATTGCCCTTTGGTGTTTATCATGTCACAAGCATCAGGACAGGATCTAACAAGCTCGTCAATGATATTGACACAGCTTTGAAATGCTGCAAGGTGAAGAGCTGATTGTTAGACAAAATAATTCATATGCGGAAGCCAGGATCGTTTATAAACAAACCTCCAGCCATTGTTCTTGTTCTCGTTCGTTTGAAAAACCTGAAAATACAAAGAAAATTAGGTACACGCTACTAACCCAATTCACTCTCGTACTGATGGTGTATTCCAAATGAGAGAGTTTGAGTTAGACCTTGTAGTTTCCCGTTAGAATGAACGATCGTTCCTTTATACACCGTCTTCCATCAAGACGGTTACCAAATGGGCGGTTGTCAAGAAAAAGTACGTATGTGGAAAAATTGCATGTTGAATAACCGCCACTTTAAAGAGAAAATGCGGGTCCAAAATATGGGATCATAAAAATAAAATAAATAACATTCTCCCACTTGATCCCATCATTTTCATCATACGAATTATCCAATTAATTCCATGAAAACTTTATGCTTAAAGAAAAGAAACAAAACACATGGATCATGGCGACATGTCCTCTAAGAGTGAGTAATATCTACCATGTATCACAATGCATCTTATTTCTTTAATGTCAGCCTATATGTGACAACACATCTTAATGAAATAAACCCTATGTTTATTCCAGAACCAAGGTTAAATGTTATTCTCATAAACGACATAATGTGTACACCAAAATTGAGAATCAACATTACAACTGAATAAGAGTTTCATACAACAGAAATCGTCCATATGACGACAAATTACAATATGAGACCTACTCCCATACTAGTCACATGATCCTTATACTTCATTGGTGGCATGCCTTTAGTTAAAGGATCAGCTATCATCAATTCAGTGCTAACGTGTTCAATGACCACTTTATTCTCCTTAACACGTTCCCTTATGGCTAAATACTTAATGTCGATATGCTTACTTCGACTGCCACTTTTGGCATTTTTAGCCATAAAAACCGCAGCTGAATTGTCACAATACATTCTTAATGGCCTAGAAATTGAATCAAATATTCTAAGCCCAAAAATGAAACTCTTTAACCATACACCATGTGAGGTAGTCTCAAAACAAGAAACGAACTCAGCCTCCATAGTGGAAGTAGCAGTTAAAGTCTGCTTGGCACTTCTCCATGACACGGCTCCGCCAGCTAACATAAAAATGTATCCAGATGTTGATTTCGTGAATCAACGCAGCCCGCGAAGTCCACATCCAAATAACCGACTATTTCCAGGTTGTCAGTTCGTCTATACATAAGCATGTAGTCTTTGGTACCTTGAAGGTATCTCATAACTTTCTTTGCAGCTCTCCAGTGGTCTAAACCGGATTACTCGATATCTTCCCAACATTCCCACAACAAAAGCGATGTCAGGTCGAGTGCAAACCTGAGCATAAATCAAGCTTCCGACAGCAGAAGCATATGGAATGTTGTACATTTGTTCCCTTTCTAGATCGGTCTTCGGGCATTGGTTCAAATTGAACCTGTCACCCTTCACAATGGGTGCTATACTTGGTGAACAATCTTTCATCCGAAATCTCTCTAATACCTTATTAATATATGTTTCTTGAGATAGTCCTAAAATTCCTTGAGATCTATCTCTATGGATCTTAATGCCAATGACATAAGATGCCTCACCCATATCCTTCATATCAAAACTCTTAGAGAGAAATTGTTTCACCTCATGTAGCAACCCATTATCATTGATTGCAAGTAATATATCATCCACATACAGCACAAAGAAACAAATTTTACTCCCACTGACCTTCTGGTATATACATTGATCCATGACATTCTCTACAAAACCGAATGAAGAGACGACATCATGGAACCTCAAGTACCATTGGCAGGATGCTTGTTTCAGGCCATATATAGATTTCTTAAGCTTGCACATCAAATGCTCACATTTACTAGAGAGGAATCCTTCAGGTTGTTTCACATAAACCTCCTCATCTAGTTCTCCATTGAGAAACGCCATTTTCACATCCATCTGATGTAATCCCACATCAAAATGGGCAACCAATGCCAAAACAATACGAAGAGAATCTTTCTTAGATACAAGAGAAAAAGTCTCCATGTAATCGATTCCTTCCTTTTGAGTGAATCCTTTGGCAACGAGTCTAGCTTTATATCTTTCAATGTTACCCAATGAATCCTTCTTAGTTCCATTTACAACCAATGGCCTTCGCACCATCAGGTAACTCAACCAAATCCCAGACTTCGTTAGCTGCCATAGAACTCATCTCATCCTTCATGGCATTGTACCACAAATTGGATTTATCACTATCCATGGCTTGTGAAAACGTTTCGGATCGTTCTCAGCTCCAATATTGTAGTCGACTCTTGTAAATACACAATATAATCACTAGGAATTGCCAATTTCCTTATTCTAGCAGATCTTCTTAATGTTGCATCAACACTGGCGTCGAGGAGCGTGTTGCTCAACCGGTTGTTCAACGGTTTACGGTAATTGCTGAACAATTGGATCTCTTGGATCAATATCGCAGGTTTGTGGAATTTCACGATTGGTTATTCAATAGCCGGTTGAACTGAAGGGGCATCATGAACAACAATCAACCTTAAACTTGAGATGGAACGTTGAGCGTCTGTATGATCTTTCTTAGAATCAAGGTTCTTCGATCGATCGCTCCCACTAATCAAGTCATTTTCAAGAAATTTAGCATTTCTTAATTCCACAATCCTAGTGGTGTGAGATGGACAATAAAACCTGTATCCCTTAGACCTTTTGGCATATCCAATGAAATACCCACTTATGGTCCTTAGGTCCAACTTCTTTTCTTGTGGATTGTAAACTCTCACTTTAGACGGGCATCCCCAAACGCGTACATGTTGCAAACTTGGTTTCCAACCTTTAAATAACTCAAAAGGTGTCTTTGGGACAGCCTTGGTCGGAACTCGGTTTAATATGTACACTACCGTCTTAAAACAAAGCCACTATTGAGAACTAGTCTGCATGTCTCAATAGCTTCCACATGCGAACGCATCTTGTTTCCTGAATAGATGCTTTGTTCACTTCCCACTGGCTTCCTGTGGTTTTGAAAACCCTGTAAGGAATTCGAAATGTGGATTGTAGATCCAGAATCAATCCACCAAGTATTGTGACTTACATCAGTCATATTAGATTCATAACAAACACAAGAGATTGAATTACCTTTCTTCTCAAGTCAGGCCTTAAATCTGACACAATCCTTCCTTATATGCCCCTTCTGTTTACAGAAGAAATATTTGGATTGTTTCTTAATGTCAGCTTGGGGAGGTATTTTACCTTTTCCCTCATGCTTGCCATGGCCCTTATTCTTTCCTTGTGGTGTTGCCAAATGAGCACTTTCTCCCAATTCCAAAATCAATCTTTCTTCCTTTTGAACACACATGGTCATGAGCTCATTAATTGACCATTTATTCTTATGTGTGTTGTAAGAGATCTTGAAAGGTGCATACTGTTGCAGGAGAGTGTTCAGAACATAATACACAATAAAGGATTCAAATATCTCAACCTCAAGGTTCTTAAGCTGAGCTACAATATCCTCATTTGCATGATGTGTTCACGCACACCTTTAACACTAGTGAGCTTCATTGATGAAAACTTCATAATTAGGGTCATGGCATGCGCCATTTCAAAACTCTTGAACTGCGCATCTATAGCCTCCAATAAGGCCTTAGCATTGCTATGTTGAGCAACCGAACCACGAATACTAGGAGATATTTTAGCCCTTATAAACATAGCACAAACGCGGTTAGACCGCTCCCATTGGTTATAAAGGGTTATCTCAAATTTAACGGTGCTCGAATCGGTAGGAGCAGTAGTTCGTCTTTCCTTATAGCATAGTCAATGTCCAACCACCCCAATTGAAGAAGAATTGACTCCTTCCAAACTTTATAGTTCTCACCATTCAGTATGGGAACATCAAACTTAAATTCAGAGAAATTCACAGGTTCTAAAGCTGCATATCAAATAATCATGTTTATGTCACAAAATTTGAGGCATAATATACATAAATCATGTTTTACCAATGTAAACATGTCACGAATATGAATCACATAACATAAAAACTGCCTATGGGCTAAGTTTTTAATTTAAATAAATTCATAATTACTTCATGAAGAAACTACCATATTATATACATTTCTTAATCCCTGTGGGTAAATTAAGAAAATAATATGATATTTCATCCTAATTAATCATATTAATATAATGAAAATTCTTGTGGGATAAAATTCATCATATTAATATAATTAATTACAATCAATGTCCATTTCTAAATATGATTTGGAGGCTCTTAATATATAATTTAATTAATTAAAGATGCTGTGGCCACTCTTTAATTAATTAATTATATGGATCATTAGACATTTAAATTTCATGCATAAAATATTTATAAAAAAATGCATGAAATGACATAATAATTAATAAATGTGCCAAGGGCAGAACAGTAAATAAATTGGCCAAGGGCGGCATGCAAAAACATGAAAAGTTTGGGGCAAAAAAGTAAAAACAGCCGCGGGTGGCGAGACGACAGGCGCGTGCCATGCACGCGCGCGTCCAGCGCATAGGCATGTGCCGAGCACGCGCCCCGTCCACCGCTCACACGCCTGCAACTGCCGCGAGCAGTTCCGCGTGCGTGGAGGCACGTGGCGCGTGGGTTCCACGCGCCTGCAACTGCAGCGCGCGCATGCACCCCACACGCCTTCTTCCCCACGCAACGAAGCCATTTCCGCCGGTTTTTTGCCATTTTCAGCCGCGATTTCACCACAGTTTCTTCTCCGGCAGCCCATCTAAGACCGAAATAAATTATGGGTTTTGAAGAGCATGCCAGCACGACCACATAGGTCCAAGTTTCGGTGAAAATGACCAAGAAATTGGCCTCAAATCAAACGAAAAACTCCAATAATGCAAATCCTTAACCACCATGACTTCCGCCGCGCGATTAGCCTCCGGCAAACACCGACATACGGAAAAACTCATGGCTAATGTTCCCCATGGCAGTGCGACCGTATGGGTATGAAATCAAGAGGTGGGTCACCGAATTTTTGCCCGGAATTGGCGAGTTTCTCTTGGCCTCAAAATCCCGAGTTACTGTTCATGTTCAAAAATGCCCGAAAATACACCAAAAATTCGAGAAAAACAAGGCAGAGGCAATAAACATGCTCTGATACCAAATGTTAAACAAAATAATTCATATGCAGAAGCCAGGATCATTTATAGACAAACCTCCAGCTATTGTTCTTGTTCTCGTTCTCGTTCGTCTGAAAAACCTGAAAATACAAAGAAAATTGGGCACACACTACTAACCCAATTCACTCTCGTACTGATGGTGTATTCCAAATGAGAGAGTTTGAGTTAGACCTTGTAGTTTCCCGTTAGAATAAACGATCATTCCTTTATACACCGTCTTCCATCAAGGCGGTTACCAAATGGGCGGTTGTCACGAAAAGGTACGTATGTGGAAAAACTGCATGTTGAATAACTGCCACTTTAAAGAGAAAATGCGGGTCTAAAATGTGGGATCATAAAAATAAAATAAATAACACTAATTCCCCGGCTTTGTCTAAGTTGTATGCCACGAAGTATCGTGTTGCAGGAGTAGTCGGACTGCTTCGACTTTGCCCAAGTAAGCAACGTAATGAAGAGGGGTCCACCCCAAATCATCTCTTTCTTTGATCGCTTCTGGCCTCTTCTCCATGATTTTCTCCCAACCTTTGCCAATAAAATAGGAAAATGTCATGATTTAGTCTATTTATAGCATCTAGACATAGACACCAAAGTTGCATTTCATCCTGTTAAGGTTTCCCCATTTTCTATACTAGGAAGGAATATGTCATGGTAATCTGAAGTTTTTTCAGTTGATCTTGTGTAACACTTGTAGAACCTTATTGCCTTCAATCTAGCATAATGCAGAAATTCGTAGAGTTTATTATAACATCCCAGATTTTCGATCCTATTTTCTACTGAATAAATCAGACATTTCATTGACGCGCCTATAGGGCTGTTCTCAGAGCTTATCACTCTCGAGATAACTAAACTATCTAGGGAAGCTATTAAGGACTTTAAGGCAAATAGACTTGAGAATTCGACCAGGAATCGGCTTCTCGACCGCGCTCATCTTTAGAGGCCATTACGGCATAGTTAAAAATCGATTTGAGATTAGAGATAGGTCTGTTCAACTGAGATGTGTGGCTAATCGTGGGTGACACCACTAAATTGGAAAATTCTCGTCGACCAGCACTAGACTGAATTTCTTATTGTTTTGGTACCCTGTGTTCGTATTTGAATCATCGAGATCTTCACAACAATCGAGAGTCACCAATGTTTCGAGTGGGTTCATAGTGACTCGAAGAAAATCGACCACAGGTCATTTGTCCTAAAATGTTCTGAAAACTACCCGGTAGCCTAGGTCACGCTAAACGCATTGAATGGAATTTAACCGCCAATTCAAGTTCGATTTCAGAAATTAAAGTTCATGTCATGTCACAATAAATTATAGGAGTGTTGACTCAGTCTCAGAAGATTTTTCTGACAACCGAGACTTTTTGGGAAAAAAGTCGTCGCAGGACCGTTTTTATGCAGTAAAAGCCGGGGATTGTTTTTTATGACAAAATTGGAAAGCATGATAGATATATGGGTGAGGAAAAATGCCGAGTTGATCGATGGATGACCAATTGAATTTATTGAAGCCAATTGAGATTTAATCAAGTGAGGAATGGTGTCCAATTGAGAGAGTTGAGTGCCAAATTCGTAGCTCCCCTTCCCCTAGCATTTTTGAACCATTTGAGAGGTTGTGAGAGGTGTGTTGGTGGCCAATTGACAGACAAGGGTTGCTGGCTTCTTGGACAAGCTTGAGGGGGCACAAAATATTGGAAAAACTTGGCATGTGACCCCCAAAACCCCATGTGACCCCAAAACCCCATCCATTCACTCTCTCTCCCTCACCCCCTCTTGGCCATCCAAACTCCTCCTTCTCTCCCTCCATTTGTGCGACACCAACAAGCCAAGGAAGAGGATAGTAGCCGTCGTCGCCTAGACGCCACCGCCACCGCATCGCTCGCCGCCATTCGCCGTGCTCGTTGCCCGCGCCAGCCCCGCGCGCCAGCTCTCCTTGGTTGCCTTCCTCTCACCTCCCAGCAGCTATTTCGGGCCTGTTGCAGCTCACCCAGGGCTGTCCTGAGCCCATTTAACCCCCGTGAGTCCTCCTCTATGCCTGGTTTGGCCTATTCCTTCTTTCCCGAGCAATTCCCGCCTAAACAGAGTTGTTTTCCTTACATTTCCAGCCCATAATAGAAGCTTTTTTAGTGGATATTTCAGCACCTTTGGAGCTCGTTTTGAGGTGCAAGTGGGCCCCGAACCCTAGGCCCGCTTTGGAGTAAAACGTCCCCCGCAATGTTCCCTACGTTTCAATCCGAGCGGATTGTTAAACGGGTGAGTTTAGCTCACTAATCCTTGCTTAGTTTACGAATTATGCTTAAGGGTTGATTAGTGTTAATTAAGTATGATTAGGTGGTTAGATTAGATTAGATTAGATTAGTGAATATTAGTTAATCTCAATGCATGTTAGACAATTGGTTAGTGTAGTTAGTAAGGAAATAGGTCCTAGTATTTATTGAACGAGTCTCGGGAATATTCTGGGTTCGTTTCGACTTCCAATTAGGCATTACGGGTCTAAATTGGATTTATTGCAATTATTTAATAATTTTTGTAATTATTTAATTAATTAATTATTTTCCGGAAATTACGCAGGGATAGTCAACGACTGAAATTTTATGCTGAATATTGTGGTGCAGTTCGTTTATTTATTTGAGCGTTAAATCGTGCTGAATTGATTTAAATATGATTTTAGGATTTTATTCCTAAATTAATTAATTTTGGTAATTAAGGAGAAAATTACTGGACGTCGGTTTACAACGTCAAAAATATGTAATGGGCTGTTGAAACTGGTGGGTTGTTCAAAAAGTGAAATTAGTATATTTTGGCTAAGGCCGACCGTGTACCCACGCGGACATTTTTATCGGGAATAATAAAAATGGTGAATTGATTAAATGATCAATTATTAGCATACTATAAAAGTATGGTGGTAGCTTCTGGCGAACATATATTATTTATCAGCATACTATAAAAGTATGGTTGGCAGCTTCTAGCAAGCATATATTATTTATCAGCATACTATAAAAGTATGACTGGCAGCTTCTAGTGAACATATATAATTATCAGCATATTAGGAAAATATGTCTGGCAGCTTTTGGCGAGCATATATAATTATCAGCATACTAGGGAAGTATGTTCGGCAACTTTTGACGAGCATATATAATATACTATATCATAAATTAAGGCAGCTTCTGGCGAGCATATATATATAGTTTATCATCTCAGTAATTGAGGCAGTTTAGAGCTATACTACCTATTATCGGCTTATAATAAGCAGTCCTGGGTATGATCGGACTTATAGGTAGTATTGATTGAAATGGCCGGGGAATGGTCATCGTTGACATGTAATCAACTAGGTCGATTGATCAATGATTTGATCTGATGCGGTGAATTGATGTGATTCCTATATATCTTATATTTACCGACTTGCAGGAAGGAATTGAGGCCAAGGTAAGTCCTCTGACCCGTGTGTGCATGGCAGCCCATAGTGTATTGGTTTACTAATTGGGTCTTAGGGGGTAGAACTCGCTGAGACGTAGTCTCAACCATTTCAGGCCCCTAGATGGCAGCACCTCCACCTCCTCGTCATCCCATGCATTTTGACATTTATGAAGAGATTAGCGAGGTTGCGTACCACTTCCCGATACACCCCCACCCAGAAGGGTTAGAGTATGTGTTGATAGAGTCTAAGGTTTGGGTTGATGTGAATAGAATCGACCTGGTACCCCACGAGTATCGATCATGGTATCATCACTACCATGACGAGAGAAGAGAATGTCCCATCCCAGAAGGTGATGTGCCTTTGTACGTTCTGAAGGCAGCATTCGGGCTAGGGACGGCAGACCCTAAGGATGGGTCGGTAGTAGATGCCAAGGATCCCAAGCTTGAGGGCGATCCCAAGTCTCCAGCATACTCAGTCAAGGGTGCTAACTGGAGTGAAGAGGAAGGGGAAATCGTTGAACAGAATGAGCCGTGGGAGGAAGAAGACGAGGAGCTTGAGATGGAATTTGATGAGGTGGAGCCCGAGGATGACCCTGAAGAAGAAGAGGGAGAATAAGAAGACGAACCTGAAGAGGAACCGGAGGATCTAGAGGAGGATCCAGAGTATGATCCGGATGAGGACTGAGATCCCATCCTGTTTGCAAACCTGGGTTGGGAACTAATGTGTGATAGTTCAACCTTTGTTGAATAGTATTGTAATATATGCTATGTGGTTTGCTTGTATAAAAGTGTAGTTGTGGTTTTTCAGTAGTGAAAAATATAGCCCTACTTTTCTATCCCATTGTTTTATTGTCTAGGGATTTTATTATATGCTTCCGCATGCGTATTAAAATTAAAGGGATCGGCGATGCGTCCTAGAACGTCGTTATTTAATCGACCAGGTGAAGAATGGGCACGCATTCGAGGATTAGGGCGTGACATTTATCATTTGAAAAATGAAATTGTTAGAAATTCGTTAAGTAGTTTGAGAAGAAGCTTCTCATATTTTCAGCAAGGCATCTACACTGACAAGGCTAAAATAAAAGACTAAGATTTTTTACTCAATGCCAATCATTTTATGGAAAATATCCTGCCCGACTCAATTTTATGAGAGAATTTAGATAATGTAAGAGGACTAGCACCTTCTACATTTTCAAAAGTAAAATCATTGCATCCCTTTGCTTTCAAGTCGTCATAATTTGCCCTCGAGGGCTAGGAAATTGAGCATGTATACCCTGATCTTTTGGAAATGTATTGCAATGTGCCCAGTCATCATTTGCAAACCTCAAAAGCAGTATATTTCAGAAAAATGTAAGAGAACTATATCTAGAAAAACGTGTAGAAAGAAATCACCAGTGAGAAAGACTATTACCAACACTATTATCAAAATAGTGATTTTTCCGCATGGATGCATAATCTAAAATTGATACTATTTTTTTGGTCCGCATTCCTAGAGAAGACGAATCAGTTTAAACTTATTTAATAGTCAATGAATAAAACAATAAAGAGAATGCAATGAGATAACAACTCAAGTCTTTTCAAAACATAAACCTCGTATATAATATCAAGAGGCATGTCCTTGGGAAAAAGTGTATAACCTTTCACCAAAACAAATGGAATAGCATATAAATAACTTTTGAATTTACTATTATATTTATTGAAAGCTAGGATGAATGGCGGCCCTCGTCGCTGAGACCATCACTCTCGTCTAAGAGAAGCCCTTGCACAAGAGAGAACTTCCATTATTTTTTTCTTTTAACTGGGCTTAGTATCTTGCGATGCTATTTTAGCGTGTAGAGCTGTCAAACCCTTAGGGCCCTTATGAGAGGATGACAAGGAGAAAGTACCCAAAATTAACTCAATAATACGAGAAAGTCCTCGATCTGCTGCAAGATAAAGCGGGGACTCATTAACGCTGTTAGTAATATCACATAGTTGAGGATCTTCTCCAATCAGCAACTCTACCACCAAATCATGGCCTCCTCTTATTGCATAGTGCAACACGGTATCCTTATGTAAATTCTGCTTCCGAAGTAGCTCTTTGCATGCGTCAACTTGTCCGTTCTCAACGACCCAATCAAGTGATTTTGACAAACCAGTGAACATTCGAACCACTTCGTAGCTTCCCACTTTAGCGGCGACAGTAAGGGAGTGTCTGCTTTATAGTTACCCCTCCAAAGAAGGGATGGTCCTGATGACATTGAAGAAGATGTTCAATGAAATTTACCTGTTTGTATTGAGCCGCAAGATGAAAAATGTCGTTCTCCTTTGGTGTTGTTTGGTGGAAAAGGTCCTCTCCGTTTCTCGAAATTATTGTGATCAGGGAATCAAAGTCTTTTGCAACCTCGTACACTTTAGGATGCATTCTTGCTCTTTGTTTATTGTTTACTCCATAGAGTAGTTGTACGAGAACTTATCAATATAAGCAATGAGTTTAAAGGAAGGAACTTCTTTGAGCTTTATAAGAGGAATTGACTAAAAGAAGAAGGTTGGGGTGGAAATGTTTTTAAGCTTCTCAAGAGCACCCAAAAGGATACTATTATATGTGTATCTACAAAATGTGAATATATCAGGCTTGTTCCTATGAAATTTTTGTTCTCTCAAGAGCAAATTTATAACAACGAAATGGTGGAATCAAGACAAGTTTGAAAAACAAAAAAAGAATCGACGTCTAGGTAGAAATGTGGTCTTCTCTAGGTAGGTAGCAAAGATAACCTACTTAGTTAATCTTTAGCCAAGTGAATATTCTAATGAACCTTCAAGGATGGTGCCATCAAGATAGGAAAATCCTAACGAATCCACATTTAACGGTTGGCATTTATACAATTACTTGACTTGATCAGCTACTATCATCCAAAGATAGATAATTTGTGACATCCCAGATTTTCAGCCATGTTTTCTACTGAATAAATAAGGCATTTCATCGACATGTCTATAGGGCTGTTCTTAGAGCTGATCACTCTCGAGATAACTAGACTATCCAGAGAAGCCATTTAGGAATTTTAATGCAATAGACTTAAGAATTCGACCAGGAATCAACTTCTCGACCGTGCTCATCTTTAGAGGCCATTACGGCACAGTATAAAATCAATTTGAAAACAGAGATAGATTGATTCGACTGAGATGTGTGGTTGATCGTGGGTGACACCACTAAATTGGAAAATTCCCGTCGATCAACCCTAGACCGATTCTTGTCGTTTTGGTACCCTGTGTTCGTATTTGAATTCTCGAGATTTGCACGACAATCGAGAGTCGCCAATGTGTCGAGTGGGTTCATAGTGACTCGAAGAAAACCGACCACGGGTCATTTGCACTAAAAATCTCCGAAAACTACCCAGTAACCTAGGTCACGCTAAAAATGCGCCGAATGAAAATTAACCGTGAATTCAAATCCGATTTCAGAAATTGAAGATCATGTCATGTCACAATAAATTCTAGGAACATCGACTTAGTCTCAGAAGATTTTTCTGCTACCCGAGACTTTTTGGGAAAAAAGTCGGCATAGGACCCTTTTTGTGCAGAAAATGCCGGGGATCATTTTTAGTCGCAAAATTGGGAAACAAGGTGGATCCATAGGTGAGGAAAAATGTCAATTGGAGTATTGAGGTGTCGATCGAATTTATAAAGGCCATGCAGATTGAGTTGAAGAGGAAATGGTGTCCAATTGGTGGGAAAATGCAAACAATTTCGTGTGCCCTTTCCCCTAGCCATTTGGACCATTTCAAAGTGTCCATGGAGAGCCTTGGTGGCTATTTGACAGCCAAGGGGGTGTGTGTGGCCATGGATGGTCCAAGGGGACAAAGACTAGGAAAAACAAGGCATGTGGAGCCCTTGTCTCCCCACGTCCTTTTCATCCCCCTCTCTCCTCCCTTGGCTGGCCAAACCCCTCACTCTTCCCTCCTCCCAGCTTGTTCAACCACCTTAGCCACCGAAGAAGCTTTCAGCACGCCGCCAAACCGCTTGGATCGCCGTCGCACGCCGCCGTCGTCGCTCGCAGCCACCGCTTGCCCACTGCTCAGCCGCGCACGTCCGCCTCCCTCACGTCGTCCCAGCCACCGTGCAGTGACCTAAGAAGCCGCCGTGAGTCCCTCCGGCCACCGTAGGCCCCCGTCCGACCGCCCCTTACCTCGTCGAACCACCGCCTGCCCTTCCCCAAGCCTTGCCGTCCGTTTCAACTTGTTTTCTTCTATTTTTGCAGCCAAAACAGAAGGTTTTTTTGTGGGTTTCCAGTAGGGTGTCGGGCCCGTTTTGAGGTGTTTCTAGGCCTCGATTAGGCCAACTTTAAAGAAAAGCGACCCCTCCGACGTTCCCAACGTTTCGTTCCAAATGGATTGTTAAACGAGTGAGTTTTGCTCACTAATCCTTTATTAGTATGTTAATGATGCTCAAGGGTTGATTAGATTTAATTAAGTGCAATTAGGTGGATATATTAGATTAGAGTAATTAAATTAGAGACTTATCAATGCATGTTAGGCAAATGGTTAGTGCTATTCGCTAGTGAATAGTCTCTATTATTTATTGAACGAGTCTCGAAAATTTTTCGGGTCCATTGCGGCGTCCAATTAGGCATTACGGGCCTAAATTGGATTTATTGCATTTATTTAATAATTTTCGTAATTATTTATTTATTTATTTATTTTCCGGAAATTAGGCTGGGATAGCCGACCACCGAAAATTTATGATGATTATCGTGGTGCATTCTGTTTATTTATTTAAGTGTTAAATCGGGCTGAATTGATTTAATTATGATTTTAGGATTTTATTCCTAAATTTATCAATTTTGATAATTGATTGAGAAATAGCCGGGTGTCGATTTACAGCACCAAAATATTTGGTGGACTATATTTAAAGTAGCGAGAATTGCGAGAGTGAATTAATTATATTTTTGGCTAAGACAAATCTGGTACTATTTTATCAGGTAGGATAAAATGTGAGAAAGAATGTCATACTACGTCGACTCAATGGCTAAGGATGTTATCTCGGAGAAAGACGTCATATTTTATTGGTTCAGAGATTCGATATATCACATTGGAGAAAGCACGTGGGCTCGGTGACTAAGTATGTCAACCTGGAGAATGCACGTGGGCTCGGTGATTAGGCAGGTCATCTTGGAGAAGGCACGTGGGCTCGATGACTAAGTACATTAACCTGGAGAATGCACGTTGGCTCGATGATTAGATATACCATCTTGGAGAATGCACGTGGGCTCAATGAATAGATATACTATCTTGGAGAGTAGATGATATTGAATGTACCGACCAGGGAAAGGTCGTGGTGACATGTAATTGACTAAATCGATTGATCAATAATTCGATATGAGTGATGTGATGTGATGTGATGTGATCGTGTATATTTGATATATATACTGACTTGTAGGAAGGAACTGAAGCAAAGTAAGTCATCTGACTCATGTTGTGCTTAGACAGCCTCTAAAGTATATTGGCTTCCTAGTCGAGTCTTAGGGGATAGAACTCACCGAGACGTCTCACTGATTATTGTATAACCATTTTCAGGTCCTTAGATGGTGTTGGTGAAGGACCAGAGGCCCGAAGAGTAGAAAGTGAAGCCTTAAGAAATGACAGTCTTGCCTGACTAGCTAATCATAAGACAAGCCTCTTTTGATGGAAGCTGATTCCTTTCTACAGACTTCGTTTTAGGAACTTGTGGTTTAGAACTCGACTTAACAAATCGACTTATATATATTTGCACTATGATTTGCAATGTATATAAGTGTGGTTGTTTTCAGATTTGAAATTTGAAATCCTACTTTCCTATCCCATTGCTTTATTGTCTGGGCATTTTATATGCTTCCGCATGTGTATTAAAATGAAAGGGTCGGCGATGCGTCATGGGACGTCGCTATTTAATTGAACAAGGTGAGGGATGGGTGCGTGCCCAAGGATTGGGGCGTGACATAATTGATGTACAATGTCACTCTCTCTACAGGTCCTAAGACAAAAGTGGTCAAAAGTGAAATCAAAGTTCAAGTACAAGTAATGTCTTTGAGCTTATCAAGATGGCTTGACTAACAGATGGACGTTAGAAAGGAAATTTCTTTGAACTTTTCAATAAAACTTTTTTGAACTTTCAACCAGACTAAAGCAAAGATATTATTTGGGAGGACATTTCTTGAAACGTGTCAAAGGAATCTACTAAAGAGAGGTTATTGAGAGGAACTTTCTTTGAATTTGTCAACAGGACAGGATCAAAAGGAGGATGTTAGGGAGCAAATTCAATTGAGTTTCTTAAAGGAATCGAAAAAGAGACTGTCATGTGCATATGAATGATCTATCAATGGTTTAGATAAAATATGAACTTATGAGATTTAAGAATAGTCTCTACAAAACCAAATCGGTCTGTTTCTATGAATTTGCCGTTCTCCCGCACGCAAATATAGTAAGAAAGTAGGCAAATATTGCTGAACGTAAGATGGACAAGTACGAAAAAACAAAAGGAATCAACAGCCCCGTCTCTCCTGCAGTTTCTTATTTTATTTTGATTTTTGTCCCATCTGCTCTTCCACTTTTGAGTTGTCTTAATTGAGTCAATCAAAAGCAAAACCGTTGCACATCCACGATTTTTCTTGGAATATCATAACTTTAGACTTTTATGCCTTACCCCCGGAAAGTACGTAGCAATGAGAACCATCTTCGATAGTTCTTTAGCCAAGTCAACATTCTCCGGAACCTTCAAGGATGGTGTCATCTAGATTGGGAAATTCCAACGAATCAATATTCAATGGCTAACATTTATCCAACTAGATGAATTCATCGATTATTGTCATACATAGATAAACAAATAATGGTGCATTGTACAATATTGTACTATTAGTGTGGCATCCTGATAGCGCCACTTTCTACGTTCGAATGAAACATGATACAAATTTTAATTGATTGATGAGCCCCAATAATGGATAACACACAAGCCATACATGGCCTACTCAAAACAGGCGGCCATAGCCATTCTGACAAAAATCCATTTCATCTATGCACACCTATAGAATAGTGATCTCAAAATCCACTTACTATCACATAACGTAAAGATTACAAGATAGAGAAAAGGGTGCTTTTATATCCTTTCATGAGACACTTGTTTGGGTTACATATTACTTACAAGCTTTGCTTTCACCTGCATGCATATGCACAACATTTACATTCCATCAAAACACGAAAAGAAATATGAGGTGAAATGTCTGGGAGAGAGGGTTCAAAAAGCGTACTAACTCCTCTATTCAAGGTTGTCTTAAAGCTGATACAAAAGCTATCATTTACTAGCCTAGCTACCTAAGCCCTAGGCCCGTCTAGTCCTACCCAAAGCAGGCCTCTCAAGTCCCCATCCCGATTCAGAAACCAAGACACGAACCGCATGGAGATCCATGCAAGGTGACCATCGTCAATCCATAGTGTGGCTTCATAACTGTCACGCCTCGATCCTCGAGCTCGTGCCCATCCATCGGTGGTCAATTAAATTGCGATGTCCTAGAACGCGTCGCCGACCCTTTCATTTTAATGCGCATGCGGAAGCGAATAAATAAATCCCCAGACGGTACAAAGATGGGATAGAAAAACAGAGCCACAATTTCACAACCAAACAACACATCTTTATACACAG
Source organism: Eucalyptus curtisii (assembly GCA_017140595.1). NCBI lineage: Eukaryota > Viridiplantae > Streptophyta > Magnoliopsida > Myrtales > Myrtaceae > Eucalyptus > Eucalyptus curtisii. The sequence continues at coordinate 17,908,522 of CM029497.1, forward strand.
CTGACTAGTTTATTTATAGTACTAGTCTATAGATAGAAAGTCTACCAAAAATAAAAAGGCTACAAGTCCTCTAAGCGTTCGAACCCCCAGCCGAAGACTCCGGGGTCTCCTAGGGACTTTGGGTCCACCACTGCACCACCGGGAGGGTCAGCTGTACCCTCGCCAAAAGCGATCTCTAACACCGACATAGGGACCTTGGACTCCTATAGGGGACCTTCTCTAGGTTCAACTCGCCCGCGACGATACCACGATCTGAATTGATGGGGTACCCTCCGAGGTAGACTCGCATCAACCCAGACAATGGATCTCACAAATTCATAGACCCATGCTCTTTAACCCTCAAGAAGAGGAATCAGAGAGACTTGTTCGGTGATCTTCTTGGGCTGGCCAAAATGCTCGAGAGGTTTCACCATTTAAGGACCTGAAAATGTTGAGCCCACGACAAGGTGAGATAATGTCTCAGCAAGTTCACTCTTTAAACTCCGACTAGGAAGGAAATACGCCTAAATGCCATCTATGCACACACAAGACAGAGGACTTACCTTGCCTCAGTTCCTTCCTGCAAGTCAGTACAGTTCATATACTCAACTAATCAACGCAATTCAAATCAAACCATCGATTCATCGATCCACTCAGTTAATCAATTCAGTTCGATACCATCAATATGATCCGTACTATCTATCAATCAGTACCATAAATAATTCAATTTCGTCTATCAATTCAATTGATACAACCACTGCTCACACAAGCTGAAATAGACGGTCCACGCTTGCACAAGCTGATATATATGGTCATAGCTCTCACAAGCTGATATAAATAGATAGTAGCTGGCCTAAGCTGATATATAGATTGTGCTCCCACAAGCTGATAAACAATCATAGCTCACACAAGCTGAAAAGATATACTGCTCTCACAAGCTGACGTATCAAAGCACATAGGCTGATATAGTAAACTGCTCCCACAAGCTGACATATCAAAGCACATAGGCTGATACAGTATAGTCCTCTCACAAGCTGATGTGCAAAGGGGCTCTCACAAGCTGACGATAAATGCTCACACAAGTTGACATGCAAATATGCTCTCACAAGCTGATAAATCACCAAGTTAAAAGTACCCGATAAAAATAATCGTGTGTGGGTACACAGTCGTCCTGAGCCAAAATTGCAATATCTTTCTTTTCAAAAATCTCACTAATTATAATAGTCCATAAACACATTTTTGATGTTGTAAACCGACGCCCGGTATTTTGTAATTAAAATACCGAAATTACTCAATTTTGAAATAAATACACAAAATTAAAATTTCCACTTGATTTGCATAAACCAGCACTCAATTAAATAAACCAAGCACACCATTGCAATCAGCACGAAATTCCGGTCACCGGCTATACCGTTATAATTTTCGGAAAATAATAAATAATCAAATAAATACCAAAAATAATTAAATAAATACAATTAAATGCCATAAATAGAAACTTAGGCCGGAAAAGCCTAATTAAATACAAACGGGCCCGGAAAATTCCCAAACCAATCTAGATAAATAATACAACCTATCTAGTCTCTAATTAAACCGATTTAACCACCTAACATGCATAAACAAATAATTAAATCGTTAATCCGTTCTAACTAACCACCTAAACTATACTTAGCCTAAAATAATCAACCCTTCAGCATCATTAACTCCCTAAGTAGAGTTTAGTGAGTAAACTCACTGGTTTTGTGATCTGGTGAGTCAACGGCGACGGCAATGCGGAGATGGGCGACAAACCTCCTGGCGATGAAGCCAAGCGGGGCTCGGAAGAGGTCTGAAACGGGCCTTGAAACCCACGGATCCTTGTTGGATTTCGGTTTTGTCCAAGAACCGAAATGGCTGGGATGAGAGACCGAACAGGCTGGAAACGACACGGGACAGGTTGGCGGAGTTGCAGCGGAGGACAGCGGAGGTAGACGGTGGTTGGACGGCGTCGACGGGGCTCCAGCTGAGCCCTACGGCGGCCAGGGATCGCTGGGGACGGCAAGGAGGCGCAACCGGAGCGAGACGAGCAGCGGACAGGCGCGGGCTCGCGCAAGGCTTGGGGGTGGCGCGACGGAGGTCCGGCGGCTTCGGGCGAACGTGTGACAGCTAGGGGGGAGGTTGCTCGGCTTCTCTACAAATTTTGGAGCTTCAAATGGTCTAACAATGGGGAAAGCAGCTCTGCTAAAGAAGAAAATGGGACAACAACAACTTGGAAGGACCCCCTTGGCCCCAAAGTCTTCCTCTCTATCATCTTTGTCCCTTGAAGAGGCCCCGCCAACCCTTGGCTATCATCCATGGCCCTTTGACAGCCCACAATCTTCCCAAGCAAGCCAATGAAGTGGTCCAAAAGAGATGGAGACCATGGCCTACGAATTTGGTGCAATTTTCCCCAATCCCACTTCAATTTCTCTCCAATTGGACCTAACCGGTCCCCATAAATCCAACCAAGATGTCCACACTTCAATTCACATTTTTCCCTGCCAATAGAACCAACTTGCATCCCAAAAATGCAATAAAAAACGATCCTCTAAATTTTCCGATCGAAAACGGCCTTATTTTGAATTTTCGCCAAAAATCTCGGTTTGCAGAAAAATTTTCGGAGGATGAGCCGACGTTCCTAAAATGAATCGTGACATGACAAAACTTTCAATTTCTGAAATCGGGTTCAAATTCACGGTTAATTTCAATTGGACGTGATTTTAGCGTGACCTAGCCTACCGGGTAACTTTTATGAATTTTTGTTGCAATTTACCCGTGGTCGATTTATTTCGAGCCACTATGTACATCTTCAACACATTGGCGACTCTCAGTTATCGTGAAAATCTCGAGATTTCAAATACGAGCACAGGGTACCAAAACAACAGAAAAATCGGTCTAGTGCCGAACGACGAGAATTTTGAAATCTAGTGGAATCGCCCACACTTTGATCACATATCTCAGTCGAATCGATCTATCTCTGATCTCTAATCGATTTTTTAACTGTGCCGTAATGACCCTTGCAGACTAGCACAGTCGAGCAGTCGATTCCTTGTCGAATTCTCAAGTCTATTGCGTTAAAATCCCTTAACGGCTTCACCTGTTAAATTATTTATCTCGTGAGTGATCAGCTCAAAGAATAGAACTATAGGCACGTCAAAGAAAAGCCCAATTCATTCGATGGAAAACAGAACCTAAAATTCAAGATGTCACAATAACGGGTGAAAGTGCAGCCTTGGTCGACATCATATACGTCATGGAAGGAGATCTTCGCATATGCTAGAGCACCATAATTAGCTACCGGGGGTTACATCCATTGCTAGTAATATTAAAAAATATTGAAGAGTGAGGTGTGCCCGGCAGAGGAAATAAACCACATATTAGATTGAAAATCTATTCGTAACTCAAAAGACTACCTATTCCATAACCAAAGACACATTTTATTTAATTCAGTGGGCCTATCATTTCATAAGATGAGCATGTATAATCTTACTACACTAATCTCAATAGATGAATGATATGATACAACATATTTGTAGCAACCCATCAAGAAACCAACAAGCATTTTAGAAATGATAAATTATCTTTGTTCCACCGCGCACCACCTTATGGTGAAAGTTCAACTCAACTATTTTCAGTTTTTCAGTTCCATTCGTAAGTTCACAAAATAACACCAAGTCGTTGGTCGGTCTTCCATGGGACGCTAGCCATGGGCATCTCACTCCGAGGCATCCTGGATCAAGGGGTCATTGGCCTCGAGATTTTAAACTAATCCATTACTTCTCGTCGATGTCCAGTCCTTCGAAATCCAGCAAATGAGCGGGATCTGGCTCATACTTCCTCAACAGAGGCACGTGAAACACATTCATGTATATTGGACAGTTTTGGCAGTAAAGCTATTCGATAGGCTAATTTTCCAATCCTTTGAAGAATCTCAAGAGGTCCTACAAATCATGGACTTAGTTTCCCTTTCTTCCTGAATCTTGGCACACCCTTAACCGGAGACACTTTCAAAAACATGTGATCGCCTACCTTAAACTCTAAAGGTTAATGTCATTTATCAGTGTAATTCTTTTATCAACTTTGAGCCGTTTTGAGTCGATCTCGAATAACCTTTACAGTATCAAAAGTAATCTATATTAACTTTGGCCTAGTTAATTTTTGTTCTCCTATTTCTTCCCAACAGATTGGGGTTCTGCACCTTCTACCATACAGAGCTTCAAATGGAGCCATGCTGAGGCTTTGCTGATAACTGTTATATATGCAAATTCTACCAAGTGCAATCTCTTATCCTAGTTTCCTTTAAAATGAATAATATAGGCTCATAGCATATCCTTCAAAGTCCGGATGGTCCTTTTTTATTGTCCAACCGTCTGTGGATGAAAAGCTGTGCTAAACTGAAGTTTGATCCCCAAGGCCTTTTGAAGACTTCCCCAAAAATTTGATGTGAACCTAGGATCTCGATTTGAAGTAATCATTATAGGAACCCCATGTAATTGTACAATCTGCCTGACATATAAATCAGCATATCTTCTAAAGAATAGTCTGTCCGAACTGCCAAGAAATGAGCAAACTTGGTTGATCTGTCCACAATTACCCAAATGGAGTCGTGACCACTTGACGTCCTTAGAAGTCCTTGTACAAAATCCATTGTCACGTACTCCTATTTCCATTATGGTATCTCTAATGGTTTTAGAGTTCCAGCTAGCTTGCAATGCTCAACCCTAACCTATTGACATGTTAAGCATTTTGAAACAAAATCTGCAATATCCTTTTTCATTCCATTTCACCAATAATGTCATCGTAAGTTTCGATAAGTTTTTGTACCTATAGGTGGATGCTATAGTTGCTTCGATAGGCTTCAAATAATATTTCTCGTTGCAATTCTGTGTTGTTAGATACATAGGCGCCCGTGAAACTTCATGATCTCGTCCTCTGAAATCTGAAAGTTGAATGTGGTCTTATTCATTGGTTTGTCTCAAAGCTTCACAATTTCGAGGTCGGTTTGCTGTAAGGCTTTAACCTTCTATATAATTTTTAGTTCTATCCAGAGTGCAGCCATTATGTTTGTAAGGCTCATCACCTTGACCTTAAACTCTGAATCTAATATCTTTGTTAGTAAATTTCATTCTTTTACCATCATGCTAGCCACTACTGTTGCCAATTTTTTACTAAGAGCATCTGCCACTTTATTCGCCTTCCCTAAATGATATAAAATTTCACAATCAAAGTCCTTCAATAGTTCCATCCATTGTCTTTGCCTCAAGTTTAATTTCTTTTGAGAAAATAGATATTTCAGACTCTTATGATCAATATAAATTTCAAATTTTGCCATATAATTAGTGCCTCTAGATCTTTAATGCAAAGATAATAGTAGCCAGTTCCAAATCATACATAGGATAGTTCATCTCATAGGGCTTCTTGATGCATATGTAATAACTTTCCCATCTTGCATCAGTACGTAACCTAACCCCTTGTGGGACATACCGATGTATACAACATATCCTCTGGAACCTAATGGTATTGTCAAAAGTGGTGCTGAAGTCAACCTTTCCTTTAGTTCCTGAAAGCTCTATTCGCACTCTTCAAACCACTCAACTTTAGAATTCTTCCTAGCTAAGTGGGTCAATAGTCCTACAATTTTGAAGAATCCCTTTACAAACCTACGGTAATAACCTGCCAAACTCAAGAAGCTCTGTACTTCGGTCACCATTGAGGGTTTAGACTAATTTAGTACAGCTTCAATCTTAGCTGGATCCACTGATATTCCTTCACCTGTTATTATGTGACCCAAGAACGTCACTCGATTCAACCAAAATTCAAACTTGCTAAGTTTGGCGTATAACTTATGTTCTCTAAGTGTTTGCAATACCAACCTTAGATACTCTTTATGTTTGTCTTGTCCTTTTGTATACACCAAAATGTCATCTATGAAAACAATAATAAATTGATCTAAGAATGGCTTAAACATCATGTTCATTAAATCCATAAAAGCTGCAGGTGCATTAGTTAAGCCAAAAGGCATGACCAAAAACTCATAATGTTCATATCTAGTACGAAAAGCTATCTTGGGTATATCTTCCTTCTTTATTTTGAGCTAACGGTACCATAATCTTAGATCAATTTATAAAAAGGCCGACGCCCCTTGTAACTGATCAAACAAATCATCAATTCTAGCAACGGATATTTATTCTTGACTATCACCTGGTTCAACTACCTATAATCAATCCAGAGACGCATCAATATGTCCTTTTTCCATAAATAGCACTGGTGCTCCCCATGATAATGCACTAGGTCTAATAAATCCCTTGTCTAGTAGTTCCTATAACTGAACTTTAAGTTCTTTTAATTTTGCTAATGCCATTTGATAAGAGCCCTTAGGATGGGCTTTGTTCCGAGCGCTAGTTCAATAGCAAACTCCACTTCCCTTTCTGGGGGCAATTCTTGTAGCTCTTTGGGGAACATATCCGGAAAGTCTCAAACTATAGGGATTCTCTCTAACTCCTACTACCTCTTATCTAAATCATTAACATAGACTAAGTACCCCTAATACCCGTCACTTAAGAGTCGGTGAGCCTCTATTGCAGTAACAAGTGGCACCGAGGCTATTGCCTTATTCCCATGAAATTCGAAACCAGGGCAGACAGGAAAGTTGAATCTAATCACCTTCCTATAAAAATCCATGTTGGCTTGCTGCCTATGAAGCCAATCCATTTCAAATATTATATCAAAGTCATACATAGTTAACACCATTAAATTCGCTCTCACGCTTTGTCTACCTATCCCAATCTCACAATTAGACATATCAAAGTAGATAATATCACATCTTGTAACAACGTGTATACCCTAAGAGGTACTTCTAATGGTTTTGGTTCCATCTCACTTAATTGTACAAACTGGGCAAATACAAAAGAATGGGTAGCTTCCGTATTAGAGGCTGCTAGCTCAAGGGAGAGTTTATGTGACTACAAAGGATGAGGTTGAAGCCTCTAAGATGATCTTTAATAAGATGCCTCGGTTGTCCACAACCAAAACATGTCCTCCCAAAATGACAAGGCATGTTCCCAAGTGGCCTACCACAATTTTGACAGTTGCGATTTTGAGGTTGCCATCGTCCCGAAGACTAGTTGTTCCAGAAGACTAGTTGTTCCATGATCTTGCTGGACCGTCATTCTTGTTTCTCTTATTCATTGTAAAAGAGGATCACCTTGCCTGATAGGGTCTCTTCTCATTTCTAAAGTCAGAGGGACCTGTCTTATGTAAAAGTTGGGACTTATTCACCTGTGCCTTTCCCGTAGTTATCAAGTCCTGCTAGTAGGCCCATTCATAAATCTCATTATAATCTTTCAAATTCAAGGGCACCAACTATCCCTTGAAATTAGGCGTTAAACCATTCAAGAACCTCTTCATCTTATCTTCTCGATCCTCGACCAGTCTGGGTGCAAATCTAGAAAGCTCGGAAATTTTAGCCTCATATTGGTCTACCGTCAAGTGATTCTAGTTCAGCTGCATGAATTCCATCATCTTATCATCCTGCGTGCAATCAGAGAAGTGTTTCCTGAAGAAGGCTTTTACAAATCCAACCCAAGTGACTTCGGTTCCTTCCGGAAATACTCGGCATTAACCTGAAATTGATATTCCACCAATGATACTTTCTCTACATCTGTGCAATTTAGCAAAGCGAATATCTTCTCCATCTCATCTATTCACAATTCTACCTTTGAACGGTCCCCGAGTCCCATAAACTTGGATGGCTTCAATTTAAGAAATTGCTCCACCAACCCTCATATTCATCACTCGCCACGGGCTTGTTGTTGGGCTTGCCTTTCCAGTAGGGCTCCCATGTTCGCAAGGGCCTGCAAGATTCCTTCCATGCAAGGATTCGCTCTTGAAGAAGATTCACCGTGGCTATTCTCCTCCCTGATCACCTCATCCTTGCCTATTTAGGTTTCTGCACATCAATCACTAACTATTAGTTGACCAAACATACCTATAGAACTAATGAATAACAAACGTTACTTGACATCTCATGAGTAACCAAAATTACTTACTTTCACAACAACAGCATCAGACAATATATGCATATTCATTTGCATCTATCATATTCCTATCAACTACTACCGTACCTTATCACTCTAGGTAATCCTATGCTCTAATACCACAAGACCTGTGGCATCCCAATAGCGCCACTATCTATGTTCGAATGAAACATGATACAAATTTTAACTAATTGATGAGCCCCAAGAATTGATAACACACAAGTCACACATGGCCTACTCAAAACAGGGGGCCATAGTCGTTTTCACAAAATCCATTCCAGTCTTTCATATGCTTTAACTATGCACACTTGTAGAATAATGATCTCAAAATCCACTTCCTATCGCATAAAGTAATAGTTACAAGATAGAGAAAATGGTGCTTTTATATCCTTCCATGAGATACCTATTTGGGTTACATATTAATTACAAGCTTTGCTTTCACTTGCACGCATATGTACAACATTTACATTCCATCAAGACACAAAAAGAAACATGCGGTGAAATGTCTTGGAGAGAGGGTTCAAAAAGTGTCCTAGCTCCTCGACCTTGTCCCAAAGTTGATATGAAAGCCATCCTTCACCAGGTTAGCTACCTAAGCCCTAGCCGTCCCAGCCCCAGGCCCATCCGGTCCTACATGAAGCGGGCCTCTCAAGTCCCTATCCTGATTCAGAAACCAGGACACGAACCGCATGGGGATCAATGTGGGGCGGCCATCTTCAATCCATAGTGTGACTTCATAACGGGTGAAAATGCAGCCTTGGTCAACATCATATACGTCATGGAAGGAGATCTCCACTTATGCTAGAGTAGCATAAGGAGCTATTGGGGGTACATCCATTGTTAGTAATCTGAAAAGATATTAAGGAGTGAGCTGCGCCCAGTAGAGGAAATAAACCACGTATTAGATTGCAAAATCTATGCATAACTCAAAAGACTACCCAATCCATAATCAAAGACACATTTAATTTAATTCACAGGGCCTATCATTTCATTAGATGAGTATGTATGATCTTACTACACTAAATCTCAATAGATGAATGCTATGGTACAGCATATTTGTAGCAACCCATCAAGGAACCAACAAGCATTTCAATGCACAAATGAAAAATCATCTTTATTCCACCGGGCACCACCTTTATGGCCAAAGTTCAACTTGCCTATTTTCAATTTTTCAGTTCCATTCGCAAGCTCGCAAAATAACATTGGGTCGTTGGCCAATCTTCCATGAGATGCTGGCCATGGGCATCTTACTCTGAGGCATCTCGGATCCAAAGGTCGCTAGCCCTGAAATTTTAAACCGATGCATCTCAAACACATAGCAAGGGCATCCCCACTCCTCGGGGTTATTGTTTACCATTTGACAACGAGATCTCTTTAGGATATTCTTTTCTTATTCATTATCTCATAACTCTTTATCGATTCCTTTTTATTACAATCGTAACTTTAGTCACAGTTCACAACAACTTATAGAATCAATTGGCACAAGATACATGCTCAAATAGTAACACAATTCAAGCATAAGAAGCGCAACAGATTCATTCATAGCTCACCTGTCCGCCACCTGAATTTCATCACAACACCAAGCACCAACAAGATCATTATTGCACACGTACCTTCCAGCACCCATTCTGTGACGGCCCGAGCGGCGGTGCGCGGGGAGGAGGGATGGCGGTGCGTCCGCGCCTCGGTCCCCGGACGTGCGCAAGGAAGGGATCCTCTCCCTCTTGTCCCACATCGCTTAGGGAGGGAGTCCAGGGCCAGTATATAATGGCTTGGGCCCTTTATATGTGTGACGCGTTTTAAAGCCGTGAGGACTCAGTGTCCAAAGCGGACAATATCACACAGTGGGCCCGGGTCGTTACAAATGGTATCAGAGCCGACTCCCGACAGCGTGTGGGGCCACAGCGAGGACCCTGTTCTGCTAGGGGGGAGAGTGTGACGGCCCGAGCGGCGGTGCGCGGGGAGGAGGGATGGCGGTGCGTCCGCGCCTCGGTCCCCGGACGTGCGCAAGGAAGGGATCCTCTCCCTCTTGTCCCACATCGCTTAGGGAGGAGTCCGGGGCCGTATATAATGGCTTGGGCCCTTTATATGTGTGACGCGTTTTAAAGCCGTGAGGACTCAGTGTCCAAAGCGGACAATATCACACAGTGGGCCCGGGTCGTTACACATTCAATAGAAATAGCACTTAACGATCATATAAAATCAGCAAGGAGAATTCATTCACGAGTACTTGAAACCCGACACAACATATATATATCCTTCCTATAAATATTGACTAATTACTGCGTATATGTGTATACATATATAAGGAAATTTTACAACTATGTCATCAACTATTAGACCGTATACCTCTACTTCCAAACTACGAATATCCCTTGACGACCCCTTCATTTTTAATGCACTACTTCAATTCTAACAGTATATGATACCCTCGTCTTCGCACTTGCCAACCTACAATAGTCATTACTATCCACCAATAATCAATTTTCCTTAATTTAGAACCTTCCCGAACCATACGCTACACATTGCCTCACTCAAACCCATGAATTCTCTCCCCCCCCCCCCCGCCACGACTTTACTAATCTGTACATACTTTCACGTATTAGCTAGCCAAGAGACACGTTTCTCTTACACGAAGTGGCTTGTCTAGAAGCCTTTTGATCAAGCGAACTAACCCTCAAGCCACAAAAGATAGCATTGCACCAATATACACTCAAAACGGCAACTACTAGCCCTTATGTTCGCCTAACACGGCAGGTCACCCATTCGTAGCTCGTCAATCACACTTGAAACCGTCCATAATTACACTACACGCAAACGACCAACAACACAGAGCAACAAAAGTGACATTCCAGTAGCTCACGACCCCAAAACTTAACTAAAATTACCCCTCTCATCCCCTCGAACCTAGCTCAGCCACTAGTCGCAACATGCACAAGCGTTTCAAACGCCATCTAGCCACCACGAGCCCCTTCCGCGCTATGCCTAAGCCGACCAGACATCCCCAGCCCCGAAAGATTTTGAGCACCCTAAAATGTGACAATTTCCCCTACCTTGAAGCCGGGGAATACTCTCCCTCCTTGGCTCGGCCTCACCGAAATTTTCAGGGCTCTCTTGGCTTCACACGAACGGTAAATGGTAAGGAGATGATGTGTGCTTGCTGCCGAGTGAAAATGAGATATAGAATTGTGGGTTCGGGAGAGAAAACGTGAGGAGAATGAAGAAGATAAAGGGAAAATGGGTCCTTAGGGTTTTTGAGGGGAATTTCCGCGCAAATGGTGGGTTTTCTCAATCCCCATGGTGGCTATGACTGAGGAGAGAGGCGGAGAGAACAAGGGTGGGCTTCTTCCCCTGTTAAACTTAATAACTTATACTAATTAAGTAAAAGATTTTTTTTTTTTTGGTCGAAAGTAAAAGATTCATTAGAACTAGGTTTAAAGGGTTTTCTCCCATGCATGTTCCCAGAGTCTTCAAAGTAGTTGCGTGTCGATATATTACTATAACACCTAACAAACACGAGACGCCTTACTACCTTCGTAATACACGAGACCTCTCGCGGCCTAAAATCCCGTACCTAATGATATCCATAAAGCTAAAAAGGGGTTTCTTTTAAACTAATCAAGCAATTAAACTCCCCCTATGATCTCGGGTGGACCTAAATGGCGCTAAAATAAAGCCCACGTCGTCTTGAGTGGCCCTGATCACTTGTTAACAAAACTGGGCTTTCACAGCCCAACAAACTCAATTCAAGCCTATAATGTTAATTGGCCCATTCTCGTGGCCCAAACTTGACTCATGAGCCCAACTTGTCTTTCTTTCACCGAGCAGCCCACTAACAAAATCTCAAGGCCCAATTCCATATGTAGGCCCAAACCATGGCCCAATTCGGTCCACTTCAACTTTTCGAACTTTATATTTATTCACCTAATGGTTTTTAAGGTTGGAAAATTCAAGGTATCACAATTAGGCAGCATTTGGCAATCGGAATAAAATTCAAGATTGGATAAAATTTATCGTATTCTGTATCTGATGCCTAGTCAAAATAAGATAAAATCGGATATAAGAGGAATATAGCCTAGATAAAATTATCCCATGGGGCAGATGGGATAAAGGTGAATAAGATTTTTAATATCCATAACATTAAATTTATTTTTATTGAATAAAAACTATTTAAATTAATAAAAATAAAATAATATTTGAATTCTAATATAAAAATCAAAATTTCTTAAAAATAACAACAATTTTGTTTTTTATTTAACCCTATTTTTATTTTTATATATTGAATTTATTTCTATCTTATAATATACATTCAATATTGTTGACACCTAATTTTTCGCCTAAGTTAATTAATTTAAAATAGCATTAAATATTAGGAATTGATCACAAAAGAAAATTAAAAAAAAAATATTATTCGATTTTAAAAAAAAGAGTTAAAAAAATTCGAAAAAAAAAAATTCCGAAAATGGTCGGGTCGGGCCGGATTCGACCTTGGCCCAACCCGCCCCTCTCTTTTCTTCCCTTTGCGCCGGCCCGGCCCAGCCCCTTTTTTTCCTTTTCAAATTTCACCCGCCCGCGAACGAGTTAGTCTTCTCCCCAGTGGTCTTCGCGCTACCCGCGAGAAGACGAAGAGCGCGCAGCGGATCGCCAAGAACAGAGAGCGGGGAGATTGGTGGCGGGCTAGCGGCATGATCCGCGGGTCGGGAGCAGCCGGCCGACAACGGGTTCGGCCGTGGTCTTCGCGCAAGTTCCTGTAGAGAAAAAAAGAGAGCAAAAGGAAAGAAACGGGAAGAACCGAGGGAGGTGAGGCGGAGGATCGGCATGGCGGGGCTTTCGGCACGATCCGCGGGTCGGGAAGCGACGGCGGTTGACCGGTGACGTGGCAGAAGTCTTCGCGCGACGACCTGCAGGAAAGCACAGGAAAAAAAAAAAGCATAAAGCAGGAGAGAGCACCGCAAGAAGAAAGAGGAGAAAACGGAGGGAAAGACAGAGAGACGAGCCGAAGGGAGAAGAGGAGCTCGAAGGAAACCTCCGCCGCGGTCGGTCATCCGCCCGAAAGCCACCGTCCGCTGCAGCCCCCCCTCGAACCAGGTAGGTTTTTTTTCGATCGTGCATCTCTTGTTTTTCGGAAGACGACGGGCCGAAGCTCGCGCTGACTAGTTCGCGCGAGTTTCGGTCCAAGCCGATCTTCCCTGAAAGCTTATAGTTGTTTTAGATGCGTCGTTAAAGGTTTAGATTTGTGCTCGTGTCTGTACCAAGTCGAAAATCCCGTGTATCAATAGTGTACACCAAGTGTTTGATATAATGCTCGAATGAGAATCGACGAATATTTCACGTTTTGACATGGGGATCGGCTCATTCTTGCTCCTATATCTGCAAAGTCATATTTGTTTTGCTGTATCCATTCTTTTGTACGTTTATCGCAAAAAAAAAAAAAAATCGAACATCGTCGAGTGGTAGTGTTTCTTCGTTCCGGTAAATGAGTTTATGGTCGCGAGTTTGCGGCCGACGGTGGTCTGTGCCGGTCGGGATGGACGACCGGTAGGTGGTAGGTTCGGCGGTGGAACGCCGGTCGCTTCGGTCGGTGCCGTTTGGACGAAGCTTCTGTGAGGAACAAAGTCTCGGTAAAAAAAAAGGGCTGTAAACGTGCAGGAGGAGGGCAAACACGAAGGGGAAGAAGACCGGGGAAGAAGACGACTAAAAAGAAAAGCTTAAAAAATAATAATAATAATAAAATAATAAAAAGTGTGGTGAAAAGAAATAAAAAAAAAAGAAATAGAAAGGTGGAAAAGACGTGGGGGCAGACGTTTAGTGAAGTGTGAAGGTGTCATGTACAAGAAGATGGTGCAGGGAAAAAGACAAAAAAAAAAAAAAAAAAACTAAAACAAATTATTATTTAAAAATCTTATTTTTCTTTTTCAGTCCGATAGGGTCAAATTTCAGTTTGGGTCGGGTCAATGGCCGGAGCGGTTTTACCCGGCCCGAACCCCTTTTTTTAAATATAATATTAAATATTAAAAATATATTAAATTTCAAAACAAAATCGAAAAAAAATAAAAATTCAAAAAGATTTCCGAAAATTCAAAATCTCAGAAAGCATTAAAAAATTCGACCTTTTTCTTAATTTAAAAAAATTAATTGAAAAAAATTAATTAATTTTAATTTTATTAAAAATTGAATTTTATTTTTATTAAAAAAAATTAATTAAAAATTTTCGAAAAGCTAAAAATTGTAGGGTTTGGTTGGCAATTGTCTTGTCTTGCTTTCTTAGTGTAATTAGATGTCTATTTGTTTGTGCATTGATTGTATCGTGTGTTTAATTTGCATATTTGATTATGTTTAATTGCACGTGCTCGATTTTACTGTAATTAGGATTTCAGTAGCTGTGATCGTTACTTTAATGATTGCGTACCCGCATGATCACCTCACATGTTAGTAGATAGGTATGAAATCAATCCAAACTGGCTGACAAAAATTATTTTGTTAAAATGAACAAGATTAGGTACCGAAAGGGCACTAATTAGTCAATTAGTGTAATCAAGTCCCCGACCCTAGATTCTCTGCGGTTGCGTAGGAAGTGTGGCATACTCCCGTGCCTCACTTGGTTTCTAGCCGACCCCAATAGGCTAGTGGCGACTCCTTATTGCAAAATTCTTAAAATATCCCAATGTCACGCGGGGTATGGACTTGGGAGAGCTCGTGCCTAATCATGGGCCTTAGGCCCGTCCTTTAGGCAATACCCCTAAACCTGTTCCCTTCCCCGAGGGCGGTCGCGACAACTTGCGACTCCGCTGGGGACATAAGTTGTAGACCTTAGAGGACTTAGGCCGAAATTGATCTTGTTCAGGAATTTTATTGTTTGGTAGTGAGGATCATAATTACATCCCTAACAGATCTGTTGTTTAATGTTCATGTTGAATGGGAGGTATAAGGGGAAGTGTTTGCTCACCTTTGTCTTGCAGGAAGGTGTAGGAATGTATGGTTTACTTTTTATGTATGAAGTGTTGCCTACCTATAAATTGTCATGCCTGCGTCTCTTGCATTGCACTACACCATAGCACACACAACCTGCCGCCGGACCTGGGCCGCATACGATCACCTAGGATGGTGTTGAGGTGGATACCACTCCGACTACAACCGCATAGTACGAGTCAGCCACCTTAACCCCGAAATTTCTTTCTTCATGTCGAAAGTACCCACCCCAGTCTGCAACCGCGCGACACGGGTCGGTTCTTTGGCAAAGCCGGAGTCATGGGTAACCCGACCTAGCCGCGACCTTGCTGGTTCAGTCCGGTAATCCCATGGCTCCATTTTGGGCCGTTTAGAGTAGAAATTGAACCACCATCCATGCGTATGTCTATGTCATTAGCTTTGCTACTCAATGAGTAGGGTAAGTTTTTTGAATTCTCTCCTTCGTAATTTACTTATTCGCTTTCTTTTTTGGTCGGTTCATGACAAATTAGGTTGATCGTAGTTGTGAGTAGTATACGATGAGGATACCCGAGCTTCACATCATTGCTACCCCAAAAGCCGAGCTTTGCACATGGTGGGATAAACTAAACCCGACTGGCCATGATTGGGTGCGATCCTATGTTGGACGACCCCTCTTAGAAATAGAAACTCATTATGGTGTTGTACGAGCGTTGGCGCATGTTTGGTGTCCCGAGACTTGCACGTTCATGTTCGGTGACCACAAGCTCACTCCAACCCTAGAAGAATACAGTATTGTCATGGGAAAGCCTTTGGTGTCGGAGTTAATTGGCCCACCTGTAAGAACTGAGCATGCATCGACCTTATCTGATTTCCTTAGAGTTAAGGGGGATGATGTGAGGAAAGTTTTGAAAGCTAATCGCAAGACCTGCCCGTTTTCATTCCTAAATGAGATTTTTCAAAATGCCCCATCTTTTCAAAAGAATAGGATCTTCCTATTAGCTTTCTACGGATTCATGTTATTCCCACATTATAGAAACGCTATTAACCCTTCAGTGGCATGGGTAGTTCGTGAGATATGTATGGGAAAGGGTTTTATTAATGCCGTCCTGACTGAAACTTTTCTTTCCCTTACCCGCTTTAAAGAAAACAAAGACAAGGTTTTTCATGCCCCTCCTGAACTTTTGCAAATTTGGTTCTTTTTTCATGTTAAGGGGTTTGGTAGCTTGATGACCGTGAATGACATCTCTGACTCTAACCACCCCATCCTGAAGTTTAAAGATAGGAAGATGTTTGCCCCTGATTATCATTATTCTGAGTGGTTAGTTTTCATGACCAACCCTAGACCCGAAGATTTCCTATGGCACGCCAAATGGTTCCGAGTTCGAGAAGCGTGATTCGTGTGTGGGCTTACTGGACTTGTTCCTTTGCTAGGAATTACCGGAGTCACTGAGTATTACCCGACCCGAGTCACCCGCCAGTTCCAAGAGGTTCAACAACTTCCACCGACGATTCAGGAAGACCCGCTCAGGATAGATTTCCCTGATGGATGCCAAGATCACGAAGACTCCGTCACGTTAGTCAAGTCGATGTGGGACATGTGCCACCCCCGTAAGCTAAAATGGCCTGAAGAGAAGTTGGAAGGGCAAGAGAAGACCTACTATGCCTCGATGGAGTACATCCTTAGGCATAAAATCCCAGAGAGCCTATGCCCGAAGATTCCCGACGTGCCATTAAAGACCACCCATCGAGCCGAGATCAAGCGCCTTAAAAGGGAGCTCAAGGAGGCCGAGGAGTGTGCCTCGAAGTCGACCCGAATTAGTGGGGGCGCCACAAACGAAAGTTGTCCTCATTAGTTAGATTGAGTCAAGTGTAATGTGTAATAGGACCATGCCACATATTTCCGTCTTCAAAATAGTTTTATGATTCGGGGGGGTTCTCCCTTGTTGTCTTTTTCTGTATTATGTAGCAACCTGGTTTTCGATGAAATGAATAAATTGGGGCGTTTAGATCTCTGTCATGGGTCGACCACCTAATCACTACTCGTGCTTATATATGCTTATCTACCATTGTTCCAGTGCGACGAATTGTCTATTTTCGTCTAACTATCAACACGGCTAAGAGGAGATCTCCAATCCATACTCGCGCAAAAGCAAGGATGGAAAATGAAGATGTCAACATACGCATGGCCAACATGGAGAGCCGGCGGCTCAACTCACCGCTCGATGGCTGAGATTAGTCGAAAAATCGGTGAACCTCCGATCCACGGCCATAGCTGGAACCTCTATTCCCGTTTTGTCGGGACACACTCCACCCTCGGCGGGAGAGCCGCATGTCACCGATCCCGCTGAAAAATGTGCTTCGAGGAAGCCCCTTCTATTACGCCGGCAATCATCAATCTGGATCCTCCTCCAAAGGAGGAACCTATTGTCCGCTTTGATGAAGAAAGTGCGAGACGTTTGGCCAAAATGGAGGAGCGACTGTGTGCCTTGCAAGGGTACGAGCTGAAGGGAGCTGATAGGTTGTCTTCATATGCCAAGACAAACTTCCCAGAGAATTTTCAAGAACCCGAGTTCACGAGAAAGTATGACGGAACGGGATGCCCTAAGACCCATCTTAGATATTACGTGAGGAAAATGGCTCGTTACTCCGACAATGTCCCGCTCCTCATACATACATTCCAAGATAGCTTAGACGGCCCTGCCTTGTCGTGGTTTATCGCACTTGATATTGAAGAGCCGATTTGGATGGGAGGATCTCGCGACGAGTTTTTACAGCAATATAAGTTCAACTCGAGATTATCCCTACAAGAGAAGAGCTTGTTCGGATGGAAAAGAAGAGGAATGAATCGCTTAAAGTATTTGCTCAAAGGTGGAGAACGATGGCATCACAAGTGAAGCCTTCACGAGTGAAAAAGAAATGAAGCAACTTTTCCTCAAGACATTACCCCCGAATACTTTAAAGGATTAGTGTTTTCAGGATGCCAGACGTTTTCACAGCTGGTAGAAGTAGCCGAAGGAGTCGAGTGGGCGCTTATCGAGGGGAAGATATCCACCGAAGGCACGAAGAGGTTCCCAACAAGAAAAGATAAGGAAGCCGCAGTTGAAGTAGCACTTGTGCAAGAGCCGCTTCTTCCTCGACCGCCCGCAATACTGCGCACAAGCCTATGGGGTTTCAAGGTAGTTCATCACGGGCATATGATAATGGCAAAAGGCCATTTCGAAAAGAATTTTCCCCACTACTACGCCCATTTGTCAAAGCTGTTGCCCATGCTTCTTGAAAAGAGAATGGTTGCAAAGGAGGTACCTAGAGACAATCCCCCAAGATTCCCGGGGTTCGATATGACCAAGACTTGCGAATTTCACATGGGAGAAAGGGGGCATGATGTAGATGATTGCAGCGTGCTGAGATACAAAATTCAACAGCTTTTAGATAAGAACCTCTTGACTTTTAAGGAGGCTCAACCTAACGTGCAACGAAACCCTCTACCAAATCATGTCGGGAGAGTGAATTTAATTGCCGAGGAGACGCGAGCGAGTCAACAGCCTCTAGCGGTGGACGCTTCCAAGTTGTATGAGTCCTTAGTGCTGGCGGGATACTATGGAAGTCAGGAGGATGTGACCCTAGAAGAGAAGCTGGACCGCGTTCGCAGGATGGTAGCCATGGGGGTAATCCGACACGGAGAAGAGGGAGAGAGGGTCGTATCCATGATAATGCCATCATCATTCAGCTCATCTTTTTGCAATCTTGCTTGCATATCTCGGACGAGAAAAGTTATGCCTGGAATTTCGAAGACCCCGGCTTTGTATGAGGAAGGGTTGATAGCCATGATAACCCCGATGGTGATTGAACTATCCGATGAGGAGCCCGCCGCGACATTGAGATGGAAATTGCTGAACCCACGGTGATAGACCTTATGGTCGAGGGGATGTCGGCAATCCAAGTCGCGGAGGAAACGTAACATCGGTCACGATCGAATTGCCACCCCAAGAGAAGGATAGAGTGGTAGTGTTGGAGAATCCTCCGAAATTCAATCCCAAAGCTGTACCTTGGAATTATGGAACGAACGAGGTGGACTCTGTCACACGATCGGGCCGCTATTATGCACCCGATAAAGGAGTAGAAAAGAAGGCCGTGATCAAGAGGAGGCAAAATAATTCCTGGCCGTAGTAAAATCCAGCGAATTCAATGTGGTGGACCAACTCTGGAAGTCGCCAGCCCAAATCTCCCTTTTGGAATTGTTCAAATCTTCGAAAAGCATAGAGACATTTTGCTGAAGGTCCTCAATGAGGTACACGTGCCCGAAACAATCGATGAAGTCCAATTGGAAGGATTTGTTGGGGCCATTCTACTGAAAGACCAAATTTCCTTTACTAATGAGGATCTCCCTCCTGACGGCCCTAATCATACCAAAGCACTACACATCTCAGTGAAGTATGAGAGCACTCTCATTTGCAGAGTGTTGATTGACAACGGTTCGGCGCTCAATATATGTCCGTTGGCTACGCTCCACCGTCTCGGCATTGAGCTTGGGAGAATCCGTACTGGCAAGTCAACTGTGCGGGCTTTTGGGATGAAGAAGGAGGTGATAGGAGAAATCGAACTCGAGCTGCTGATTGGCCCTGTACTTTTCCAAGTCCCGTTCCAAGTGCTAGATATACCGAGCGCTTTTAATTTTCTGCTAGGGAGGCCATGGATCCACACCGCAGGTGCTATTGCCTCCAGCCTCCACCAAAAGGTACGATTTGTGGTGGATAACAGGCTTATCACGATCCATGGAGAATCTGACTTCAAGATCTACCACGAGACATCCATCCCGTATGTGGAGCCTGAGTGTACCGAGGAATCCAGCTTTCAAACCTTCGAGCTGGTATCCATGGTCCACGTGCCTGCGGGATCTTTTACGAAGGCTCCTGAATTGTCTAAGCCGGTCATAGCTGTGGGAAAGATTATGTTGGCGAGTGGGTATAATCCCGGAGAGGGCCTTGGATCACACGGTCAAGGTGTGCGAAAGCCCATTGAAGCTCATAAGAACCCGAAGAGGAGAGGCCTAGGATATGTTGAGGAGCGAGGTGGTCATGGCAACCGAGGAGGCCGTGGAAGGCAGAGAGGCCGAAGTGCCCAAGGAGGCCGAGGTCAGTATAGAAACCAAAGCGAGCGCATTGCCCAAACCGAGGAGGGCGAGGGCGATCAAAACCTGCTTCCCCCATTGTTGGAAGAGACGTTTCCAGGACCTCCAAGGATGTTGTTTGAGGAAGAAGATGACATCTATGGTGTGACCGAGCTATTCGAGGAAGAAGTCATATGCACCATCCTGGCGTACGAGGAAGCTGAGTCCTCTGAAATCACGGCTGTCCCTCCAGAGTAGGGCGGTTCTCGTTTAGTCTAGTTTTTCGTTTTATGTCTTCTCCCCTGCATGGGACCTCGTAGTTTTTCTTTCTTTATTTCCTGTTTGTGTCATTTGTAGTGTGAATTATGGTCAACCCCGATCTTGAGCCGTTGGTCGAGGGCGGTGTGTGTTAAAATACGGCCTTATCTTTTCCCATTCAATAAAGTAGACACGTGTTTAATTATGGACATGTGGAAGCATATCAAACTAGCCCTATGATGGTCGCTGAGGCCTAGGCCTCCACATGCTCCCTTGTTTGATTGTTTTGCAAGAACGAGGAAATCCGAGGATATGAGGATGAGTTCTTAAAGCTTTTTACAAAAAATACTTCGAAAATTCTTCAAAAATGACATGCACCCCTTTATTATCAACATTGCCCTAACTTATCTCATCACATCTCAGGCATTACATTATGCATAATCATGATAAAGACTCGTGTGACTTGGATGTGCATGAAGAGAGTCTCTCAGATTTCGATGATGCCGATGACCATCATAAAGGAATCGAGCGTGAATGGAATCGACATGAAGAATCGAAGCCGCTAACAGAAGAACGAATGATCACCATAAATTTGGGTGATGCGGAGAACGTCAGGGAAGTAAAGATCGGGGCAAGTCTTCCAGAGTCAGAGGCGAAAAGGATGACTACTCTCCTAAAAGAATATCAAGATGTGTTCGCTTGGACATACGCTGACATGCCGGGATTGGACCCCGAAATTGTGGAACATGCTCTGCCGACAGATCCTAACATGCCACCCAAGAAACAAAGACTCAAGAGAACTAAACCAAAGTTGTCCAAGAAGATCGAAGAAGAAGTGATGAAATTGTTGAAAGTAGATTTTATCGAAGTGACGCGTTACCCGATTGGGTAGCAAATATTGTGCTGTAATGAAGAAAGATGGGCGAATCGGGGTGTGTGTTGACTATCGTGACCTAAATCGAGCTAGTCCCAAGGATGACTTTCCGCTCCCGCATATCGATGTCTTGGTTGACAAGTACGGCGGGATTCGAATTATTCTCCTTCATGGACGGTTTTTCTGGATATAACCAAATCCGTATGAAGGAGGAAGACAGAGCAAAACATCATTCATAACTCCTTGGGGAACTTTCTGCTACAAAGTGATGCCTTTCGGTCTAAAGAATGTCAAAGCAACGTATCGAGGGGCCATGGTCACATTATTCCATGACATGATGCACAAAGAAATCGAAGTATACGTCGACGACATGATTGCGAAATCGAGACGTGGTGAAGATCATGTTAAAATCTTGCGAAAGCTGTTCGAACGTCTTCGGAAGTTCAAGTTACGCCTCAATCCCGCAAAATGCGTTTTTGGAGCAAAATCTCGAAGCTATTAGGATTCATGGTTAGTAGTAGGGGCATAGAGATTGATCCGTCAAAGGTTAAAGCCATTTGTGATTTACGACCCCCGACCACCGCCGAGAGAAGTCCGCGGCTGATGGGACGACTTAATTATGTAGCGAGATTTATCTCATCAACCGTCTAAACAGCGAAGCCATTCTTCAAGCTCCCGAAAAAGAATGCAAAGATTGAGTGGGATGCTTGAGTGTCAAGATGCCTTCGAGAAGATAAAACACTATCTCACTCACGCGCCGGTCCTAGTGCCCCCTCTCCCTAAAATTCCCCTGATTTTGTACTTAACCATACACAACGAGTCATTGGGAGCCATGTTGGCACAGAAAAGACCAAACGACGGGAGAGAATGTGCGATATACTACTTGAGCAAGAAGTTCACCAGTTCTGAGAGGAACTACACAGAAGTTGAGAGGACTTGTGTGGCTTTGATTTGGGTCTTGCACAGGTTGCGGCAATACACGCTTCATCACCGAATCTTTCTGGTGACTGAAAATGATCCCATCAGGTATCTATTAGAAAAGCCGGCATTGGTTGGCAAGCTAGCTAAATGGCAAATCTTAATTTCAAAGTTCGACGTTCGAGCACGGGACGGAAGTCCGTTAAGAGTCGTGCCATAGCAGACATGTTAGCAGAAAGTTCCAAGGGATCTGGAGCATCTGATGAAGATAGTGACGCGGAAGATCGAATTTTACTTGTATCAAGCGATAAATGGACGATGTACTTCGATGGCGCAGTTAACTTAGCCGAGTCCGGGGTAATCTTTGGAGCACTCCTTATCTCTCCGAGATGGACAACACTACCCCGTCGCCGCTAAATTGACGTTCCCTTGTACGAATAATGTCGCCGAATACGAAGCATGCATTCTCGGCCTCCAAGCCGCCATCGATATGGAAATTCGGACGCTACAAGTTTATGGCGATTCGAACCTTGTCATCTTACAGACTAAAGGCGAATGGCAAACACATGATTCTAAATTGATTCCGTATCATGAGTTCCTAGAGGAGTTGATGGAAGGATTCCAAGAAATAGCATTCGAATACTTACCAAGATCTCAAAATCGGTTCGCGGATGCCTTGGCTACCCTATCCTCAATGTTACAAGTAGCTGGAGGCAAAGACATTGAACCATTGAGAATTGAGATTCTTAGACGCCCAACTTATTGCATGACGGTCGAAGAGGAGCCCGACGGGCAGCCATGGTATCACGACATATTGAAGTACCCGCGAAAGGCGAATTCCCCGAAGGAAGCAAAGCCGCGACAAGAAGTATATCTCGAGGTGGCATCAAGATTCTTCGCTAGTGGAGCTGTCCTTTATAGAAGGTCTTTCGACTCAACATTGCTAAGGTCCGTCGACGCTAAAGAAGTCGACCGTCGATGAAAGAGATACATGAAGGAGAGTGCGGCCCCCATATGAACGGACACCTCTTGGCGAGAAGGTCATGCGACTCGGTTACTACCGGGCCGACCATGGAGTCCGACGCATTCAAAGACGCGCGACGATGCCATCGGTGCCAAATTTATGGAGACAATATAAATGCCCCTCCAAATGAACTTCACCAAATGTCTCAATCCTAGCCATTTTCAATGTGGGGAATTGATGTGATTGGGCCCATCAACCCCAAAGCTTCAAATGGGCATCGATTTATCTTGGTGCCGATAGACTACTTTACTAAGTGGATCGAGGCCAACTCGTATGCCAACGTCACCGCCAAGAATGTGGCCAGGTTTATTCGTCGCGATATTGTTGCTCGTTACGGGTACCCGAGGCGATCATCACCGACAATGGCACTAATTTGAACAACGAGTCGTGGATGGCTTGCTTAGTGAGTTTTGAATTAAACATTTGAACTCGTCGCCCTACCGCCCTCAGATGAATGGAGCAAAGGGAGGCGGCGAATAAGAACATAAAGAAAATCCTGTCGAAGACTGCTGAAAATTATCGCGATTGGCATGAGAGGCTTCCTTATGCACTAATGGCATACCGAACTTCTATCCGCACCTCTACAGGGGCAACTCCTTTTTCACTCGTGTACGGGATGGAAGCGGTCTTACTTGTTGAGGTGGAAGTTCCTTCTTTAAGGGTCATTTCTCAGTCTAAGCTAGATGAGACCGAGTGGATGCAACAAAGGCATGAACAGCTAAACATGATCGATGAGAAGAGATTGCAAGCTATGTGTCATGGGCAATGCTATCAAAGACGAGTCGCAAAGCCTTCAATCGAAGGGTGCGTCCCGTGCACTTCGAGGTCAATGACCTGGTGTTGAGGAAGGTGCTTCCGATCATACCGATCCTCGTGGCAAATTCACCCCAAACTATGAAGGGCCGTATGTCATTAAGAAGATTCTTCCTGGTGGCGCCATGATTTTAGTTGAAATGGATGGCGTGAATTACCTAGACTTGTAAACATTGATGCGGTCAAGAAATATTTTCCATGAATGAAATCAAGGCCAAGGGATCACTTCATGCACAATTCAAGTCGCATAGCATCATGCATAGCATTGTAAATACCATGCATATGCTGCATGCACGCATATCTATTTGTGTTTCGGCACCCTATTGTCGACGGGGAAATGGCGGAGGGAAAGAGCCGACTCGAGAATCCATCGAGTTTTCGCACAAACGGTTGAATGTCTCTTTTGAGAGGTAAGTCGAGACGATAAAGGGGCAAAACAAAACAAAACAAACAGGCAAAAGGAATAAGGACAAAAACAAAAATGCATGACATGATTCGTATGACCTATTCTCTAGTGTCACTATGCGCGTTCGCGTCTACGACCCTCAATAAAATGGTTCGTAAAAATGACTTTATTCGGGCAAAAGAGTCAACCGTTAACCATGCCAAACAAGAAATGCTTAGGATGAAGAAAGGCAAGCCTATTCCCAAATACGTCCTTCAAACACTTTTGAGAGTTCAATGTCCTTCAAACACTTTTGAGAGTTGAGTGAGAGACAACCTTCTCTTAGGACGAATGACTCATTCGCATTGAGCGCAAAGATCGAAATGATAAAGGCGTTTCCTTCATTAATCCCAAGCATTGCACTTGTCTCTTGCTACTCCTTCGGCCCAAAAAAAAAAAAAAGTAGTAGTAGTACCCCTGTCAAGAACGACCCTAAATGGGGCAGCATAAATGGTTACAATCGTGTTATAGAGCGAAAGATTGAGAAAGATTCTATTACTTTCACTTGCATCAATCTTCGGTGATAGCTTCGAGGATTCTCATTAAAGCTTGACTCGTCCCAAAGTGAAGAAGAGCATTTCCTTCTCTATCCAAACACTAATACCCATTGCCTAAATCAATTTGGGCCTGATTATTCATTTCTGAACCCCGAGCGATGATCATCTCCCTTCACTAGGGCAAGGCATAAAAATTGACCAAATGCAATTGACAGTCACGAGAAAATGTGAAAACATCTCGAAAGTCATAAGAGCTACAAAAGTCAAAGAGCAAAAGTTTGACAAACTAGGGGCATAGAAAAGCAGTGTGCCTGGTAAAAGCAAGGCCAATGCCCGTCGAGAAAAGAGCCAAAAGGCTGCATCTTATGTGAAAAAAATTATTATCAAAATGCCGGCGTGAAAAATCATCGCAAGTGCAAAGGAAATCAGAAAAAAGGAGCAAAGCTCCTGTGCAGAAGTGATCAGTAAAGGAACTTTCAAGATGCGCTGTGTTCCTGAATCCAAATGACTTTAAAAGGTCGATTGACCTGGTCACGATGCCATGATGATCATCGGCTCTAAAAAAAAAAAAAAAAAAAAAAAAAAAAAAAACCTTGAAAAGTTTAAGCCTTTTGAGCCTCTCCCGAGCCAACATTACCACCCTCTTCCAAAGTCTCTTCTGATTGAGATGGTTTGAGTGAAAATGAGAATGCCACAAAGAAGCTATTGCTTGAAGGAGTGGAAGTAATTCTATCTTGTCTTATCTTCCGAGTTCTCGACTTGTAAACCCGATGAAGACAGCGACAAATGTTCCTTTATTGGCCTCAAAGCGATAATTCATTTGTGTAAGTCCTAACCAAGCCTATATTGCGGTCCTTGCAAAAGACCTTTTTGATCGATTAGATTGTGCTCATTGCGAATGTTTCTGAAAGCCTTTGACTTGGGTTATGTGAGATACCCTCAACAATCAGTTATTTCCCACATGAATGGATGGGATCAAACAACCATTCTATCGAGAGTGTGAGAAATCCTTTCTGACTAAGAAACTCTAGTTTGGCATGCTTAATGAGTCTTTTCACGAGTCGTAGCCATTTTGATGAGAACTCGACTCCTAGAGAATCGATGATTAATGGTACATCCCCAAACAAGATGACAATTTTGTGCTACATGATGCTAATTGACATTGAATTTAAAATAAATAAAAAAAAAAAAAAACAGCCGAACTTAGCTTGATGAGCTTGTTCAATTAATGCTGTAATATTGCCAATACGTCTTTTGATGATGTCTCTAACGACGCTTGCTCAAGTTGAGTTTGACAGGATTCTTCAATGAAGCCATGCAATTTTCAAGGGGTTAGCGGGTGGTTCCCTAAAAAAAACAAAGGTTCATGGTTAGCCTTAAACCATGTCATCTCCAAGGGTTCGTGGTCAACCTTAAACCATGTCATCTACAAAGGTTCATTGGTTTTCTTAAATCATGTGTTTTCATATCTAGTCGAAACCCGTTTGTACACGGTGAGATCTCATTCCTCTCTTTCTATGACCCGGTGGGCTTTCCGTAGCCCGGAGTCCTTCTCCTCCTTCTTATGACCCGGTGGGCTTTCCGTAGCCCGGAGTCCTTCACCTCCTTCCTACGACCCTATGGGCTTTCCGTAGCCCGGAGTCCTTTTACCCCTTTCTTATGACCCGGTGGGCTTTCCGCAGCCCATAATCCTTCTCCTCCTTCCTATGACCCGGTGGGCTTTCCATAGCCCGTCCTTCACCTCCTTCCTATGACCCGGTGGGCTTTCCGTAGCCCGGAGTCCTTTTACCCCTTTCTTATGACCCGGTGGGCTTTTCGCAGCCCATAATCCTTCTCCTCCTTCCTATGACCCGGTGGGCTTTCCGTAGCCCGGAGTCCTTTTACCCCTTCTTATGACCCGGTGGGCTTTCCGTAGCCCCGAGTCCTTCTCCTCCTTCCTATGACCCGGTGGGCTTTTCGTAGCTCGGAGTCCTTTTACCCCTTTCTTATGACCCGGTGGGCTTTCCGTAGCCCGGAGTCCTTTTACCCCCTTCTTATGACCCGGTGGGCTTTCCGTAGCCCAGAATCCTTCTCCTCCTTTCTATGACCCGGTGGGCTTTCCATAGCCCGGAGTCCTTTTACCCCCTTCTTATGACCCGGTGGGCTTCTGTAGCCCGAAGTCAAGATGCGCTTTCACGGTTATGAGTCCTTTCCATCGACCTGATACGTGCATATGCACCTAGGGTCTTTCTCTACCGCCGAAATAATTTAGGTATCTTGTCTTTGAATGCAACCTCTTCGAGGCTACATTCAAAGAGGGGCAGCTGTGACACCTAATTTTTCATCTAAGTTAATTAATTTAAAATAGCATTAAATGTTAGGAATTGATCACAAAAGAAAATTAAAAAAAATATTATTCGATTTAAAAAAAAAAGAGTTAAAAAAAATTCGAAAAAAAAAAAAATTCCGAAAATGGTCGGGTCGGGCCGGATTCAACCTTGGCCCAACCCGCCCTCTCTTTTTTCTTCCCTTTGCGCCCGGCCCAGCCCCTTTTTTTTCCTTTCAGCCCAGCCCGCGAACGAGTTAGTCTTCTCCCCCAGCTGGTCTTCGCGCTACCTGCAGAAGACAGAAGGCAGCAGCAGCGGATCAGCAACAGAGAGCAGGGAGATTGGTGGCAGGCTAGCAGCATGATCCGCGGGTCGGGAGCAGCCGGCCGACAACGGGTTCGGCCGTGGTCTTCGCGCAAGTTCCTGTAGAGAAAAAAAGAGAGCAAAAGGAAAGAAACGGGAAGAACCGAGGGAGGTGAGGCAGAGGATCGGCATGGCAGGGCTTTCGGCACGATCCGCGGGTCGGGGAAGCAAACTGGTTGACCAGCTGACGTGGCAGAAGTCTTCGCGCGACGACCTGCAGGAAAGCACAGGAAAAAAAAAAAAGCATAAAGCAGGAGAGAGCACCGCAAGAAGAAAGAGGAGAAAACGGAGGGAAAGACAGAGAGACGAGCCGAAGGGAGAAGAGGAGCTCGAAGGAAACCTCCGCCGCGGTCGGTCATCCGCCCGAAAGCCACCGTCCGCTGCAGCCCCCCCTCGAACCAGGTAGGTTTTTTTTCGATCATGCGTCTCTTGTTTTTCGGAAGACGACGGGCCGAAGCTCGCGCTGACTAGTTCGCGTGAGTTTCGGTCCAAGCCGATCTTCCCTGAAAGCTGATAGTTGTTTTAGATGCGTCGTTAAAGGTTTAGATTTGTGCTCGTGTCTGTACCAAGTCGAAAATCCCGTGTATCAATAGTGTACACCAAGTGTTTGATATAATGCTCGAATGAGAATCGACAGAATATTTCACGTTTTGACATGGGGATCGGCTCATTCTTGCTCCTATATCTGCAAAGTCATATTTGTTTTGCCTGTATCCATTCTTTTGTACGTTTATCGCGAAAAAAAAAAAATCGAACATCGTCGAGTGGTAGTGTTTCTTCGTTCCGGTAAATGAGTTTATGGTCGCCGGAGTTTGCAGCCGACGGTGGTCTCGTGCCGGTCGGGATGGACTACCGGTAGGTGGTAGGTTCGGCGGTGGAACGCCGGTCACTTCGGTCGGCGCCTTTTGGACAAAGCTTCTGTGAGGAACAAAGTCTCGGTAAAAAAAAAGGGCTGTAAACGTGCGGGAGGAGGGCAAACACGAAGGGGAAGAAGACCGGGGAAGAAGACGACTTAAAAGAAAAGCTTAAAAATAATAATAAAAAGTGTGGTGAAAAGAAATAGAAAGGTGGAAAAGACGTGGGGGCAGACGTTCAGTGAAGTGTGAAGGTGTCGTGTACGAGAAGATGGTGCGGGGAAAAAGACAAAAAAAAAAAAAAAAAAAAAAAAAACTAAAACAAATTATTATTTAAAAATCTTATTTTTCTTTTTCAGTCCGATAGGGTCAAATTTCAGTTTGGGTCGGGTCAATGGCCGGAGCGGTTTTACCCGGCCCGAACCCCTTTTTTTTTTTAAATATAATATTAAATATTAAAAATATATTAAATTTCAAAAAAAATCGAAAAAAAAAAAAAATTCAAAAAAGATTTCCGAAAATTCAAAAACTCAGAAAGCATTAAAAAATTCGACCTTTTTCTTAATTTAAAAAAATTAATTGAAAAAAATTAAATAATTTTAATTTTATTAAAAATTGAATTTTATTTTTATTAAAAAAAATTAATTAAAAATTTTCGAAAAACTAAAAATTGTAGGGTTTGGTTGGCAATTGTCTTGTCTTGCTTTCTTAGTGTAATTAGATGTTTATTTGTTTGTGCATTGATTGTATCGTGTGTTTAATTTGCATATTTGATTATGTTTAATTGCACGTGCTCGATTTTACCGTAATTAGGATTTCGTAGTTTGTGATCGTTACTTTAATGATTGCGTACCCGCATGATCACCTCACATGTTAGTAGATAGGTATGAAATCAATCCAAACTGGCTGACAAAAATTATTTTGTTAAAATGAACAAGATTAGGTACCGAAAGGGCACTAATTAGTCAATTAGTGTAATCAAGTCCCCGACCCTAGATTCTCTGGTTGCGTAGGAAGTGTGGCATACTCCCGTGCCTCACTTGGTTTCTAGCCGACCCCAATAGGCTAGTGGCGACTCCTTATTGCAAAATTCTTAAAATATCCCAATGTCACGCGGGTATGGACTTGGGAGAGCTCGTGCTTAATCATGGGCCTTAGGCCCGTCCTTTAAACAATACCCCTAAACCTGTTCCCTTCCCCCCGAGGGCAGGTCGCAACAAATATATAAATATATATTTAGTATTTATATATATATATATTACATATTTTAGATATTATAATATTTTAGGTATATTAGTATAGTTTACTATTTAAAAAATTTTATTAGAGAATGATCGAAAGGAAGAATTAAAAAAGAGAGGAAAAAAATAAGCAAATAAAAAATGAAGTAGGCAAGAATGTCATGAGAGATTCTTACTATCTCAATTTGTGCAACTTTTAGATTTATATGCACTGATATACCATTTACACCAAACAATATATATGATATAATATAATTATATACAGTCTTCTTGTTGCAATTCACTAAATAATGTATAGGATATAGCAAAATTCTTAGATTTTATATCATATCCTATCTAGTCCTATCTTAACTAGAAATCCAAACGACTAAACGTATCCTTAAAGTGTTCGAAAAGTAATTGAAGTGAGAGAAAAAAAGTAAAATGACAAATAGAGACATTGTACACAAAGGACAAACTCACGAGCATCAAGCCTACTCAAAACAGGCAACCATAGCTATGAACAAATTTTTACCCTAGACTATTAGAAATGGGGAAAATCAGGGTAAATTTATATATAGAGAAAATTTCACTTAATATACAATCATGTGGTAATTTCTTTAAAGGATCGGCAGAAAAACTCATAACATAGTGTATGCAAGATTTTCGTGACCTTCATTTTCTTCTTGTGCCTTCCTCTTTGGACAAGTGCATGTGCACTAAACACATTTATGCCTATCAAGGGCTAAAAATTTGGAATTGGCACGACATCATGAAGTAG
Source organism: Eucalyptus curtisii (assembly GCA_017140595.1). Taxonomy (NCBI): domain Eukaryota; kingdom Viridiplantae; phylum Streptophyta; class Magnoliopsida; order Myrtales; family Myrtaceae; genus Eucalyptus; species Eucalyptus curtisii. Next base: position 17,938,942 of record CM029497.1, read on the forward strand.
CCACCTTTATTCTATTTGGACCAAACCTTGGTGCTGCCACTTGGGCATTACCCAATAGAGGTGCAAGGCTAACAAAAGTATCGAAAGAACCACAATCACTTCTTCCAATTGGTAAATATATTCTAGTAATTTAAGAAGCTGTTATTAAATTCTATGATTGAATGTCTTTAGGCAGAATTTCTCAATATGAAAAAGCGATTCTAAAATGTGTCAAATCAGAATTACTACAATGCTTCTTAGAAAAGGGAGCTTAACTAAAGAAAGGAAAAATAGAAGTAGATGCATTCTTAAAAAAAAAAAAAAAAAATTGCTGTCACATTCCTATGATGTAAGACTTGAGAAATTTCTTGGGAAATGATGAATCCATCCTAGGATAAAATATCTCTCCGAAAGGTGGCAGGCCAGGGCCATGGACTCTACTTTACCTAGGCATTAGGTCAGAATCCTCTTCCCCACACGATTTTGAAAAGGAAAGTAAATCTTTGTCTATTTGCTATCATTTTGAAGATGAGGATGTGATTGATTTGGCTGATGAAAATCTGTTACTTTTCTTATGTCCGTTCCATTTTGGACAAGCGCAATGAGAGCTAGTGCTGCGCCTGGTCGCTCCTCTCAACGAAGAAATCAAGATACATAATCAGGGAAGGTATTCTCATCCCAAAGCTGATGATAGTAGTCATGGGGCATACCTTGTCTGCATCGGCAAGAAACCATCGTGCATTGGTCGTTCTTACAAATTGCTACTTCCACACATCCAACAGCTTCTGCTAAAGAAAAGGGAAAAGCAAATAGCTTTGAGCTCATTCATCTCCTTGGGTTTCTAAGCAACAGCTGAGCCTCATCAGTGCCAAGATAGAAAGCTGGGCTTTCTTTGGGCCTCTCTGCGAAAATTGCAAAACCATAACCTCTCCTTTTTCTACCGGCACTTCCTGTTATTTCTGGATCTGACTTTGCAACTCAATTCTCTAATGACCAACTTGTACGTTGTCCTACATGGTGGAATTAAATCCAATTCAAGGAAGACTACCATCTGAACAAGTCCTTAGATGTTTCCAAGTCTAATCACCCTTCGAAGAGAAAGTGCGCAGACTTCAATAATGAATCTTCTCTTCTTTCTCCTAAAGACAAACCTGAGGATGGCGGAGCATTGGGTGCTCTCTCTAGAGGACCAGCAGGATTTTCTTGACCAACCTTTCACAATAGATGAAGTTTAAATTGTTGCTTATTAATTGGGTCCATTGAAAGCCTCCCTAGAGCTAATGAAGCACCAACCATCTCTTATTGGGCTGAATTAATAAACTAAAGATGGTCCCTAATTAAACTTTTATTGGGTTGAATTAAGCTCAAATTAGGCCAATTAAAGCCCCTTTTCCTTGTGTTTTTTTGGCCGTAGTCCCCTAGCCTTAGCCGAATTTTGGCCCCCTTTTGTGGGCTCAATTCGCTCAATTTTAAGCTCAAAATTGTACGTCGCCAGTCTATGCTGATGCAATTAATAAAAAATATAAACTAGATAATAAATGTTCCAAAAAATATATGCTATGCAATTTAATTAAAATATTTTTGTTTAGGGATAATAAATTAATCTATTATTTTCTATGCAATAAATAAATGATTAGGTCGCCAAAATTTAGGTGTCACTATTATTCCATTTGCACCTTGCCATTAAAACTCAGCGAAAAACTATCCTTTTATTGCCTTTTTAATCTTTATAAAGTCAAATATAAACGGAATTGCCACCAGGACAATATTTCTTACGAGGGACCTAGTTTTCCAATTCTTTACTTTTTCCCCCTCCATTTTATAAAATCTTAGAAAATATAAGCTATCTGAGGACTCAGTTAAATTATTAAGACAAACCTCAGGAAAGTTTTTTATTATTGCGTCCGATACTCAACACCAACAAGTTCTGTCCGAGAGTCCTGTAGCATAAAGTACAGTATACGTGAAGGATGACATATCAAAATAGGATAAAGAATTTACCCAAAGAGAAAAAAGGATAAAGAAAAAGCTTCAATAAAGAGATTTTTTCAGGAGAATTGAAGGAAAACAGTAACAATACTACGAGGAGTGCCGGCAAAAGACAACAAAATTTGAAAGATTTTCCGGATAAAAGTAAATTAGTAATCAGTGCACTCAACAGTAATCTGCACAAAATAATGCAAAATCAGACAGACAGATAATGTGGGAGATTCAGCACAAAGCACTCAGAAAGAGTCCAAGGCTGGATCCGTATCCTCCATCTGAAACTGTTATGATGCATTCAATAGAAAGAAGTCTGGTTAGGGACTAGATAAAAAGAATTTAAGAAAGGGCAATTTCAGAATTGCTTATTCTCATCAAGGACCACTTGAGAAAAGATAATTTCGAAAATAAAGCAAGAAATTTTGACAGAATAATCCCGATTTTAACTCCTTTAGTGGTTATAATAAGGTGAATCTGTTCCAAGTGTATTGATTCAAGGGCTTTTAAGGTGCATTGGAAAGTTTAAGGTAAACCTGTTCAAGAGGATATAGTTTAGGATTTTTTATCGATTTTTCCAAATTGTTTTCCTCTAACTACTATCTTGAACTTATTTTTTTTTTGGCATAATTCTAAAAAAAAATACCAACTTTAAATCGAGTGATAATTTTGGCCCCAACTTTTTTTTATCTCGTAAAAAATACTAACTTTAGACATAGTGACAATTTTAGCCCCAATTTTTTTTTTGTCTCATAAAAAATGCTAACTTTAAATCTAGTGACAATTTTAGCTCTAACTTTGTTTTTGTCTTATTAAAAAAAATACTAACTTCAGATCTAGTAACAATTTTGGCCCCAAATTTTTTTATATCATAAAAAAACACTAATTTTAGGTCGAGTGACAATTTTAGCCTCAACTTTTTTTATCCCAAAAAAAAAAAATCACAAACTTTCACTTAAATCCCAAATTTAGTCCATTTAACTTAAATCCATTGATTATCCCCAGCAATAAATCCATATGCACTTATGTAAGCCATATCTTGGAGAATAACAATGAAGTTGTTCATCGTCTCCCACACTTCACTAACAAGTTTAAAAGGTCTCTGTATTGAATTTATTTGGCCAGACCTCGCCATTTTGTTGTAATATGAAATTGTAGACCACCACTCGTTAAGAGACACCAAGGACGAGATCTGCCGATTTCACAACTAGAACCTTTTTTCTTGAAAATAAGGTTGACTTCAGATAGAAAGTTAATGGTAAGGACAAATTTGAGATAAAGGTGAAAATTTGTAATTTTTTTACAAGATAAAACAAAAATTGGGATTAGAAATGTCACTTAACTTCAAGTTTATGTTTTTTTTATGAGACAAAAAAAAAAAAATTGGGCTAGATTTATCATCCGATTTGAAGTTAATGCTTTATTTTGGAATTAATCCCCTTTTTTTTGGTTTTTTTTTTTTTTTTTTGGGGGGCGGGGGTGCTTATGAAAAAAGAATCGATTTCTCATTCCGAAAATACAGGTATTTTTATGGCCAAAATGGAAAAACACAATTTGTTTTTTTTTTGGTCTAAAGAAAAAAACACAAATTGATCATGTATCTTTTGCAGAGAATCCAATTGGGAATTTCTTCCTCGCGATGAGATCATGTCGAGAGAGAGCGGATAGCCTTGGCGCCAGGGTTTTCCGGCGCTGATGGATCGATGGAGCGCTACTCTGAAGGTCCCGATCCACCCCAAGGGCGCCGCACGCTGCCGAGTCGCCGTTTCTCTCCGCCTCTCGCCGTCGTCTTCCGAAGCCCTAATCGTACGCCCCCCGCCCCTCTGCTCGCCCCACTGCAAAACCCTAATCGCGCTCTTGATTGATTCGCGCTTCGCCTTGATGGGGACAGGCGCCGTCCGCCAATGCCGTCTTCTTCAATGGGGATCGAGTCGGAGGGACCGGGAACCCCGTCGTGGAGAGGCTGTCGGACCCTCAGGCCATAGCCGACGTTCTGGTCTCGAAGTTCGGCGGCGCCGTCAACGCGTGGGTCGTCGAGGCTTCCACCTTCAACGGGCCCTTCGCCGTCTATAAGGAGTTCGTCCCTTCGGCGAACAAGTATGGGGAGCCGAGATCGTATGGCCACGTCGGGTTCCCTGCTTCTTCGTCGACCGTCTCGCTGTTGTCGAATTGCCTTGAGGAGGTGAAGTCATTCCTGGTGCTTGTGCTCTTTGGAGCGTACTGCTGGATCTTGGGAATGGGGCATTTGAAAAAAACTGAAAAGTTGTGTCTTTTGCTGATGTCTTTGTGAAGCAATTTTGTGCATTTGTTTGATGTGGTGTGTTTCTGTGAATCTTGTCATAGGAAGTGTGATATGGGAGGATCCAGTTGCATGCTTGGATCTTTGTTTGGTTTTTCATGATTCCAAGGGAATTTACAAGTTACAAAGAAAAATTGGAAAATCATCCAGAAAAAAAGAATAAGATAAGGTAAAATTACCCAAAAGTAAAGAAGATGACTGTACCATGAAATTGGGAAGAATTACTAATTTGCAGAGAAAATCGCTGTGTATGGGACATGGAGTCATATGATATGTGTTCTCTGCTACATGCTCTTTCACTTGTTGTCATAGTATATTATCTGCTACTTCCTAGAGTGGTCTGTTACTGATTGAGGACATGAGGAACATGATGGATTTATGAAGCATCTTGAGAAATAGTGCCTGTAACTAAATTTCCTTTTTAGGCAGGTTGACACCTGAATTTGGAAATGTATACGGCATGATAGAATGTGAGCACTGAGTAGAAAAAAAGCTTGAAGAAAATAGCCTGGAAAACGAGAAGGAATGAAGTCGGGTGACAATTAGAAGCGTACTTTTTTTGCAACTTAAGAATATGACCTCTCCTTTTAGCCATTTAAGATCCTGTGTTTGATTTTATTGAAACTTGAAAGTCGTCTCTGGTATGATGGTTTTCTCATGCTAATTAGTTGGGCTTTTCAGGTGAAGAATGTTCTTTCAAGGAAAAAGAATCTTGTCTCCACAAGCTTATTACCACCACAGGGACATCCACCGAAAACTGTCATCCTCGGTTTTAGCAAAGGTGGCACCGTGCTTAACCAGCTTGTGACTGAGCTCAGCCATTTGGAACCTTCATCTTCTGGACATCCATCTTTTGCTGGACAAGGGCTATTGGGTCATGAAGCCCCTGATATTCAGCTGGGGACCCAAATTTTACCTATGACCAAAGAAAGATTTCTGAACAGCATCCAAGAAATCCATTACGTTGACGTCGGCCTAAATTCCTCTGGCGCATACATCACCGATCCAAATGTGATTGGCAGACTCTCCCAACGGTTTGTACAACGAGCTCAGGCATTGCGATTCATCCTTCATGGAACTCCTAGGCAATGGTGCGACCGTAATCGCATTTGGATTCGCCGTGAAAAGGATAGACTGCTGCACCTGCTCAAATCTGAACCACAGAAGGCCGGAGGCAAAATACAGGTAGCAGAGAAGTTTTATTTTGCTGACAGGCCTCCAGATCTAGAGATGCATTTTGCGATAATTGAAAATTTGGATGTGAGCATCTAACTTATAAATGTTACGGAGTGGTATCATGACTTGTACAGCGTTGTGTTTAGACAGAGTTGAGAGCTGCTTGTTTGTGCCTGTTCACTACACTTTTGCCCAGTTATTCTTACTCTTGTTGCCCCTTCACAGACACATAGTTTTTACTTGGCCAAAAATAAAGTGTAATTCAGAGTATGTATAAGGACTACCCCAGTGTAATGAAAAGTGAAACAGTCTCCTCTTTAAGGCCGTCTATTTAGGTTTCAGCGCATGTGTTTCCTGATCCATGGGATAGGAGACCTTGGACTTACATTCAAGATTGAGTTTCATGTCAAAGGAGAAAGTAAAACGGTAATGGAATGTCCCCCCTCTGGCGGGAAAACTTTTCCCTTCCTTACAGTCGAGCTTTAAACTATCCTCTCTCCTCGAGATGAATTTGTATGTTTGGTCACAAAGCTATTCCTTACTGGAGGTTCAGTGATCACTCCCTTTCTAACCTATCAGACACTTTAGTTTCTCAATCCTTGACTGATAATCTAATAACAACTACAGATAAAAAAAAAGGGTGTTATTACCTATGTGTTTCTTTGACTAACAAGAAGCAACGACTGCACTAAAAGATGGCCCCTGGCATTTTCTGTCTATTGGAGCACAAAATGTAGTTTTGACTGACAACTCACAGCAGCTACATGAACTGCACTGAATGTTAGTAGACAACTAACGGTATAATAGATTAATGATGTGCTTACAGCAACGGAAATTTTTTTTAAAATTGTAATAATAACTTAGGGCTAACACAACCCATTATCCAATAGTAACCAACAATAACCACGTTTAACCTAATAACCAATAATGAGAGCCAACAGAAACTGACTGCTCCCTTTAACCCAAGTACATGCTTGAGCGGATAGGGGCTTGATTAGTGATGGTTTCAGTTATCATCACCGCACCCATCACGACATGATAATATTAAGTATCGCCAAGCAGGATTACAATCGGTTCATGAGGTTTTCATTGCAACTTTTCTAAATATAGATCCGCCGTGTTCAATCTCAAATTGACTAATGCAGTGCAACAATCTCGGGGAAATACAAATAAAGAGGTAAAAAGAGGTTAATTACGTTCAGGTTTCAGATTTGGTAATTCAAGGTGCGGAAAAACCGAAAATTTGGTTGACAATTTTGCCCTTAGTGAAAGTTTAGCCGACATCACGTGGCTGGAGATCGAAGTAAAAATTGGCTGGAGTCAGAGTCGGGGATGATTGCAACGAATAAGCGGGCGCTTTTTGGTTCTCGTGTGAAATATATATGTCCACGTCCCGTTTGCTAAAATGACTAGCTTCGGCTTGTAATTGATTCCGATTATGAGTAATTTATGGACTCAAAAGTTAATTTACAGTATATAAGATAATTTTGCATTTATAAATATTTACAAACCAGAAGGTAATTTACGACGTTGAAACTAATTTTATGAACATTATTTTGTTAGTAATTTTCTGAGAATTAGTACAATTACGATCATTAAGAATCAACACTCGCTCCATTTATTTATTACAAGGTAAGATGAATTATATCTTATAAGTTAAATTACTACTTTGAATTTCTTCTTATAACATACTTTGTCTTAAGAAATGTTACCACTTTGAAGCTAAATACTCCTTTTAAAGATTATAGAAGTAATTAACTCTTTCGCAAGAGGTGCATCTCACAAGAAAACATTTACAATTAAATGGAAATTACAAAACGATCACCTTCACTACATAATTTATACTTAACTTACTTCTTAGGAAAATACACGAGAAATAATTTCGATAGGAAATTGCAACAAGGCATTTGTTTTGTTATACTGTAATTTTGCATAAATAGTCGAAATTGATAGTTCTTCTGAGAATGCAACTTGTCCATGGAGCAGTTGAAATCCGTCGTCTGGACTCCCCTGGAACGGAGATGTCTCTACCTCCTTCAACGGACTAGGAACTCTCGACCCGCTCTGCTCCAGATCCACGCCTTCATGCTTCGCCACGCTTTCGACCTCAACGTCAACCTCCTCACCAAGCTCGTCGCCAGCTGCGCCACCGTGGCCTCTGGCTCCGACCCGCTCGCGGGATTGCGCCATGCTCGTCTCCTGTTCGACAAAAGTCCCCACAGAGACGATGGGTTCCTCTGCAACGCCGTGATCAGAGCCCACGTGGGTCTGCGCCAGTTTGACGAGGCTCTTGTTCTTTACCGTGATCTCCGGAGGAGCACCGGCTTTTCGCCCGATAACTTCACGTTCACCGCGCTGGCGAAGTGTGGCTCGTTGGCTACGTCCTGTTGGGAAGGGCTGCAGGTACAGAGCCATGTTGTTAAGATGGGGTTTTGGTCGGACTTGTATGTGTCCACGGCGTTTGTGGATTTGTATGCGAAATGGGGGAGCGTGGAAGCTGCGAGGATGTTGTTTGACGACATGAGCGTGAGGAGTCTGGTGTCGTGGACAGCTCTGATATGTGGTTATGCGAGGAGAGGGGATATGGGGAATGCGATGAAGTTGTTTGAGGAAATGCCTGAGAAGGACTCTGCTGCATATAACTTAATGATTGATGGCTATGTTAAGTTGGGAGATATGGACCCAGCCAAGGATCTGTTTAATGAAATGCCGGAGAGGAATGTGGTTTCTTGGACTACAATGATTAATGGGTATTGCAATGTTGGTGACGTAAAATCTGCTCGCTCACTCTTCAATGCCATGCCAGAAAAGAATCTGTATTCTTGGAACGTCATAATTAATGGATATTGCCAAAATAAACAGCCCCATGAAGCTTTGAGACTGTTTTCTGAGATGCAGTCAACTGCATTGGTTGAGCCTGATGGAGTCACTCTTGTATGCGTTCTTCCAGCTATAGCTGATCTGGGTGCTCTAGATTTAGGCTATCAGGTTTACCATATTGCACAGAAAAAGAAGCTTGACCGAGCAAGCAATGTGGGCACGGCACTTGTGGATATGTTTGCTAAATGTGGTGAGATTAGTAAAGCCAAAAGTGTGTTTAATATGTTGCACGAAAGACAGGTAGCTTCTTGGAATGCTTTGATAAATGGGCTTGCAGTCAATGGGTATGGCAAAGAAGCATTGGAAATATTCCTGGAGATGCAACAGCATGGGGTTCCACCAAATGATATAACCATGATTGGTGTTCTATCTGCATGTAATCACGCTGGTTTCGTGAAGGAAGGGAAGAAGTGGTTTAAAGCAATGGATGAGTTTGGGCTTGCCCCTCGGATTGAGCACTACGGTTGTATGGTAGATCTATTAGGTAGAGCAGGATATTTAGAAGAGGCTGAAATAATAATAGAGAGCATGCCCTATGAACCTAATGCAGTAATAATGAGCTCTTTCTTATTTGCTTGTGGATACTTCAAGGACGTGGTAAGAGCGGAGAGACTTATAAGCAGAACAGTGAATTTGGAGCCTCAGAATGATGGGAACTACATTATGTTGAGAAACCTCTATGCAGCAGAGAAGAGATGGACTGATGCAGAGGAGATTAAGAGGTTAATGAGTACAAACGGAGCAAATAAGGAAACTGGTTGCAGTGTTATTGAGATTGATGGGAGAATGAGTGAGTTCTTGGCTGGAAACAGATTGCATCCCTATTATGAGGTTATCCATTCGACATTGGGTCAATTATTTAAGCATATGAGGGGACAAGTCATTGACCAAGCACCATGTTGATGGCAATGCTCTTTGCGAGATGATTAAAGGGGTTACACATGGCACTTCATCTCAAATTCAACAGTGGAAAGAATTTCCACTCCTCATGGTTGAGTTTCTCCAGTGGCTTTGGTGATAAAACCACATATTTGTCAGTCCATCAAGGTAAGTATTGAATGTGGCTTTCTTTACCCTCCTCTCTTAGGTAAGGTACCCAACTAGGCAGACAAACCAATTGCCTTTCCCCTTGCGATTACTCTAGGGGCAGCTCTTACTGCTATAGTTTGTGTCTTTTTATTCAATTAGAACCATCAATTATACTTTCTGCAAAATATAACAATCTTTAATGCAGTTAACAGATCTGGACAGAATTAGGCTGTGCTATGCTGTCTACTGCTTTCTGTCCAGATTAATTTTGAGGGTATATTGAGATTTGATCCCTTTTATTGGCTTTTTCTAACCACCATGCCTAATGAAAGGGCCTTTTCCATAAGTGCCACAATTTTAATTGTCAGTGTTGCTTAGTCATAGCAATCAAACGGTACTGATGTTGTGTATTTGCTGCTAAATTATTGTTGGACATAGTAATAGACAAATGATCATGAATTTCAGGCCTATGGAAGCTTCTGTGGTCTTTGGTTCTACTGGGCAATATATTGTTACTTAACATCATCTTTTTTCCTTTATAGACTCATTTGTCAACATATATATTCCACCTTTGCCAGATTACTGGAGCACCATGCAAAAATCTTGTACTCTGGATAAAGGCCTCAAGTCATGGACAAAAGATGAAGCTTGAAGCGGGATCTGAGTTCCCTGTGGTGAGTTACCTGTTTTTATCAACTTGTCTGCAAGTTTCCTTGACCATTTGCCATGCAAAAGAAAGGAATGAATAACTATTTACTTGAGGTACACGATGAAATATCTTATTTGATGCCTTTACATATTAATTTTACAAGCAGCAGTTGATCCATTTTCTGCAATTTAAAAAAAAAAAAAAAAAATAAGGGGTTGGAATTGTACTGCAGAGTAATTACGCTCATTGAAGTGCAGCCATTTTGGTCATTGCATATTCTTAGAGTTTATTGACCAGAAATTATGGTATTGTTGCTAGGAGGTGTGTTTTGATTGAAAAGAAGGTAAGCACCTTAGTGAAGGGGGCCTTATTATTGCATAATCTCAGACAAGCACATCTATCTGGATTAGAAGCTGGTTTTTACACATAATACATGTTCTTACACACACACACACACACACATATTGTTGATCTAGATGTTGGATCTTGATTGACACCATGGCGAATAATGATGTTTCCTCACCTGCAGTTCAACATAACCGGAGATGATAACTTGTCACCATTACCATTGTAGTCATAGTCTTGTTCATGATAACTTTCTATTTTTGCCGTAAGATTTGATCTTATTGAGAATCACGTCCATGTTTTTATAATGGCTCATCTAAACATAGGAAAGAAAATCAATTTTCGCATCCTATAAAAAAATTATCTACATTTAGAGCGCGTTTGGTAACGATTCTGTTCCCGGGAACGGATTCTGATCAGAAATGATTCTTTTTTATTCTATTCTCGAGAACAATTTCTAAGCATTTTAAGCCGTTTGGTAACTGTCCAAAATTTCTTATTCTGGAATAGAATTTTTTGGCACCGTGCTCATTGATTGTGTTCCAAATCAATTTCTTTTAATTTTTAAATAAATTTTTTTACTTTTTTTTTTCTTTTTTTTTCCTTTTTTTCTTTTTTTTTTTTCTTTTTTTCCTTTTATTTTTTTATTTTTTTTTTTTTTTTTCCTTTTTCTCCTATTCTTCTTCTTCTTCTTGTGGCCGGCAACCTCACCGGAGCGTCGCCGGCCCTCGTCGGCCAAGCCTCGCCCGTGGCCGGGCCCTCTTGGCCAAGCCGGCCTTGCCGATGGCTGGCCGAGCCTCGCCGGTGGCCAAGAGAGCCTCGCTAGGGCTAGGCGAGGCTCGCCTGGCCACCGGCGGGGCTGGGCGTCGTGAGGCTTGCCCAGCCCCGGCGAGGCTCAGCCTCGCCGGATCTCGCCTAGGTGGCTAGGCTTGCCTCCAGCGAGCTCGCCGGACCTCGCGCTGGCCTAGCGAGCCTCCGGCAAGCTCGCCAGGCTGGTTGCCTGCGAACGGTGGCGGCGGACGGTGGCGGGGCGGCGGCGGACGGTGGTCGCGGGATTGCGATCGATGAAGAAGAAGGGAGAAAAGGGAAGAAGAAGAAGAGTTGGTTTTGATTTTCAAATTTGTTCCCGGAACAAGAATCAACTTTTTTTTTTATTCTTGATTCTACTTCAAATATTTTCCCGAGAACAAAAATTTTTATCAAAAACGCGATTATATTCCAAAACTACTCTAGAGAACAAAAAATCAGAATCGGGTACTATTTGGCACGTTGCCAAACAGCCCCTTAGAATATCACATTGGCTGACCCCACCTAGTGAGTAAAAGCTTTGTTGTTTGTTGTCGGTCGTATTTAGAATATCTATTTAGTTCTCCAACTTATAAAGGTTACCTACTTTATACTGATGGCCTAGCTAAGTCAAGATGTGAGCTATGACAGGTCAGATGGATATGTGGCTGGATTTTACTTGATATACTTGTGATTCGAACTGATACCATCTTTAATTTTTTATCTTTATGGATACTTGAAATTTTTTATATACTTGATGAAGAGAATGCAGTACATAAGAGAACTGATGAGAGGATTTGTTGAAGACATTTCCAGATGGTGAAAAAACGATGGAGCAAATAAAAGCCAAGTCATCAACTTGAATGGCATTGTGGGGGGGAGCAATATATCATGCGCTTGAAAGAATATAATCACTCTGTCAGAAGGTGGGAGTTGATCAGTGTTTCTTGTGCGCATGTCACCTTTCTACAATTGCATAAAATGGACATGATCCAAACATGTTGGGTTGTCAAAATAAAGGTTAGCATTTAAGAGTGTATGAGCCAAATCATTAGTCCAACGATACGCAAGCATTGGGGTATAAAACCAGTGTTCAATCTGCTTCAGTTTTTGAAGATGAGCCTACATGGTAGGCCAAAAGCCCAAAGAAGCCAGATGTATCAAGAACTAGTTTGAAGAAATCACAGAAGGTGTACGTGAAAGTAGAGGTCTTTAGGGTGTGAATTTTGCTCACGACCTGAGCATAACTGAGGACTTTCAAACCGAGGACACTATTTGAGTGATGGCAGATCAAAGCCATGCAGGATGGAGTCGGTTACAGCCTAATTCCCATTTGTCGGGATGGTGCGGATAATTAATAAAGGCCTACAGTGAAGGCAATCCAGTCCCATTAGCAGACTAATTTGAGCAGGTTCAGAGTCAGGTTCAAAGTATTCTATGAAAAGATAAGATGGAAACAAAGTTAATCACCATTGGTTTACAGCAGAGACTGGATATGGTTGAAAACCCTGGATGAAGCTGGGAAAGTGAAATTCGTGAACGTTTCAGGCACATTTCCACTTCTCTCTGGGTGAGATGCAAAAGTACATAGACTTGGAGGATGAAGCTTCGACAGAGAATGTGGCAACAGAAGCGGATTGTCATAGTTGGACCACATGGATTCAGAATTTGTATTAAAGAACGGTTTCATATAAATTCCAGAAATTTTTTTCTTTATTCTAGTTTCAATTTAACTCGATTTTAGTCCTTGTTATTGTTCTTCTACTGTCTTTTATTCTCCAATTACGTCAAAATATGAAAAAAAAAAGAAAAATTGATCTGGAAAATAAAAATCGTGTCGAAAGACATTTGAGCACGATCATTTCCAACCAATGGAAAATGATACAGAAGCATAATAATGTTTTTTAGGCATCTTCTTTTTCAGTTGGTTCTTTGTCATATTATTAAATTAATAAATGGTCGTGTGTAGTTAGTAATGTGATTTTTTGAGCTCTAATGGTTGAGATTAGAAATAGATCTTTAGGTCTCTTTGTCAATAATTTTTGGTAACTCAATAAGCCACGTTGGTTTCTATAAACCATAGGATATCTATAACTAATCAAGCTTCCATTCTTCTCAAATCTAGCTTGCATTTGGCTTCTTATTTTCTTTTTCTTTTTTCAATTTTTGCTCTCTTCTATTTCTCCGACTATTTCAGATGGTATCGAAACATAATTAAAACATGAATAGAGACTACTGAATAATGGAAGCTTGATTAGTAAAAGACACGTGACCGTTTATTGATGAACTGAGCATGTCTTTGTATCGATCTTCTTCTGCAGCTCATCACGTTCGTTTCATCCACTCATTCGTTTCATCTCACTCATTTGAATCATATCACAAATGAAAGTATTTCTGAGTTTCTCTCTCATAGAAACACACTTTACCATCTAAGTGATGACATAGATGACCACTAGATAAGCCTCCAACATACAAGCACTAAAGCCAAGCTAACAAAACCATAGCTTCTTTAGATTCTTTAAGTTTGTTTTGTCATGAACCAGAACAAACTTCCAGGTCACTTAAAGTTGTGTCTCTATAGTGGATATTAATAAAAATAAACGTGACAGATCAACTTCAATTGGGAAGATATATCATGAGCACAAAAAAAAAAAAAAAAAAAAAAAAGTTATTAGGTAGAGGAACGAGACCCAATATACTGTCGAGTTGGAAAAAGTACCTGCCATCAAGCATATATCCCAAAGCTAATGCAGCCATGAAACATGCCATTTTAGAGACTGATGAAAGACAGAGTGGTCAAAGACTTACTTCAATGTTAGAGCAAGTCTGAGCAATCGGTGGAGCAACACCACCTTCTCACCCAATAGCAACGCTACAGAGAAAATCTGTGGTTTAGTATCATATAAAACAAAAGCAAGTATTTCAAGTAGAGAACAAAGATAATGAGGAACAATTTGGACACACTACAATAAACTACCAAGGAAAGAAACATGATGTTAAAGAAAAAATTGATAATTAAATATTATAGATGTTAGAATAACAATTTTCATTATGCCAACATTGAAGCATTTTTTTTTTTTTTTTGCCAAGCATGGAAAATTGTTAGTTTTCATTTATTTGATGGTTTAGTAAATGTGATTTCCTTCTTGTTAAAAGGGGAAGTCGTTTTCTCACAATCTGAGAGTGTTATTTTTAATCCATGGAAAACGTTTTCCATAAATTGATTAGTTTCCCATCATTGAAACAATATAAAGTGGGAAAGCAATATTTTTGAAATAATTTTTCAAACTAACATTCCATTAGTTTGTATTTCACTAAGTCTTATATTATGCCATTAGTTTAATCAATGGACATGCATCAATCAAGTGATTTGTAATAGTGATAGAAATTATAAGTTATTAAATGAGATCAAGGGACAAGATTGTCATACGCTGGAGACTCCAGTATATATGAATCTTTAATGCTCTATCATTAGTTTTTCCTCATTCAATAAACTTCTCAAAATTCAAATAAATTCTAGGATTTCTTTTCTTTGTTCCAATTTCAATTTGTCTTGATTTTATCCCTTGTTATTGATCTTCTACTAGCTTTTATTGATAAAATGATATTAGAAGTGTCAAAAGTTATGTATGATACTCACTTTAGTGCCAAAAGTTTTTACTGGATCACTTAAGTGCCAAATTAGAGAAAAAATGATTACTTAAGTGTCTCCGATAAGAAATTTCGGCCAAAATAAGTACTTGGCATTTATGATTAAAAGTTTAATATGATGTGACATCCTCAATTTGATCTCTATCTAAACAATAAAATTATGACGGTTGACAAATCATGGAAAAGCAAGAGATGGTCATCTTAGGATAAAAACTCAATTTTTCATCGGCAACTGTGAATTTTCGAAAAAGTGGACACGAGCCATGAATGAAGAGCCACAAGGGCCCAAGCCACGGACAAGCCGAATGGGCCTCACGCCCATCATGGGCGGCCCAAGTGGGCCCATCAAGGCCAATTAAGCCACACTTAGTCCTTTGGAATCTTGTACATTACCCATGTGCATGAATAGTATATTATACTATAGTTTAATTAAATCCCTAAAGTACCCCCTTCTAGAAGCTTGTTGGCCTAATGAGACAAAATTGTTGTCTTCCAAAGGGGGACAAGCGCCCAATTGAAGAAGGGAAAGGGAAAAAGCTAACTTAGTTGGATTTCTTAGTTCATTTCCAATTATAACACATGCTTGAAATCTTGCATTATATGAAGATTGAGTAGGATGATTTCAAGAGCAATTGGTGGCCATTCAAAGACTTAGCCAAGAGTGATTTAGGGGACTAAATACTAAGTTTATTAGTGTTTTGAAGGAAACTTAGAAGAGAAGCCTTCATTCTCTTATTGATTTCTCTCTCTCTCTCTCCCTCCCCTTTGGCCAAACCCCTCTCTCTCTCTCTCTCTCTCTCTCTCTCTCTTCACTGTCACATCCCGAACCCCAAGTACGTGCACATCCCTCGGCGGTCAACTAAATTGCGACGTTCCCAAGACTTGTCACCGACCCTTTCTATTTTATGCACATGCGGAAGTGAAATTTAAAACATATACCCGGACAACAACAAACATGGGATAGAAAAGCAGGACAACCAATTTTCACGAACCACACTTTAAAAACAAACCGAGTTAAACCTACATGTTCATATGCAAAAGGTCTGACTTAAAAAGAAATCACTAGGCCATCTACACTCTGGACCCTTCAGCCTTGGGCTCTGGATCCTCCACACTACGGCCTTGAAAATAGTAACTCACAACGAGGTGAGACAAAAATCTCAGCGAGTTAAACCCTAAGCCCCGACTAGGGCGAGAATTCACCTAAATGCAGCCTAAACATGCACCATACAGTACTTACCTTGCCTCAGCATCTTCCTGCACATTAATGCATCTCATATAGACTTATGCATACAGCAACGCATTTCATAACTAAAACTCATTAATTCATTCATCAAATATTCACATGGGTCTCAATTATAAGGCCAAACCGTTATGACACATCCCATACCGTGCCACACAATTTTGTCTCATAATCAAGCCCATATATCTCAATCAATGGTTCAATCAACGCTCAATATTCAAACTCAAGGCTCTAGAGGTAGATCCCACAAAATTACATTATCATGTAGCACTTAGCCCTTGACCACATGTAGCAATAGTACCACGCTCTAGAGATGGCTCCCACGAAATTACATTATCGTGTAGCACTTAGTCTTTTACTATGCATGACAATAGTGCAAGGCTCTAGAGGTGGCTTCCATATGACTCAAGTCACCATGTAGCACTTAGCCCTTGACTACAAGGCTCTAGAGGTGACTCACACAAAGTTTCATTGTCGTGTAGCACTTAGTCCTTTACCCGCTCACAACACATTTGATTTCCTCAACACAACACATCATTTTTCTATAGTCATCACATAATCACTTAATCACATATCAACACGCATAAGTTCTAAGCATGTCACAAATCAACCATATCACCAAATATACACCATCTAGCAAGCACTACACCGAGAACAACCACAAAACCATAGCCGGCCCTAACCGGCAGAAACCAAGCCACTCACGCACTTCCAAGTTTAAATCCAGAAACCTAATCAAACGAGTTCAGAAAATTTTCAAATTTGAATATGTTATACAGGATACTTAAATGAATATTTTTCATGCGGACACCTTGACCCATATCCTTCTGGATTAAGAGCAGTAAATCACCCAAACCGTTACAAAAACCGTGACAATGCCTCGAAAGTCTATTTTCCAAAATCAGTTTGGTTTGAGGTCCAAAACTTGTCCGTTTGATCTGAAATTTGAGTATATTAAACTAAAAGATGTGAAAAAAAAAACTTTCATGAAGAAACTCTTTTAAAAATCGAACCCTAAGAGTTGATAAAAATCAATTGAACATCAAAAAGTCACTATTTTAGCACAATCCAAGATTCTGTTTTGCAAATGGCGAGGCTGAAATCTTGTTTATTTAAATCCATAAAATTCTGAGTAAAATATATGTTATAGCTAAAGATGTCTAGAACATTTTTTAAGGGGGAAGTAACCTCAAAATCATAGCACATTTTTCCCTACAAAAATGGCAAACGGCGAGGGTCCAACAAACTAGCTCTGAAGATTAAGCTAATCCAGTTTATACTAATTTAACCAGCTAATTAACACTAATATAACTAAGCTAATTAACACTAATCTAACCGCTAAGTACAATTAACAATTTAATCAACTTAAGAAAACGGGTCCACGGCGGTGAGATCCCATGACTACGGCGTGACCAACGGAGGTTTGGACCGGGCTGAAAACAACCTTGCAAGCCCACGGCTTGCTGCTTGAACTTCGATTCCGGAGGGGCTGAGGTGGGCTAGTCGATGGCCGAACGGCAAGTTGGATGGGTGGTGGGACTAAGCTGGAATGGTGGGGGCTGCGGCTGCTTGATGGCTGCTATTATGGATGTGAGGGTGAGCTTGCGGGCTGGATTGGAGGCGTGAAATGGTGTGGAGAGGACGTTGGAGTTGGGATGCAGCAGGTGGAGTCGATGATGGTGATGGGCTGAAGATGGGTTGACTGTGGTGGTGGGGCCATGAAATGGGAAGAGACGGAGGTGAGTGGAGTTGGCATCATGGGGTTGAGGGGAAATGAAGGGTGGACAGTGGTGGATGGAGAGAGACATGAAGAGGGGATGAAGAAAATGGGGATGAGGGCAAGTGGTTGCAGGTGCTGAACGCAAGGGAGCAAATGAAAGAGAAGTGTGGGGGTGAAGGGTTCGTGCGTGAAAAAAAAAAAAAAAGAGAGAGAGAGAGAGGGAGGAAGTGGCTGCAAGGGCTGAACACAAGGGAGGATATGGGGAAGAGAGAGAGAGAGAGAGAGAGAGAGAGAGAGACAAGAGTCCATGAAAGTCTTCAAGCTAGCCAATCCAACTCTTGAACAAATATCTAATTCATCATTGAAATGTCCACAAAAGTCTTCAGCCCATCCAATGGAGAATTTGCTCTCATCTCACCCAAGTTAAGCCATTTTGGTGTAGATAAATATGCCCATTTTCAGCCATCCGAATTTCCTTATTTCTTTTTGCCGAAAACAGATTTTTCCACAAATCTTGGACTCGACGAAACTTCTCCAAAGATGAGAAGAGTTCCTAAAAATAAATCATGACACACTCGAACGTTCGATTCCCGAAACCGAACTTAATTTCAAATTTCGATTGGATGCGATTTTAGCGTGACCCAACCTATCGGGTAACTTTTAGAGATTTTATCGCATTTGACCCGTGGTCGATAATTTTCAATCCACGTTTGTGCATCTTCAACTTGTCGGTGACTCTCGGTTGTCGTAAAAATCTCAAGGTTTCAATTACGAGTACCGGGTACAGAATCGGCAGAAAATCAGGTTAGTGCCGTTCGACGCGAATTTTGAAATCAGGTGAAATCACCCACAATCTAATTACGTGATTATGTCGAATCAACCTATATCTGATCACCAATCGATTATAATGGTGCCGTATTGACCCTTGCCGATTATCACGGTGGAGCAGTCGATTTCTGATCGAATTCTCTAGTCTGCCATGTTTATATCCTTTAATGGCTTTATCTGATAAGTCAGTTAACTCATGAGTGGCCAATTCAAAGAAAAATGACCATAGATGTGTCGACAAAATGCCCATTTTA
The DNA here is from genome assembly GCA_017140595.1 of Eucalyptus curtisii. NCBI lineage: Eukaryota > Viridiplantae > Streptophyta > Magnoliopsida > Myrtales > Myrtaceae > Eucalyptus > Eucalyptus curtisii. The sequence continues at coordinate 17,957,761 of CM029497.1, forward strand.
TAAAATTGGGACGGGGTCGAAATTTAGGATGTCACACTCACTCTCTCTCTCCCTCACGCCATCTCTCTTTCCCCCTCTTTCTCTCCCTCTCTCGGTCGCTCATCACCATCGTCACTGCCACCCACCATTGCCATTGCCATGCCACCCTTACCGCCATCCACTTCTTGCTCATGATCGTCCTCATGCCCAACTCGCCATTCACCGTCATGATGTGATGCCATCCCCCACCATGACGCCATCGACCCACCATTCACATCGTGAGTAGCCGTTACCGTTGCTGCCCTCACCGCCGTCTCATGCCGTTTCCTTGCCACACACCTCACGCCGCCACTACAACCATCCACTACCGTGAGCCATGAGTTGTTTTCGCTGTCGCCGTGGGCTGTCAAAGCTTAGAAGCCAATCCCGTGAGTAAGGGTGAGCATGGTCAAGGTTGGGCCGGTCCGCCTCCTAATCCTAGGACCAACCCGCACAATGCTAGTCCTCAATTTTTGGGACCGAGGATCGACCCTATTGAGCTTGGGACCGAAAACCGGACCGACTCAATGGGTTCGGTCCGGTTCTAGGGTTAACCCGGGACCAACCAATAATTTTTTATTTCATTTTTTGTACTCCTTAAAAAAGCGATTGAGAACTGAACTGACCCAATGGGTTTGGTCTGGTTTCAAGGTTAACCCAGGACCAATGAATAATTTTTTATTTCATTTTTTGTACTCCTTGAAAAGGTAACCGAGGATCGTACCAACCCAATGAGTTCGATGATAAGCGAGGCTAGCTAAGAAAGGCAAACGGTGGGGTGAGCGTCTAACAAAATGAGCATCGAATGTCGAGTGGGGATCTACAAGCCAAGCGAGCATCTAGCGGTGAGCAGCACGAGTGACCTAAAGCGAGTAAGGCGAGTGTCGAGTGGTGAGCGAAGAAGTTGTTTCTTTCGATTTTAGCAAATTGAAGATTAAGAGGACAAATAAGACAGAAGAGAATGAATACTAGAGGATGATGCCATAAGGAGCTGTTTATGCATTTTTGGACGCCGTGAGGACTCCTCACAAAAACATTTTCCTCCTTTGTAAATTATGAGTATTAACGCCGTAAAAGACATTAAAAATCTAAGTTATTAAAGAACAATATAAAATTATTTGAACTCCTCACTAAAGAGCTGTTTAATGTTGTTGACATCATTTATTTTAAGATTTTATCTATATAAAAAAATTATAAGTAATTTATTAGATATATATATTTATAGTCAGGGTTGGTCCAGGCTGGACCGACCCAGAACTCTCAGGACCGAGGACCAACTTGCACAATGCTGGTCCAGGAATTCTAGATTCGAGGACCGACCCAGTCTCTTTGAGAACCGGACTAGGACCGGCATGGTTGTGCCGATACAAGGTCGGTCCAGGGCTGACCCCGGACCGATGCTCACCCCTACCCGTGAGTGACTTTCGAAACCTTGAATACGATGGGAGTTAAACTTTGGATTACGGTTAGGATTAATGTTAATGATAATTAGATTAAGAGATGGATGGATTAGGTGATAGCTTATAAGTGATAAGTAATGACGATAGCTTATCTTGATAAGTGATAAGTAATAGCGCTAGCTTATCTTGATAAGTGATGAGTAATAGCGCTAGCTTATCTTGATAAGTGATAAGTAATCGCGATAGCCTATCTTGATAAGTGATAAGTAATAGTGATAAACTTGTCTTGATAAGTGATAAGTCCTTGTGATAACTTATCTTGAAAAGTGATAAGTGCTTATGATGAATTATTTCAAAAAGCGATAAGTGCATGTGATAGCTTATTTTGAAAAGTGATAAGTGCTTGTGAGATGTTATTTTGAAAAGTGATAAGTTATGTTGATAAGTAACCCATGGTGTGATATTGTGTGGAATGATGATTATTTGGTGGATAAATAATTAATGGGTGATCATGTGGGATTATTGTATGGCATTTTTATGTAGTGTATAACATGTGAGCACTAAACACTCTTGCGTCAGCTAAATTGAAAGATAAAAGTTGGCTTAAGTGGTTAATGCGCTTGTATGATCACTTAAATGGTTCTGTACTCATATGACTATGAGGAACGATGTCCGATGGATTTCGGATGCCTGATGATAGTCTGGATGCCGTTTGCTAATAAATTTCCAAACAATGCTTTTAATTGAATGCCGTCTTCAAGTAAGATGGAGACATTGCCATACCCGATGGGGTAAGACGATGTCCAATTACAATGAAAGACCACCGACGCGAGTGTTGGTCGTGGCCGAAAACCGTCGTAATAATCTAAACTCGTGTGGATGCATTGTGCATGGAAATGATAATGGTTTTGTCTGGATTATCATTTGTATTTGTCACATGCTTGCTGAAATTGTAGACTCACGTGGAAAATTATTTATATAATTATTCAATATGTTTTTAGGGCGTTATATGGTGAGTAGCTTATTTCATGCTTATAGATGATGCAAAGTAAATGTTTTGCTATTGATTTGCCATCGACAATTAAGCCGCATGTATAGAGTGTCTCCAAGGTGAAATACTCTCCTATGTGAGGTTTAGGGAATTTACTTATTAAGTTTTTCTAGTTCGTTGTTATTTAAAATTTTTTAGGTCCTAACCATGAGTAGTCCATTCTGTCACGTGCGTTTTGGGATGCCAGTAGATTAGGACACCTAAGTGACCCTCCGGATAGAGGGGTATACAAGAAATACGTGACCACCATCTGGGCGAATGAGAGGTTGACGAACCTGGTGCCCCACCAACTTGTGGCGTGGTACATATGGTATGAAGGGGAAATCCTCAGCCTTCTCCAGGGTTTTGACAAGCCGCATGGCAAGCAATCCGGGGGTGCCATCTGGGACCCCATGATGGTGGACGTCCCCGATGGCTCCGTCACTAATACGGAGACGGACTGGGACTTAGAGCCCGATTCTCAGCCTAAGCCATGGTACTACGACATGGACGCAGGCTAGGTGCATAGGGAGATACTACTTTTTGAGGTTGACCTCATAAGATAGAAGAGCTAGGCTAACCCTCAACCTTTTTTGATAATCAGAAAGAATCTGGATTGCGGATGTGTAATTAGTAAGTTTCGGATATACCAAGTTGATGTGTGTGTGTGTATATGTACGAAAATGTTTCTGTCGATATGTTTCCTTGCTATTCCTATTGGTGTGTATGATTCGGTGGAGTTGATTCTATTTCTGCTTGCATTTAATCGAAAGATAAAATGAATGGGTTGGCAATGCCTCCTAGGATGTCGTAATTAAATGACCAAAGGAAAAAAGGGATGCCGTGCGTCCGAGGGTTGGAGCGTGACATAAGAGGTGACATGTTTTTTAGAAAAATTAATCCACACAGACAGATAAAACCACGTCACACAATCCTACATGGCTTGGTGAATTAGAACAACCTCGTTCGCTCCGATGTTGCCTCTCTCTGCTAACCGCATCGTTGTCTCCTTCACCATCCTCTCCACTATCGCCCATGGAGTCACCACCCACATAAACCCCACAATGGAAATCCTCAAGCAAGAACTACTCAAGAACCACCAAACTGTTGTTGAAGAAAACAGTGCCAGTGCATCTTCAAGTGCTCCAAGATCAAGTAGGCGCAAATCCAAAAGCTTCACGAGCAAAAGAAGTGCAAGCTCAAGGCCAAATCCCACCGCCAATCCTCCACCTCCACCACCACTCCAAGCCCAATTCCTCCTCCTCCCTTTGCATTGGGGGCAAAGTGAATAAGGTTTCCATTTGGGGTTGTTGGTCAATATAAGGTTTTCAATTTGGGAACTTCCTTGTAAGTTGCAATTTAGGGTTTTTAATTTGAGACAAGCCTTTTAGACGACATTAGTTAAGGGTTATATGCTAATTGGGTATGCCTGCGAGCCATGCCGAATTGAGAAATTAATAAAAAAATGCCACGTTGGATTGTCGTTGACTTTGATCAGACTTGGTAGTTAAGTGATTGTTTTTTTTCTAAAAAAATAGCACTTAAGTGATCTTAAAATAAAAAAAATAAAAAAATAAAACTTTTAGCACTAAAGTGAGTGTAGTACACAACTTTCGGCACTTATAGTGTTCTTCCATCTTGTATTTCTCCGATTACATTGAAAGATCATGTCGAAATGTCTTGACATTTTAGCATGATTCGTTCCGACCCAAGAAAAATGATATAGGAGCATAATTCTAGTTTTTAAGCATCTTTTGTTTTTGTTTTTGTTTTTTTTTTTGGGTTCAAATTGTTCTTTATCATATTATTAAATCAATAAATGGTCATGCGTAGTTAGTAATGTGATTTTTAATGAGTTCTAATGATTGAAATTATAAGCTATCATCTTAAGGGTAAAGATCACTAAAAACCTTAAACTAATGATAAATTTACCCTAACTTATTTTTTTTACTATGAAAAACTCCAAATTAGTACACTCGCGATAAATTTACCCTTTATTAGTTCTTCATATTTTACCATCAAATGGCAGAGTTGGATCACACGTGGTAGTTAATGGGTGTACCAATTTGGCTCTTTACCCTCCGTTTGTCACATGTTTATTAGTTTGTGGTTTTATGTGGTATTAATATAATTAACGAAAATTAATTAAAGGTATATTTATCACAAATATATTAATTTGGTTTTTGTGATCAAAAATTTATTTGAGGTGAATTTATTACATGTATACCAGTTGGAGGTTTTTTAGTCAAAAAATTAGTTTGGGATGAATTTGTTATAAGTATACCGGTTTAAGATTTTTTATGGACAAAAAAAATTATTTTTGGATTAATTTGTCATAAGTACACTAATTTTAGGTCTTTCATGATATTAACCCTTACATTAAAGCAAGAGTAGAGATTCAAATAATAAATCATAAATGTTCAAAGCACATTTAGTAAGGTTTACCAAGTACCCAAGGAATGCTCTTTAACAATTTTCAGCAAAATAAATGACTTATTATAAATAAAACACTTGAAAAATACTAGATCATCAATTCTGCTCCTGCTTCATTCTCCCTTAGTAAGAAAGAATCAAGCTATGTGTTGAAAACTCTAATGAACTGAGAATGTCTTCGTAACGACTTCTGCATCTCATCCTCTGCAATCCAAGTGCTTTCGCTCACTAGTAGCTGTTTCGTCAATGATCTACGGTTGAAGTAGTCTCTCCAGGACCTCGCCTCTTTAACATCTAACACATCTTGAATGACATCTTTTTATACTTTTGGCAACTGACTAAGGCGATTTCTCAATGGCAGCACTCTCTCTATCAACTTAAAAGCAAAGCCCGAAACACTATTGATTTGATATGCAACACGGGCAATAGTTCTATAACATAAAACTAGTTCTCTTCAATACCTCATGAGGCCTGAACTTCCATGACTTACACATGTCATAAGTACCCTTCGGAAACTTCTCTCGCCTTATGCAGACAACTGACAGCCCTTCACTCCACGATGTTGATTCAGTGCGGAAGAATACGCTTCATCGCTAGCCTTCAGTACTGCTCTGACCTCCTCACGATACTTTCATACGTGGTCTGCAAAAGCCTCACCATCACCGCTAACTCTAGTCTCTCGTGAAAGTGGAATTAGACCAAGCATATGTTGAGGATTCAAATCATCCGCAGGGACCAAAGAATGTCACTTGCAATTACAAAATGCAACTCATATGCATTGATTCGCACAAAAGAAGAGAGAATGAATTGACAAATTCTCTCAAACAAGTTGAAACAACACTAAAAAATCCATTTTTTTTTCTTGTACATTCACTACTATCGCGACCTCTTTTTTCTGGTGCCCGCAATCGGGTACGAGCGCCTAAGGAGGCTAATGGCTCGGCTGAATTTATTATGCCCGGACTCTCCCAAGTCCACCAATTCACGACTTTAATAGTCTAAGTTTTTAACCTGTAAGTTAATTTTAAAACGGAGTCGCCACTAATCAATTTGGAGTGGGTTGATTAGAAACCCATGCGAAGTATTGGGAGAAATACTTGCTCCTGCGCAACCGAGAAAATTAGGATCGGAGACTTGATTACACTAGTTAATCACTAATGCCCTTTCGGTACCTAATCTTGTTTAAATCCTGAGGTTTTTTTGGATGTTTGAGGGATTTTCCATGCAATTTGGGGAGGAAAAATATTTTTTAATATTATTTTAATATTTTTTCGGAAAATAAAGTATTTTTGATTATTTATTATTTTTTTTATTTTTTTTGAAAATAAATTATTCTTTTATTTATTTATTAAAATATTATTTAAAAATAAAATAAAATAAAAGCCGACCCGGGTCGGGTCCGCGGGTTGGGTCCAACCCGGGTCGGTGACCCAAACGCGAGACGGGCCCGCGATGCGGGCCCGACTCGGATTTTTAGTCCTTTTTTTTTTTAAATTATTATTGAAACGGCGTCGCGGCCCGGAGCCCGTTTCCGAAAAAACCGGCCGACCCGACGACCCGATTCGGCGAAACCCTACCCGACTCGTCGACCCGGATTCCCGCCGCCCCAAAAATTGCGGAACCCTACCCGACCGATCCGCGCCCGACTCGCGACCCGGCCTCGCCGCCCCGGAACCCGCGGAATCCCTACCCGATTTTCCGGTCCGGATCCGCTCGCGACCCGGAAAATTGTAAACCCTAGAGTTTGCGAATCCACGGCGCCGGGGTCAAGACCGAGGCGCTCCGGTGGCGACGACGGCTACGGCAGCGACAACAACGACGATGACGACTACGATGACGGCGACGGCGACGGAGTGGGGTTGCGATGAACGGCGGGGACGATGGCGACGGCGACGTAAATGATGGGCTACCCGTTCACGGCGATGGTGTGACGGGGTGGCGTCGGACGGCTTCCCTCCGGGCGGCGACGGCCGGGCGCAACGCGGCTTCCGCGATGGCGGCGGCGACGACGATTGGACGGCGGCACGGCGTCGGGGTCGTGGAAGGGCTCGATCGCTCTCCCTCGGCCAGATCTGAGCCTCCACCGGCCAGATCTGACCCTCTCAGATCCGCTCGCCGCCGGCCTTCCCCGAAGTCTCTCGGTGGAGGGTGGGCAGTTCGCGGCTCGAGTCCTCCCCGGCGCTCGCTTTTCGGTCTCCTCCTGAAGTCTCTCAGGCGAAGGCTTCCAAGCTCGCGATGGCCGTCGACGGAGGTTGCCGCCGCCTATTTATAGGCGAGGGGGGTTCGGTCGACGGAGGGCTTCGGCCGCCGGCCTTCGGCTTGCCGACCGGTCTTCCTCGGCTGAACCGGCGTCCCATCCGAGCTTTTCCAGCGAGGCGTGCTCGGCATTGAAGGCAGCCATTAATGGCGCCTGAGATCTGTCCTCTCTGGCCGACGTCGGCCTACTCACCTCGACCGTAGGCCGTCCTTCGCGCGCGTCGGCCTCCCTCGCGCGCGTGAGTTGTAGCGGCGAAGGAGAGGGAAGGAGGAAGAAGGAAGGAGAAAAGGGCCGGGCCAGGCCTTGGGGGCCCGCGCGAGGGAGAAAGAAAGAGGGGAGGGGCTGGGCTTGAGCCCAGCCCCAACAGCTGCGGGCTTCTGCTTTTCTTTTTTTTTTTTTTTTCTGCTTTTCCTTTTTTTTGTTATTTGTTTATTTATTATCCGAAAAAGATAAAAATAAAATAAACTAAAATAAAATAAAGTAAAGTAAAACCTAATTAATTAAAAGGAAATTTTAGGCGTCAACAACTACCATCAATCCCACATTCAACTACATGTGACTATCTTGTCTACTGTCGCTTCAACGAGTTGCAATCACCTTCAAATTACTTTCATCAAAGGGTATCAAAGCTTACGGTTTGTGATCATGGCATCATCAAACTATCAGCTTCCTCTTCGATATCCATGTCTTACCAAAGAAAATTATGGTAATTGGGCCGTTAGAATGAAAGCTCTACTTGATGCCTATGGTGTGTGGGATCTTGTCAACACTGGCTATGATGAGTCAAGAATGAAGCTATCTTGAACCAGAACCAGAGGAATGCCTTGTAGAAAGTTCGTTCAAAAGATCAATATGCCTTGTCAATTATCTATCAAGCTTTAGATGATTTCATGTTCGAAAAAGTTTCGAATGCTGCTACTGCCGAAGAGGCATGGGAGATTCTCTACGACACACATTCAAGAGTACAAAAAGTTCAAAAGATTTGCTTTCAAATCTTGAGAGGCGAATTCGAGGTAATTAATATGAAAGAATATGAATCTATTGCTAATTATTTCACAAGAGTTTTGGCGATTGTCAACCAGATGAAAAGAAATGGAGAAGATGTTTTAGATGTTCATATTGTCAAGAAAATACTTCGGTCCTTAGACAAGAAGTACGACCATATTGTTGTTGCAACTAAAGAATCCAAAAACTTGGATGCCATGATGATGGTTTAGCATATGGGTTCATTATAAGCCCATGAAGAAAGGTTCAAAAGAAAAAAGATTGAACCAGTGGAGGAAGTTCTCCAAACACAGTTGATCTTCCAAGATGAGAAGGAGCAAAAAAGAGAACCCACACAAACATGTGGGACAAATCAAGATCGTGATCATGGTCGAGACCGAGGTCGCTTTCAAGGAAGAGGTCGTGGACGAAGCAAAGGTGATGCTGCTCGAAGTGACAATAGATACCAATATCAAAGAGGTATTTGTAGAAGAGGAAAGAACTCAACAGACCAATGACATGATAAATCTAAAATTCAATGTTATCATTGTAATAAACTTGGCCATTATACTTCTGACTGCTAGAACAAGGAGAGTAGCAGAGCAGATGAAAAGGCAAACTTGGTGAATGATGCCAATTAAGTTCTATTATTGACGTTCAAAGAAGATGAAGGAGGTCAAATTGATACATGGTATTTGGATATTGATGCAAGCAATCACATGTGTGGGAGAAATGAGATGTTTACCGAGTTGGATAAGACAATCAAAGGGAAAGTCTCTTTCGGTGATAACTCCAAAATTCTTGTCGAAGGCAAAGGTACAACTCTGATTTGCTTGAAAAATGGTGCACATTAGTTTATTACTAATGTTTATTATGTTCAAAAATGTCAAGCAATATTTTGAGTTTAGGATAGCTTTTGGAGAAAGGCTATATTGTTTATATGAAAGATCTTAGGCTTGTGCTAAGATATAGGAATAATAAATTGATTATGAGTGTAAAGATGTCGAAGAATAGGATGTTTACTCTTGATATAAATAATAGTATGCCATGATGTCTGAAGGTGTGCATGGATGATCCTTCATGGTTGTGGCATTTAAGGTTCGGCCATCTCAATTTTGGTAGACTTAATTTGTTTTCTCACAAAAAGATGGTTTATGACTTACAACATATTGATCATCCCGATCAATTATGTGAAAGGTTTGTTATTGGTAAGCATTCCAGAACTAGCTTTCCGAAAGAAGCGATTTATCGAGTGAAAAAGCCACTTGAGTTTATTTATTCTGATGTGTGTGGCCCAATCACTCCTCATTCATATGATAATCATCGAAATTTTGTTACTTTTATTGATGATTTTACTCAAAAAGCTTGGGTGTATTTTTTGAAAGAAAAAACAAAAGTATTTGATATATTCAAACAATTCAAGAACCTGACTAAAAAGGAAAGTGGCTATTTTATCAAAGCTATGAGGACCGATCGTGGTGGAGAGTTCACCTCAACCATATTCAACAAATTCTATGAAGATCACGGTACTCGGCGTTTCTTAATGACTCCGTATTCTCAACAAAATGGCATAGCTGAACAAAAAAATAGAACCATTCTTAACATGGTTCAAAGCACGTTGAAAAGCAAAAATTTGCCTAGGGAGCTTTAGGCTAAAGTTATTTCATGTGCGATCTCTCTTCAAAATAGATGTCCCACATTCGGACTTGAAGGCGTAACTCCACAGGAAACATGGACCAAGAGAACACCGTGTGTTTCACACTTGAGAATTTTTGGGAGTATTGTGTATGCTCATGTGTCAGACTAGAAAAGATATAAGCTAGAAGATAAGAGCAAAAAGCTCATCTTTATTTGGTATGACTCCTCATCCAAAGCTTATCGATTATTTGATCCTAACACTTTGAAATTGTATATAAGCAGAGATGTCAAGTTCGACGAAGATGGCACATTGGAAGACAATCCAAAAAACGAAGCGAATACTCGTGGTGATACCAATCAAACGGAGTTGAAGAATCATTCTACACCTTCTCCAGTATCTTCTTCAAGCTCATCATCGCCAACCTCTTCAAATGGTGTTGATGAATCATTAGTGCTAAGATCAAGGAGATTATCTGACATTTATGAAACTACCAATGAGGTTCACCTTATATGTCTTCTTGCAGATTGTGAACTACTTGTCTATGATAATGCGGCCAAAGAAGAAAAAAGGAGAAAAGCCATGAATAAAGAAATTAAAGCCATTGAGAAGAATCAACCATAGGAGCTTGCTAATCTACCAAAGGACAAGAAATTGATTGGAGTCATATGGGTGTACAAGGCCAAGAAGAATGAGAAAGGAGAAGTGACTAGATACAAGGCTAGATTAATCGTGAAGAGGTACAAGCAAAAACCCGGAATTGACTATGACGAAGTTTTTGCCTCCGTCATCCGAGTGGAAACAATTAGATTTATTATTTCTATCGCTGCTCACAGTAATTGGCAAATTTATCAAATGGATATCAAATCAGCATTTTTGAATGGCATCCTTGAAGAAGAGATCTATGTTGAACAATCCGAGGGGTTTGTTGTGAAAAGTCATGAAGACAAAGTGTTGAAATTGAAGAAAGCTCTATATGGACTTAAACAAGTATCGAGAGCATGAAATCTCAGAATCAATGCATATTTCAAGGCGAATGGATTCTCTCAATGTCCATACAAGCATGCACTCTATTTGAAGCAAGAAAAATGTGATATTCTACTTGCCTTTTTATATGTCAATGACCTTGTTTTTATAGGAAACAGTCCAGTGATGATTGATGCTTTTAAGGCATCGATGGTGAAGGAATTTGAGATAACTGATAATGGTCTCATGAATTATTTTCTTGGGATCGAAGTGAAGTAGAGTACCGAGGGGATTTTTATTTCCCAAAAAGGATATATAGAAAATATCCTTGAAAAATTCAACATGAAGAATTGTACTCCGATCAACACACAAATGGAGTGCGGAACCAAACTTTCGAAGTTTGATGATGGTGTCGACGTTGATTTGATATATTATGGAAGCTTGATTGGGAGTTTGAGATACTTGATATGCATGAGACTAGATATTATAAATAGTGTTGGAATTGTGAGTCGATATATGGAGAAGCCGAAGTCATCTCATCTTAAAGCTGCAAAAAGGATATTTCAATACATCAAAGGTATTACTTCTCATGGCCTACACTATTATCACTCTAAATCCTTCCAACTTAGAGTTTAGTCAGATAGTGATTATGGTGGAGGTATTGATGATCAAAAGAGCACTACAGGCTTTATATTTTTCTTGTGTGACACTGCTTTCATGTGGTCATCAAAAAAGCAAATCTAGTGTCACTTTATTGACATGTTAAGCTGAATATGTAACTACATCTTCATATGTTTGTCATGCAATTTGGTTGAGAAGACTACTCAAATATATTCTTATGGAGCATAAGAAAGCAACTGAGATTTTTGTTGATAATATTTCTGCTATTTCATTGGCGAAAAATCCAGGTTTTGATAAACGAAGCAAACATATCGATGTTCGATATCACTTCATTTGAGAACAAGTTAAAGACAGTGAGGTTGAAGTGTTGCATGTGAAGACAGGAGATCAAGTGGCAAACATTTTTACCAAATCTCTCAAGATCGATACTTTTTGAAAGTTCAAAAGCCTACTTGGAATGATCGATGAAAGAGTTTTTGGTGGCACCCGAGAATTTCGACAATCCTCGAATGTACGATGACCATGACAAATCAATAGAAGTACTGTTGGATGGTGCCATTAGTATTTTGCATGAGCATTGTTTGATTCCATCGTCGAACCGATGGGCCGCGTTTAGAAATATTTTGATCGTCGCATAAGGCATAGTCCCATCCCTGCGTACTATCACTGATGAGACCGAGATTGTGCCACAAGATGGATTGACAAGAAATTTTCTATACTTGGCCGTGTACCCTACGAATCGAACCATCCTTGTTTATTGATGTAATAACATACGGTCATGTGAGTAGGCTATATTTAACTTATACATGCGGAGATTGAGGCAAATATTTAGAGAAAGTGTGGGCTGTATAATTACGATATGAGGCCGCAGCCACCGGCCCGAAACCACTCCGCATTAACCCCTAATTGTCGACATAATGAGTCAACTATGGAGGGAAATCATTGACCAAGGGACGCTCGACTTTGGCCACGTTGCCACCCACTTGACCACAGCTGGAAGTCCCATTTTTGCATACTGAGGACACGTCCATCCCAGCTGTCTGCCTTCCCCGTAGCCACCAAAAATCCCTCTCCCTTGTTGACTGGTTTTGGCAAAACCAGCAACCTTGTGTTCGTGAAAGTGAAAAGCAGAGAGAGAGAGAGAGTGAAAACAGGAGTGATCGAGAGGGGGTTTTGAGCGAGAGAAACCGAGAGAGTGAGTCGGCGAGAAAAGAAGAAGGAGATTAGTCCCCGCCGTGCGTGCGCGTTGCCGCCGTCGACGCCGTTCAAGCCCGCCATCGTTGAGCCGCGCACTCCTCACCGTCTCACCACACGCCGTTGAACCGTAGGACATCAAGGCAAGTGGAAGTTCACCTGTCTATGCCTTTACATGTTAGAATTGTCCGTGGAATGTTAGTAGATGTGAGGAAGTGTAGAAATTAGAGCTGCATGTTGATTGGGATCACACTAGATGAAGATAGAGCTAGAAGCAAAGCAAAAACAGTGCATGTATTGGATTTCGAATTTTTAGAAGGGAAATTAAGATCTAAAGATCTGACTATGATGGATTTTTGGGAAGTAAAGAGGGTATATTGCAATGTAGTATGCTGGTATATACTTGCTTGTGGGTGTTGGAGGTCGAAATCCATGGAATAGGAGCAAATTTCCCTTTGGCTAGTAAGCTGTTTTGCAAGGGACAGAACGACCATCGGTGCTTCCTCGACTTTTCTGTAATTATCTAGTCACAATTCGACTTCGACTCCTTGATGAAAGTTTAGGGAACATCCTCATGAACAACATATCAAAAATTCAGAATAAAATAACAAGGAATGACTATCGAAATGATTTTTCTATTAAAATACCAAATCTGGGAATTTTACAGAATGATAGTTAGGAAAAATCGTGATATTTGTTCTCGGTACATAAGGAATCTGACTTGGTGTTATCTTGATATTTGTTCCTCTAGGTCTCATTGTTAACATGTTAAAATTTCGTAATTTTCTGAGCTCGTTTAGTAATTAATTCGGAATTGTTACCAGAACTGCGCAAATGTAGGAATTTAACTGTTGCTTCGAGAATTCCACAAAATTATCCTATAAGGAGTATAGTCTCGAATTTGCTGTGTGATTTGATGATGCTGATGGTGAGATATTGTGACTCGATGATGCTGATGGTGGGATATTGTGATTTGATGATGCTGATGGTGGGATATTGTGATTGATAAAATCATGAAATATCTTGTTTGACATATGATGATGCAATTGTGAATTAAAATGCGAATTGTTACCCATTGAACCCTCGGGTCAATGATGCCCCGGGAGTCGGGAGGCCCAAAGGATCGAAAGAGTCGATGCCTTGTGGATGCCCAGTGGCCATAAGAGGCTGAATGCTGGAGGTATGCCCGGGAGTTTCGGGATGCCCGGTTGTATGCTTGTCGGTACGTAAACCCGGATGGCTGAGCAACCATTCTCATGGTGAGCTTCAGAAGTTGCCTCGTGATGCCAGGTGGGGTACGAGATGCCTGGAGGCGTGATTCGCTCCAGATGCCCGGTGGCCCTATGAGGCTGAATGCCGGAGGCTTTCGCGATGCCAGGGTGGATGCGAATGCCCGGAGGGACGCAAACATTGGTCCTCTGGGGGATGAAATCTTTTGAAGGCTAAATAAATTATATGTGATCGGATTATGTGGCATATGATTCTCTTAGAATTGCAATTGCTTATAAATGATATGTGATCAGATTATGTGGCATATGATTCTCATAGAATTGCAATTGCTTATAAATGATATGTGATCTGATTATGTAACATATGATTCTTATAGAATTGCAATTGCTTTAATATTGAAGAATTTCATGATATTGATATCCATTGATTCCTTGATTTCTTGCTTTGTCTATCTTGTATGAAATTAGGTATTGATAGTCATGCTTAACATAGCTTGTTGAATCTTTTGCTGCTGAGTGGTTGTACTCACCCCTTTTGGGGACTAACATTTCAGACTAGACAAGATACCTCTGTTGCCACCGCCACCAGCAGATGGACCAAGTGGTTGGACATGGCCGTAAGGAGGAGGACACCAGAGGAAGGAACTTTTGGATGCCGACACTGATCGATGGACTTTAAGTATACGACTGTTGGAAAAGATGTCGATCATCTTTTGAAGTATAGCCGAGTATAGAAGACTACGGCATTTTGATGTACCGACGAATGATGTCCATCTGGTTTAAGTAAATAAAAGTATTCGGCTTTTACCTATAAATGTCTTTAGTTGGTGTGCATCTTTTCTGAATATAGGGAAGGGAGTTGTTGGATACGCTTCTGCCATATAAATTGTGCAGGGACCGATCTAAAAGATATAAACCCCCAGGATTCATGGACTTGTCAAGTTCATATGGTATCAAAGAAATGGATTTTCAGGGCAAGCAAAAGTTAGTGACTGTGGCGAACCCAACGGATTTGGGGGCCGTCGAGGGGTGCCACATTTTGGTTTAAGGGGGAGTGTTAGAAATTAAACAAAATTCATTGGTGTCAATAACTATTTGGTATCCGCAATGAACAAGAGTCATAATTACAGAATTATCTTTAATGAGTATATTAATATTTCTAGGTACGGTGATAGTTTTAGAGATAATGATTGTTTTTAAAGATAAGATGAGATATGGTGATTGTTTTGTTAGTTTCTAGATCTTATCCGCAATGTTAGTTTCCGGATCTTTATCCGGAACACTAGCTTCATCTATTGAGAAGAGTAAATGTCATATAACAAGTCTATAAATAAGAGAGTATTGTAATTGTTTCTTATTAAGGTCAAATAAATCTACAAGCCTATCTATCTTTTTCTTTCTTGTGTGAGTTGTGAGCGTGTCACCTTCAAATTACTTTCGTCAAAACATACACTAATTCTAAGGCCTTCCCAAGAACGAGGAATTTAATAGGAATGTAATCTCCAACAAGGTTATCTAATTGGTCTTGGACATGTTAACCAGGTGGTTCATGAATGCTCTAAGGTCCAAGAGATGCAAATCAATGCACCTACTATCCAAACTGAAAGGAGCAAACAGATACTTCTTTTAAGTCTACAAATGTAAAAACTTCCGCATGAAAAATTTCAAGCATCACTAAATTCCACGGACATTATTGTTTTTCACCTTTTTTTTCAAGCCACAGTTACAATATCAAATGCTTAACAATTAAAGTATACATGCAAGTGTCATGGTCTGAAGATTTCCATGTGCAAAGGACAGTGATTGATTCAAGAAGACCGAGTGAGCTTCCCTAGCCTTCTCTAGGATATTCTAAGAGGGGGGGGAATTTTGTAATTGTATATTATTATGAGTGTTCTTTTAATAAATGTGGATAATTTGTAGGTAAGGAGATGTAATTATAGCCGTTAGATTGAGCAGAGATGTATGGTTGTAAGCACATGAGCACTTATATATAGAGGGGTCTCCTCCACTCTATAATATCACAAGTAAAAGAAATTCAGAGTCTCTCTAGAGTTTCTCTCTTATAAGAACACGCTTTACCATCTAACTGATAGCATAGATGATTAGTAGATAACCCTCCACACATAGAACCACTAAAGCTAAGCTAACTAAACCACATCTTCTTCAGATTCTTTATATTTATCATGGAATTCCAGAACAAACTTTCAGGTCATCTGCTTCTATAGTGAATATGTGCACAACAAAAAAGTTATCAAGTAGAGGAACGGGATCAGTATATTGCCAGGTTGGAAAAAAAGTACCCGCCATCAAACATATATGCCAAAGCTAATACAGCCATGAAAACGTGCCATTTTAGAGACTGATGAAGGACAAAGATGAACAAAAGCCGGAACCATCCTTCTTCCACCATGCGGAGAGCATTACCACAGTTGAAAGCAAGATTACCTAGAGCACCAGCGGCAGTTTCTTGGGCATCCTGAAAATAACATTGTAAATCACACTCAATTTATCTGCTTTTACGTACAAACATTGACCAAAACTTGTGGATTTCATAACCGATTGGCTCCGTGGCATTTAATTCACCAAAGAGAATGATAAATAAAGATACAACCTGTTTTAGATACAAAAACATAGGCATGATAAAATCATCTCGTGTGAAAAGCATGTCTAGCAGCCAAGGCTAAAATATTGCAGGCACTTGTCAAAGACTTACTTCACTGTCAGAGCAAGCCAGAGCAATCGGAGGAGCAACACCACCTTCTCACCCAATAACAACGTTACAATGAAACTATGTGGCTTAGCATCATATAAAGCAAAGCAAGTATTTTGAGTAGAGAACAAAGATACCGTGGAACAATGTGGACACACTACAATAAACTACTAAGGGAAGATACATCATGCAAAAGAAAAAATTGTCAATTACATAATGTGGAAGTTAGAATGAATAATTTTCATCATGCCAACGCTGGAGATTTTTTTTTTTTTTTTTTTTTTTGGCTGAACAAGGAAAAGGGCTAGTTTTCATTTATTTGGTGGTTTAGCAAATGTAATTTCCTTCTCATGAAAAAGGGAAGACATTTTCTCACAATCTAATATCATTTTTTTTAATCCATGAAAAATATTTTTTTGTAGCTCAATTAGTTTCCCATCATCGAAACAACAGAAAGTGGGAAAATAATTTTTTGAAACAGTTTTCCTTCAAACATTCCCGAAGTTTGTTATTTCACTAAGTCGTTTATCATGCCATTAGTTTAATCAATGGTCATGCATCAGTCAAGTGATTTTTAATGAACTTCTAGTGATTGAAATTAGAAGTTGTTACATGAAATCAAGGGATGAGATAGTCATACGCTGGCGACTCCAGTATAAATGGATCTTCAACACTTTGTCATTAGATTTTCCTCATTCAATAAACTTTCATATAAATTCTAGAATATCTTTTTTTTTTGTTCTAGTTTCTCGATTTTAGCTTTGTTACTGTTCTTCTACTAGCTTTTATTGGTAGAAGGATACTAAAAGTGCCCAAAATTATGTTTGATGCTTTTTTTAGTACTAAAAGTTTTATTGGATCACTTAAATGCCAAACCAGAGAAAAATCGATCACTTAAATGTCAAAATAAGTTTTTGGCATTTGTCAATTAAAAATTTAATATGATGTGACATTTTTTTAGAAAAAAATAATCTACATCAATAGATAAAACCACCTCACACAATCCTACATGGCTTGGTGAATTAAAACGATCATTGGCTCCGATTCTCTCTCTCTCTCTGCTAACTGCATCGTCTTCTTCTCCTCCTCCTTCACCGTCCTCTCCACTGCTGCCCATGGAATCACCACCCACGAAATCCTAGAATGGACATCCTCAAACAAGAATTACTCAAAGAATCACCAAACTCTTATCAAAGAAACCAACGGCTGGCGCGACTTCAAGAGCTCCAAGATTGAGCAGAAGCAAATCCAGCATTGTCATGAGCAAGAGAAATGCAAGCTCTAGGCCAAATCCCACCGCCAATCCTCCACCTCCAACTGTACCTCCAAGCCTAATTCCTCCTCCTTTATCTGCATTGGAGGCAAATTGAATTGGGTTTCGATTTGGGGTCCTTGGTCGATTTAGGATTTTCAATTTGGAAAATTCCTTGTGAGTTGCAATTAAGGATAAGGATTTTCTATTTCGGGCAAACCTTCTAGACGATGTTGTGTTTAGGGATTATACGCTGCTTGGGTATGCAGGCGAGCCATGTCGGACTGAGAATTAATAAAAAAAAAATGACCATGTCGAATTTTAGCGACTCTGATGGGACTTAGCACTTGAGTTATTATTTTTTCAAAAAATAAGCACTTAAATGATCCAGAAAATAAAAACTTTTGGCGCTAAAGTGGGTGTCATACATAACTTTTGACACTTCTAATTTCCTCTTGTCTTTTATTTCTTTGATTACATCAAAACATGAACAAAAAAATTTGATTTGGAGAATCAAAGATCAGGTCGAAATGTCTAGTCATTTGACCCTGATTCTTTCCAACCCAAGAAAAATGATACATGAGCATAATTCCAATTTTTAAGCGTCTTCTTGTTTTAATCGGTTTATCATATTATTAATTTAATAAATGGTCTTTTGTAGTTAGTAATATGATTTTTAATGAGCGCTAATGATTGAGATTAGAAGCTATTATGTTAAGGGTTAAGATCACGAAAAACTCTAAACTAATAGATATATGATAAATTTACCTCAAAATAATTGTTTGACCACGAATAACTCCAAACCGGTACATTTGCGATAAATTTACTCTCTGTTAGTTTTTTTAAATTTTACCGTTAAATCGTAAAGTTGGATGACATATGGTAGTTGATGAGTCTATCAATTGGGGTTTTATTCCCTGTTTGTCACAAGTTTATGAGTTTGTGATTTTTTTTGTGGTATTAATCTAATTAACAAAATTAATGGATGGTATATTTGTTACAAATATACTAGTTTAGGATTTTTTGTGGTCAAAAAATTAGTTTGAAATGAATTTATTACAGCTCTACAAATTTGAGTTTTTTGTAATCGAAAAATTAGTTTGAGGTGAATTTGTTACAAATACTAGTTTGAAATTTTCTGTGATTAAAAAATTATTTGGGCGTAAATTTGCCATTGGTATATTAATTTAGGGTATTTCATGATGTGAACCCTTATGTTAAATCGAGAGTAGAGATTATCCTACATTTCAAAGCCTATTATAAATGGATCTTCAGGTCTCTTTGTCAACAATTTATTGGTCAATCAATAAGCCACGTTGGTTTCTATAAACCGTATGATATCTATTACTAATCAAGCTTCTATTCTTCTCAAATCTAGCTTTGCATTTGGCTTTTTTTTTTTTTTTCTCTCTCTCTCTTTTATTTCTCCGACTATTTCAAATGGCATCAGAACATAATTAAAACATGAATAGAGACTAGAGAATAATCGAAGCTTGACTAGTAAAAGACACGTGACCATTTATTGACCTGAATGGATGGTACTTTTGAGACAAACCCTACACTATTAGAAGACTAAAGCACCAACTTTGCGGTACTTTTGAGACAAACCCTACACTGAGGTACTTTGAGATAAATGACCCACCTGAGGAGGTTTTCTGAAATTTTCTCAAAATTTAATTATGAATCTTCGTCAATTTGACTTGGTGATGATGCCTACTCGTGGCTTTCCGAGGATATCTCTTTCCCTTTCACAATTTATCCCCATTTGGGTCATAGGCGTCGATGATAGCAAGGACTCTCTACAAGACTCTAATCGGATGGTCAATACCATGCTGCCATTTCACCACAAAGAGAGATTTCCTAACAAGAGGAAGAGGGCCTTGCACAAAAATTATATTGCCCCTGCATCTTAAAAAATACTAGATTTTCATTGAATCTCCATTTATCTAGCTGCGGAGATTCACGAAATATCAATACCATTTTTGTTGGTCCGTTTCTTTATCATATCCTAATCTCCTAATAACATCTGTTGAAAGGACTATAAAAGAGGCTACAGCCATGGTCAGGCTCGATTTGGTGAATCAACAATCTCCCTCTGTTCTTGCCATGGAAGACTCTAGGTTGTACCAAATCCAGTGAGAAGAAAAGCAGTGTCAAAAACCCTGCCTGGCCTCATCTTTCACACCTGAACATGATCAACCTTCTCTGATTCAGATTTGAGACAGCAAACATACACCAATTCTAAAAGCTCCCCAAGAACAACGAATTTAATAGGAACATAATCTCTGGCGAGGTATTTTAATTGGTCTTGGTCATGATGAATGCTTGAAGGTCCAAGAGATGCAAATTAATGCATCTTTTGTCAAGACTGAAAGGAGCTGACAGATAATTCTTTCTAGTCTGCAATGCATAAAAATTTTTGCATGAAAAATTTCGCGTCACTAAATTCTATGGACACTATTGTTTTTCATTTTTTTCCAACCACAACTGCAGTACCGAAAGCTCAAAAATCAACATGTCTATGCAAGTCTCACGGTCTACAGGTTTCTCATACGAAAAGGACGTGACTGATTCAACAAGACCAGGCTAGCTTCTCTAGTGTTCTCTTAAATATTTTAGGAACAAGCAATATTATAATTTTACACTATTCTAGAGTGTTCTTGTAATTAGTGCCAATAATTGGTAAATGGGACTATATAACCTCCACCATTAAATTGAGAAGAGATATACGGCTGTCAACCGCTGAACACTTGTATACAAAGTAGTCTCCTCCCCTCATTTGTATCATCTTATTTGTATTATCAATGCTTCTCCTTATAAAGTTTCTCTCTCTATGATTTTGTGAGAATAACTTCCCAAGGCCGTAAGCATGCACCATTAGTACTGAGAGTCTGGGTATGCACTATTAGTACTGAGAGTCTGAGGATGTCAACAATTGTCTCCAAATAATACTTCACCAAGGAAAATGTTCTCGCAATTTTCACAACACCATATCGCAGCTACTTCCATGTCTAAAAAGAAACACTCTATGACTATCTAGGATCTGTATCGATGCATACAGGTGAGGGAAAATAACAACACCGATACACCATCAGAATGTACTTTCAGCAGGTATAGCTTTCTTTTAAGGACGTCAAGGAAAAAAAAAATATTAAAGAAGAAAATCATATATAACAATCTTGCCCTTTGGATGAAAAGGGCAGCTAATCTCTGCTCTTCTAACAAATGGAAGTATAGAGGCCAAAGTCATGGAGCATCGTTCTGTTGCTATGGACAAATTTTCGGCTTGCCAAATATGTCAAATCCCCTTTGAAGATTCTGCCTGGTGGTGCTCCAGGTTACGAAGTACAATTCTTGCAAATATCTTGGCCTCAATTGGTGCAGTTGCAGCAGCAGCTGTTGCTCGCAGAACTCTAGCAGCTCCGACATTTTGCATAAGTTTCGCATGGTGCAAAGCATGGCGGCCACCAGGAATGGTAAACTGCAATATGGACACACCACAAACAATTATGTTACGTTTGGGAAACAAAGGAAAAAGGAGGGAATGAAAATTTGGATGCAAAATGGAGTAAAATTTAAAAGTTTTTGTCGAAAGGATAGGAGAAAAATTTTAAAATTTTGTAGGAGGCTAGTTACCTGGAGAAGGGCAAATGCTGCACATGCTTTGAGTACAGAAGGATTCTTTAACATGGAGATAAATCTTCCAATTTCAGCTCCACTGAGAAAAAATTAGAGGGAGAAGAACAGAGGAAACAAATAACAATAGAGTGTGAAAAGAACAGCTGACAAAAGAAAAGACACAGAAAGTGGCCACTTGTTTATCTGCTGAAACACTAATTCCTCTTTTTTTTTTTTTTTGGTCTGAGAAACACTAATTCCTCTTTGCCTAGTACTCCCATGGACAATAAACTAGTAATACAACTTCACTGATAATCATTCCACATCTCTTAGAAAGGAAGTTGCTTGCCATGATTCCCATGCATTACACAATTTATATGTCAAACGACCTACATCTGATTTCTCATTAGCAAAGATAAACGTAGTAAAGATATTTAAATAAGCAAATCAATCAAATTAAGATAAAAAGAAGAATGGATAGCAAATTCATAGATAAAACTTCAGGCAAGAACATCTACATATTTGCGGCGGTAGAATTGAATTGGATATGAGGGAAGATGGTGGGACCTGCATCTGAGATGTCCTGCTTCTTGAATACGAGCCCCTTCTGTCACTTCTGCTAATGCTGCAGGAGCAGACGATGCAGCTGCAGCAGTGAAAGCTTGCCGATCAGAAAACATGAGGATAAAAGCTTCAATGTGCTTCAAAGCCATCCTTCTGGACCCATCTAAGCTCACAATCTTAGAGGTGCTTTCTGATGAAGTCCCAACCAATGCATATTCATCCATCCTGCAAAATAGATCAAGAAGTTTCAGTATATCAGTTTCTTCATGTTAAGATAATAAAAACTCTTCCAATATGAGGACATACACAAAAAAGATTCCTTTTTCATTGAGAGCTAATAGACAAATGCACTGACTAAATGAAATGTCACACAACTCGGGGCCCAAAAGCAAGTACTTCCATTACAGCATAATCAAAAGGTATTTTGCAAACTATTTTCAGATTACATTACATTCCATCCTCAGCCAAATATCATTAAAAAAAAATGGCCCATGTGCCAAAAGTAACACGAACTTCCACATATACCAAAGGAGAAAAAAAAACACAAACTTTGGACAAAAGCCATTCATTTCAAATTCAAACTGAGATGTTAGATCTGTTATTTCTCTCAAATAAGAACATGCTTTACCATCTAAGTGATGGCATAGATAACCAACGGATGAGCTTCCAACATAGAAACAAAAAGCTATAGGCACCAAAGCTAAACTAACAAAATCACAGCTTCTTCAAATTTTTTGCATCTGTCCTGGAATTGCGGAACGAACTTCCAAGTCACTCAAAGTTGTGTCTCTATTGTGAATATTAATAGAAATAAACGTGAGAGATCAACTTCATTTGAGAAGATATATGATGTGCACTACAAAGTTACCAGGTAAAGGAACAAGACCCATTGTACTAAGCTGTCGGGTTAGAAAAAAACGTACCTGCCATCAAACATATATGCCAAAGCTAATGCAGCCATGAAACGTGCCATTTTGGAGACCGATGAAGAACAAAGATGAACAAGAGCAGGAACTCCCCCTTCCTCCACTATGCGGAGAGCATTACCAGGGTTGAAAGCAAGATTCCATAGAGCACCAGCGGCAGTTTCATGGACATCCTGAAAATATCATTGTAAATCACATTCAATTTATCTGCTTACATGTACAAAGAGAAGGATAAATCAGATACAATTTGTTTGAAATACAGACACATGGGCATGATTTTTAATAAAATCATGTTGTGTAAAAAGCCATGCCTAGCAGCGACAAAGCTAAATTAAACTGCAGGCATACATCAGAGTGGTCGAAAGACTCACTTCAGCATCAGATCGAGCCAGAGCAATCAAAGGAGCAACACCACCTTCTCGACCAATAGCAACACTACCAAAAAAATCTCTGGGTTAGCATCATAGAAAAGAAAAGCAAGTATATTGAGTAGAAAACAAAGCTGCTGAGGAACAATCTGGACGCACTTTACTAAGGGAAGACACATCATGCAAAAGAGAGAATAAATAATTTTCATCATGCTATACATAATGTTATAGCATTAACAATATCTAGCTCAAGCAAAACCATTTTTTCCTATGCATCCAATATTATGACACAAGCTAATTCACAGAACAACAGAAATCCTGTATGTGAGTATCAAATTTGTTAAGTCACTTGAGTGGCCTCGGTTTTATTTTCTGGATTTTATTTCTTTTTACATATATAACGGCATTATGGTCATGTACAATTTATATTGGATATAAATATACTGCAATAGGTGTAGGGCTTCGATAACACAGAAACTGAGAGCCCCTTTTAGCTTTTACAATCTGTTTCTTCCTCTCTTCCTCTCCTCTCTATTTCTTCTCTCTTCCTTCTTTTCTCTTAGCTATTTACCGCAGGTTCTCTAATCAGCTTTGCGACAAAATTAATGCGTATGAGTCTTGAGAAGTAATCAACCACAAAAAAGGCTCTTCACAAACCGTAAAACTTATCCATGCTTAATCTCACTGGCAATATTATCTACACACGCACGCGCACACATATATATCCATTACTTCTATTTTCTTCAGGCACAGAAACATTCATGTCTTATTTTGAGATTTCAAGCTTCCATTCAATGTTGGACAAATTTTATTAAGCCCTAGTCTTAGCCCTTATAATGACACTTTGCTTTGCAACTATTTCAAAAAGCTGAGAGAGGATCTTTTTTCTTGTCCTACCAAGATGCTAGCACATGAGCAACATGAATGCTAACCCAACAAGAAATACCATAAGATAGATGCCACCAACTCAACCTCATCAAATATGTCTTGACTGATCTCTTACAAGTCAATTTCCCTTGTTGCCTGAAACACATTCAAGTTCACTTTTCCCTTTAATTACTGATTCTAACAAATAGCAATTACTTTCACTTAAAAGTATCAATCATTTCTTAGTAGTGGGAATGGCGGCAGGATGAGTTGTCAATGGGGACTGGTCCCAAAATAGAATATAATAGCATTTTCTTGTCCCAAACAGAGCAACCTTATTAAGGTAGCAACTCTTGGCATCAAAACTCAACTCTGGAGAGAAAACGGGGTTCTGACCATCTCCCCCACCCTAAATCCAAAATTTTGGCATTTCCTTAACTCAAAGAGATGCTAACTTATTTGAATTGCTCAAAATCCCAGAGAATTATTGAATTAATTTTGAAATAATGCCACTTTGGTAGTATAACAATTATTGAGACAGGTTTGAATATTTAAAAGGTCCTTAAGGCTATAACTGTCCAAACTCCATAAGGTCTCTGCGATATTGTCACTTGTACTGGAACTTGACAATCGAAGTTCCTAGTCGGTTTGATCAGTTAATAGAACCCAACAAATTGACCCATTATCATCACCCACTTAATAGATACATTTCACTAAATCATGCTTGCATGAAAAGTATGGGCATGTCAATTTCTTGCTAGATACAAGACAAAGCCCACCAAAATCCATATTGAAAGCAATTCCAGAACGCATTAAACCATATATTATCGAATTCCTAAAGATGCATGAAGGCATGCACAGGAACTTAACAGTGCATTTCACACAAACGTGCACAATTATATATCCAATTTAGAAATATGAGACTACCTATTGGCTTCTGATACTGATAATCCCCAAAGAGCACCAGCCGCTCGCTCTTGTAGACCTGGGGAGGCATTTGAACATGTCTGTGCGAGAGCAACCTATGAATCAACGTAGAATGAATGATCAACTCGTTTTTCTGGACCAAAATTTTGGCCATTAAAGATTACCATCAAGATTTATTAGGCTAAATACAGAAGTTAATCCCACAATTCTATGCATAGTGATACTAAGGCAATGGATTCAATTGTACAGACCATAGTATATAATGACTACCATCCTCCTAGAGTGATGATCATGGAGCATTTACAACAAGAGTTCTCATTTTCTAGTTTTTGTCAGACAATGTCCATAATAATGGGGCAAGAAGACATGCCAACATTATGTCAGGAAACAATTTTACAGACAGTTGCACTCTTGGAGTGCATTATTTCCCACTTTCCCTTGCATATATTATGTTCGAAACAGATTATCAGTCAAGACAACAAGTAAACAGCTAAAAAAGTTCAAATGCCCAAGGCAGTCAAGGTCAATGGAGAGCATGTGAACTGGACAAGTTGCACCTTTCCCAAATCAATTCCACATCTCAGTATAGAAAAGATGTAATGGTAGCACTACACCAGTTCGTTTATTCACACTGTAACCATACTTTCATGACATGAGAATGAGTTTATTCTCATTAACCTTCAAAGAAGGCAGGTGCTGTTTACAGTTCTGCCATCTCATGTAATCCTATATCGTGCACAATAGTAGGAAATTGCAGCTGAGGAGCTTGATGAGAAGCCATTGCAATTAAGTTAAAATAAACACCATACCAAGGCCTCCACGCCACCTGCTGATGCAATGGCTTCGCGATTTCTGTCATCGAAAGACAGATTCCACAGTGCGCCAGCAGCTTCTTGCCTGTTTGATGAGTGCACAAAGTATTACAGATCAACCTCCTTGACTATATGCAGAGAATAGGAGTAAACCACATCATATATTTAAAGAGCAATACTCATTTATGCATTCACAATTTAACATGATTATTGCGAGTAATAAAATCAGATCAACCCTCAAATTTGCAGGGGCTTTCTTAAGTTGCAGAAGGCTAAAAAATTTCATGCAAACATATGCATTGATATTTAAACTTATACATCTGATTCTTCAGATGAAAATACAACGTCAACAGGCACTCCTTCACCTGCAGCTGGGATTACAAACAGCAGAATCCGAAAATTTACCATCAAAATGAAGTTGAGTTGGAAACTTATTTCTTGCAATCTGTTGCTGGATATAGACCTTAGGAGGTCGTGTTGAAAGCTGTTTTAGCTCATCTTTAAGAATGAAAAGTACCAAGAAGGATTCCAAACTAAGCAGAGCTAACTGTCTCAGGTGACCCGATTACAGGAATGCTGAGTTCTTGGATTGGAGTGACCAAGGCTATATAAGAAGCAAATCCATAGAAAAGAAGTTGAATGTGCCTCTGGTACGCACAGGCTGATTGTGGATTTCATAACAATGTCCTATAGTAGGACTACTACTAATATGTTTATGAAGCCCTATTAGAAAAGGTTATCGTGTGAATGGAGTTAAGAGAAAAAGAGCTAACATCCCTTAGGGTGGCATTTGCAGAGAATCAAGATGGAATTCATTGAGTTTTCACATGTTTAAAGAGTCCTGGTCATATATTAGGTTTACATCTTTAGGTAGGAATCCAATTGATAAAGGTTTGTATGCCTATTTACTAGTCTCGGAAGGGTTGTTATAAAATTTAGAGAATTTTCATGATGAATTAAGCTGTCTCTTTCAAGGAAGATGTTCTTTCTTTTTCCTGACTTAGGCATTCAAAAGACAATTGTCCGGATCGTGTGTTTCCTCTTGAATTGTATCTATTTAGCGAACCCCTATCTCTCTTTGGTTTATCGATGAGGGATGCAAGAGCCTCACTAGTTTCCTGCCATATTCAATCCCGGACTGCATGACTCTGACCATCTCTGCCAGAGCAAAAGTGAGAGCCAGCAACAATTGTAAAGAAAGGGGTCCGGGCACTCCTAGCAGCAAATCAAGCAAGGCTTCTCTCGTACCTTCGATTTTCTCCTTGGTGTCGAATATCTTCTCAGGGTTTTATCCCAACATCAAGATCCCAAGGGTTTGAACTCTTTGAAATGCCCCCTTATTCCTCTCTCCCCAAATGAGCCAAAAAACGAGGAGAAGAATCATCTTAGTAATCCGCTCCTTTCTAGCACACAAACCAATTTTCCCTCTCCATGCACAAAGTTGTGTTGCATTGAGCCGGAGGACACCTATTTCACTCCTAAATTTTCAAAAACCATAGTCCAAATCTTTCTCATCTAGCCACAATGCGAAATCTTTCTCATCTAGCCACAATGCGAAATCTTTCTCATCTAGCTACAATGCGAAACTAAGAGATTCACACTCGAGTCTACACTCTTGCACAAAAAACATCTATTAAAGTAACAATGAGTCCCCAGTCTGCTTCCCAAGCGAAAAAGGAAACTTCAAGGGAACATTGACCTTCCAACTAGATTTCCATAGAAGGAGCGTGCTCTGTTGGAATTGCATCTAAGAAAAGATGAGACCAAACTAGTAGGATTTGACAGAAAAAGTTCCGGAGGCATGGCAATTCCACCTCAACCTATCACCCTCTCTCATATCTAACACTGCTTGACACAACAATTTGCGGCATTAGCAAGCCAATTACCGAAGCTCAGGAGCTCGGCTAAGGCACCGCTAACGGTGACTAAATAAATTTAAGAAAGTGTTGAGGTCCCAATCTTGAGCCCCATGGAAAAAGTTAATCTCCTCCACCATTTCTTCATTGTTAGTCTTCCAACATTAGTAAAAGGGAGGAGAATCCGGTGAGTTATGGGAATTTACAGCTTGAAGAGTGGCTAGAGATGTTATATAAAAGTAGCTTCTCTTCGCATTAAAGGATAAAAGACAGAATGAATCAAAAGAAATTGAAGAAAGTTAGACGGACCAGAATAAAAGTTAAAGATTCTCTATTGTAGAAGGTGCTGTTAAGGAAAGACAGCAAGGTACATCTTAAGTGCCTACACCCCACCCCCTCTCAAGTACATCTGCAAGTGATAAATGAGTTACAAGAATGTAGGAGTTATTACCTTTATAGATGAATCAGGAGTGCTAGAATTGGAAATAAAAAAGCAGTCAGACTTGATATAAGGGTGGTTATGGATAAGATAGGCATCACATGCTGATCAGAATTTTCAGAGCGAAGAGAATGCCGGAAGATGATCAATGAAGAGGCAATAAGCTGATGAATAATGAAATTGTGGAGGAGGAGGAGGAATTGAGCATATGTTGAGGTGATAAGAGAGTTTTCGAAAGAAATTTGGTTTGATGCTGGTGAGACCAATTATGGATACTGTCTTATTTGTAAATAAAAGAAATCATGGACTGAAGGAGTTATAGATGAAAGATATTATCGTGTGAATTCACAAAACTGAAGGAAAAATGTGAAGGGAAAGATGTGCACAAGCAAGTATCCAAACAAAAACAGACCTATGATGAAGCTGTCATTTCACCAAGAACATTTGGTGGGTTAAGAAATTACGATAGAAGTGAGCTTACTTGCCTTTGTCTCTTTCTTGGTTACGGATAAGCCAGCTTAAAGGTTCAAATTTGAAGCCTTACCTCCCATGTCCCAGCAATAAGTATAATGACAAGATCACTAGACACATTCAATATTTTGTTACTCAGCACAAAGATTTCACAATGAGTTAAGCTTTAATGAGTGAGACAGAGACAGAAGTAGGTGGAACTTTGGGGAACTAAAAGTTTTCATCGAAGTAGATAAAATAAGGGGAAAAAACATTGTATATTTGGAATTTTTGTATCAAAGTACACCAAAAAAAAAAAAGCATTTAGTGTGAGATGTATATTCAGTGAGAGGAATATTATAAATTGATGACCTACGAGGACAGGTAGAGAAAAGAAGTATCACGAAGCAAGCTGCTCAAGTATCTTGGGTCTAATTTACAAAGAGAACAAGGAATTATGAAAAATCCAAGTACAAGACATTAGTGAGGCATGAAATATAGAAATGCATTCTGCATCTTCTTTGTAACCAAAGTATGCTGCTTATGCTCAGGAGAGAATATTGTTGGACTGCTTATGTTTTATGGGAGAGAATTTTTTCTGCAACATGTGCACAATATGATTTTGAGGAGATGAATGCTCAGTCTATGTGCAAGAACTGAAGAAGAAAGAATTAAAATATGAATTTATTGAGAAAAATTGGTATGGCTATACTATGGATAAAATGAAAGACCTATTTAAGGTGATTTGAACACTTGAAAGTTTGAAATATTGTTATTAAGAAGCTTTCTGAGAAGATGTGATGTGATAATTGAGACACATGCTAAAAAGGGTAAAAGAGCCCATAAATAACAACTTTAAAAAGGATCTTAAAGTTTTTATATTGATTATGAAATTCCATATTTTCCACAATGCAAAATTCCATTCTTTCACATTAATAGATTCATATTACAGTTTTTATGGTAATTAACCTTCACCCAGTATCTCCCCCAAACAGAAAATTTCCTATTTCTCTATTTTCTATCTAGCTTCCACGCCTACTCCTACACTTTTCTCCACATTTACTCATTTATTCTCAAGTACATATAGCTTCCAAGCATTAATCTCATACAAAAACCAACTGTTTGCAGTTCAACATAATTCCTCATCATAAAAGAAACGTATCATGTACTTTTATTTTTGTTTGTTTGAGAGTATTCATGCTATTTTCTCCATGCACCTACTTCATGTGTTCTCAAAACTTATGCATATCATAAAATTGCTGTCTAAGGAATGGCCACAAAGTACAGGGGCTTCCATCTAGAAAAAGTTCCGCACATGACGAGACAAAAACTGAGTGATTCAATTTATAAAAAAACAGATTCATAAATTACCTGACACCTTCATGGGGTGATCTTGTCAGTTGAACTAGTGCTTCAAGAGCACCCACCTCTTGCCCTACCGCTGCATTATTACCATTACTATCTCCATGAGCAGCTAAATTAGCCAAGGCCCGAGCAGCCTGTAAAGTTTGACGCCATTCAATTGAAAAATGCGTCAGTACTCTCAACCTTAACCAAGAGGAAGAAGTCAGCATTATGTTTCTAGCATCATAAGAGATCAGTGGTACGTTATCAGAAGATCAAGATATACAGTGAATGCTAAAGGCAAATAGTAATGAGAGTAATACCAACACGCATATCATGAACAAGAAAAATATTATTTATCAGCTCAATTCCTTCAGAAAACTACCCCCATGATTGATGAAATGACCATTATACAAGACTAATTCCGGCTCTTCACTCTTCATCATTAAAAACTTGAAGATGCACTTGTTTGGCTAAAACATTTTCCTCATTTCAGATGCCAGATACTGTACTACAAATCTATGCCACTTGAAACGCTTAAGCAAGCATCCTTATCAATAAAATGCTCCATAGTGTGAAAACTGTTAACCTGTAAACTATTTTTAAGTTATGATATCTTTGTATGGAACCTGTTTCCCCAGAGAAAAGAGGTTATTTACTCGAAAGTTGAAAAAAATGCACCAGATGAAATGACACAAGGCTACTTAGTAATGGATGATAGTTATGGCAATTTTAGATAAAGCTGCCGGATATTTTGGTGCTTATTGGTCTGTTATTTCACACCACTCTCATGATATTTTTATCTGAATAGAATGAAGCACAGCACCTGCTCCTGAACACCCTCGAACTTGCAGTTGCGAGCAAGCATAACTAAAGCGTGCACTCCACCAGCCAGTGCGACTTCCATGCTACACTTGTCGTCAGCTGCCAAATTTGCCAGAGCACCAGCTGCACGTTCCTGAAGACAAGTGAAGGACCAATCCGCTAGTAAATTATCCTAAATCATTGATTTAGAAACAAATGATAAAAGAGAAATTGCTTGCAGCTTGAACCGATGTAAAATGGGAAAATTTGTACCAAAACACCATCACCGCCAGAGGACCACTTGAATATAAGATCAACTAGAGCTTTTACTCCACCAGCCTCAGCAATAGCACCCTGACAAGAAACCATTATCAATATCGAAACAAAACACAATATCCTGCAAAAGTGATAAGCAAGCAACAACGACAATACCTTATGCTCTTCTCCAACAGAAAGATTCCATAAACCTCCAGCCGCCTCTTCAGCAACCAGCCTGTTCATTGACCTCGCCAAACTAGCAAGAATATCGATTCCACCTTCTTCTGCAACAGCTTTTGCAACATTGACGTTCACAGACAAATTTGCTATAGCCTGAAACATACCAAGAGGTCAACACATCAGACATTAAGTTCTCAATACATGTCATTTCTATGTGTTCCAAAATTACTATAATTAAGAAAAGAGAGTATTACGAAATCAATCAGCTTTTCCGCAAAAAGGAAGGCGAAAATTTAATCAGATAGCTCCAAGTACCAGAAAAACCTTACCTTTGCAGCCTCTGATTGTAGCCCTTCCCGCCAAGATTTAGCAAGGTCTAGGAGGAGTCGTATGCCTCCATCTCGCATGACTGCTTCAGCTCTTCCTCGATCAATGCTAGCATGTTCATCATCAATGACAACAAAAGTTGCAAGTCCAGTTGCTGCTCTCTCTTGCACATCTTCTTGAGAGCTCTGCATCAAGATGAGCAATAATGGAGCACCTTGTTTCAACCAGAAATCATCTAAACCCTGTGGATTGTTCTCCGCACTTCGTAGAAGCGAATGTGATAGAATCCACTCAAACCAACTCATCATCTCATCCATGCACTTATGAGTTTTCTTTGAGTTTCTCCAGTCCAAAAATACGGTCTTCCCTTTGCTTGTGATATCGACAAATAAAGATGCTATCCCTTCAAAGATATCCGTAAAATGAGCAAGTAACGATTTTCCTTTAATCTTGGGCACAATAAAATTGACATCTCCCTCTAGAACGGGACAATTCAAGGCACACAGAACTTTTAAGCTTAGGGATAAGTTCAACAATCTTGAAACAGCCGCCGGACCAACATCAGTTCGAGAAACATCCAGCCCAACTAAGTTAGGTAGCTTATGCCAAACATGTGAAACCACACCCCACTTCAAATTTGATGTCCCGGCAACTGAGAGAAATCTAAGAGATGCCACATTTCCCAGTGCCAATTCATCAACTTTCAGACAATCCAAGAACCCAACATCAGTCAAATGTGGACAATGTTTTCCTAGAGCATTAATGGCATCACCTTGCACATCCCTAATTCCTGAAAGCCGAAGTTTAGTCAACTTAGGGCAGCAGAAAGCTATCTGTTTGATAGCATCACTAGTGATCCTCTCGCAAAAGTCAGGGCCAAGTTGAAGGCACTCGAGCAACTCATGTCTCGCAGCAATTACAGATAGAGTTGCATCAGTTATTTTCCTGCAGTAATCACCACTTATTTCTCTTAAGTTCCTAGCTTGGAGAAAAATTATTGCATCAGCCGACTCGGCTCCTCGAAATCTGAGCTTCTGCAGATTCCTGCATCTAGAAGCGAGTGAACTCGCCATCGCCAAATCGCACTTGTGCGCTCGAAGATCCAATGAGTTCCACAGACAAGAAGATGCGCTCAAGCATCTCCATGTCTTACAGCTTGATGCCAAGCTCGCCCTGTCACGATAATTCAGACAGGAAAACAGCTGAATCACCGTGTCATCGGGCAAGCAAGTCCAATCCACATCCCCATTTCGCTCCGAAGTCGAAACTTCCCCCTCAAATTCAGTATAGCTATGTGCGACCACCTTCTCCTTTCCCTTCCTGGAAACCTTCCGCCGCAGCCTACGACTCATGTTTTTGATCAAACAGAGGAAAAACCCAAGCTCCCACTAATTCTCAACCTCAAATATACAATCCATCATTTGAAAAATACAAATAAAACACCCGCAAAGCTAATACTTGAACTCACGACACACAAAGCGCTCGAGCAAACTCGCCTCTCGAAACCCAATTGCCCAAGACCCATAAGCAACCTATTCAAGCAGCATTACCAATAACCCAAAACCCTTTTGGCATAAGAAAACCCTCAACAAAGAACCAAGCATGAATCGGAGTTTGATTGTCGCCCGGAGAGAGAGAGATAAATGATGCACACCGCACGAGAATCAGAAATCAACAGAAGCGCCCACTCACAACCAGATGAACCCAGAATCCGCTCAGATGCGCTGCGAGGAGGGTCTCGAATTCAGATAAGAGAGCAGCGTGAGAATTCAGGTTTTCCCAAATGCATGAGTTGGAGAGAAGCCAAGCCAAGCAAGCCCTCAATGCCTTTTGTATTTATATGCACTTCTCGTTCTCTCCCCGTCTGGTCATGTATGCTCGCGTTCAACAACAAAATTACATGGATTAAAAAAGAGTCACTCTCCCGTTGCTAAATTGCCAAAGGGTAAAAAAACAAGAAGGGAAATTACAGTATGAAAATTTGCAAAAATTGGATATTTGTTTTTTTAATAAGAATGATATAAAGCTTCTTAAGTTTTTTAGCACAATTTTTGTAATGCCCAACATTTTTATTAAGGCTATTTGCATACTAGACAAAGTTTTACCGATGCATGGTATTTCTAGGATTTTCTTGGCCTTCAAATAGTTGATTCTTTGTACCATTCTCTTAAATTGTTAAGATTGAATAATCACAATTCGCAATCAATGTACATTCCCAAGTTGGCTTTTCAATTGATCGTACATGGATTTCGTTGCCATGTTTGCCAATATTATTATTTAACGGAAATTTGATAAGTGACTTAATCGAGTCAATCTTCCTCTTCGATATCGTATAGTGCTTGATTAGGGAAAACTTGTAACGTCTCCAGGTAGGTCGTTGAATTTTCAAAAAGATATGGGCACTTTGCATCAATGGATACGCCAAAATTAGCTTTTTAATTTATCATACATGGTTTTTGTTGCCATGAAGGCCACAATTATTGTCTAACGGAAATTTAATAAATGATCTCTTGATTGAGTTGACCGTCTTCTTTAAAATTGCATGACGTTTAATTATGTAGAACTTGGTAACAGTAGGAAAATATTTCAACACTTCGAGCTAGTAAATAATTGGCCTACAAAATTGTATTTTCGTATACATTTTCGCACATTTTCTTGGCTTTTTCAAAGTGCGCAATTAGAGTTTCTATAAATACTCTTGTTTTTTAATAAATCTTGTAAATAAGCTACTAAGTAATTCCTTATGACTTTTACGGTCATTTTGTGAAAACAATTTAGATAACTAGGTGCTTTCTAACCATGATGGAAGTTTGACCCTTCACTTCAAATCAAGACCTTGATCACCTGCCCATAAACTTGTCTACAGAAAACCTCATTAATTAAAGTGAAATTTAAAAAGAACTCCATTAGGTAGATTAAGTGGTTAAGAACAGATCTTGTTCATGGATTACGCGTATGATAATAAATTAATATCCTATTTAGGCACTTACCCAGATTTGATTTATTTCTTACAAAACTCATGAGATCAGTGAGGTTATTAGATGTGCTTTCAGTCCATTTATGGTTGAGATTCACATCCTTTAGAGATAAATAAATGGCAGCAAGTGATGGAATTAGGTAGCTTCCCAATATACTTCCCAAATTTCCAATTTAGTCAACATATTCTACATTTATGGAAGATTTGAACAATCCAGCGTATATACACTAAACTTACCTTGTATTAGCCTCACAAAGGGCTCCTGACAATTAAATTAATAAATAATTTTTTTTGTGGGATGAAAGATCATTGAGGTGTTCTATATTTTTGTAAGGATGGCTCTGATTCCATGTCTTAAACGGCTCCATCTGACATTCTTTCAAGTTAAATTGACCATAATGCCCATGAAAAAGATGTATTTTCTCTTAAAGCCCTTTTCCTCTCTATTGACTATTAAAAGCACATTCGAATAATAAAGCTCCAAGCGCATTATAGTAACCTACATTATAGGCCCTCGCCTCCTCAGACTTCCATGGAGCAGCCAAAGTAAAAGCAATACTCTAATCCAATTTGGACTTTGTTGTTCCTGAAAAATTGTAGGTCAAGGATCATCATATATCTTTCAAATTTGCCAACCAAAGAAATTAAGCTCTTTTATCTATAATGTCTTAAGAAATTCAAATTATATCTTGAATTTGAGTTCGTAAAGAAACCCAATCCAAATAAGTTTCCTAATTTTAGTAGATTTACTAATTTGAATAGGTTTACTAAAAGAGGTTCATATCTTGGATTGTAAATACATACATAAAGTATGAGAGGCGAGTGTTAATGTTTACCCATTTTCTATAATGGAATCTTATGTTGTTCTCTTGTTAAGTAGGTCCCGCTGACCAAACTAAACAAATCAGGCCTTCGATTTATTTACTTGTTCTCCTAATTTTACTTTTCAATCAACTTTTTTCCTTGCAATAATTTGTATTAGAGCCTAACTCAATTAACTCAAAGTGCATGGATGGCGTTACAAACTGGAAAAGTGAGAATTAATAAATTTGATGGGAAAGATTTTGGTTTTTAAAAGATTCATAGTGAGAATTATTGTACTAGAAGAATCTACACTAACTCTTGTATGGGAAGAAGCTAAGGCCATTGAAGCAACCTCTCAAAAATTTTCCGGATAGATAGACGATTGGTGTTATAAAACGGATTTTGACTCATAATGTCCTATTTAACATTGTGAAAGAGAACACCAGTACATGACTAATAAATATCCCATCAAACATGTATAGGAAGCGCTCCACAATCAATAATGTCTAATTGATATGATATATTTTTTTTTACTTGAAGATTGGTGAATGTGTGTCAGTTGCTAAGCATTTCAATGAGTTCAATATGGTCATTAATAAATTAAATTCGATTGAGATCGACTTTGATAATAATATACATTTTTTGATTTTATTATCCTTATTGTCCGTTAGTTTGAATGTTATTGTTACACCATTAGTATTTCTCTTGGTCAAAAAGCTTGCCGTTTAATGGGAAAATTATCAAAAAAGTCCCAAACATATTGCAAGTATACGTATTGCAAGTATATCAATTCAATTCCAAACCTTATAATTTGGTCAGTTTAGTCCTAAACATTTTGACAAAGCCAATTCAATTCATCCAGTCGATTAATTGGATTATTTTTATAATTTGTATAATTGTTTATTAATTTCTCTGGCCTTGCCAAATCCAACGAGAGTGAGCCTCGCCTAACTAGCCTTTGGCGAGGTCGACCTCGCTCAATGACGGCAAAGCAAACCTCATTAACCCAACCCTAGCAAGGTCGACCTCGCCTAGCAACGGCAAGTGTCATCGGCGACCTCGCTTAGCCGTCGCCTAGCATAATGAAAAAGAAAATAACAAGGAAAAAAGAAGAAGAGAAAATAGGAATAAAAAAATTCATTAACCTTTTAAAAAATTATAAAAATTGTTCATGTCAACATTGATGGTGCCACGTAAAATGATTGACCTCTATATCAGCGATTTTCAACCAAAATCGGTTGATGGACTTAATTGGTGAATTATCAAAACGTTTATAATTAAATTGGTCAAATTGAAAAGTTTATGACCGAAATAAGTTTTGGACTTTTTGGTAATTTCTCCCTATTCAATGACGTTCACGATTTGCTCATGAGAGAAGACATTCGAAAAAGAGAATGTCATGAACCTTTGCTTGATTATTTAGGGTGTGTTTGGTTTGGCTTTCCTGAGTGAAGACATTCCAAAAAGAGAATCTAGAGAACCTTTTTGCTTGATGATTTATGGTGCATTTGATTCATCTTTCTTAAAGGGCTTTCGGCATCCAAAACTCCGTGGGGAAATGCTAGGGTATTTAGCAAGTTTTCTTAGGGGGCTTTCGGCAAAATACTGGTCTTGAAAAAGTTAAAAGCCCAATGTTGGTAAGGATAAGCATTAGCCTTTTAACATTTGGCCAAATATTGAAACCAACTTTCTTTTGCCACAACTCCTCTCATCAATTCCTTAATTTTTCGGTTCTGCCCTCATTATTGTTCATCATTTTTTAGCAAAGATAATTGGCGAGGGTAGTCAATGGCTAGATCGAGCTAGTGAAGTGTCAACAAGGTGGCGTGACGACCATCTTGGTTGCACGACCCTAGGCAACAAGACCTAAGGTTGTGTGACCTCGGCCGACCGCTTGGATCACAGTGCCTCGCCGGTTGCACAACCTTAGGCAATGGTCCTCAACAGTCTTAGCCCTTTGTTGGAGGGTTTGATATTTCTAATAAAAAAAAAAGAAGAAGAAAAATTAGATCCAAAAGCCTTTTGCAAAAAAAAAAAAAAAAAAAAAAAAAGTTATTTGCCGAACACTATTTATAACAAAGTAACTTTACAAAGGATTTATTATTACTAAATACAATTTGCAATTTCCCAAGGGATTGTAGGTCAAAGACATTGGCATTTCCTCGAGGCTCATTTGTAAAGTTGAAGCAACCCACCATTAATGGGTGAAGCTAAAAGAAGAAATTTTGAACAATTTGCACTCAGCTTCTAAAGTGAGAATCCCAAACGTCTCAATCAATTATGCTAATCTTTAGGGATTAAAATCTAGTATTATACCTATTAAGGGCCCGTTTGGTTCAGTTTTGGGGAAATGACTTTGGGAAAATGCAAATATCTTTGAGATAAATGGGTTTTCTCAAATGCTACACCGTTTGGTAAATTGTAATTTCAAATAGCATTGAAAAGTAACTTTGGCAAAACTCACATTTGTAATGGGCTTTTACCATTTTTTACTTTTTATTTTAGTTTGACAATTAAATCCGGCGGCCGGCTAACCGCCGGCCAACTGCCGGAAGGCTAGCTCTGGCCGCTTGAGGTCGCGACCTCAGGTGACGTCGTCAATTGCAAAGGCCAAATCTGGCGGCCTGAGGTCGTGCGGACCCAGGTGGCGTCGCTTGGTTCGAGTGCGCTAGGCGATGTCGCCTGGGTCGTTATTCGCGAGTTGCACCACCCCAGGCGGTGGTCACCCGGGATGCGCAACCCCCAGGCGGCAGTGGCGGCTGCCGGAGAAGCCTGACTCTCAGGTGGGGAAGACGAAAATGAACGGGAAAGAAAATGAACAATGATGCTGATGAACAGTGAACTTGCATTCCCAAAATACTGAATACTCAAAGTAGGTCTAGACTTGCATTGGGCTTTTAGCATTTCCAATGCTGATATTTAATCAATGAGCTTTCAAAAATATTTGCTAAACGCAAAATATTTTCCCCATGGACTCAAAGCCCCTTGAAAATGTTAAACCAAACGGGCCTAAATGGTTAGTCCATATTTGCTACATCCCCTTTCAATGGAAAGAGGAGGAACACCAACCAAACCTATTATTCAGACCAAAAAAAAAAAAAAAACAAACCTATTATAAACAATCCTAAGGCGTTCTGAAACGTTACTCATTGGAAAATCAAATATTTTCAAATTGGAGGTTTAATTAATGACTGTCTTCGTAACACTTGTTGACCATATCGAATAAAGAAAGATTTTCATCTTCAATATATTAGTTGTGCAAAACGCCGAGAAAAAAATAGCATTTTTAAAATATATGTAGATGGTTAACAAGTGCCTTTGGGTTAACAAAATCCATAACTCAGTTTTCTATGAACAACTCGAAGTAAAGATTGAAAACTTCTTGTTTGGACATAAATTGTATCTCAGGAAAGACCAACACTTTTCGGAAGCTTTCGTATCATATCAAATACTTTGACACGTATTTGACATATTTTAACACATTCCGACACATAGTCAACAGGTCTCAAAAAATCTAACACGTGGTCAACTCTTCCAACACGTTTCGACACATGAGTTTGGAATTTCGACATGCAATTTCGACACTCTCGAGATTAATTTTAAAAAATAAATAATGGATCAAAATGTAAAATATAAAAAATAATAAAAATAATAAAGAGGGAAATAATGACTTTTTGTTATATTTTATGGTGAAATGTAGATTTCTTTTTCGGCTTATTGCTAAATGTTAAATTTAATAGTGGAATGTGGATTATTTTTTTCCTTCAAGTTCCATAGATTATTGGAATGGAATGTAGTTGAAAAATCAAATTAAAACAATGAATGATATTAGCGAATGGTAGATTAATGTTTTAGTGTAAATTCATTCTATGTTATTTATTTATTTATTTATTTGTGAATTTAAATAAAATTAATTTATTTGAAATAATTGTAAAAATGATAATTTATCATGTATATAGAATTATATATATTTAATATGCAATGATCTCAAAATGTTGGAATTCTCTTTTTTATTAGAAATGAAGTCTTTGGCGTGTCTTGTCATGTGTCACGTGTCGTTGTCGATATTACCTAGATTGCATCCTTTACCTCAAATGGGGAAAAATCCAATTAAGAAATTGAAATATCTTTATTTTTTCAAATAAGGATTTGAAATGCATCTTGTTTTAAAAAGAGGCATTTTCAAATAACAATGGAGAGCTAGATGGCCCGACTAAACCAAGAACCTTGGTTCAGTCTGGTCCCAGGAGCACCAATTCGGTTCCTAGTTCCTAAAATGGAACCGACGGCCTCAACAGGCTTTTATTTTTTTTTTATTATTATTTTATTAGAATAAATATGAGAAAACCCTCCGCTATTCCCGTTCTGCCTCCTCTTCCGTTCTTAGCTTCGTTGCCTAGAGAAATCATTCTTCCATGGTCATTGTTGGCGTCGGTGGTCCAAGCGGAGCCATCCCTTCCGTCCTCTTCGCTGTTGCTTGCGACCGTGAAGGACGCGTTGTCCCCCATGAAGATTTCCTTGCTTTTTCTTTTCTTCTTTTCTTCTTCCTTCTTCGCCGTTGCTCGTCAGCATTTGGAACTTTACAGACTCCACATCTGGACCAGTGGAGTCACCCGCGCAATCGTCTAGGCTTGCACATCCAAGCCAAGCCCTGTCCATCGTCACTCAAGGCCATAGACGATCCGCCATCTAGAAGTTCACAGGCCAGATATGGAGGCACAGATTAATAGCAGGACTCGTGACTCATCCAAGTTAAGCTACTACTCCATCGTCCAGGCTCACCAAATCTGCAGACGAGCCGCCTTGCAAGACACAGGCGAGGCCAGATCTAGACGGGCAATGAATAGATAACCATAAGTGACGATGGGAGTGGCTTGGCTTGGAAGCATGAGAGGTGCTTTGCTGGTGATAACCCGGGGGAGCCACCGGTTTCATTTACCCACTTGAGAACTAGGCAGGTGGTCTAATTCAATTTTAGGACTAGATGGTCAGTTCCCAGTTTTAGAGAACAAGGAATCGGTCCCATCGGTTTGGTTTCCAATTCCTGGGTGAAATAAGACCAGATTGCACTGGAACCGATCACTCCTATCATATAAGAGCATGAAGTAGCCATAACAATTTCAAATAAGGGTCTCACCTCGCCAGTTGGCTAAAATTCTGACCGGTCAAGGGCATTACCGTCCAAAGACAATTTTAACCTAATTTTTAGTTAAATTAGATTAAAAATTAAGAAAGCTAAAAGTTTTTAAAGAAGAAACAAAGGAAAAAAAAATACAGTCGAGAAAGCTGTTTATGGCCACCACCCTATCGTCGGAAGGGTTGTCGACGCCTCAGCGATGCTGGTGGTGGCCATAGGTGAAGGGCCTAGGCTTTGTGCGAGCGTGTGTTCTTTTTTAAGTTTTGGCAATCTTTGTTTTTGTTTTTGAGTATATCTTTTTTATGGTAAAAATAAGGATTTTAACCTAGTTTAATTAAGATTACATATAAAAATTGGATTTAGATAAAAAATGTCATCACTTTAGTGCTTTTGTTAACCTTAATGCCATGTAGGACTCCGCATGGGAGAGATAAAATATTAAAAAAAAAAAATAACGTTAGCAATTTTCAGTAGTCAAATTAGGCTGAATTAGCGGGATGACTCGATCTTTACATAGAACAAGTCTAAGATCAAGTCTTGGGCAAAGCAAGGGGTTGCCTCTTGCCTAAGTGAGGCCAGCCCTCACTTGTGGCTTTCGAGGGTGGCCTCACTTGGCCCTCTTTGGTCATTGCTAGTGGTTGGTCATTGTCCGAAACTAGTCATTGGCGAAAAGAAAAAAAGAAAAGAAAAAATAATGGACAAAAATGCCCTTGATTAGCTGAGGAATCTTGCCCTTTTTTTAGACTAATATTATAATTTTCAGGTCTTTATTTAAAACCAAGATCACTTTAGGCCTTATTTGAGAAAATAATGATACTTTAAAGATATGTGAAACAAAATCCACTTTACGCTTTTATATGGAATTTTCCCTATCCTATGGTACACCTCTTATATCTCGAAAATCTTATATCTTGAAAATCATATGAAAAGGAGTTTGTCCTCAATGATCACGAACACCATACAAGATGAGCAAGAAGGTCTTCATTCTCAAGAGAATACAACTAAAGCATTGGTAATTATTGTTATCAACGAAAAATGTATTCTTAACTTAGTTTATTTTTCAAAAAATGAATGATTTGAAAAACCTTTTCTATAAATGATTGCTCATATCACTTATAAAAATGAATGAAAGAAATTTATTCTCATTGTCGTCTAACAAAAATATTTAAATAAAAAGTATTATCGATAAAAAAATATTTTTTTATTAATCAACTATTTCAAACTATATAAACAATTATTTTTAAATTTTTTTTTCCCCAAAACACGAACGAAATCCTGTCTTTACCAACTTCGCGGACCACACCGGGAAG
Source organism: Eucalyptus curtisii (assembly GCA_017140595.1). Lineage (NCBI taxonomy): Eukaryota > Viridiplantae > Streptophyta > Magnoliopsida > Myrtales > Myrtaceae > Eucalyptus > Eucalyptus curtisii. The sequence continues at coordinate 17,999,462 of CM029497.1, forward strand.
GCGCGGACGCTACTATATGGACCACATTCCCCCGCGGCGACGAAGTTGTGGCCGCGCGCATCGACTCCCGCCCGTCCCTCCGCCCTCCTCCTCCTCCTCCTCCTCCTCCGCTCTAGACCAGCGACGCGAGAATGGGCGGTCACCGCAAGAGCTCGGCCCCGCCGTCGCCCTCCGCCTCCCCCCCGCCGTCGTTCCTCTCGCGCTTCTGGTCGTCGGCGGCCCGGGCCAGGGCCCTGCCGCCCCCCTCGGACTCGTCCGCCGTCCGCACCCTCTCCGGGGACGCCCTCGTCCGCCGCCTCGGCCTCCTCGACCTCGTCCTCCTCGGGATCGGCGCCTCCATCGGGGCCGGCATCTTCGTCGTCACCGGCACCGTCGCCCGCGACGTCGGACCTGGTCAGTGTGATCGCTTGATTCCGATTTTGTTTGGTCGGTCGCCGGTTGGATTTGATTTTGATTGCCTTGGTTTCGGCTCGAGAGTCTCGATTCGTGTGGGCGTTCGAGAGTGATTGGATATGTATTTGTCATTATCTCTGTGCGTTGTCTCGTGAGGTCAGATGTTTTCACCCTCGGATAATCCGATTAGGGAGTCGTTTCTTTGTTGAATTCATGTCTGATTGTAGATAGTATGAGCCTGGTAGAAGCCTAGGACTTCGCGAAATTGTGGAAAGAGCTGAGCTTCCGAGTTTCATACGCTGCACCTCGCAGATAATTAGACCAAGATAGCTTAAGAAGCTGAAATGAAAAAGACTTTTACTTGCTAACGCTTGCTCAGCCAAACGATAAAGAATTTGAACAATAAAGGAATTGCTGAACTCCCGTTCAAGAAAGAAGTCCAAACTTTGACAGGAGGAGGGCATAGGAAAAATTAGGCATCTGTACTCTTGCTTAGAGCTCCACAAACAGCACAGATAAGAGATGACACAGACTTAGACATTCTGTACTGGTTCAAAGCCTAAAGCTGGTTTAATAGAGAAGCCCGGCAAAACTCTTGTGCTTTGGGATGCAAGGTCGGAATCTGACTCACTTTTGCTTGCTGGCTTTTTGTTGACAGTATCATGTGATACTTAGCACTCAGCCTAGAGAAAACAGCACTCATAGTGGGGCTCCAAGTGGCAAAATCACGGAAGTGCAGATTGGAAACAAACTACCGCATAAAGCAGCTTGAATAGCAACTGAATCCTCTGATATAGGACTCCATTTCCAATCTGACTCAAAAGCAAGGACAGATACTTTTGAGCTTACAGCGTCTCTGGGTGTGGGCAATTTGGAAATAAGGGAAATAATGCAGTTAATTACTCATGCATTGTGTTTGGCACGGTTGATTAGGAGAGAAGAGGAAGGAAATTATATTATATGCGGACCATCCTATTTTGCAGGATATCAGAACTCGCTAACATGAACTTCCGGAGGGAAATTCCTAATTCTTTCTTCTCTCCACTAAAGAAACTCAACAGGCTTATCTGTAAATCACCCCTTTAAATTCCTTCTCTTCTCTCTGAATTCCTTCGACCAAAGACAATGTTAGTGACAAGTCAAAATAATACATGACTCTAGAAGGAAATTCAAGTAGTATAAGCGCAGAAAGCTGCCAATTCTCAAACCTCATGTGAGTATTTCCACTATTCTAAATCAGATGCTTTGGGAAAGGTCTGGTTTTCAAAAAATTTCTCCAAGGATAGGAAGGATCACCATTCACCAGGTATACTTACATTCCGAAAGCTCCTTCCTTTTACCATGTAAATCCTGATCCAAGCAATCCACTGCGACCAAAATTGAGCAAATAGAAGCCCAGCACAGCAGATAATACTTGCTTTTTTCCGATCAAGTATTCGTTTCAAACCCATTCCCCCTCTTCCATAGGAGGACGAACCACTTCTTCTGATACTTTAGTACTAAGAACATTAATAGCAACAGTCACCCTTCCAAAGAAGATTCATACAAGCTCAAATATTGATATGTTCTTTGGTAAAATGGAAATGCTGCACCAGTAATTTATGATACGAAAGACAACTGCAATTATGAGTCGGATGCTACCAGCAAGAGAGTGTTAGGGAGAAGTTTGAGATTGATGCTCACTTAGCAACCTTCCAATCAATGGCTTGCAATCCCTTTCAGGTAATATTTTAGTAATTAAGGTACAGCTAGATAGCATACTGGGAGCTTGCTAGTTCTGAACTTGCTTAAAATAAAATATTTACATACAGAAAAAAATTAATTAACTATCAATTGTTTATTAATCAGTAAACCATTCATAGGTGCAGGCACAGCTGCCATTGTTTCAAAGTGTGGACATATCAAGGATGTTGTGTATCCATGAAGTTGGATTTATTCTATCCACTTATGACATTGCTTCCTTTAAAATAACTTGAGGATGTTGTCCTATGTTATCTGGACTTTTATCTTGTCTAGTGTACTTACAGTACATGAATTTCTGTTCCATGCGGCTCACTTATTATCGTACTTATTGATGCAGGTGTTACCATTAGCTTTGTGTTAGCTGGCGCATCTTGTGTGCTGAATGCGCTCTGTTATGCAGAACTTGCATCTCGTTTTCCTGCTGTTTCTGGAGGAGCTTATTTATACACGTATACAGCTTTCAATGAGCTGACCGCATTTCTAGTCTTTGCCCAACTAATGCTTGATTATCATATTGGGGCAGCCAGTATAGCTCGAAGCTTAGCAAGCTATATGGTTTCACTGTTGGAGCTCTTTCCATTCTTCAAAGACAATGTTCCAAGCTGGATAGGCCATGGAGGTGAAGCGTTCCTTGGCGGAAATCTATCCATTAACATGCTAGCTCCCATAATCTTAGCTGTTCTGACTGTAATTCTAAGTCAGGGAGTTAAAGAATCTTCTGCTTTGAACACAATCATGACTGCTACTAAGGTATTGTTACCTTACCCAAATAGTGTATCTAAAGAATGGTTCATGCAAGATCAAACCGGAGAACCTTATGATGGCAGTGATACCTCGATAAGAATTATGACATTTGGAATCGTTTGACTTTTTCTTTCGCATTTCAGTTAGTCAAAATGCAAATGATACCGACTAAGCCTTTTCATTTCTCTGCAGAAGGATTTTCTAAATTTGCATAGTTAGTGGTTTTCCATTTATTTCTGCACAATTTGTTTTCATTCTTCAGCCCTTATAATGTTATCTTTCTGTCTAATGTATTGCTAATCCATGGAAAGAATTTCACTCTACTATGCCTGAGTTGGCCATTTCTCCACTAGTCATTTTTCTTCAATGAAAGATCTCCAATCATTCATAATGCCAAGGATGAACAATTTAGTGCATCATGTTAATACTAGCTTCATAGGAGGTTCCCATTTATATCCTGTTTTATCTTTTATCCTAAGGTCCAGCACTTCTATTCTATGTTGTTTCAGTTTCTTCGTAGAAACTTTTTGCACTCAATTAATCTATCGTTTTTAGTTCTTTGTTTTAGGTTGTGTGCCTATAAGATTTTTTTTTTTTTTTTTTTGAGAGGCTACATTGTCATTGAAGAACCTGACATTTGATAATTATAGTAGAGCTGCTATACAAACAAGGTGACAGTCAACAATGACTATCGTCATTGAGACCATTTTGGAATTTAACTCGCCTTATCCTCAGTGGATCGGTATCAATTCTAGTTTATGCTGGCTTTTTTTTCCTTTGTACTTATTAGCTCAGGAAATGATTCGATTCTTGCACCTTGGAGGCTCTCCTTATCTATGCATGTTGGAACCTGACAGATTCATACTTAATTAGCAGAAGCATGAGACTTTGCTATTACCGAAAATAGATACAACAGAGCTCCTGATTTGATCTGACTTTCCAGGCCAAAGCTGATCAGTTTGTTGCAATTCATATTCTGAAAAGGAAATTTATGGCTTGATCTATAAAATCATTTACAGTGATAACTTTTAATGACAAGGCCATAAAGGGTGACCCCACCTAGTTGGATCAGGCTAAATTTATTGTTGTTGTTGATGAATTCTTCTCTCTATATGCCTTTTTACTTTTTATCTTGTATGTTCTTCCCTCATAAAAAGACCTTTCCCATGACCACTGAAGGAGCAGATAACCCGGCAAAACAAAAGGTTTTTCCTGAAGACAAACTTGATTCTTAATGCACTTATTCTATGAACATTTGTTTGCATATTAGTTAAGCTATTGCCACATCTTTTGAATCCTTGAATGAGCTGCTAACCTCATTGTGCAGTACACATCCTTTTCATTTTATATGAATTTGCTTGTTTATGCATTAAGGCTGTGTTTTCTAGTAACTAGATATGTAGTATATTATAACTACCATGGGTTCCAATGCCCGGCATTAGCTTATAGACTTGAATGCTTTAAAGACTTTTATTAAATATGTGTTACCGCTTCAGAATCAAATGCAACTCCCAACTACTTGTCTGCATACACGGAATAATTTTAAATGCTGGATAGAACACACATTTGAACGTTTATCTAGACAAATATGATTGAATGATTACCTCTGTCTCTAATTTGGTTTGTCAGTGAGTGGTTATGAAAACCTAAGCCATTGGCCCCTGTACAAAATTACTTCTGAGGCCAATATTTTCAGGAAATAATACTTCTGAAGTCTGGTACTTATTCATTATTCATGTCCTTTTGTACTTTCAGATTAGTTACACCTAATTCGCTCTTTTGCAGGTCGTAATTGTCATTATTGTCATCTTAGCTGGTGCTTTTGAGGTTGATATTTCTAATTGGTCGCCTTTTGCACCCAATGGTGCCAAAGCAATTTTGACTGGAGCTACTGTAGTATTCTTTGCTTATGTTGGGTTTGATGCAGTAGCTAATTCTGCTGAAGAATCAAAAGAACCTCAGGTATACTACATGGCATTCACCAAAAGTATAAACTCAATTACACTGCATTCTTCTATGATTATTACTTCTTTCCTTATTTTGGTACTCATCTTCTTTTCTCTCGAGTGAGTCAGCGAGATTTGCCATTAGGAATCTTGGGAAGCCTTCTTGTATGTGTTCTATTATACATTGGTGTTTGCTTAGTTCTCACCGGAATGGTACCTTACGAGTTCCTTGGTGAAGAAGCTCCATTGGCTGAGGCTTTTGCATCCAAGGGTATGAAATATGTTTCTGTCTTGATCAGTATTGGTGCCGTTGCTGGTCTTACGACAACTCTTTTAGTTGGTCTTTATGTTCAGGTGAGTCACTTGACATTCGACAACATAAAGATTGTCCTTTTATTACATGGCATGGTGTGTCAATAACAAGTGATTTGTTTTATGGGCAGTCTCGACTATATCTTGCCCTTGGCCGCCATGGCTTACTACCTGGTGTATTTGCTAAAGTACACCAAACTCGCCATACTCCCATTCATGCTCAGGTCTGGGTTGGAGTCGTTGCAAGCATATTGGCAGGCCTGTTTAACGTGCATATCCTCTCTCACATTCTTTCTGTAGGTTCTCTGGTAAGGGTCAGCTACGTCCTTATCATTACAAAAATAAGTCTTGGGTATTTTTATAGTTCCTGTATGTGACAGTCAAAGTATTCTCCTCTAGGTGATTAATTTTGATGATTTCTTGACTGCTGCATGTGCATCAGAGTACTGTTCTGCTAGTTCTTATGGGTTTTTTATGTGTGCAACTGCATACAAACTAGTTTTATTTTTTTGGCCAGTGCATACAAACTTGTTGACATAACATCATCATCTATGCCCTCACCTGTTTTTCTTTTCGTCCAGACTGGTTATTCAGTAGTTTCAGCATGCGTTGTCGTCCTTCGATGGAATGACAAGTCAGCAAATGAAAATTCTTCAAGATGGATTTCAAGCTGGCAGGAAGGTGTTCTTAGCCTTTTCATAGTTGCCTGCAGTGGTTTTGTTGCTGGGCTATGCTACCGTGTCAACGCTCCACTAGTTTTTTCACTTGCTGCTGTCATTACTGCTTTGCTTGCTTCTGTTGCTCTGCAGTACCGGCAGGTGAGCCTCTCTCTCTCTCTCTCTCTAACATGTGCATGTTGTGCACACTGTACAGTGGACAATCACAGTGCAGAGAATATGGAAAGAAATATGTAGCTGCACAATCTTCAGTCTATATAGCTTATTTTTAGATTAGTTTCCCATGCATTTGATTATGTTTGATTATGCTTATCTATGAGTACTGTCATGAAGCTTTAGCTTACTCCTTCAAACCCAACCCACCCCCCCCGGCGCTTCCCCCCCTTCCCCCCTTTCCCCCTCTTCTCTCTTCTGTCTCTGTCTCTGTCTCTGTGTAAGGCAACAACAATTGATAGATTTTTTCTTGATGTGGAGAGGATGGAATGTAGGGTTGGGAAGATTTCTTTCGCTTAAAGCATCCCCAATGTTTTCCATATCCTACATTTTTCATCCTTAATGGAAATAGAAAGTTCAAAGTTGAGGTTTTTATATGAAATCTCTGGGTGCAATTTTGATAGGATGCATGGTACGGTTTTTACTTATAGAGGATGCTAGGTTAAGGCAGGGTAAATTAGCGATTGCTTTTTTTTTTCTTATTGGGTATGATTATGCTTCTTTGGATCATGAGCCAGTGAACCAATAAGTGACTGCAGAAAAGAAAGTCGGGCGTAATGATACATCACCTATTGTCTTTCTGCATCTGCCTGTTGCCAATCTGAGCTCTAGTCTTGTAGCATGACTTACTCTGATATGACAAGCAGCAAGAGAATATAGACATGCAGTCGCAGCTCATTTTACTGGTTTGTCTGTTTTACCTGTTGTATGAATGGTAGAATAACTAATTGATTCTCAGCCTTCAATTTTGAAGTAGTAACTGTCCTTGTCACTCTAGGGGCCCAGTTAGCTTCTTCTGATGGCTCTATCTGCTGGATTTGCTGATTAAGGACAAGCATGTCCTGCTGGCTTAAATTCCTGACTGGAATCATGTTTAGTTTTGTTGAATTCTCTTTCAAAAAAAAATGAGAAGTAAGATTGAAGTTCTTATTTGTCTTGAGATAACATTGATTCTTCCCAGGTTTATACGCGGGCTGCGAGTTTCTCTTGTCCTGGGGTTCCAATTGTCCCAGCCATTTGCATCTTCTTCAACATATTCCTCTTTGCTCAGGTATGCTTATGAAGCACCATATGGAGAAGCAGTGCTCTTATTAGGATGGAAGACAATGAGTTTATTGTTCGGATGCATCTATTTAAATTTGTTAACGTCTTGGTTCTCTTTTGCAGTTGCACTATGAAGCATGGGTGAGATTCATTATTCTCAGCATCATTACAGTTGGAGTATATGCATTCTATGGACAGTATCATGCTGATCCATATGCGGATGAGACAATTGTTTATCGCCGGGCTCCTCAAGAAGAAGTTCAATAGTGATTATGCAGGCGATACTCTTGTAAATAGGCATTGTACCAGTCAGATGTCTCGCATTGATGTTGTATCTACTCTGTGACGTCATAGAAATTTAGCCTGTTATAGCAATAATAACTTCAGGAAACGCATGGTATTGATCAGATGTTTACCATTGCATAACCTTGTCTTGTAGGGGCTAAGGGCTCAACCTGTGTCTGCACTCACCGATTTCTTACATCATTCTTGCCTGATGTTAGCACTGATCCAACTCAAGGGTGTTGCCCCATGATTCTTGTCCCCAGTTGTAAGTTATTCTGTAAAATGTAGGAAATTGGAATCGGCTGGTTACTCAAATAAACTTCAGTATCTTCGTTTTCAAGTTGGGTTGATTCATATTTGGCCAGAAAAAGTTCGTGAATTTATTAACATTTCATCATGAAATGTCAAGCATTCTACGTAACGTGTAAACTAATGGATCTATGCTAAGAGCGCCAATAGGATAAACATAGTGCTGCGATCATCCTTGAACTATGAGAATCTCTCTAAATGGAAGAGACCTCTCGTTTTCATGCTACTTGTCAGAATATGTTTGATATCTGAAGCCGAGTCATAATAAATCATGCATTGACTCTCCTCTGCAACTCTTAAATCCAAATAAAGTTACTCTGAGTTCAACGATCGTTCAATGCACAAGATGAGCTGTATTTTCCCTTGTTTGGCTCTGACAGTATAACGTGTACCCGGACACTTTCAAAGCATCACAGCAACTAAACTGTCGTTGCCAAATGAAGGGAAGTAACATTGACACCCGACCTGTGTACCAACATCAATATTTCCTATCCCCTGAAACTGCTGCAAATAGGACGTTGAAGCATGAAAAAACTTAACAAAACCAGTCCAATAGAAAAGGTAAAGCTCGACAAAGATTCGTCGGTGGTTATATTTTCAGCATCACCATATGCTCTTTCCTTGCAGTCCAGAGAGAGGGAAAGGGACACCATTTAACATGTTCTCCATTAACTATGCTTTTGGCAATTACAGCTGTTAGCTGATGTGTTCAGTTTAGTCTTAATTGCCCAATCAAGATCATCCTGCAATCAAAATAGAATTCCCCTTACAACAATATTTGTGTTCGTGGGAGCAGGATCATCTGCTAGCACTCTTGATGAGAGGATAAAGGATCAGATAGACTAACATATGCTCAATTTCTGATCCTCTCCGCAGGAAGACTCAAGAAAGAAACCACAAGGTTGCACAGACAATGCCTCCATTCAAGTGCACACCACGTCGGAGTAGAAACCTATGGTCCTCCTTTGGCAATCCTTGATGCCCAGCAATTCGACATCAAAAACTTCAAACTGTTTTGAGCTAAAAAATGTGGAAGGTCCCACCTACAAAAAGATATGGTCATCTTTGCATTAAGTTGATGCTAATTGCTTTCTCTCCTCTTGGAGTATTCTCCCTAAATATCCTTCAGCAAAGTCAAAACATCTCCCTTGAAAAAAATTTTAAGCCAGTGACTGCACATTTTCAACAATGGCCAACAAAAACAAGATCAAAGCAGAGCTAAAAAAACAATGCTCAATGCCATATATGATATTTCAATGTCTTTATGCATCATACAATTAAATGATAAGTCATCATCACAAAAACCTGATCAGTATGGGAAGTTTTTGGAGAAGGTACTCAAAATTTAAAGAGATAAGTACAATGGAAATCCTAAAACTTATCAATGTTATCATGAAAGTGCATTTAAGTGTTAAAAGTGCAATCGAGTCCTAAAACTTGTCACTAAAGTGCAATCGAGTCCTAAAACTTTCAAAAATAGCAATCAAGTCCTAAAACTTGCCATGAAAGTGCAATCGAGTCCTAAAACTTTCAAAAGGACAATCAAAGACTTTGATGACAAGTTTTAGGACTTCTAATGCACTTATCCCAAATTTAAATCCTAGAATTGGTACCCAGTGAGCTCAGATGAGTGTCTGTTTACTAGCTTTACATTTCTCTGAAGAAACCAGAAGGTTGGAAGTTCTCCATTAAGATCATGAATTTGGAATCAATGAAGTTGCCAACATAAATCAGCCTAAGCATATGCTATAAATCATGTTGGGACTAATGTTAGTTTCAGATATCAGTATAAAGTCAAATTTTGAGCTTGACTAAAGTGTACACCTGTTTAATGCGAATGATGGATTGTGACCACCTCCACTAACTTTCACCAATTAGCAAAAGGGTCAGGATTTTTCATCTTTTTCGTTTTCAACCAGAAATGATCATCTAACACAGCATTCAAACTGAAACAGGAATTCAATTTACGAGAGCACCAGCCAGCTTATGAAGATTCTGCCTCATTCTCAAATGGTAGCTTTAGATGACATAGTGGTGGGTCTTAAAGGCACCGACATACTTTATGCAGAACTAATAAACAAAGGACTGACGCATCACATGTGACATCGTGAATTATATTTTCTGTACTCTAGCATCTTGGGTTTTCCTATATAATCAAAGACATTCTCGGGTCGCATGAAAGTAGGTATCTTAAAATTAACTCTAAATATGATGACTATAATGATATGTCATATTTTTCAAGAGTAACCTACAAATTTGATGTTAAGAAATAGGAAAACCAAAGGTACGCGTATGGCTAAACGAAGGATGTCAAATAAAAAGAACAGAGACAGAGCAACCAGAGAGAGCACAAGCAGAACTGGACAAATAAGACATTAAGATTCTCACTGGTGGTCCAAGTTCTGGAGGAATAATGATTCTCCTCTTTCCCCCGGGTCTCATATCTTGTATTCCCTCCTCGAATCCTGCACCCAATTTCCCAAAATTAATAATTCAAAGCTTTCATTTGTTCTCGTTTATTTGTGTGGACAATGCCTAGGATATTTAGTTTTTAAGCAAACGAGCCATCTTCAAGTAGTCTGCGTCCATAATGTACTCCTAACATTTGACTGGATCTAGAAATATGCGTCATGCTTCTGATTCTTTCCATTTACTCAAACAAATAATATATATAGAAAAGGTATATACAAGTGATTGTGTTGATTATGGCAGACCTGGAACTAAACCATTGGTGCCCATACGGATTTTAGCAGGAGAACCTTGTAAATAGGTGCTATCAATACGTCTTCCCGACTCATTGTAGCCAATATAGTGAAATGTTACCTGCATAAGATCATTGACAAGGATTGCAGCCATTGTAAGAAGCAAAGCAGCGACTCTTACCAAAGGGAAGTGGTTTTTGACATGTAGATTCATTATCATGCTTCTCATTTCCCTGTTATTCATGGACAAGCACAAAAGTACCAACCATCTCAACCTAACTTTCTGGAATCTCAAAAGTTTTTGGTGAATTGTTTTAACAGGTTAGGGGTCAGTTTATAAGAAACAAGGCAGTAGTAAAGTATGAGAGGCCAATAGTTTTAATACATATATTCATTATCCTGGTTCTATTTTCCTGTTGTTAACAGATATTAAATTGAAGCGTTAAGTGTGGTAGCTCTAAAATTGATCCTCAGCATTTCGACCTAGCTTCCAGAATTGCCAAAGTTGAATTGTGGATTTTTTTCTAGGCTTGAGAATCAGTTTGTCCAGCTGTCTACTATAGTAGCATAATGCCAATGAAAACAGTATTGGATGAACAAGAATTCCATGTTGATTAATAAGATGGCCAAGATGGCGATAAGTAAAAGAACAGACGGAAGCATCCAGGATCGCTGATTTTGCAAATCAGCTATTGTTGTATATGCACAACAATCCTTTTAAATTTTACATGATGATAGATGGCAACCTCAGTTTTTCTCAACATGTAAATGGTATTCATCAAGTTAGAAATATTAAGGCAATAATAAAAGAACTAAGTATAAAGATGATAATGTCGAAAACTTAAGACACCATACCATCTATAGTTGGTACAAAACAGAACTACTAAAACAATGCTCATCTGTCGAAACTCTTTTTCTCATATCTTCTGTTTTAGTTTTCTTCTTTTTTGATCTTTTCCTAGAGAATTTGATGCAGAGGAAACTTCGCAGCATTGCAAGTTTAAGAGATAAAGCTAAGAAAATGAAAGGAAAACCTGCTGACCAGCCTTTGGACAGTCGCCTGTACCAACTTCAAAATCCCGATATATAAGTCCTGAGTCCCTCTTAACGTAATTATCTGAAGTTACCACCTTTACTTCGAAACCTGAATACCAATCAAAGCTTCACTTAAGTTCAGAGACTCTCTTGGTTAGGTGGGGGAGAGGGAAAGCGCGAAATCAAGCAAATAAGTCATACTGAAGAGGTAAATTAATTGTCCGCACAAAGAAATGTACACGTAGAAAACCATGTAAAGTACAATCTCAATTATTATGCTGTGGTATCAACCTTCTCTGATGAAACTTGGGAACTCTTCAGGTGCATTATTTTCCTTCTGTATCCGCTTATTGAGTTCAAGCAAGCGCCTCTCATCGTACGGGTTCTTACTCTTTGACTTTGCAGCAGAAGATGAAGTTGGAAAGAAGACCGAAGAAACTGAGAAGAACAGCAGGAACCTCCGTTTCATCGTCTCCTCATGCCACAAAACATTTGCATCCTGCGATCTTTTGTCAACAGAAGCTATAAGAACCTTATATCATTCCGATTGTAACACCAAATATTGTATGATAATGAATTGCAACGCGAGTAGAAATTACCCCACATCCTTCTCTTTGTACAATAAACTCTGTCTTTCCCGCTTTTCATGTGTCGAAGTTAACACGGCAGATGTCAAAAAAGTCCTGTCTGTAAGATGTTCACATCGTTGGAACAATTCAACAGAAACGACGGCTTAAATATTTGTTGACTATCAAATAAAATCTTGAGTGAGCAGCATGTCGGGGTCTGCCACCAGCCTTAGGCGCTAGAATCCTAGGCCGTCCCGTCATCGAGGTTCTCCAGAACCACAAACCGAACAGAGAGACCCCAGAAACCCAACCGGTCGGCCCCATGGTCCACCATGAACAGGCATTTTTACCTCTTTTTCTTTCTCCTCACTTTCAAACACTCATCCAAGTGAGACCCAATCCAAGCTCCATGAAAATTAATAGGCAGGGAAAAAGAAAAGAGCTTTTCAGCAACCATTCACAGCCACACCCACTTTCTTTAACAAAACGTGTCCACCGTACGCCACCGGATTTGGTTGCGCGAACAACAGACATGAAGCAAGCAAAACTAGCTCTACCCAGTCAAAAAAATTGTCCCTTTGAGCAAGAAAAACCCGAAGCTAAACGCGTGAGATAGAGAGAAAGAGGTACCTTGGAGTTTTGGCGTTGGAGCTGCTAGTGAGACTGAGAAAATGACCATAACTTTTTCTTCTGGGCAAAGAGAGAGAGAGAGAGAGAGAGAGAGAGAGGATTGAAGATTTTCTTGAGAATGTGCAGCAAGGAACATGCTTAAGGATGCAAGATGAAGTGAAGATGCTCCATCCGTTAAGGACTGATTCGACAATTCGCACGTGTTTTCTTGTCATTTGCATTTCTGAAGCTCTAATGTGACTGAAAATTGTTTCTTTTTCCCCTTCAATTGAGCTTGAATTCCCACATCTTTATTTTGTTTCGAGTATGAAAATGTTAAAATGGATTTGCAAAGAAATTTGAGTTTCCAAAAGTATCCCTGTATAATATCTGAAGATAGTTTTGCATTTTCCTTATGAGTGACGTCAAATAGTAGTGTTGCCCGATTCTTTCTGAGTAAAATTACGAAATTTTATGTATAATTTGGACGCTGAAATAAAAATTCAAACGAAAATAGGTGAAGCTTATGTCCATTTTTATGGCTTCCATCTTCTGTTAAATTATTCTTGAAAATATGCTCATCAAGTGCCTAATATTCAATAATGAGGAGATTGATTGATAACTTTTTGAATAAATCTGAAGAATTTCCTGCACAATATTTACTCAAATATATATATGTTTTTTTTTTTTTGTTATTTCGTCAGACTTATGATTTTATGCTTGGAAACTGTTTCTTAGACTTAAAAGGCAGGGATAAGAGTTCCATGATTAAGCTGAAATTCCGGCATGTTTGATATATGAAAATGGAATTGAATTGAATTGAACGAGAGCAGGAGTAAATTGAACATATTCCATGTGTCTGTTTGGTCCCAACATGAATTGAAGCTTGAATTTCCATTCATTTGTTTGCTGCTATCATCTAAAAAATGCTGTTGAATGAAAGGAAAATTTAGTTTCCATAAAAGCCTTATTATGGCAGGCATGATTTTAAGCACGCACTTCTTATACGGTATTTTAATTCGAAGACCGCAAATTTTGGCCAAAAAATTATTTAATAAATTGCAAATGCTCCATCTAAAATCCAGGGCTGTTTTCTTCCAAGAAACCAGTCATTTTCGTTATTTTTTCTTCTTAAAAGTAGGTTCCTAACGGGAAATTAATTATATTATTTTATTATAGTTTCAGAAGTTAAACACTCTACCCATTTTCCGTTCCAATGGGGAAAAAAAGATTCTTGGACTATCAGGACAATTACACTTGAAATAGAATTTTAAATAATTTATTTTTATTTTGTCTCACATTTTTGGTCAACTTTTGGCAATTTATAGCTGGTTAGGTTTTGCCATTTACCATTGAAATAAAGTAACAAACGTCAAGAATGTGTGCAGAGGAACAGGTCATTCACTTTACCTCATTTACATTCATGCAGATGAAGAGACAGATATATATAGATAGGTAGATGGTGTAGTAGATTTCCAATGAGTTATTGGTGAGTAAATGATTTCATGTCTATACTATTAGAATGGACTACCGCAAGAAATGTGATTTTTGTTCTCAGAATACAGGAAAACAAAACAATTAATGAGTATCATAGATGTGTCATTATAAAAGCTGAACTGGGGAAAATTTTTAATTGTTGTCATCTATAGACATGACAGGGTTCAAATGATTGGGGATCTAAACTTCTTATTAAGGGGCTAAGTTTCGATCAACTCAGCCAATTAACATGCCAGTAACCCATGGTTTTGGCAACTATTAGGAGTAGCCAGGCCTAAGATTATTGAGGTCCCATGTGCAAATTACTATTGTTTATTTGTGAAGATCATAAAAACAAGATAGAATCTAATCGATCTTAAATGGTTAGTCTATAATAATCTTAAAAAATGACAAGACCAAATCCCTTAAAAAAAACCCTCTAACTTTAAGTTGAGTCTCAAGTTGCCCCAAACTTTTTCTTTTGTCTGAAAAATGCCCAAACTTTCACTTCAACCTCAAATTTGCCCCCTTTGTCCGAAAATCGCCATTAACTTCTTCAAGATTATCAATATCAAGAGTATGATGTTGCTTTATACAAAGGTAAGGATGTTGATAAAGACACAAGTTCTCCAACTATTCTTGATGTTAGAAACTAGTGACAATTTTTGAAATTATGGGTAGATTTAATGTTAGAGTGAAAGTTGATAAAAGAAAAGTTTGGGACAGCATTAAGATTCAACCTTAAGTTGAGCTTTTTTTTTTTTTGGGAGAACTAGGCCAATTTAATTTCCATGAAGTTCATAAATAAGTGCAATCTAGTTTCTCAATCGATTCCTAAGACCGAATTTGGCTTGTTAGCAAAAAGTGGTAACAAGTCTGTCTATCTATTCTAAATTTCTGATACAAATCACGCTATTTGTTGTTCACCATGTTTCCAAATAATAATAATAATAATAATAATAATAATAATCCTTCGACCAAAAAGAAAAAAAAAAAAAAAAAAAAAAAGAGCAAATAATCCCAAACAAATGTCTCTTATACCGGCCATCTAGAGAACGTCTGCAAATTCCATGGAAGTGGCCAGTGACATTCATCCCATAACCTTCCGGCAGACCCTTCATCGCCCAATCTATTCACTTGGAAACATCAAATGCTTCAGTCGGTTCCTTCATGAAGTTGATACTTCGATCAAGAACTCGGACAGTACAGTAAGACCAGTGATTCGCATCTCTTCGAAAGTAAAAAGAACTGCCCCACACCATCGAGAACCCCAGCCCTCTGCCGCGAGATGATGAGCAAGCAGCCACTGCAAGCTTTGTGGAGCTTGCGGAAAGGAAGATGGTGTTTTTTGTTGAGATGTGGAGGGAAGAGAGAGATCGAAGAGCGATTTCTTCTTCTTGACTATGGGAAAGTGACTGCCGCGGAGGACGCGCATGAGATCAGGGAGCATGCAACAGCATTATGTTGAAAGCGTTTACTTCCCGGGTTTGAGCTTGGGTCCCATCACGCTGGACAAGTACAAGATTCATGAAAGGAGCAGAAATTAGAGCTTCGATGTTCATATTCACTTTAAAGCGATGGATCTTCTTGTTATTAACCTGGAAACTAGGACACATTTTTTCTAGTGTTGAGGGATATGAGTGCAGATTTTGTCTGGTTGCCTTTTGCTTTTTTGTTTGTTTTTATGGTTTCTAAATTCTGAATTTTCTTGATAGGAGGAGAATTCTCTAACCTGTAACTGCCAGTGTAAAACTGATCAGTAAATGAGATGTTTACTTCACTGCTTTGGTTTGGGTTTGGGTTCGATCTCACTTGATAGGCACCAGGTTCATGGAGGAAGTAGATGTTAAGAGTTTCAATTTTCATGGGCACTTTCGATGATCGAATTTTAAATTTTTTATTATTAATCTTTCCGCAACGGCATACTTTTGGGAACATGAGGGTGTGGGTGCCAATTTTGTTGCGGTACTTTTGTAGTTCTTTTCCTATCATGGAGTCATGGATGTTTTATCTTTTCTGATCATATATATTTTTTGATTAGATGGGAAGAATCTAGATTCTGCTCAGGTTCGAGAATTTGTGGCTTCCATCAAAATCTGTATAAAGTTCATCGTTCCTTTTCTACTTCTTTTAAGTACAGGTTCATACATGATAGCGAAGCTCATTATTCAACTGACTTTGGAAAAAAACAAATTCATTTCTGCCTTAATTTGACATTCATCTTTAATTCATCTTGCACGAATTCATTGCTTTTCTTTGATATCGTCAATCATTCTGACTTTTTGCTTTTGAGGCAAGGTTGTACTTACGAGTTCCAAACTAATCACGAAATCAAATGTTTGTGTCATCTTTGTGGAAAGACTTGCCAATAGTCTGTCTTTTCTTTCTAATAAGACCAATCAATCATGGAGGACAGCAACTGTCTAAAGCTATCTCCTGCTTGATTGCTATTACAAAGATCTGTCTGTCTCTGTAAAGACTTGAGCCGCATTTAGCTGAGTTGCCATTGTGCTACAACATTAGGATTAGGAATTCCAGTAATGTTTTGGACAGTAAATGGTGCTACAGCGCTCTGTGTTCTCTATACAGACTCTCTCTCTCCCTCTCTCTCATCTCAATGGTGATTTAATGTTTTTCTTTTTATGCTTTCTCGAATTCCAGTAACACAACATGATACAAGATTATTGTGACTCGACGTTTTCTTCTACTGGATCTTGACAAATTCCAGTTCCACAACACAGTTTAAGATTGCCAATACTTTAAGAAGTCAATCATGCAAGAACACTCTACTGGATCTTCACCGAGGAATTTGCTGTCAATGGCTGCCCTCTTTCTGCTCAGAAATCCCTCGCTATCCTTGTTTCTTTAAATACAGTTTCAATGTTAAAATCTCAAGTAAGGCGCTGGTTCCACTGGTTAATATGGATATCAAATAACAACTGTTCCAAACATAATTGGGTCTTGGTATTTATTGATTGCTCTGATACCGGTTGGTTATCGCTTGATAGTAGAATTTTCTTGTTTGCAAGTAAAAGTTGATCACTGTTGTTACCCACTAGATCAAGTGATGCAGATAGATTTTGATTTTTTTGCATCCACAGAAAGCGTGTGTAATTCTTCCTGCTCTTAAGCGAAATTGTGGAAAATCTTCTAGTGTTGTCACTATATAATATACAGCAAACCTTCTAGTTCTCTTGCTCATGTAAACATTACTGTTTCTACTTAGAATGCAATGGAACATTCCTATGGAAGTAATTATACCTCTATGAGCTCAAGCTATTAGTTTTTCCAAAATAGCTGTCTTGCCTCTCAATATAAGACCAAAAGACTCGCAGATAGGAAAGGCACACTATTTTTTTATGTCAGTCAAACGAGATGCTTATGTAGTATCACTGGTAAAAAAATACAAAGTTAATGCATATTGCCGAGGGATCATAGATGCATCAGAAGTACATGGAGATAGTGAAAAATATTTGAAGATATGAATTTTGATGTGGACAAAGTGAAAACTAGAGAGCCATAGGTCTTTAGCTTAAGAGTCCATTTGGCATGATTGCAGTTGAATCATAACTGTGTATTTTGCTACACTAATGCTGTAAAACACTGTAATTAACATGTTTGGTAACATATATATTAGAGCCACATCACCTTAAATTTAAGCAAAACAGCTTCCTTAAACCCTATTTTAATTAACTGTGGAGGTGCTGCAGCTGCAAGTTGTTTGGCGAACACATACAAACACTACAATACCCCTTTTTCCAACAAAAGTTGCCATAGAAAAGCTGTACGAAACAACTTTCAGAAGTTGAAAATTTTATTACAGTTGGGTTTGGATTGTTTGACATTTAACTTCACCCAATAACAACAACATTTTGTCCACCCTTTCTTTTCATTAGCTTCTAGCACAAATATTTCTGGACATTAATGTTGGTTCTGTTACTTCTTCCATCTGATAGTAATAGTTCAGAGAAGGAAGTCAGCTTGGTGATGAAGAAGCATTAACAACAGGAGACTTGTATCTGCAATCTACAAAGGACCTTAGCATTTCTAACTTTATCATGATACAGTCCTTTACTTTGATGTTTACATTGGACTTGTTTCACAATGATACACAAGATGCAGCTAAACTCATGTCAAGTTTTGTTTTACTTCAGTATTGAAGTTCTAGCACTCTGATTTGGAAAGAATTTACCTAATTAGCTTCATATGCAAAGATTAATAGAAGACCAGTGAGAGAATATGCAAAACGGCGTAGCATAATGAGAGCATCAACCTTTTGTCTTTTTTAGAGCGATGTTGACACGTGGCCGTTGTCATTATCCGACATGAGCATTTCAATTTGAAAAGTTGAATGAATTGAAATACCAAGTCAGTGCAAGCTAATATTGCAGTGAATCCACCAATATTTCCTTAAATGGTGAAAATTTATGCACTTGCTTTATTATTGGCCGATTAGGCTTATCGGAGTCGCTCACTAAAGAGAAGCGATGAGTGCATTCGTTCCGATAAGAAGCACTAGAAAGTTTATCGCGTCTCAGGGTTCGCTTAAGGAGGTGTCTTCGGTAATGTACTGCATCTCATGCTTTTTGATCCTGATCATGGCACATGTATGCCTAAATCTCATAGATCTATGACTGATTTGTTCATGATTTCATTTCTGAGATGTTCTTGTGTGATTCCTAGATTTTCTCTTGGTATGTATCTTTCAAGCAGATCAATTTTCATTCTTTTTTGTTTTGATAAGTAAAGAAAACCTAATCCATGGATCCAAAGGTGTTTGCAAGTTGATCTTTTTGTGTTTATTTTCCCATTGTGGAGTTGCCGGAGACTCTTTTCCGGAGTATTTATTGTGCTTTTCCAGAGAATTTTTTTTTTTTTTGGTCGGAACTTTTCCGGAGAGTTGACCGGAAACTCTTTTTCTGGGGAAAAGAAGCAAAAGGGGGTTGGCAAAGAACCGCAAAAAGTGGAAGGGTAAAGACAAGCTATTACATGCATGAAAGTGTTGATCTTTTCTGTTTTTTGTTTTTGTCCTAAGAGATGATGGTCGGTGGATTTCTTCCCCAAAGCCAAACCACCACAAGGAAATCCTTCAGGGAGACTGAATGCTTGTTTTATGATATGTTAAATTGCATCTCCACTTTCTTGAGTTACCCATTGTGTAATTTCATAGCTCAATATCAGTTCTAGCCTTGCCTGAATGGTATGGAGGAGAACTATTGAGGGAAAATTATTTCAAAACACCTTGAAAAGCTTTTAATCTATGAAATACAATTTTGAACAAATATCTTGCAATGAAGATTGTTCTTTAATTTCAAATCCATAGTTTTGAAACCAGGTCATTTATGATTTTACTTCCAAATTTTTCTGTTGTGTGGCAGTTGCTACTCCAAGTCCTAATTAATGCTGAAAATCAGTCCTCTATAATAAAATAGAGCTTAAGCGAAGGTTTTGTATCAGCAAGTTGAGATTCAATGATTTTCTTTGGGTTATCTCATTTCTATATAGGTAATTCTGACAGTAAAGTACATCGAAATCTTGGGTATCTAGAAAACCTATTTGCTTATTATTTGGCCTTTTTGTGTTACTTCAAGAGTCAGTTTCATTGCATTCTTTAAAATGTTATTGTAGCCTTTATCACAGTGCAGTTATTCATCTTTCAGTGACAACATAACAGTACACTTATTTAGCTTTACGTACTGATTGTCTATATGGCTCTTGTGATTATTTTGGTTTAGTAGAAGTTGATTCCTCACTTTTTGTTGATTAGGTTGTTGTTAGTCGACAATATATATCGAAAGGCATTGAACTATTTTTTTTATTTTATTTTGGTAGGAGTTAAACATATTTGTTTGAACGAACAGAGGGATTAATCAACCAATCATGTCTAATGAGGAGCGTCGAAGGAGCCCCAGGATATCTGAACTGGAAGCACGAAATGCACAGCGGAGAAGCCAGAAGGAAAGCAGGATGACCTTAGGCAGAATAGATGAACAATCTGATCGCAAAGGAGCAAGGAAAAAGGTCAAGACAAGACCATTGCAAGATTTAATATCTGATCCTGCGGAACAACAAGCTCATGTTTTAGAACCACAAATGAAGAAACTGGTACTCTATACCGTTATTTCCTAGTATACTTTATGCTCACTAGCATAGTTTGTTGAATTTGCATGCTTGAATTATTATCATGAGATACACCACACTTTTATTCAGTTATATGCTAGTCTAGTGAATATTGTCATCAATCAGTCTCCTTATACTTTGAGCTGCCTTGGGAGATCATGCAATACATGTAAAAGAAAACAAGTAAGTTTTTATGGTCCTTACTTATTGAACTAGCGTCGGTTTGTTGGTTGACACCATTTATGTCTTATTGCTGGTGCTTTTTGAATGGTAGAATTCAAATATTAAGAGAAAGATTGTTTACTACTGATTATAAGTGAGAATAAAAGGCTTTGTAAGTGTCCCGATCATTCAACTTCTAGGGTTTCATGTATCATGTCTTGATGACAGTTCTGTGTTAAGATAATTGTGAAATGATCAGTTGGTTGTCAGTTCATCCCAAGAGAAACGTTCTGAGGTTCTGCCATTATTGCTCAATCGCATCTTGTTAGCCCAATTCTAGATACAAGTTTGTCTCTGCAATGCAGCAGTATCAAGAAAAGTGAAAAATGAAATGAAAAATATAAATGGCTTCGTTTGGAGTCCGTGTGAGGAAGAAACTCAAGTATACATGGCCATTTCCTTGAGGGACGTATAGAAAAGTTGTTGGAGCATTGTGTTCTTCATTTGTTGGAGATTCCCTGGTGCATAAGTTACAGAAGAATATTTGTTAAATTACAAAAATTGTCGTAAGCTTTATAGTATGCTTTGGCAATGCAACATATATATTTGTTGCTTTTTTATTCAATATTCTCCTGTGGAATGATAATCTATTGGCTTAACTCTCATTTAACATCAAATCCAGCTCAGTGACGCCTTTAAAAGTGTACAGCACTGCACAAGTCCTAGTAAGCCTTCTTTCTACTTCATTACTTTGATCTTTTCAGTTACGGTACTGAAAGGATTTCTGAAATTGACTCAACCAATGTATTTCATGAAGCAACTCCAATGGATCCCAGAACCCCACTACCGGATCAAAGCAAGCTCGAAATGTTGCTTACTTTATTGCAAAGGTATGGCTATGTAAAAAAATCCTTAGTCTGGGCGTTGAAGACTCATCTCCTGTAGATATAGATTTACAAGAAACCAGTTTCATTTGTGTTTTGAAGGTTGAGTCTTTCATCAAAAGTTACGTTAATTCATATTAACTGTTGTTATGGTCGTAACCATCTTCACGATGGTGATGATGATGATAATGCAGGAGAGACCAGAAGAAAATATTCGCGGAGCCAGTAGACCCTACGCAGGTTTGTAATTCAGTGACTTTTTCAAGTGCTGCATCCGGTATTCTGACATTGTTGATTATGAACTGTATATATATTTGTTTTGAAAGGTCGAAGGCTATCAAGACGTCATTAAATTTCCAATGGATTTTAGTACAATAGGGATAAAGCTTAGCAGAGGCAAATATAAGGCATTGGAAGACTTTGAGGTTGGTCAAGAATATCCTTGTTTTATCTTTTGATGTATTTCAAAGCCGAATGATTGCTCATAGCTTTTCTAGACTATTTAAAAGACATCTCACCGGTCAAATGATGCCCTTGGATGCCTCTTTATATAAGAAAAAGCGACCAAGAGAAGTAGTATAATCTTTCACCTCTCATGCGGAGCATAGGTGTATGTACTTCTTTGCCCTCGACTCCAATTTATCATCCTAATAGGCTCTAGTAATCAGCAGGTTGATTAATCCGCACTTCCTCCAATTCAGAACTAAATGGTAGATGCTGGAGATTTGTTAATTGGTTCTCTCAAGTAAAATCCTGTCTGTTCGTCCTGCAAGCTCTATCCAGGTTCAAAATGCTAAAATTTCCAGCTGTCACATACAGGTTGGGCATCTGACCAGCCTTGGCTCGATGTCTGATCTTGCCTCCAGATGCCCTTTCTTCTTGTTTTGAACCCACTATGGCCTCCAAACTTTGGTGCTTCATTCCAAACGTCCATCACATAATTTAGGATGTTACAAAGTCTCTTCAGGCACCCCCAAAATATTTTGCTCACTCTGAATGTCCTCAAATCAATCAAGTTGGTTCCAAACCAAATCGGGTCTAAATTTGACCCATAATCAACGGGTAGCATCTCACTTATGTTTTGAATATTATAAATCTAGTGATTTTCTGTCTAACAAACTGAAGATTTATTATGATACCTTTCAAAAGGCCTTGTTTGCATTAGTTTCTGTGCCTCTTTCTTGAAGAAATGCATGTGAATTGCTTCAAACTGAAAATAGCTTTGTATACATACACTGATAAGTAAATGAGTCTATCTTTTGTTGTCCAGTATAGTATAATCTATTCTCAGGGCATTTACTTTATAAAAGATATTATAAGGCCAGTCCAGGAAGAATGTGTAAAAACATATCTGGTCAATAATTATTTTGTTTGCAATGGAAAGACTACTTACTTTCAGATATATTTGTTCACTTGTTTATTTTGATTCATGTCAGCATGACGTGTTCTTGGTATTTGACAATGCAATGACGTTTAATCAATCCACTACCGTCTTTTATAGACAGGTATAACCATCACTTCTTGTTGATTCTTAGTGGTTATGTTTCACATGGTGATCTGGCTATCTTCCTTTCTAACTGAGGAGGTGTATTCTTTAGGCTCGTGCTATAAGAGAGGTGGCTGAAAAGCTATTTCATGCTCTCAGAACAGATCCATCAAACTTTGAAACCCATTTCTCCCCAGTAACCGAGCGTAGCGGCCGATGGACCAAGGTTGAAGCCAGACTTCTGAATTATACAGACCAGATGATATCAAGCGGTAGGAGATGCCTGATTCTTCTTTTATTTACTGTCAAAGGGAATTGTTTTGTTGATGCATGTTGGAGTGTGCGTAGACTATCCTGAGGCTACTTTGTTTTACTGGACGCTTACAAAATCATGTTTGTTTTGCATCTTTGACGGTTGCAAACATAGTTGAATTTTCATTGGATATTCTAAGTAGTATTTGGTCGGAATTATTCACTAATTGTGTTTGTGTTTTGATGTTTCCTTATGCAGGGGCAAGAGGTAAAAGAAATGAGGGTTCTGCAGACCAACGCCGTCAAACTTATCAGCCCCCTGGCAAGGGAAAGTCACTTGCATCAGATGATCCCAAGAACAGCAAAACTCTAGTTCAAGTAAGCAACCTGATTCTTGTGAGTCTGTCTACATATTTAGGTAGATATTGTCAAAATGGTCGATTTGGAAAACAGTTTTTGAACCTGATAAGCTAATAAAGAATGTAGTTTGCCTCTCATAACTTGGGTTGTCAACATAGCTTTGTAACCTATCAGGTCGACCTCCACTATAAGCTTCGCCTTTGTTGGTTTTGATAGTTAGTGAATTTTTTGCCTGCGACTTATTTGTGCTAGTTATTATGTGGTGTCTTGTAGGCAAAAGAAGAGTTGGACTATGAGGGGAGCATCACGCGGTTTATTAAGGATTTGGGGCCAAAGGTGAAATTCATCGCTACAAGGAATTTATGTGGAAACTTGCCCCATGGCTCTGTTCCCCAAAATGAAGTTCCGCACTTGCAGACGCAAGCCGTCATGTTTGATGCTTCTAACATATCACAAGGCTCTTTTCACCAAGTTGCAGCTGCCGGATCGGTTCACCAAGGGTCTGTTCACCAAAATGCAGTTCCTGCATTAACCGATTTTTCTTACAGGAACCCTACAAAACCTCCTCATCTAAATTTACCTGCGAAATCAAGTAATTTCTATGGAGGGAATGCATTAGCGATTGGAGGTATGAATCAAAGTGAAGGTCCGAGTTTTATAATTCCTGAAGCTCGTCACGCATTGGTGTACCCCACTCATCAGACTGGACAGGAAACAAACTACATAAACAAGGGGTTGGACATCGCTAATGATTCTGAGAGGGACATGACTGCTGGTATTCCATATTCCAGTTCTTTCTACCAGCCAGCCGTTACAACTCTGAATGGCAACCCAAATCCCTTCGCCACATGGAACTTTACCCCTGATTCTCAAGTAAGTAGTTTCTCTAAGATGATGCAAGATGCTATGATGACGGATGGGCTGGCGAAAAAGGGAGAAACAGTTTTTTCCTATCCTGGAATGCAAGCAACAGCGGCAGAAGGTAATAGTCCTCTACTTCCTTCTTGGCAAGAGCCTTCTCAAGGTGCTATCTCCTTTCCTCGGAATGACTATAAAGATCTTGACTGGACACTGCAAGCAGCACCCATCCCTGAAGAGAGCTCGCTTCCCGTTGGTCAAAGGTCGAACTGTTTAAACCCAACCAATGAAGGCATCTCAACTGGTGCAGGTCGGCTTCCTCACTGGTTAAGCCCAACCAATGGCAGCAACTCAACTGGCGCAGGACGGCTTCCTCACTGGTTAAGCCCAACCAATGACGGCATCTCAACTGGCGCAGGACGGCTTCCTCACTGGTTAAGCCCAAGCAAGGAAAGCAGCTCACTTGGTGCAGATCCGGTGCCTAACTGGTTAAGCCTAAGCCATGGAGGTGGCTCAGATCGCGCTCCCAACTGTGCAAACCCAGTGACATCGAAGCCTCAATTCTTCGAGTTTTTGTGTCCCCCGCAATCCAGACCTGCGGAAGTTGATGTCATGGGGCAAGCTAGAATTCCAAACCAGCAGAACCAGGTGCCTCCACATGACGCACGGCTTGGGAGTGCCTTTGATGTGCAGGATGCTGGAACTCGTGATCGTAAAGGGAAGTCAGTCATGGAAAATGAAGCCGCTATCCATCACCCGTCTCCGTCTTCCAACGTTCCAAAATGGTTCCTTGGCTAATTTGGTTTCGTGAGAGTTTGAGGACGAGCTTTTGACTCATTGAACTCTTTTATTTCGAGTCCTTCGCTAATTTGGTTTCGTAAGAGTTTGAGGACGAGCTTTCGACTCATTGAACTCTTTTATTTCGAGCTATAGTTGGAGTCATGTGGATTTGATAAGACCTTATTGAACCTAGTCTCTTTGCGTCCGTTAGACCTCATGCATGGTTTCAGAAACTGCTTGCTTTTATATAATGAACTTCATGTTTGGTACTTTTGATAGTATTCCTTTGTTATGTTTTAATTATGAATTGCTTTAGAAATGGGTGAAATTGTTAGTGACAATCAAGAACAATGCTTCAAGCAAGGCACAAGTTGCTCGGGGACAAAACTAAGAAAGTTGTCCACTTCCAATACCTTAGCCTCCTCACTTTTTGGAGGAAGTATTGTTCTTGATCATCTCCAATACATTTGATAAAGATAATTGGCCATTTTTACAAGCAATGTGCGCAATTCTAAGACATGCAAAGCATGTTTTAGTTGTACAAAACAACTGTTGAAACTTGGTGATCCATTTTTAACGTAGAAGTCTCTAGTCCAATTTTGGCAATGCTACTAACATGGACACCGACTGTCCGGCTGATGTTAACGTGGTAATTTTTTAATTATATTTTATTCTTTCGAATTTTTTTTTTTTATTTATTATTTTTTTCCTTTTCCTTTTCCTTTTCCTTTTTCTTTTCTTTGTCTTCCTAGTTTTCTTTTTCTCTTCCTCCATAGTGGCCGGGGAGGCTTCGTCGAGGCATGAGGCCTCCCAAATCCATACCTCACATGATGTTATGATATTCAATTTAGTTTCAATTGATGATATGAGTATTTCCTAAAAAATGGGCCTATGGCCCTTGATTAGGCACAAGGTCTCCCAAATCCATACCTCGCATGATGTTATGATATTCAAATTAGTTTTAATTGATGATATATGTCACGTCCCAAATCCCGAGCGTGCGAACATCCCTCGATGGTCGATTAAAAGTGTGACATCCTGAGACACGTCGCCGACCCATTCTTTTTATCTTTTGATTAAACGCATGCAGAAGCAACTTAAATAGACACCTAGTCAACCAACAAATCAAGGATAGTGAAACACAATAGATGATTTCTCAAAAGCGGCAATTTATTTACCAACTTGTTAACCCGAGGAGTTTAACATTTACAAGTCTACCTCAAAAGACAATTTCCTAACGAGCAATATGCAAAAAGGGTCAGAGAGGGTCGGGATTAGCTTAAACATCACTAATGAGGAGGCCAACCAAAAGTGTCGCATCTCGTGCCCACCACAACCGCACTTAACAGTTCCCCTTGCTATGGCCCTGAAAATAGTTAACAACGGGGTGAGATAAAATCTCAGCGAGTCAACTTCCTAAACCTCAATTAGGAAGCTAATTCGCCTCAGAGATAGCTTAAACATACAACGGCATACAATCTTACCTTGCCTTGGCATACCCTTGCATATTAGTACACCTCACATAGCAATATTAGCGCAACACACATAAATAATAATCAGAACACAATCTATAATAGCCAAGCGTACTATCAAACATACGTGTTCCAATCATTACGACCCCTCAGGCCACGGCCAACACAAGAGTTGGTGGTCTTCTGGCATGATCGGACATTGTCTCGCCCCATCGGGCACGACATCATCTAGAACCCTCGCCTAGATGGCATTCTATAAAGGAGCATCGGTCCAGCCTTGTTGACGCCTAAATTTCGTTTTTTAATTAATTAGGTTTCTTTATTATTTATTTGTCCTTTTTTGAATAAAAAACAAAACAAAACAAACAAAAACAAAGAAAAAACAAAATAAAGCCCATTTTTTCCTCTCTCTCTTCCCCCTTCGCATGGGCCCCTACGGTCCATTTTCCTTCTCCTCCAGCTCGACCCTCTTTGGTCATCTTCCTCCTTCGTCCGTCTCTGCAGCACACGCGCAGAGGGCGCGACGCCGGATGAACGGAAGGACGGCGATGCGCATGGGGGGCAGCTGGCGGACAGGTGGCGGATGGGACGCTGGTTCGGTCGGCGGAGGCCGTTCGGTGCGCGAAGACCGGCGGTCGAAGTTTCGTCGACCGGCCACCCCCTCGCCTATAAATAGGCCCTCCACCTTCGCTAGAAAACACACACGAGAGAAGAGAGAGGCCAGCAAGCTTAGAGAGATCTCCTGAGAGACTTCGGGGAACTCAAAGAGCAAGCAAGGGCGAGCGATCGGGTCGCGAGCTCAACGACCTCCCTCTAAGAGACTTCGGGGGAGGCCGACGGCGAGCGAACCCAGATCTGCGAACAGACGAACAAACAGAGAGAGAGGGAGAAGGATCGAGGTTGCAGACTTCGGGCACCCCACTGAGAGACTTCAGGGGGGTCCGAAGACTCGCGGCCGGAAATTCGAGGCCCGCCGGAGGTAGAGAGAGAGAGAGAAATCGAAAGGGGAAGAGGGGCCCTGCTGTCGTCGCCGCCCTCGCCGCGCCGTTGCCGCGAGCAGGTAGCGTACCGTCACCGTCGCTGTTGCCATCTCCCCCCCGTAGTCCAATACTCGTTACGCCGCCGTCGTTACTGCTGTCGCCGCTGTCGCCGCCGCCGCGCCTCAGCCTTCCCCTCTCTGGCGCCGCAAATCGAAAACCCTAGGGTTCTTGATTTTCCCGGTCGTGGCCCTGGGTCGTTGGTTCGGACCCGGCCACGAACCGGGTAGTTCCGTGATTTTGGGAGGCAGCGGGAGTCGGGTCGCGAGTCGGAGCCGGGTCGAGTAGGGTTTCGCCGGAAGATCGGGTTGCTGGGGCCGGGTCATCGGGTCGGGTCGGGCGTCTCCAAACGCTTGGCCGCGACGTCGTTTTGATAAAAAAAAAAAAAAAAATGAGTCCGGCCCGCAAAGCGGGCCCATCTGCGTTTTGCACTAGCCCGGGTCGGGCCCAACCCGCGGATTCGGCCCGGGTCGGCTTTTATATTATTTTATATAATATTTAAATTAAAAAGGATAAAAAATAATTTATTTTCGAAAAAAATATTAAAAAGTATTTTAATTTCTAGAAAGCTGAAAAATATTTAGAAAATGTTAAAAAATGTTTTATTTTCCGAAAAAAAATCAAGAAAAATCAAAAATAATTTATTTTCCAAAAAATATTAAAAAAATGTTAAAAAATATTTTATTTTCCAAAAAAAAAAATCATATTTTCCAAAAAAATGCCAAAAATCCAAAAAAAAGCCAAAATTCATGAAAAAGCCAAAAAATTCATAAAATGCCAAAAATTTTCATAAAATGCCAAAAAGACTTGTATTTTCTAAAAATACCCAAAAATCCAAAAATCCCTTTTATGTCCAAAAAATGAGAAAAAGACTCAAAAATGTTTTTCCTCCCCAAAATGCATGGAAAATCCCTAAAAAATCCAAAAAGCGGGTTTAAACAAGATTAGGTACCGAAAGGGCATTAGTGATTAACTAGTGTAATGAAGTCCCCGATCCTAATTTCTCTCGTTGCGTAGGAGCGAGTACTTCTCCCGATACTTCGCTTGGGTTTCTAATCGACCCACTCCAAACCGATTGGTGGCGACTCCGTTTTAAAATTAACTCGCGGGTTAAAAACTTGAACCATTAAAGTCGTGAATTGGTGGACTTGGGAGAGTCCGAGCTAAAATAAACCTAGTCGAACCATTAGCCTCCGCAAGGCGCCCGCCCTGATCGGGCGCCGAAAAAAAGAGGTCGCGACAAGCCTCAACCGCGACTCGGCATCTGGACTCTCGCCGAGCATCCAATAAAAATCGAGCATCGCCCCCAAACCCCTGTTGGGTGACAGGTTCGATTAAATAACCACTCAAGCGCACCATCAATCAAGTCAATTTTTATCGCTATTAATTAGCCAGGAACACAATATTCCGTTTTCAAATAATCAACTTTGGCAATTTTTATATTTAAAAATCCTAGTAAAATATTCGTACGTATTCATGTATTTTAAATCAACCCATCAAACTTTGCACAATTCTATTTTAAAACCCAATTGTTTTATTTAGTATGTAAAATTCGGCGTCCAAACCCGATACCTTATATTTTTCTATTTTCTTGCCCAAAAACCCCCTTTGAGAATAGTAAATAAAAATCTATAATTGGGCAATCAATAGCATAACATCATACGTGCCAACAACCGAAATTATGCACAATCTTATCTAGAAAAACGAGCATAAAATTCTACTTAACGGCTAATTCGTCTTTAATTGCACTAATTGCTATTAATTAAGCTAATCACGATTAATTAGGCTAATAACGATTAATTAAATAAATCACGATTGATAAAACTAAACTCAATTAATTAATCTAATCGAAATTTCTTAAACTAATTGCAATTAAATTTAATCTAAACCATCTTTAATTGCAATTAAAAATACATTAAGATTAACTAATAATAACTGCCGTTAATATTAAACTAACCACCCCCTAAACGTAATTAACACCCTAATCCATGATTAAAAAGTTAACTCACGGATTCTCGGTGACGGCGAGCTTGCGACGATGGCGGCACGATGGCGTCGAGAACTCGAGTCTCATGGCACCGATGGTGGCACGAATGGCACGGTGAAGGCGGCGGCTTGGCACTCGAAGTCCACGGTCTCCTTGGAGATGGAGTGGTCAGTGATGAGGGGTGGCTTGAGACAACGAGGATGGTGGCGGTGGCTCAAGTGGATGGCCCAACGACGCCAAGGTCTTAGGGATGGAAGTGGCAATGGTGAATGGGGATGAAGGTGGCAGCCATGAAAGGGAAAAAAAAAACTAAAAAGAAGAAGAAGAACATGATGGTGGCGGCGGTGGGATGATGAAGGTGCTAGCGTGATGAAGGAATGAGGGTTAATGGGCAGTGGTATGGTGGTGGTGAAGTGGCGGCAAGCAAAAGAGGACGAAGTTGGGGGAGGGGGGGGAGAAATGGACAGAGGATGGGGGAGAAAGGCATGAGAAGGAGGGGGAATGAAGTGGAGGTGGAGAAGAAGGAGAGAAGGGAGGATGGGCGGTCTGTAGAGGGAGGAGGCATGAGGAAAGAGAGAGAGAGAGAGAGAGAGAGAGAGAGAGAAAAAAAGAAAGGTTTACTAAGATATTTCTCAAAATCTCATCATACTCTTCACCCACTTTTCCTTAAAACCCTCTTAGCCCAGTATTATGTCTCAACTTTTCTTTTTTATTTATAATTTCATAAAAATAATCTTTTTGGTCCAAAAATGTTAATTTTGCTTCTTGATCCGAATTTCCTTTTTTTTTTGTCCGATAATTTCTTTTTTGAAAATTTCAGACTCGCTGATAATTCGACGAACAATGAGATGACGTCCAATAATTAAATCTTGAAACCCTCGAAGGTTCGATACCCAAAATTGAATTAAATTCCGTGGTTAAAAATCAATGGAACGCGACTTTAGTACGATCTAATTTATCAGGTGGCTTTTAGGAGTTCTCGTGTGGTTGGCTAGTGGTCGATAATTTTCGATCCACGTTTGTGCATCTTCGAATCGTGGACAACCCTTGGTTGTCATGTAATCGCAATGGTTCAATTACGTACCCTAAATACAATATCAATAGAAAATCGGTTTATTGTCATTCGACACAAATATCATAATCGTGCAGAATCACCCGCGAGTTGACTACGTACTTCCATCGAATCAATTTATATCCGTTCGCTAATTGACTTATAACAATGTAGTAATGACCCTTGTTAATCATTATGGTCGAGTGGTCGATTTCTGATCGAATTCTCTAGTCTTTCGCGTTTTAACCCTTTACAGCATCACCTAATAGATTAATTAACTCGTGAGTGATTAGTTCAGAGTAAAGTAACTATAAGTTTATTGACGAAATAACCATTTCGTATATTTTGAAATTGGGCAAAATTTCAGGATATTAGAATTCCCCTCTTACAAAAATTTCATCCACGAAATTTGAATCATTACAACTCTTCAACAAAAAAATGGGGGTGTTGACGCATCATCGACTCTTCGTTTTCCCACATGGCTGCCTCCATTCCGTGGTGTTGCCAGACCACTTTAACCAAGGGAATCAACTTGCTACGTAACACTTGCTCCTTTCGATCCATTATCAAAACCAGTCTCTCCACGTACGACATCCTCTCGTCCACGTCTATTTCTTCAAAATTCAACACGTGGGTCGGATCAGGTTCATACTTCCTCAGCATCGACACGTGGAAGACGTCATGCACTTGAGCAAGTCTCAATGGCAATGTGAGACGATATGCCAAAGTCCCAATTTGCTTCAAAATCTCAAATGGGCCAACATACCTCGAGCTTAGCTTTCATTTTTTGCTAAAACGCGAAGTACCCCTCATCGGTGACACTTTGAGGAATACGTGTTCACTTACTTGGAATTCCAAAGGCCTACGCTGCTTATCTACATAGCTTTTCTGACGACTCTAGGCGATCTTAAGCCTTTCTTGAATGACTTTGACGGCATCTATTGACTGCTGAATCAACTCAGGGCTTGTAATCTCGCACTCTCCAACTTCATCCCAACAGACATGAGTCCTACATGCCTTGCCATACAACGCTTCAAATGGTGCCATCTTAATGTTCTGCTGATAACTGTTGTTGTATGTGAACTCAACTAGATGAAGCTGTTTCTCTCAGCTTCCTTTGAAGTCCAATACGCAAGCTCACAACATATTCTCGAGGGTCTGAATAGTCCTCTTAGACTGACTATCCGTCTGTGGATGATAGGCCGTGTTGTACTGCAACTTTGTTTCCAAGGAAATTTGTAAACTTTTTCAGAAAGCTACCGTAAACTTTGGGTCTCGATCTGGTGTGATCGTCACTAGCACTTCATGAAGACGAAGTATCTGTCGCACATACAATTCAACATATCTGTCTAATGCAAAGTCCTTTTGTATGGCGATGAAATGAACAGATTTCGTCAACCTGTCGACCACGACTCAAATGGAATCGTTACCTCACTGACTCCTCGGCAATCCCATCATAAAATCCATTGCAATATGTTCCCATTTCCACTTGGGAATCTCCAGGGGTTGCAAAAGTCCACCAGGTTTGCAATGCTGTGCCTTCACTTGTTGGCACGTCAAACACTTGGCGACATATTTAGCGATATCTGCATTCATACCATTCCACCAATAGTACTGGCGTAGATTCTGATACATCTTTGTGCTGCCCGGATGAATACTATAACTGCTGCGATGGGCTTTTGACAAAATCCCCTCCTTAAGCTCTACATCATTAGGCACACACAATTGTCCACGAAACTTCAATAATCCGTCCTCCGTAACTTGGAAATCAGCTTTCCTATTTTCCATATTCTCCTACATAACTTTCTGGATTTCAGGGTCTGTTGACTGTAACATCTTAATCTTCACCTGCACTTCTAGTTCAATTCTGAGGGTAGCCATGAGACTTGAAATGTGGCATACCTCAAACTTGAAATCTGAATCTCAAACTCCTTTGAGTATAATCCAGTCATGAACCATCATTTGCGCAATCGATGACTTCCGACTTAACGCATCCGTGACCTTATTAGCCTTTCCAGGATGATACAAGATGTCATAGTCGTAGTCCTTAAGAAGCTCCATCCAACGACGCTGCCTCATGTTCAGCTTCTTTTGAGAGAATAAATACTTTAGGCTTTGATGGTTCGTAAAGATTTAAAACTTATCTCCGCATAAGTAATGCCTCCAAGTCTTTAGGGCAAAGATGATCGCTACCAGTTCCAAGTCATGTGTCGGATAATTCAACTCATGAGGCATCAGCTGACGGGATGTGTATGCAACAACCCTCCCATGTTGCATTAAAATGCAGCCAATCCTTTATATGACGCATCGCTATAAATTTCATATCCTCCAGGTTCAGATGGAATTGTCAACACGGATGTGGTAGTCAGCTTTTACTTAAGCTCTTGGAAACTACGCTCGCACTTATCCACCCATTCGAACTTCTCTTCCTTCTTCAGCAATCGTGTCAAGGGCATGGCTATCGTAGAAAATCTTCCACGAACCGTCTATAATAACCTGCCAATTCCAAGAAACTTCGGATCTTAGTCACCGTTGTTGGTCTCGGCCAATTCATAACAGCTTCAATCTTGGTCGGGTCCACAGAAATCCCTTCGCTAGAAATCACGTGACCTAAGAAAGCTACATGAGTTAGCCAAAATTCACACTTACTGAACTTGGCATATAGCTCGTGTTCTTGCAGGGTCTGAAGCACCGTCCTTAAGTGTTGTTCATGCTCCTCTAGACTCTTCAAATATACTAAGATGTCGTTGATGAACACAATCATGAACTAGTCCAGGTACCCCTTGAATACTCGATTCATCAAATCCATAAAAGTAGCTGGGGCATTGGTTAGACCAAACGGCATCATGGTGAACTCATAATGGCCGTAACGCGTACAAAAAGTCGTCTTTGCTATATCCTCCTTCTTGATCCTCAATTGATGGTAATATGTCCTCAAGTCAGTCTTGGAAAATATCGAAGCTCCCTATGGATGATCAGACAAGTCATCGATCCTTGGTAACGGATACTTGTTCTTGATTGTCACTTGATTGGGTTGCCGATAGTCGATACAAAGACGTAACGAACAATCCTTCTTCCTTACAAACAGAACTGGCGCTCCCCAAGGTGATGCACTAGGACGAATAAATTGTTTGTCCAACAACTCCTGCATCTGCACCTTTAGCTCCTTTAACTCGGATAGTGCCATACGGTAAGGAGCCTTAGAAATTGGCTCCGTTCCAGGAGCCAACTCAATCACAAACTCTATCTCCTTTTCTAGGGGCAAACCATACAACTCCTTAGGAAAAAACGTCAGAAAATTCCTACACTACGGCGATGCCCTCCATCCTTGGCTCCTCGATTGACGTATCAATCACGGTTGCCAAGCCATATCCAACAATCGGGTTGCCTCAAGTGACAAATTTAAAGTAATCCAGAGTCTTCCTCAATTTCCAACAAACTCAAAACTTCCACTTGCTAACAGGTTAAACTGAATCGCTTTACAATAAGAGTCCATGGTAGCTCGTTGCTTGGTGAGCCAATCCATACCAATAATCACATCGAAATCAAACATGGCCAACACAATCAAATCTATTCTCTCCTCTCGATCATTAATCACTAATTTGCAATCAGGACACCTTGTCGCAAACAACACTTTATCCTTTAATGAGGTGGATTTACTAATGACCGCTTCCAACAATTTTGGACTTAACCCAACTAACTTAACAAACTACCCATCAATACATGAATGCGTGGCTCTAGGATCAAATAAAGCATAAGCAGCATGGTCGCTCAATGAGACTTTACATGTAACCACATTCTGCAAGTTCTCTATCTCCCTTCAGGTGATAGCATACACCATTCCTTGCATCGAAGACCTGCTCAAAATGCCCAGCTGTGCATTTTGCGACACACTCCCTGCTGCCTGTCCTATCTGTGGTAGTGGTGCCTGTGCTCCCATGGGTCTGCGTGGGTAGTTATTCACTTGATGGCCATGCTTGCCACATCCATAGCAAGCTTTTATTCAAGCAGGACACAGGGCTGATCCATGTTTTCTTTCACACAATTAGCACACGCCATTCAAGTTAGGTTCCAGCTTTCCAATTCCACCCCTTCGGTTTCCTCTCGTCATTAGCTTCTTCCCAAATCGATTGTTATCTCTATTAGGCACAAATTGCAACCTAGATGCGGTTGCCTACTCATTCAGATTCCTCTCAATCAGCTAGGCCCTTTTATACAGTTCGTCATAGTCCTTGAGATTTAGCGGCACCAGTGGGTCCTTAATCTCCGGCTTCAGGCCATCTCTGAACCTTCTTGCTCTATCCACCGAGTCCCCAATCAACCTTAGTGCGTACTTCGACAGCTCAACGAACTTCGCCTCATACTGATCTATAGTCATTTGGTTCTAGCGGAGGCGTTAGAACTCAGCCATCTTCTGTTCTCGAGCACAGTCTGAGAAATATTTCCCGTAGAACACTTCGACGAAGGCATCCTACTCCTGGATCATACCCTTGGGAAACACTCTTCCTTTAGTGGTCTCCTGCCACGTGCTTGACGTTACCCTGAAACTAATATTCGGTCAGGGTCACCTTGTCCTCCTCTGAGCACCTCAATAGTGCAAAAGCCTTC
Source organism: Eucalyptus curtisii (assembly GCA_017140595.1). NCBI lineage: Eukaryota > Viridiplantae > Streptophyta > Magnoliopsida > Myrtales > Myrtaceae > Eucalyptus > Eucalyptus curtisii. Next base: position 18,034,576 of record CM029497.1, read on the forward strand.
TCCAACTCTCGGACTTAAAGGGTTGCAGCCTTAGGGTCACCTGCTCTAGTAAACTTTGGAAGCTATTCACCATTCCCATTTTCAGGTGGGACTTCAGTAGATGCAGCAACGGCAACATAGCATTGGTGGTAGCAGTGTCAATGGCGGCGGCAGCAGCTTGATTCTAAGCTTGCTGCCCGACCACGTTCCCTAATGTCTCTAAGGTTTGTAGGAAGTGGAAGATTGTCGATCTCTAATGGATCTCCGGACTGGAACATTCGGTGGAATATCTAATGGACCTTCTGGTTCAAGAACAATGTTATGTGTTTCACATGTTCAAGGACATGTTCATTATTTGAAACGTTCACTTCCTGCTGCTCCTCATCAACCTGTGTAGGATAATGTGTGAGAGGAACTAGATCTAAGTCAACCAAATCATCACTAACATGTGGTGTTGAAATCATCTCTGATTTCTTAATATCATGTATGGTCTAATCTTCCATAAATACAATATCTCAGCTCTTTACAATTTTCTTCTCAACTGGATCATAAAATTTGTAAGCAAACATATCTTGTCCATAGTCAATCAATATGCATTGTCTTGTTTTCACGTCAAGTCTAGACCTCTCATCTTTGGGGATATGTACGAATGCCTTGCACCTAAAGACACACAAATAATCATAAGAAACATCTTTATCTGTCCAAACTCTATTAGGAACATAAAATTTTAGAAGAATCCATGGAGTAAGATTTAGTACATATGTAACAGTACTTAAAGCCTCATCCCAAAAGGATCCTAGCAGCTTTGACTGTGAAAGTGAAAATCTTACATATTCAATTAATGTCATGTTCATTCTCTTAGCTAAGTCATTTAACTAAGGCGTCTTGAGAGTTGTCTTTTGATGTCGAATACCCTGTTGTTTGCAATATTCATCAAAAGGTCTAGTATACTCTCTCCCATTATTAGTTCGAATGTATTTCAACTTTTTTCTAGTCCGTCTCTCTACTAAAGCTTGAAACTACTTAAAAGCACCTAATTCTTAAGCCACCAAGTGATTTTATCTTCCTAGGACCACAAACATCAAAATGCATTAGATCGAGTATACTTGATTTTCTTGAAAGAGGAAAGCTTTTGAATACAACTCTATTTTGTTTTTTTGCTAAACAGTGAGCACACATCTTCAACACTTAACTTTTTATACCTGAAAGAAGTTTCTTCTTGGCTAATATTGACAAACCCTTCCCACTGATATAATTGAGCCTCTTGTGCCATAACTCAGCTTTCTCTTCGCTATCTATTGAATTAATTTTGTCTATGGACAACTTTGCTTGTATAATGCACAACGAATTATATTTTTCACTTCAAGCCATAACTAGAGAACCTTTGTAAGCTTCTATCGACCATCATTGAAAATACTGCAATACCCTTTTGTCATCCAGCTTACTTGTGGAAATCAAATTCAAATGAATATAAGGTATATGCTTAATATTATTCAATACTAACCTCATGCCATTACTAGTCTCTAGGCACATATCGCTAATGCCTACAACCTCAGCTAACCCATTGTTTCCCATCTTCATAGATCCAAAGTCACCGGACTCATATGATGTAAAGAAATCCATATGAGATGTAGCATGAATAAATGCACCACTATCAATTACCCAACTGGTTTCATGACATACAAGATTCACTGCATCACCATCAAAGATGATGAGAAAGTCTTCTTTAAGTGTAGCAACACGATTGTCATCGCTGTCATTATCACTTTTCTTCTCTTTACTTTTCTCTTTTTGTTTATCTCTTTTGAATTGATGGCAAAACCTTTGAATATGTCCCTTTTGATGGCAATAATGATACTTAACATTAGCAAATATATTGTATTTGCATGTGCTTTTATCTCTGCTTTTATCTTTATTTCTCAGATCTCGAAACTCACTTCTTCCTCTTTTTTCAACAACTAAGGCATCAGAGTGTGAAGAGGATAATCCCTGTCTCTTTCTTCTCATCTCTTCATTCAAAATACTACTCTTGGTTAGATCCATGGTAATTGTACTCCCAAGGTAGAATTAGACAAAGACATTCAAAACGTCTCCCATGAGTCCAGCAAGTACCAAACAACCATAGCACTTGTTTCTCATTATCAAACTTGATTTCCAACGTAGTTAACTGATTGATAATTCCTTTAAAAGAATTTAAATGATCAATCAAACTAGTACCATCTTAATATCTCAAAACCATCATCTGTTTTATCATAAATAACTTATTATTCCTAGTTTTTTGAGCATATAACTGTTTGAGTTTATCTCACAACTTGTGAGCATCTGTTTCCTCAATGATAAAGTTCAAAACATTATCATTTACCTATTGCTTGATATAACCATGCACTTGACAATGAAATATAGACCATTTAGCATCAGTTTTATTCTCCGATTTCTCTTCAGCAAATACAGGCAGATAATAATCCTTCACATATAAAAGATCTTCCATTTTTCCTTTCCAAATATGATAATTTGAACCATTTAATGTAACAATTCTACTTGTATTCATTTCAATTGTTTAACACAAGGCATCAAATCAAACAATAACTAAAGCTTTGATACCATTTTGATGGGAACAATAACAATCCGGACAATATCGAATTAATGTAGCAGAATAAAATAATCTCCCATTTTGTGTAAACCTAATATGAACCGATATAGTTGAGCAAAATAAATATCAAGCATGCAAACACAAGATGATTTTTTATTTTATTTTTATGTGGAAAACCTTGGTGTGAGGAGATAAAAGAACCACTGGACCGCAGTTTACCCAAAAATCTTCACTATCGATAAAATCGGGTGAACAAAGTTCTTTACTTTTATATCATAGGCCTTCGTCGGGCTTTCGTCCGTCCCTTCGCCTATAGGCGAAGGCTTGGCTTCGCTATCGCTGTAATAAATACTAGAGGTACATAGCAACAAAGGTCTCAAGAACATCATTCTTGATAATACACATAAATTTCACAAGAGATCAAGGATAAATCTGACCAAAAACGCAAGTTTTAATCAAGTCACAAAAAACCTGGTGTATGGAGCTTTAGACAAAAATTAAACCATCTAGATTCGAGAAGAGTGTGCCCCGAACATGCTAACAAAATTTCAGCTCAATTGGACCACAAATTAACCTCCGATGCCAACTTGATATAAATTAAACCAATCTACAAATACCAGATTTTCTGTTTTTTTTTTCTTGTTACTATGTCTCCGATAACTTCTTGACGGCTACAACTTAAAAGATAGTGAGAAACCCTATTTCTCCATATGACTTATCATATGGGCTCAAGCCTTTTTATGCTTGTTATTCACTGGGCTTCCTCCACATGGGAGTGAACCTAGCTAACATCATATTTGCATTTATTCTTCTATCATCAACTTAGGTTCATGTTTGATTTGCTTATTATTTTTCTTGTCCTTTCGTGCTTTTGTATAAAATCAAGCCTTTAGTCGAAGCATTCCAGCAAAAGGAATCTAGAATAAACTGAGTGTCAAACACCAACGAGCAGTCCAAGTCCTTTGAAAGCTAACAATAAGTGAATCAAGGCATTAGTCATAAATAAATCTGGCTCAAACCCAAGTTTGAACACCTTACTTGGGAAAGGAGAGACAATGCCTAACGATTGGCGAGAGCTTGTGAGGAGCAGGTGAAGAGCAATAAGGAGTGGCCACAAAGCAACTGAGGATTAGGCGAGAACAATTTGCTTCAGTAGTAATGGGAGAGGAAGAAGAAAATGTGAAATTTTAAAGGAAGAACTTGATCTTTAATCAATTTGGAATTTCTAACAAAATTAACCCCATTTTGGTCACTAGAGAAATCTACCAACAAATATTTGGCCAACCAACAAGTTAAGGTCCTAATATGAGACTGCTTTCGCCACTTTGAATCCTTATTTGAAACAAAGTCCACTTTAGATTTTTTTTTTTTTTTTTTTTGAGAAAAATGGCTCCACTTCAAGCTTTTATTTGGAATTTTCCGTGCTTTGTGATGCGGCAATAAATGAATAACAATTGAAGGAGATGAAAGTGACTTGTCGTGAGATCAATTAATATTTGAAAAGTAAAGAAGCTAGAATTGAGGTAAATTCCATTAGGGAACCGGTAGAAGGAAACAAAGTAAGGTTAAACGAAGACAGTTTAAGGTTACTTAAACTTTGGCCATTAGAGAAAACTCTGAATACCCTTTATTGTGAGTGAGAGAAAGGAGGTGAACTTGATTATAATATACTTAGAGAATGTTAGTACCTGATTATTTTACAAATTGACCTTTTTCTTAACTCCTATCAGTCCTATTGTGACTGCCTGAATTTTCAATTTTGTTTTCCATTGAATAAATCGGGCCTTTCATTGATGCGTCTATAGTGCTATTCTCTGAGTTGATCACTCATGAGATAACTAGACTATCTAAGGAAGTCATTAAGGGATTTTAACGCAATAGACTTGAGAATTCAACTATGAATCGACTGCTTGACCGTGCTAATCTACAATGGTCATTACGGCACAATCAAAAATCTATCAGAGACCGGAGATAGGTTAATTCGACTAAGATAGGTGATCAGAGTGTGGGTGATTCCACTAGATTGCAAAATTCTTGTTGATCAGCACTAAACCGATTTTTCTGTCGTTTTGGTACCCTGTGCTAGTAATTGAAACCTCGATATTTTCACGACAATCGAGGGTCGTCAATGTGTCAAAGAGGTACATTGTGACTTGAGATAAATCGATCACGGGTCAATTGCACAAAAAATTCCCAAAAGCTACCCAGTATGTTAGGTCACGATAAAATCGCATCAGATCGAAATTAACCGCGAACTTGAACCTGATTTCAGAAATTGAAAGTTCTTTCATATCACGATTTATTTTAGGAACGTCGACTCATACTTCAAGAATTTTCAGCGAGTTTGGGATTTTCACGAAAAATCGATATGGACGATTTGGAAAATGAACAGAAATTCGGATTGGCCGAATTGAGGGGAGTTTTGGCTTTCAAGTTGAGCTATTTGGCGATGGAAACTTGTAGAAATGGTATGGGTTTTTTTTTTCTACAAAATCGGACATCAAATTGAGGAATTTGATAAAGAAATTAAAGCCTAAGTTGAATAAATTCGAAGCTATGGTTGGGAGAGGTGCAACATTGGCATTAAAATTCGATAATTTTATGGCTTTATCTTCAAGAAAGTATTAGCAGGACCAAGTCTTCAATTAAATGGATAACCTTGCCAACTTTTCCCCTTTTTCTTTGGCTTCTTGAGCAAGCATTGCCAGCTGCATCCCCGTTGTTGTCTTCCTCCTTCCCCAAAGTCCTCACTTCGGTCTTCTTTCTCTACAACTTCATTTCTTTCGTTTTCCTCTGTCCCTCAAGTGAAGACCGTTGCCCATTTGCTCCACCAATTCTTGTCGCCAGCAGAAGCCTCGAATTTGACATCAAAAGTCCATTGAAGCAGCCCTAATTCCACTGAATTCCACTCCTTCTCTTGCTCGGTTCACTCCCCACGCGTCTCCTTCTCACCAAGTCAACCGCCACACCCAACGACCGAGCAACTCCCCTGCAGCTGCCACTCGTCCGAAGAAAACAGCCCCTTGCAAGTCAAACTTTCATCGAGACCTCATCTTGTTGAATCCAGCAGCAGCATTGTCTGAAGCAAGTTGCCGTTGCCAGCTGCCTCTTCATCCGCACATCTGCAACACTCCACCGAAAGCCAGCCCATCGAGCCGAAGGCACCCACCAGCGAAGCTAGCTCAACCGTGAGCCTTGTGGCCGATTTCAGCCTGGCCCGATCTCTGATTGGCATCGCCGTTTCGGAGTTTATCGCTTATCCCCGCATCGAAGTCGCCGTGGACTCACCGGCCCACAAATCCAGTGAGTTTACCTACTAAAATCTACTTAGTGAGTTAATTATGCTTATGGGGGTATTAGTTTAAGTTAATTAAGATTTATGTGGTTAGTTAGATTAGATTAGTAATTTAATTATCCAATTTTGCATGTTAGGTTGTTGGCTTAGATCAATTAGAGGCTAGACAGGTTCTATTAATGATCTAAATTGGTTTAGAAATTTTCCGAGCCCATTTCGGTATTTAATTAGGCTTTTCTGGCCTAAGTTGCAATTTTCGATATTTAATAATTAAAATTCGAAATTATTTAATTAATAATTATTTTCCGGAAATTAGACCAGGATAATCGGTGACCGAAATTTTATGTTGATTGCAATGCTATGCTCGGTTTATTTAATTGAATGCTAGATTGTGCAAATTGAGTGTTGTTTGTAATTTTGGGAAATTATCCCAAAATTTAATAATTTTAGTAATTAATTAGAATTACCGGGGCGTCGGTTTACAATGCCAAAAATGTTTTTAGACACTGTATAAATAGTGGGATTTTCTAAAATAAAGATATTATATTTTTGGCTCAGGCCGACCGTGTACCCACACACGATTATTTTTATCGAGTATATTTATCAGGTATATTTTAACACGATGAAATTAGGCCAAGTTGGGTATTTAATTGATGAATTGATGTTTGATGCACAAGACCCTTGGCCAGGAGTAATCTATCGTGGTTTAGGTTGCTCATAACAGTTTCGGGGAGCATTAACACCAATATAGATCTATAGCAGCTTTGGTGAGCAATAATACTTTAGCAGCTTAGATGAGCACTATAGATATCAGCTTCGGCGAGCAGTATAGTTATCTAGCAGTTTCGGTGAGCAAATGTTATCTAGCAGCTTCGGTGATCAATAATTGATCTAGCAGCTTCGGTGAGCAAATTTAAACATTAGCTTCGGCGAGCTAGACCATCTATTTTAGCTTGCTGAGACATTATCTCATTGGTTATTGTATAACCATTTTCAGGTTCTTAGATGACGGTTGTGGAAGACCCAAAGCCCCGTAATCTAGGGAGGTAGAGATCGAAGGATCGACGAACGTGTCTGACTAGTTGGTCATAGAACAGTTCCCTTTTGCTGAGCCGGTCTTTTGTAGACAGCTCAGTATTGTATATAAACCTTTTGTGTTTATAATAGGCTTGTTTTTTTTATGTGAATGGTTTCCTGCTTTCCTATCCCAAGCTTTTGGTTGTCAGGGGATCTGTTTCGCTTCCGCATGCGCATTAAAAATTGATTGGATTGGCGACTCGTCCTGGGATGTCGCTTATTTATTGACCACCGATGGATGGACACGTGCTCGAGGGTCGGGGCGTGACACCTATTTCACCAACTTATATCACATAAAGCATTTGTAAAGCAATCTCACACGTGTTGTTTTGTTGATTGAGCAAACATATACAACAACAATCTGACTCGCATGCAGCGCGCGTAAGGACTAGTGTAAATTAAGAAGAATGTCTTACTTTAAAGGAACGGTTATTTTTTCCCTCTAAATATCCTCATTTATGTATTTTACATTGTGTTATGTCCATTGACAAATGAATAAATTAATAATTTTATCTTGTTTTCATATTTTCTAATTTAGAACAACCTTCCTGAAAGAAGTTAAAATCTTGAAATGATATTGTCTTCCGATGGGTATTAATACTTTTTCTTTGTTGTGTGTATCTATATCAATAATTTCTTTACATAAAGTGACTTTACCGAATCTTTCAAATGTCAATTTCTTGCACAAACACACTATTTATGTGCCTTTGCCGGTATAAATATATAAAGTCGCTCCTACAAAATTTTTTGAATACAAGATTGACATGTGGACTTTAAGAGAGCTTCAAATGTTAAATTCAGAAACCTCTGTTTGGAAAAAAAAGAAAAAAGGAAAAAGAAAAGAAAACAACTTTTGTTTAAAGAAAATTTTTTCTTTGTTTCTTGCCAATCAAGTTTTGAAAATAGATAATTTTTCAGAATTTAGACACATTTACAACCTTAAAGCCGATGTCTGTTAGGTCAGTAGATTTGGGACTCTCACTTCCACCAAAGCCTAATCGCCATCTTATTTGCTATTGTTTTGCTCGCCAATCATGGAAACAGGCGATGGTCTTCCGGTTTCTCCTCCCGAGAATACCTCCGGTGTTTCCCCAGTTACTTCAAATGACATGTCTGCGAAGAAGCATTTGGAGAGTAAGGGGAGATTGGTAATTCGTGTCTCTTTGAAAAGCGAAAAAGCCGACAACGACAATAGTACTACTCGAATCAACCCAAGTCCAGTGGAAAAAGAAGAGGAGAAGAAAAAGGAGCCGTGGGATTTGAGACCAAGAAAGGACACACGGCCAGGGCATCGCAATCTTGAGAGAGACAAGGCTGTAGAAACGAAGAGCAAGAAGGAGATTCCAGAGAGGATAAGGAAGTTTCCGGTGGCGCTGTCAAGGGAAGAAATCAAAGAGGATCTGGCATTCTTGACGGGTGGCAAGAGACTGAGAAAGATGCAGAAGAGACCCAGGAGCGTGCATCAACATAACGACGACCTTTTCCCAGGTGCGCGCTTGGGTTCGATCATGATGAAGAGTTACAACTTCCACTAACAGATGCGAGAGGACGAATGGAGGTTTGAACTGTTCGTTTTGCTGCTTTGGTGACTACTTGTTTATGATCAATCAAGTCGCTTGAGCATAATAGATCTCTGCAAATTTAGAGAATTGACCGAATCCAGTTGAGTTGCTTATGTAATTGGGTTTGTATATTTTTGAGTTGTCTTCTTGACTTTTGAGGATGAGATTTTGCACTAAACATTAGAAGCTGTTTGATTTGTCCACTTTCTATTTTCTTTCTTGCAGTTTCTTCTTGTTTCATTTGATTTGATATTTTTGCTAGATTATGCATCCGCTAGTCATGGAATTTCCCAATCCGGAGATTTTACACAACCCGATATTATTAGGCGACCGAGGAGACACTTTTTTTTTTTCCCTCTTTGTTTCACGAAGGAAAATAATGTTTAAATAATGTTTTTCCAAAAATGATTATTGATATTTTTTGGAAAAATTAGTCAAAGGAAAATCTTGTTATTAGCAATGATAATCTATAGTTAAACATTTCTTTTGATGATTGAAATGCTATTCATCAATTTATTTTTGTAAGCAAATCATTGTTTTAGTAAATATTTTTCAAATTGTTGATATTTCCTGAACAAAGAGTTGCTCAAAGAAAGGAGTGTGAGAATTAGGGCAAGTACCTGATTCCAATTATATAGTAGTTGTTGCCCATAGAATAGCGACCTCCAGATTATCTGGCTGTTTAAATATGGCTACGAGCACAACCTTTTCAAACAACCTACCAAAATGCCCTTGTCACATAAGGCCGCTAGAAAAAGCTCATGGCCTTTGCTCTCTCCTTCCTTTTCACTACGAAGTCCGAAGTGTGTCACCTCTTGTACTTGGGATAGTCCTCTTGACCAAATCAAGGCGAAAACTCAAAAGCTTTTTTTTTTTTCTCCTCTCTACATTTTATTTGATATATCTGTTGTTAATTAATCCTTGATGCTCGAGTCAGATTTGCGTGAGAAGATGGCAATGTGCATCAGGACAAGATGTCTCTCCCTCCATAGTCTCCCAATACATCGAGTCAACCTCTTCCATTAAGCTAAACTTTCCAAAGGAGCACTTAAAGGTGGAGTCAATTAAAGTGATGACCATCTGAGATGGGCTATTTTGGCTCGGGGAATCAGGAACTTCGTCACAAGCACTGATACTAAATATAACAATCCAATATAATTCACTGGGGTTAAATCGTACAATAATTACTCAAGTATAATTCAAGGTGGTGACAATTTTAGGCAGGTCCCTACTTGTAATGTCCTCTCTTATTCTTAGACTTGGGCCATCACACCCAAAGCTCACTCATACAGCTTATAGTGATTTTGCTAGTTAATTGCATATATGGACTATATAAGTCAATTAGATTTCCAAATATCAAGAGCAAAATTGTCAAATTTAAGGTTATGTAGTTTTCGAGAAGAAAGTAGCACAATTCATGGTTAAGATAGAGATGGCCGCTGAATTTTCTCAGTACAAAATATTTAATAGATAAATGGAGAAGTGATTGAGATGAAGAGGGTGACGACCGGGCAATTTTAGAGATGATTTGGCAATGATAATTCTAGCTTGAAAAGTAGTTCTAGAAGAGACCTATTTTACTAAGTACATTTTCAAAGGAATCCATTTTCGGAAAAATGTCCCATCATGCTATGTCATGGATGAGTTCTTATTTTTTTTTTTTGGTCGAAATGTGAAAATGCATTCAGTTGAAAGGAGCAATACATTCCACTGCAGGAGCGTCCGAAATAAGAAGGTCCAACAAGAGAGTGGGGGGGGGGGAAGCGGCCCAATTCGGAGACAAAGAGCCGTTGCTATAGGCCTTGGCAGCCCAATCCGCAGCAAAATTGGCTTCGCGTATGCAAAACCTAACAAGAAGTCGAGGAAAATAGGGGAGGAGGGCGGCGACTTCAGCGAGCAGAGATCTGACATCCCATGGTGTTACTTGAGGATCTTTAACCGCTTCCACCAACGTTAGGCAGTCCGATTCAATTAGAAGGGGATTGTGAGTCTTGCCGATGCGTAGCAGGTGGTGTAGGGTTAAACTCAACGCCTAGATCTCTACCTGCAAAGCCGAGGAAGCTACTACGTCTCTGGTAAAGCCCTCTAGCATTTTGCCTGTATGGTCACGGCAGATGTATGCTATTGAACCTGTGGTGCTTCCTGGCTGAAAAGCCTCATCGATGTTGATCTTTAGGACTCCAGGATCAGGGGGCTGCCAAGATGTGGCTGGATCTAGATTAATTCGACCGGATCCTGCTGCGTAGGAAGAGGAGATCTGTGCTGTACGGGCTCGGGCAAGGGTAGCATCCACAACAAAGGAGGGATCAGGGCTGTGCCGGCAGAAGATGGACTTGTTGCGCGCCTTCCAAATTTGCCACAAGATTGCAGCTATAATCTCCATATCAGGTGAGATTTTCTTTTGTGCAACTCTATCTGCAATCCATGCCTCTACATGTTGTACTTCTGTGGGTAGAATACGAATGCCAATTTTTGGGTGAGACCAGATTTTGGAAGTCCATGGACAGAATAAAAAGAGGTGTTCCATCGTTTCTGGTAGTTGATTTGAGCATAAATTGCAAACTGGCTCTAAGCTGATGCATCTATGAAAGAGGTTGTCTTTAGTGGGTAGAGCATTCTAGCATATAGACCAAAGGAAAATCTGGATTTTGGTTGCAAGTTTAAGTTTCCATATACTTCTCCAAAGGAACTTCGGTGTTTGAAAAGAAGATGATGCTCTGTTGTCATTAGTACTAGGGGCTACTTGTCTTATAGAATGATATCCATTTTTTTTTTATTGTATACTGACAGTGCAATGTATTTGTCCAAATGAGTTGATCTGCTACATAATTAGGCCTTACCGGGATGTTGAGGATTTCTTTTGTAGTCTCGGCATCAAAATAACGTTGTAGTAAAAGTCACATTCCATTGGTTGAGTTCCGGTACAAGCAGATCAGCTACCCTTTCGGGTTCATCTCTAGTAGCAGGTTCACCTAGGTCCACCTAGGATACCTCTAGGTAGCCATCAATCTTCTTGAATTCTGATCTTTGTCCCATCTCCGATCGATCATTGAATCTTTGGTAAAATTGAGTCTCGCCCTAACAGAAGGCTCTGCCAACCCCAGGAAGGTCGAGCACCTTTAGCAGTGTTTCTGAAATCCTGTGAATGGAAATATAGACCCTTAAAGAGTTTGCTCCACAGTGAAGAAGGTTGCTGGATTAAGCACCAGGCTTGTTTGCCTAGCATTGCTTTATTGAAAGCAATAAGGTCTCGAAAGCCGATGCGTCCCTTTTCCTTCACATTCTTTAGTAATTCCTAATTTTTCAAGTGTATACCTGACTTGCGATTGTCATTCTACCACCAAAATCTTGTTATCTTCTTTTCAATGGAGTGACAAAGTGATACAAGAATTTTAAAATTGACATGGCGTACTGTGGGATTGCCTGAACAACTGTTTTGATGACAATCTCCTTTCCACCCTTTGATATAAGATTTTCTTTCCATCCATCAAGTTTTGCATTTACTTTCCCCAATATCCAAGTGAGCACGTCTCGTTTGGACCGTCCCCAATCTGGCGGAATACCAAGGTATTTACCTGTCTTTTCTAGCATCGGGATCCAGAATTCCTTTGCTAGGTTTTCTTTAAGTCTGCTAGGGCAAGCTTTGCTTAAGCAAATGCCAGATTTATTTCTATTTACCACCTATCCCGTAGCTAAACAATATTGGTTTAGTATGTTGGCAAGATTTTGGCATTCTCGTACTTTCCCATCTAATGCGAAAAATAAATGGGAAAGAGTAGGACACCACCTGTTCAACTGGATGCCCTTGATGTTTCCCATATCAATGGCTTAATGGATGAGTGTTGACGATACATTCGCTATCAGAATGAATAGATAAGGTGATAGTGGATCTCCTTGTCGAAGGCCTCACGTCGGATGGAAGTAGGTTCAGTTGTTCTCCATTAAATTTTACACTGAGGGAGATTGTTGTAATACACTGCATCACCCACTGCACCCAAATAGAATGGAAACCTAACCTGAGAAGATAATCTTTCAGGAAGTCCCACTCTACTCGGACATACGCCTTTTTCATGTCCATCTTTAAGACTACTTGAAAATTCCTCTTGTGAGTCCGAGTCTTGATTTGATGAAGCACTTCCTGTACAATTAAAATATTGTCCTGGATCTGGTGGCCACTCACAAAAGCACTTTGTTCCATAGATATCAGATCGGGTAGGAAGGGTTTTAGTCGGTTGGCAAGTACCTTGGATATAATTTTGTAGGCATAATTGCAAAGACTAATGGGTCGGTATTGGTCTAGGCGTTCCGGTTGAGGGACTTTCAGGATCAGAGAGATGATGATCCTATTTAATTATGTGGGCATTATTCCAGAATGAAAAAATTGCTGCATTGATAGGAAATTTTCGTCCTTTAGGATATCCCAGTGGGTTTGATAAAAAAGTCCGTTGAATCTATCAAGACCCGGGGCTTGAGTTTTTCCCAACTGGAAGGTGGCTGTTTGGACTTCCTCTCGAGTGACCGCCGCGGTTAAGAGAGCATTTATTTCTGGTGTAACGACACACAAACATTTGTCGAGAATCGGACCATAGTCTCGATATCCCTATGATTTGTAAAGATTCGAAAAGAAATCCCTTGTCATCTCCTTCAGAATTTGATCATCTCGCACCCATCGTTGATTGTCATCTTGCAGCATTCTGATTTTGTTTCGTTGTCCTCGCTGAATGGTAGTTGCGTGGAAGAATTTGGTATTTTTATCACCCCACCTTAGCCAATTTATCCTAGATCGTATCTCCCAGTACTGTTTCTCTTGCTGCCAAGCTTTTTGAAGCTCTTCTTTCAGTTTGGTGATGAGTTGTTTATCATTTAGACCATGGTTTTGATTTGTAAGAGTTTGTAATTGCTGTTGTAAATCTGAAATCTGTTCATTAGCCCTAGAGAACTTGACTCTGTTCTAATCTGATAGAGCCGAGCTGAACTTCTTCAATTTTTGTGGCAGGTTGTGTCCAGCTACTGTTACTGAGGACCATGATTTTGCAATGATGTCACGGCAATCCTGATCATGTGACCAGTAGGCTTCGAACTTAAAAGTATTACGTCTTCTTCCCTATTTTGCATCAGTAGTTAACAGTAAAGGGCTATGATCTGAACCTATTGCTGGTAAAGCAAACACCTCGGCCTCAGGAAAATTGATCCGCCAATTCCAATTACAAAGTACCCTATCCAGTCGTTCTTTAACCAAATCATCACCCTCACGGTTGTTCATCCAGGTATAGGCACATCCCTTGCTTTCTATATCCATCAGAGAGCAATCGTGTAGAACTTCTATAAAGAAATGCATGCGATATGAATCTGCTGACCATTTACCCACTTTCTCCCAATGATAGATGATTTCATTAAAGTCACCTACACAAACCCAAGGTAACGAGTTGGAGGAGGCAATGCGTCAAAGGGCTGTCCATAATGGTTGGCGCCACTGAAGAGCTGTTGGTGCATGTAAACAAGTCAGTCTCATCGGTATGTCTATCCTTGAATCTGTACATATTGTATCGATAAAGTCTGGAGTAGAAAGATCCACTCATAGGATATGATTCTGCCAAAACATGGCCAGACCGCCCGCCAAGCCAATAAGGTTGATTATGTGAGAGTTTGAGAACTTAAAACGTCGCTGGATTCCTGATAGCACTGTCTCTTTATTCCTTGTCTCCATCAAAAAAATTAGGTCGGGCTTTTCTTTGGCCACTAGGGCCTTTAGGGCTTGAACTGTCAGGGGAGAGCCTAGTCCATGACAGTTCTAACTAAGGAATTTCATTTTTCAAGCGGTGGCTTTTTAGGGCAAGTCACCTCGGCCCACTTACTGGCTTCTTCAGCCGAAAAGACAGGTGTTTCCAGTAGTAGAGTTTCGTCTAAACCTTCAGAAATGTGAGAATGCGAATCATAAGGATTGTACCTCTTAAGCTTCTTGGTGCTCCCTGTTTTGGTAGAGAGTCGTGATTGCTTCAGTTTCCTGGTTGTTACATCTGCCATTGTCTGATCTTGATTACCCTTTTGCTTGGCAGGTACAGGGATCATGACTCCTACTAATGAGTTTGTCGCTAGAGTACCGTAGATATGATGTTGCTGAATCGGTGCATCCACAGCTTCAATAAGAGGTATGGTTTGTTGCTTCGGGCTGCCAGTGTCCATGTTTGTGATAGGGAAATAGGCATGCTGTATACTCTTCAACTTGGTTGAAATAGGGATTAAATCGCTGGTGGAGGTGTTCCCTAGTGTTATTCCTTCAAGACGGTTGTGCTGATGTGACACTGCAGTAGATTTTAAGTGAGATGTGGCTGGTTTAGATTGAGGTCTTGCATTTATGTTTTCAAGAGGGGGTAGCGCAGGAACTTGGATGGTCATGTATGGAGGAGTTTCTGGAACCACGTCTTCAGACTCATCAGAGGATGCCTTTGCCTCGTAAAAGGTCAGCCAATATGGACTATACTCAACTTCTGCACGTACCCATTGGCCAAAGGCCATCTTCTCTTTTCCTGCCAATTTTGCCTCATTGAAAGGAATATCCTGACAATACATTGCATAATGCCCTAGCCGGCCACATGAATAGCAGAATTGAGAGAGCCGTTCATAGCGAAAGTCGAGCCAAATTGCTTTTCCATCTATACGAATTAACTGCCCTATTTTCAAAGGTTCACTTAAGTTGAGTTCAACTCTGACTCAGCCATCTCTTAGAGTTGTCCCCTCCTTTGTGTTAATTTTCACCTCCAGCACTCTCCCAACACGTTTAACTGCTTTGCATAGCATTTGATCTTAGCACCACTCTAGGGGGAGACTGAAAACTTGTACCCATAATGCACATGTGGAAAAATCATAACAGTGTAATGGCGTATTTGGTATCCATGGCTTAAAAATTACCAAATGGCTAGAAAAAAACCACGGGCCACCATCTTGTACTCTCTGTTTATCACTCTCTGTTTTGAATTTTGCCACATAGAGACCAGCTTCGCGTTAGGTAATCTCTACCTGTTTAGTGCGCCAAGCGCACTTCATTGTATTTTGGAATGCTTGGAAATTAATAGAGGGATTTGAGATAATTTTACCAACTAATATCATCTTGCACTCCTCGAGCTTTTCCAAAGGTGGCGTGTCGTCCCAGACATCGATTTCCTGCTCGGACCACAGTCTGCCTAATCTGTTACAAAGGGCAGCAAGGCGCAAAGTCTCCTCCTGTTCGTGGGTAGCCATGAGTGTCTCCACCAAGTCTAGACTCAAAGAGGTTAGGGTAGGAAGAAAGTCGACATGCGGGGGGTTCGATCAGCCATGGATGTCCAGAAGGGAGAGAAGTTTCAAAACTGAAATACGAAAGGGGAATTTCGGTGAACAGATAGCGGACGGAATTGCGGAAAGGTAAGGGGTGGTCAATAGAGTTGGCGGGAGAAGTTGTGGGACAGGAGAAGACAGTGGGGTGAACAAGTTTGATGATTCCAATCGCTAGATCAAAAAAGCGGAGATTACAATGAAGACGCTACAGATGGGTGTTACAGACTGGATTTGCCGAGAATCAGGTTAGAGAGGTAGTCAAAGGGAAAGTCGAATTCAAGGAACAAAGCCATCGATAGCAGGGGGAAGACAAGAGTGTGCTGTGGACGAAAGGAGGGGAAAGAGGACTTTATCTGCCAGATTAGGGTTTAAGATCTAAACTACCATTAATGGTAGACGGGGAGCTTTGCACGTCGAGAGAAAACAGAAATGAGTTCTTACTTGAAGAGCTTATTTCTACTACAATTTTCCACAAAGTCATAAATTTACTGTACAATGGCCAACTTAGTATTAAACTTTTCTATCTAGACAATTTTCTAGTCCTAAATCTTTAGATAATTTGCCAATGCACTCATCATGATCAATTTTGGCTGAAATTGCTGATATGGATGTAAGCTATCAATGGGAAAAAAAAAATAGGAGAAAGAAAAGAGAAGAAAACAAAAGGAACAAAAATGAAAAAATAAATTTTAATTTTTTTTAAAAATGAAATAATTGTATATAATAACGATTTTTGGCCAACATTATTTAGAAAGACTACACTAACAAATCATCAAAAGGTTTAAGATTATATTGACCAAATTGAAAAGTTTACGACTGAATGGATTGTTATACAATAAATTTAGAAGTTTTTCCCCTTATTTAGAATTTCATTGGTAACTCCGATATTTTTAGTCAAGTTCCATACAAGTGTCACCAGAGAAAGGATAGCAGATATACCAAGGATAATTTATCTGGTTATTCGTATCCGAATATATATTTGAATTAGCCCTTTATGAAGAAATAAATCAACGAATCTCATCATCTATCATAAGAATCGTTAAGTGCATTACTGCGCCTCTTGTTTGTGGTGATTTTTCATTGACATGCTTTAAACGGTTGGATACGCTCTTATCAAAAAGTAAATTACTTGTTTTACAAAAGTATAAACTAGCAAAACAAAGTCACTCTTTGGTAATATAACCCAACTTTTTGTGTCGTCAAACATTATCAATGGCATAAATCTAAAAGGACATGAAGTCACTTCTCTCGGGCAAACGACTCCCCTTGCTCACCCCACTCATATGATCATTCCTCTTCATATCAGCAGAAGAGAAGGCTTCAGGCCAAGTGAAGCCATCGGGATCGCTCTTATATTAGTTCAGCCACTAAAGTTGAACAAGGAAAGGTAGAAGAGAGCCTCGCAAAGAAAACAAGGAGGGGTTAGGGAGTGTTCATGGGATGGAGGAGCACTCGCCTCATTTTCTCATCTAGATTCTGCGAAAATCTCAGGTCAGTTTATAGCTTTAAGATTTCATTTTCCATCTTTTGATATCACTTGATTGCCTCATCTTTCTCACGCGATTGCCTCTAATGATATACATCCTTCATTTTGAAGCTTATTTGCAATATGTCCAGTAGACTCTCTCTCTCTCTCTCTCGATCGACATGACACCTGACTCATATCCTTATTATTGCGCTAACACTCATCTCTCTCTTTCTCTCTCTCTCGATCGACATGACACCTGACTCATATCCTTATTATTGCGCTAACACTCATCTCTCTCTTTCTCTCTCTCTCTCGATCGACATGACACCTGACTCATATCCTTATTATTGCGCTAACACTCATCATGTAAACCTATTTGCCCATGTAATATTTTTAGCTACATAATAGATATATCCCACGCTTTGATCCTAGTTGCTTTGCCCGAGGATTTTATCTACCTCATTCACGTATCACTGTTCTGAAGTGTGATAACAAATACATAACATAAGAAATTGCATTCTATGTGGACCCTGTATTCACGCTACAAAATGGGCCATAAACTCTCAGAATTTATCACTCATAATTTCATGGATACAGAACTATTACGGCATTAAAGTATTGTGTTTTGACTGCCGAATATGATTGGATTTACTCTTATCATGAAGTATATGTGCTGTTTATGTAATTGCAAATTGTCCAAATTTGTACTTTTGGCAATTGGTAATGTGAAATCCTGGGGGCATCAAGTACCATCTCTGGAACCAAACTCCCATTATAAAAAACGCACACAATGCATCCCCCTGTAATAACTTCACTCACAACAAATAAAACTCAATTTCTAGCAACCTTAGATATCTCTTTTTGTAAAAATATTCTCATCATGGCGAAGCACAACTTTAGCTATCCCGTTCCCTGCTCCTCTATAGTTGGAGGGCAAACTAAAGTTGTGCATTCCCAACACGAGAAAGTTACTCTAGCAGAAAAAGAAAAGAGAAAAGGGGTTCACTTCAAAATGATGTTTATTTTATAGGGCGATAAAAATTTATAAATGGACGCATTGTATACCTTTCTATAATGAGAATTTCGTGCTATTGATGACATTTGATGACGCCAAGACTGGACCCTATTTATTGTTAAGATGCATATTTCAACATTTTGCACTTGTGCAAACAATATATTTATTTTTTGATAATGTTGACACCTAAATTTCGTTTTTAATTAATTAATTAGGTTTCTTTTAATTATTAATTTTTGCCGTTTTCGGATAATAAATAATAAAAACAAAACAAAAACAAAAACAAAAACAAAAATAAAACAAAAAAAAAGCAGCCCCTTTTCCTTCCCCTTCTCCCTCCCGCACGGGCCAAAGCCCAATCCTCCTTTTCTCCCAGCCCGGCCCCCTCTTCTTCTTCTTCTTCTTCCTTCTTCCCTCTTCTTCCCCTACGTCTCTGCAACTCACGCGCGCAGAGGGTGCCGACGCGCGAAGGACAAGCTAGGGCAGAGAGAGAAGCATAGGCCGGTGGCTGAGAGGACGGGGCATTGATGACGAGCGAGCCTCCGTGGAGGGGGAGGATCTGACGCCGGTTCGGCCGGCGAAGGAAGGCCGGTCGACGCACCAAGGACCGCCGGCCTAGCCTCCGTCGATCGGCACCCCCGCGCCTATAAATAGGGTGTCGGGGGAAGGGCTAGAGGGCACGGCGAACTCAGAGATCTTCCCTTGAGAGACTTCAGGGGAGAATCAACGAGCGAGCACGCGAGAGATCGGGTCGCGAAGCTTGCCGACCTCCCTCCGAGAGACTTTGGGGAGGCGGGTGGCAAGCGAGCCCGAAGGGGAGAGATCCGAGCGGGTGGAGGCCGAGAGAGTGAGCGATCGAAAGCGAGCGGCGTCGCGAGCTTCCCCGAGAGACTTCGGGGAGGCCCGAGTGCTCGCAAGCTCGATCCGAGGGAGAAGGACCAGATCCGAGGAGCCGAGGCCCGCCGTCGCGACCGTCGTTAGCCCTCTGCCGCCGCTCACCGTTTGCCTCCTCGCCACAGGTAATAAGCGCCGCCGTCGTCACCGTCGCCGCCGTCGCCATCGTCACCGCCTCCTCCATCGCAGTCGTCGCCGCCGTTGCCCCGGCGACACTTCGCCCCCCCTTTGGCGCCGCGAATCAGAAACCCTAGGTTTCTCGATTTCCCGGGTCGCGGTCCCGGGTCGTCGGGTCGAATCCGGGCCAGGAAGCGGGTAGGGTTTTGCGCGATTTGGGGCGGCGGGTCATCGCCTGATTTCGGGTCGGATCCGGGTAGGGTTTCGCCGGGGGTAGCGGGTCGTCGGGCCGGGCCGGGTGTCCCCGAACGCCTGGCGACGACGCCGTTTCATAATAATAATAAAAAAAATAAATAAAAAAAAAGAAAAGAGGGCAAAAATCTGAGTCGGGCCCGCAACGCGGGCCCGTCCGCGCGGGTCGTCGGCCGGGTCGGACCCAACCCGCGGATCCGACCGGGTCAGTTTTTATAATATTTTTAATAATAAATAATAAATAATATTTCAAAAAAAAAATCAAAAATAATTTATTTTCAAAAAAATATAAAAAAATGTTTTAATTTCCAAAAAATCGAAAAATATTTAAAAAATGTTGAAAAATGTTTTATTTTCTAAAAAATCGAGAAAAGTCAAAAATAATTTATTTTCCAAAAATATTTTGAAAAATATTAAAAAAAAATAATATTTTATTTTCCGAAAAATAAAAAAATCAAAAATATTCCATATTTTCCAAAAAATGCCAAAAATCCAAAAAAAAAAAATTCATGAAAAAGCCAAAAATTCATGAAAAAAAGCCAAAAAAAAATTCAGAAAAAGC
This sequence comes from Eucalyptus curtisii, assembly GCA_017140595.1. NCBI lineage: Eukaryota > Viridiplantae > Streptophyta > Magnoliopsida > Myrtales > Myrtaceae > Eucalyptus > Eucalyptus curtisii. The sequence goes on from CM029497.1 coordinate 18,054,701, forward strand.
CAAAAAGACTTGTATTTTCCAAAAAAAAATACCAAAAAATCCAAAAAAAACCCTTTTATGTCAAAAAAATTAGAAAAAGACTCAAGAAATGTTTTTCCTCCCAAAAATGCATGGAAAATCCCTCGAACATCCAAAAAACCTCAAGGTTTAAACAAGATTAGGTACCAAAAGGGCATTAGTGATTAACTAGTGTAATCAAGTCCCCGATCCTAATTTCTCTGGGTTACGCAGAGTGAGTATTTCTCCCAATACTTTACTTGGGTTTCTAATCAACCCACCCCAAATCGATTAGTGGCGACTCCATTTTAAAAATTGATTTACAGTTAAAAACTTGAACCATTAAATCGTGAATTGGTGGACTTGGGAGAGTCCGGCATAACTAATTTCAGCCGAGCCATTAGCCTCCTCAGGCGCCGTACCCGATGGCGGGCGCCGAGAAAAAAAAAAAAAAGAGGTCGCGACGCTTGGCGACTCACGGGGACCATTGAAGACTTAGGCCATTTTTGTCTTGTTTAAATTCTTTACGACTTAGGTTTTTTTCTTTATGCAGGTCAAAAGCTTAGAAATTTATTTTAAGTTTGCTTAAAATAGATTATCTTGTGATTATAAACTGTTGTGCATGCTTTACTTGTTTTAAACACTACACATGGCACACACAACCCGGCCGCCGGACCTGGGCCGCCATAGGATATTTAGGATGGTGTTAAGAAAGATACGACCTCGAACGCGAGACCGCGATGTAGAGGTTGCCTTTCTTTTCCCCGAATTTCTTAGCCGAGGTTAAGAGGGTACGCCGCCAACGCGAGACTCGCGACAGCGGATACCTTTTTAATTTCAACAAGCCTTCGAGTTAGAAATCGAGCCGCACGTCCCATGTGCATGTCTCTGTGCTTGCCATTTTATTTAAAAGTAAAGTAATTTCTTTATTTTTATACAGTCTTTTTATTGGCCCATGGCAATTTAGGGTAGGTTTTTCGAGTCCCGGTTTATATGCAATGGGAGAAGATGATATCCAGTTCATTCCCGCTCCCAAAGCGTAACTCTTCGATGGTGGGGTCAATTGGACCATTATGCCCAAGACCATGTGAAAGCCAAAGTCGGTCATCTTCTATCGTTGATCCAAATCCGTGTTCAGCCCGAAGTCATACGAGGCCATGACACATTTCGGTGCCCGAAGACGACTACTTTTATGTTCGGTAAGTTCGAGCTAACCCCAACTCGGGAAGAATACAGCATCATCACCGGAATGCCTCTCGAGAAAAAGCTTGTTAGGCCATCAACAGACATTATCCCGTTGCGTGGGTTAGCACGAATTTTAAGAACGAAGTCCATGTCATGAGGCAAATTCTTGAAAACAACCATAATACTTGCCCACTAGCATTTTTGACTGCCTGTTTTGAAAACCAACCCATGACCCAAAAAAGTGAGATTTTTCTCCTAGCCTTTTTCGGGTTCATCATTTTCCCCCATCAAAGAAACGTCATAAGTCCAAAGATGGCATGGATAGTTGATCAAATCTCAAGGGGGCAAAATTATGTCAACATGATTTTAACCGAAACATTCTTGTCCCTCAATCGTTTTAAAGGAAACACGGAAAAAGTCATGCGGGTCTCCCCGGAAATTTTACAAGTCTGGTTCTTTTCTCACCTAAGTGAATATCGACGCTTCATGCAATCATCTGAAGCAAATAATTTTGAAAATCCATTGCAGAAATTTATGGTTTTAGGACCATACATTCCTAACCAAAGCTGTTTAAACTGGATAAACTTCCTAAGAGACCCGACTCCCGAGGTATTCCAATGGTGTGCTGGTTGGTTCCATGAAAAGAGAGCTCACTTTGCTTATAGACGCTGCCATCCAATTCCGTTGCTCGGCCTCACCGGCGCCGTTTCCTATTTCCCATATCGAGTGGCACGACAATATGGAGCCCTTCAGGAGATCCCGCCACTTTTCAAGAGGAAGGCCCCTCCACTCTTTTTCACCCATCAAAGCCGTGAATACACATTCGAGATTGACATTATCGAGGAAACATGGAACAAGTGCCATCGCAAAAGGATTGTGGTACCCGAAGGGCTTGAGGGAGAAGAAAAAGCCCACCACGCCTCTACGTCCTACATCCACAACCATCGTATCCCGACAAAATGGAAGCCATTGGTCCCTCACTCAATCGGTGAGAGCAACCAGGCATGAGCAAGCGAGTTTATGCAAAGGGATTTGGGAATAGGACTGGATGCATATCTCGAGCCAGCCCAAGGAAGCGAGCATCCTCGCAAGAGCAAGACTCCCCGTCGCATATAAATTGGCAATCATGTGCCCCTTAGTGTTAATCTTGTAAAAGTTTTGTCCCATTGTTTAGGGACTTTTGTTTAATATCTAGTATTTCCTTCTGTCATTTCAATTTCAAGTTTTAGATGTCAGAAGTCTGCGGTCTATAAAATCCTCTTTTGATAAATAAAAAGCGGTTAGACCATTGCCATAGGGTCAATCTTTGTTTACTTTCGTGCTCATTCATTATTTTCGCGACAACGGTAATTATGAATCGCCGGCCACCAATAGCTCGCGAATGGCCTCATGCACTAGGGCCCGATCCGAATGATGTACAAAATTGCCTCATTAACATTGAAGACGACGTAGGACAGATGTCCATTGTCCTTCAACAACTCTCAAGACAAATGAAATCTACTCAAGCTGAGCCCAACTCCGTAGTTGCCTTTAAGCACCGTCGGGACACCCGCGAATTCACCAAAGAATAACCAACACCATAGACAGTTTGAAAAGATCATGAAAAAGTTAAACCAGCCGTAGGGGCGAGAATCCCATGGACATGTCCAATTACACCGGCATTGAGATCCCCGAAAAACTCAAAGCACCCGAATGCGAAAGGTATGCTAATACCTCCCGCCTAAACCTACTTACGGTGCCTACCGGTTCGAAGGATGATTCAATCATACCAATCAAGCTTGACCGGCCCTGCCTTGCGATGGTACATTGTCAGGAAGATTAGTCCCCTTAAAACCTGGAGGGAACTAATTCATGTTTTCCACCAAGAATATGATATTGATGTCAGCCCTGACATCGCCTTGCCCTACGAAGAGCCGATGATCGCGGAACACGAGGAGCCGTTAGTCACCAAGATAAGAGAGGAGCATGTCAATCAAGCCTTGCATGATAAATGGCCAGCTGAGCAACATCTTGTTGCTGGAAAATTTCCCACTAGGAAAGGCAAGGAGCCTTTGTACGAGATCAAAGACACAGAGCCTGTTCAAGAGTGGAGCACGACTGGACGACTCCCCAAGCTTACTCCAAGAGCTAGGGTCCAGAGAATACCGACCCCTATCAACCTAGAAAGTGAATCAGAGAGTGAAACTCTAATATCTCTCACTTCCCTTGACAAACTCGAGCTGGCGAAACGCAGGGCCTTACTCAAAAGGTCCGGCGTAGGCCAAGAAAAGAAAGCCTAAACAGATCAATTCGGCGTCCGCCAACGAGCTACCGCACCGAGCTTCGAGCATTCCCAAGAATACAGCTTTGAAGGCTACCACCCCTAGAGTACAACCCTGAAGACTTCCCGGCTCCAGAATACAATCTCAAGGACTTCCAGCGTTATTTCAACAATGAAACTGACGATTCATCGTATAACTGTTTCCTACTCTCATCCGGGGATGAAGGCACGTCAGAAGAGGAAGCATACGTCTTTATCCGCTACGATCCTAACGAAGTACTAAGCTTGTCCTCTGACCATGAGGATAGCTTCAATACTTTATCCTCTTTCGGAAATTTCGACCAAGAAGAAAGCAATGGGGTAATCTCGGTAGAATCCAACTTCCCTAAAGCAGAAAAATTCACCACCACAACAGATATGCAATGGGAAAACCAGTGGCCTAACCAAGACACATCAAGCTCGTCCTGCGCTCATAGGATCATGACCCCTGAAGAGATGTGGATACCTAATCTCCGCAAGTATAATGGCACGACTTGCCCCGTGGCCCATTTGCAATATCTTCATGCTGAAATAAGTCAGTACTACAGCCCGATGTTATTTACAACTCAGGCATTCCAAGAAACTCTTACGGGGTCTGCATTACAATGGTTTTTCACAGCAAATATTTACCTCATAAAGGATTGGAGCAAGTTGACTTCCACATTCTTGCATCGCACCAAAACCAGATTGAACCGAACGCGCTTTGCGAGAATTTGGCCCACTTCGAAGAAGACCGATGGAGGATTTCCGAACATATGCGGGAGGTGGAGGGCTTTCATGATGCAAATCCACCCCGAACGGCTGAAGAGGAGTTAATGAAGTGGTTCATAGAAGCTTTGTCCTGCAAGCATCGCTGTTGGCTGCATGGGTTACACTTCCGTAGCTTCAACGAGGTAGTCATCGCATGCGAATACTTCGAATCTACTGAAGGCGAGGAATTCAAAGATGTTTAGCTTCAAGACCAGCACTATCAAAGCGCTCCTTTACACAGGAGTTTTCATGGGTTTTACTTGTTTTTTATGATTTCATGTTTCTTATCTTGTCTAGTGTGCTACTGTTGTATTTTCCATTCCAAGTACTCTAATGTATAATTCTAGTATTTTGAAGGCATGAGGTGGTATTCCAAACCAGCCCAATGATGCTATCCAACTATGAAAAGAAAATATTATCCGAGGAGAATACTGAGGGCTAGGGCTTCCTCATGCTTTTTCCCCCAAAGACATACTTTGAAAATAAGAAGTATCTCATCACCAAAAGCTTTTGTCAAAACAAAATGTTAATTTTAATCATGTTTGTCTTTTTTGACCCTCTCACTTTATGTTTCAGAACATCATCCCTTTTGACTTAGTATGACAGGAAGCATTTGAAGCTGGTACATCGTGTGAACTCGCCGAATTCAAAGACATCTTTTCAAGAAAGCGAGGGCAAACAAAAAGGATCATCCTGTTTCAAAAATGGTAAGTTTTATTCCCTAAACAAAATTTTGAAAATAACGTCCCCTCTCTTCTATGTACGGAAACAAAAATAGGAGGTAATAGGCATAGGCATACGGTTAAACTCGAAGCATGCACACCATGATAGCTCGATAACCTCCCCCATGCTGCTTTTGCAAGCCGTCCTCGGAGCTCAGTGCACTCCACCTCACTCGTATCCAACTCCTTCTCAAGACGGAGCATTATCTTCTCCCCCGACATGCTCGAACAATTAGACGGTGCAGTTTCATTGAAGGGATTTCCAGCTTCGACAAGCCAAGAAGCACAAAGAAGAAATTTCTTCTCTTCCTTTGAATTCATTACTGTCAACAGGGAGAAAATCCAGACAGTCAAGGCGATCTATAGCCCCACACCCTGGACAATGACTTTGGAATCTAGAAGCTTCACTCCAGATGCATATTCTTCCAAGAAATAATTGCCTTCAGGAGACTGGAGATTTTGATTGTCCATCTCAGATTCCATGGAAGCTTGAGGTACATGACTTTGCCCAAAGTGTTGCAATAGTTAAAGACGAAGGAGAAATTCCACGAAGGAAGGCGTTGAAGATGAATCAACGACCAACAATCATGCATACATGGCCACAAATGGGAAAGGCCAATCGAAACGTTGAACCGTGTCGAGACAAAGAGGCCGTCATCAACATTCAAATATCCCTAGGAGCCAGCACATATAAACTCGGGGGAGAGTAATTTGGTATCGTTTCCAATACTCCCAATATCCGGACTCGCTTGTGACATTTTTTCTCCTATTGACAGAAAGCATAGGATTCAAGAAACAAGCTTAATAGTTAATTTGGGCAAATCAAGTGACCCATATCGATTTACCTAACTTGGTATGAAAGGACGTGTCGTCCAAGAGCCGGTTTGGTTAAATAAAAAAGAAGCGCCCTACGGACACCGTCGGCGCCTCTAGCCGAGTGGTACCCGGGAAGAAGCAAAACGGTCCGAAGTCGGGGTTCGAATCCCCGACGCGGCGCTTAGCCGCTTGGTAAAAAAATATAATAAAAAAATTTTGCTTCTCTTGCGCCTGCAAATTACGAGAGAGCAAGTGACCTAACGAAGCAAAAGACATAGGACTTCGTGTCCCACTCGCACTTCAGTCCATCCAATCATCTCGCAAATCGGTGAAGGGTAATGTTGTATCGCTCCCAGTTGTTTAAACTCCTAAAAAAAAAAAAAATCGTGACTGACACGTTCTTTCCTATCTTTTGTAGGATTATCTGACTGTCAAAAACAAAGATAACAAATCAAGAAAAGATATGTCAAACTCTGATAAGCACTCCCAAGCCAAATGGCGTCTCAAGTATCGCCAAAACAAATGACAGAAAATCTTCAGGCCTCAACTCACATTTGATTTTGGCCAGACTAATTGATCTACTTGTACATTTTCTCTTCTACAAGGGCAAAAGCATAAAGGCCCGTCAAATCAATAAATCAGATTCCCAATCCTTGACCGATCATTCTTGTGTCATTTTCCTATAAGGACGATCCATTGACACCCATTTGTGAATAACTCTTTTGATGTTCAAAATTCAACACATTTGTAAATACAATTTCACCAAGTGAATACCCCTAAAGTTGTCAATAGGGTTTCTTGAGTAAAAATCATTCATTTGTTTTGAGAGTACAAACTCTCTCATACTTAAAAATGCTGCATGCCTTCTCCAAATGGATTTTTGCATGATGATTTCGTCTGTCCAAATCACTGATTCCATTGAGGATTATCAGAACAGACAACTAAGTGAAGAATACAAGATTGATTGAGCATGCTAGAGGAGGCACATTAGAATGATGACAGGCGCGCTATATCCTACACACAGTCCCCCATCTATACACTTGTGAGATGAGTGCAGAAGATTCCATGACTGCAAGGTAAAAAGTTCTCTCGCGAATGGTACGATAACCAAAACAGTGAGAGGCATTTCATTGCTCACCCCTCTTGAGCCTCATACACTGATGAAGCTTCTCTCATCAAGAATCACCCCACACCGGGGCATGTCGAAGACAAGGCAAATCAGCATCACAAGGTGAGAAAAGGGATAGAAATTTTCTTGCTTGCACTTACATCAATCTTCGGGTGTCTTTATTGCATATGAACACTCGCGTTAATTTAAGTGCCTTAGAATGACGAAGAGCAATTCTTTCTTTACGTACTTGTATTCATTGTACAACCTAATTGAGTCTGTAAATTTACCCTCACATGGAGGCAAAACAGAAGTTACGCCATTCGAGCAGCATAATCAGAAGTGCTAGCAAAAGATGAAGACTCAATAGTCTAAATAAAGGCATTTGCTTGAACTTGCCTAGATCAGTTCCTCAAGCAAATAAACAAAAAACTAGGGGCATAAAAAAGCAGTGTACCTGGTAAAAGCAAGGTCAATGCCCATAAATGAAGAACTGGAATAAAAAATAGGGGCATAAAAAAGCAGTGTGCCTGGTAAAAGCAAGGCCAATGCCTCCCAGTCAAAAATACAGCCATTTGTTGCTATTGTGGTTCAATTGATATAACCTCCATCTGACAATTAAAAAAAAAAAAAAACGGCGACAAATGCCAAGGCAACCACCAGCTCTCACCTTTTTACACATCGATCAAGCCTACATTGCGTCCCATTGTAAAAGTCTCTTCAGACTAGGGCACTTCAATTAACGTAGGATTTCATATGTCTATAAACATCGCTCGAAGAAGTACGAGCAAGATTATTCTATCTCTTTTCGCAGGATTCCTAAGCTTGCAAACCCAGAGATGATCGTGCAGTGTTCTATTCATAAGTCTTGACCGTGATGGTCCCCATTGACGAGCCAACAACCAAGCCTACATTACGGTCTCAACAAAGACCTCTCACACTGGTAAAATCGTACCACTTGCGAGAATACTCGGACCCCTGCTGACATGATGACAGTGAGATGTGTGGTACTTATAAATCCTGCATCAATGGTCAGGATAGCCTTTTCCATGAGAGTACGTGAAAAGTCCTTTCAGACTGAAAGTCCCTCATCCGGCATGCTCAAGACATCTATATTCCGAATAAAGGTTGTCTTTCAAAATCTTCCCAAAGGAACTCAAATGATGTAAAACTCGACAAAATTGTCATGCATAAATCACATTTAAACTCATAAATTTACAGCATATACAATCATGTGTGCGTATTGTGCAAATAGTAGACATACTCTCAGAAATCAGAGATATTGCTAGGTAAGCATATCCCTATCCCCATTTGTCTTAAAGTACTTACCACTTTGTCCAGGTACTCTTTATTGACGCTCGACCTATTCAAGTCGTCCCTTGAGTTTGGGTACTTGCAATTGCCTCAGTATCCCATTGTCAGTGAATACCCACCACTTGCCGGGTACTCCCTCTTATCGACACTCGACCTATTCGAGTTGTCCCCAAAGCATTGATACTTGTGACTGACCAAGTATCCCTTTACTGTTAAATACCTACTGCTGTCTAGGTATCCCCATTATCTTTAAGTATCGGCCATCATTCGGATACTCCCTTTCCCTGACACTCGACCTGTTCGAGTTGTCCCCCGAATATTGATACTTGTGACCGACCAAGTATCCCTTTACCGTTGAAATACCTTCGCTGTCTAGGTATCCCCACTTGTCTTTGAGTATCGGTCATCGTTCGGATACTCCCTTCCCCGACACTCGACTGTTCGAGTCGTCCCCAGAATATTGATACTTGTGACGACCAAGTATCCCTTTATCGTTGATACCTCTGCTGTCTAGGTATCCCCATTATCGGCCATCATTCGGATACTCCCTTTCCCCGACACTCGACCTTCGAGTTGTCCCCATATTGATACTTGTGATCGACCAAGTATCCCTTTACCGTTGAAATACCTTCGCTGTCTAGGTATCCCCATTATCTTTAGTATCGGTCATCGTTCGGATACTCCTTTCCCCGACACTCGACCTGTTCGAGTCATCCCCGCAGTATTGATATTTGTGACCGTCCGTATATCCCCCGTTTTTGAGTGCTCGCCGCTACTCGGTGCTCCTTTTGTTAATACTCGACCTGTTCAAGTTGTCTTTAAAGTTTGGATGCTTGTGATTGTCCAAGTGTCCCTTGTCTTTGAGTACCGGCCATTCGGATACTCTCTTTTCTTGACACTCGACTTGTTCGAGTTGTCTTCATAGTTAGGATACTTGCAACCGACCAAGTATCCCACTACCTTAGAGTGCCTTTCATTGTTAAGGTCCTCCTTTCCGAGTTGTTCTCAAAACCTCAAAATATCATTGAATACTAGCACCATTCAAGTATTCCATCGCTTTGTGCGCCCGTGGTTACCTGGTATGCTTTCTTACACTTGGACCATCTTGAGTGGTCCCCGATCATATCATTAAATACTTGTATTCATCCAAGTATCCCGTATTTTACACCGACGGCTACCCAGGTGTTCCAGCCCTTTTAAAGTGCTGCGGCCTTCCGGTAAGCCCCGTGCTACATTCAAGTTTATTTTACCGGAGGTGAGAGACCTTCACGAATATCCAAGGTACGTCCTCGATATTCCCAACTGCCAGGAGGTGAGAGACCTTCACGAATATCCAAGGTACGTCCTCGATATTCCCAACCGGGAGGTGAGAGACCTTCACGAATATCCCTGAGGCACGTCCTCGATATTCCCCATTTACCGGAGGTGAGAGACCTTCACGAATATCCAAGGTACGTCCTCGATATTTCTAACTCCCGGGAGGTGAGAGACCTTCACGAATATCCCGTCCTCGCACGTCCTCGATATTCCCAACCGCCTCGTGGAGGTGAGAGACCTTCACGAATATCCCGATATTCCCACGTCCTTGATATTCCCATTTACCAGGAGGTGAGAGACCTTCACGAATATCCTCCTCGATATTCACGCCTCGATATTCCCATTTACCAGGAGGTGAGAGACCTTCACAAATATCCAAGGCACGTCCTCGATATTCTCAATTACCGGAGGTGAGAGACCTTCACGAATATCCAAGGTACGTCCTCGATATTCCCGACTACCAGGAGGTGAGAAACCTTCACGAATATCCAAGGTACGTCCTCGATATTCCCAACTACCCGGGAGGTGAGAGACCTTCACGAATATCCTGTGCGTCCTCGATATTCCCCATTTACCGGGAGGTGAGAGACCTTCACAAATATCCAAGGTACGTCCTCGATATTCCCAACCCCAAGAGGTGAGAGACCTTCACGAATATCCTCCCGTGCCGGAGGTGATTCCTTCCAAGATTCCTCGATATTCCCATTTACCGGAGGTGAGAGACCTTCGCGAATATCCAAGGTACGTCCTCGATATTCCTAACTCCCGGAGGTGAGAGACCTTCACGAATATCCCAGTGCGTCCTCGATATTCCCATTTACAAGGAGGTGAGAGACCTTCACGAATATCCAAGGTACGTCCTCGATATTCCCATTTACCAGGAGGTGAGAGACCTTCACGAATATCCAAGGTACGTCCTCGATATTCCCGACTACCAGGAGGTGAGAAACCTTCACGAATATCCGAGCATGTCCTCGATATTCCCAATTACCAGGAGGTGAGAGACCTTCACGAATATGTGAGGCATGTCCTCGATATTCCCAATTACCAGGAGGTGAGAGACCTTCACGAATATGTGAGGCATGTCCTCGATATTCCCAATTACCAGGAGGTGAGAGACCTTCACGAATATGTGAAGCATGTCCTCGATATTCCCTTTACCAGGAGGTGAGAGACCTTCATGAATAGCCAAGGCGCGTCCTCAATATTCCAACTACCATGAGGCAAGAGACCTTCAAGAATATCTCAGGTACGTCCTCGATATTCCATCTACCAAGAGACCTTCGAAAAACGACCAGGTATTCTTCAAGAATTTGTACTTGTCATCATCCAAGTACCCCTTGGATACCGGCAAATGTCCAGGTTTTCTCCAAGAATTTGTACTTGTGATCATCCAAGTACCCTTTCAACACCTGTAAACAATCAGGTATTTTCCAGCATCTAGTACTTGTGATCATCCAAGTACCCTTTCAACACCCAAATATCCTCCAGTAAACAATCGGGTATTTCCCGATCTAGTACTTGTGATCATCCGGGTACCCCTTCAACGCCCGCGAATGTCCAGCACCCTCCCGAGAAAGGTCGCACTTGTGATCATCCAAGTATGCTTTTGATGCCTACAAAAGCCCAAATATCCTTCCCCGAGGTTAGTACTTGTGAATTCCAGGTACTCTTTGAATATGCCATGAATTTCCGGTATCTTCCAAAAATCGATGCCCCGAGAAAGGTCGGCGCATCCTCCCGAGAAAGGTCGGGTTCCAACCGGTGTCTTCGACGAAGTCGACACCCCAACAAAGAAAGGTTGATCTCCCGAGAAAGGTCCAATTGGTGTCGCATCTCCCCCACAAATCGATGAAAGGTCGGGAAAGGTCGGGTTCCTATCGGTGTCCATGACGAGAGGTCGACACCCCACAAATCGATGCCCCGAGAAAGGTCGGCGCATCTCCCGAGAAAGGTCGGGTACCAACCGGTGTCCTTGATAAAGATCAAGCACCCATGCAAAAAGGTCGATGCCTATCCCGAGAAAGGGTCGGCGCAAACCACTTACCGCTCCGACGGCGACCAAAGAATGGTCTCCCGTTAAGGCGACCGAAGAAAGGTTCGGGTCCTCGACAAACCACTAATTGCTCTAATAGGCGACCGAAGAATGGTTCGGGTCCTAAGAAGGCAATTTCCCATCAAGGCGACCGAAGAAAAGTTCGGGTCCTCGACAAATTATTGATTGTTTTAACAGGCGACCGAAGAATGGTTCGAGTCCCGAAAAGCAACCTCCTCATGTCACCAGGTAAGATAACGCCTTGATACTTGCCAAACTCGGGTTCACACCCTATCTCACTCACTCCCGGTAAGTAACTCCGGTATTTTCTTATCTCGTCTTAGTATATGTAAAGTTATATTGCTATTTTTCTGCATAGAATAATAGGTCCCAAATGAAATATAATGCTACGCATGCATGGATAAAATTTAGGCATCGGTTTGTCTTTGAATGCAACCTCTGCGAACTCACCTTCAAAGAGGGGCAAATGCTGACACCTAAATTTCGTTTTTAATTAATTAATTAGGTTTTTTTTAATTATTAATTTTGCCGTTTTCGGATAATAAATAATAAAAACAAAACAAAAACAAAAACAAAAAAAAAATAAAACAAAAAAAAAAAGCAGCCCCTTTTCCTTCCCCTTCTCCCTCCCGCACGGGCCAAAGCCCAATCCTCCTTTTCTCCCAAACCGGCCCCCTCTTCTTCTTCTTCTTTCCTTCTTCCCTCTTCTTCCCCCTACGTCTCGCAACTCACGCGCGCAGAGGGTGCCGACGCGCGAAGGACAAGCTAGGGCAGAGAGAGAAGCATAGGCCGGTGGCTGAGAGGACGGGGCATTGATGACGAGCGAGCCTCCGTGGAGGGGGAGGATCTGACGCCGGTTCGGCCGGCGAAGGAAGGCCGGTCGACGCACCAAGGACCGCCGGCCTAGCCTCCGTCGATCGGCACCCCGCGCCTATAAATAGGGTGTCGGGGGAAGGGCTAGAGGGCACGGCGAACTCAGAGATCTTCCCTTGAGAGACTTCAGGGGAGAATCAACGAGCGAGCACGCGAGAGATCGGGTCGCGAAGCTTGCCGACCTCCCTCCGAGAGACTTTGGGGGAGGCAGGTGGCAAGCGAGCCCGAAGGGGAGAGATCCGAGCGGGTGGAGGCTGAGAGAGTGAGCGATCGAAAGCGAGCGAGCGTCGCGAGCTTCCCCCGAGAGACTTCAGGGGAGGCCCGAGTGCTCGCAAGCTCAGATCTGAGGGAGAAGGACCAGATCTGAGGAGCCGAGGCCCGCCGTCGCGACCGTCGTTAGCCCTCTGCCGCCGCTCACCGTTTGCCTCCTCGCCACAGGTAATAAGCGTCGCCGTCGTCACCGTCGCCGCCGTCGCCATCGTCACCGCCTCCTCCATCGCGCCGTCGCCGCCGTTGCCTCGGCGACACTTCGCCCCCTTAGGCGCCGCGAATCAGAAACCCTAGGTTTCTCGATTTCCGGGTCGCGGTCCCGGGTCGTCGGGTCGAATCCGGGCCGAAGCGGGTAGGGTTTTGCGCGATTTGGGGCGGCGGGTCATCGCCCGATTTCGGGTCGGATCCGGGTAGGGTTTCGCCGGGGTAGCGGGTCGTCGGGCCGGGCCGGTGTCCCCGAACGCCCGGCGACGACGCCGTTTCATAATAATAATAAAAAAAAAAATAAATAAAAAAAAAAAAGAGGGCAAAAATCCGAGTCGGGCCCGCAACGCGGGCCCGTCCGCGTGCGGTCGTCGGCCGGGTCGGACCCAACCCGCGGATCCGACCCGGGTCAGTTTTTATAATATTTTTAATAATAAATAATAAATAATATTTCAAAAAAAAATCAAAAATAATTTATTTTCAAAAAAATATATTAAAAAATGTTTTAATTTCCAAAAAATCGAAAAATATTTAAAAAAAATGTTGAAAAATGTTTTATTTTCTAAAAAATCGAGAAAAGTCAAAAATAATTTATTTTCCAAAAATATTTTGAAAAATATTAAAAAAAAATAATATTTTATTTTCCGAAAAATAAAAAAAAAAAATCAAAAATATTCCATATTTTCCAAAAAATGCCAAAAATCCAAAAAAAGCCAAAAAATGAAAAAGCCAAAAATTCATGAAAAAAAGCCAAAAAATTCAGAAAAAGCCAAAAAGACTTGTATTTTAAAAAAAAATACCAAAAAATCCAAAAAAAAACCCTTTTATGTCAAAAAAATTAGAAAAAGACTCAAGAAATGTTTTTCCTCCCAAAAATGCATGGAAAATCCCTCGAACATCCAAAAAAACCTCAAGGTTTAAACAAGATTAGGTACCAAAAGGGCATTAGTGATTAACTAGTGTAATCAAGTCCCCGATCCTAATTTCTCTGGTTACGCAGGAGTGAGTATTTCTCCCAATACTTTACTTGGGTTTCTAATCAACCCACCCCAAATCGATTAGTGGCGACTCCATTTTAAAAATTGATTTACAGGTTAAAAACTTGAACCATTAAATCGTGAATTGGTGGACTTGGGAGAGTCCGGGCATAACTAATTTCAGCCGAGCCATTAGCCTCCTTAGGCGCCCGTACCCGATGGCGGGTGCCGAGAAAAAAAGAGGTCGCGACAGATAAGAGTGAATCCGGTCATTTGAGGCAGGCCCAAAAATCACAACAAATATAAGGCACATCAATAGACATGCATTATGTTGATATGTTGTTAAATTCAATGAAATTCTAGTGTTTACACCTCGTTTCGATGGCTCGGATGAGGATGAGTTTGATAGGTAACTTATCCCGTCTTATGTTTTGTACCACCCTCATTGTCTTCTTATCAGGGTGGATAAAACCTCAGATAGAGTATCCGGGGTTAAAGAGCATGATAATTTTTGTATTTAGATTCATGAAAAGAAAATAAAATTTTATTTCTAGGAATAATGTTTAAGAACTCCAACATGGTCATTTGACAAGACAAAAGCCACATGGTGTGCGCGGGAGTTTTGAACCTCAAAGTCTTTCGAGGAAGATGACTCTTTTTTCACCATCTAAAGCCAAATCGATTTAAATTGAAAGGACATTCTTTTCATTAAATATTTTAAGCATTCCGTAGCATTGAGAACAACTATTCACACTAATGCAATAAGAAGTAGGCCAAATATGGGCAGATGACAAAACTCGAGGAAGGGACGGATCCGAAAGTTGTAGCTTGGCGAAGCCAACTTAACTTAGAAGTGATACTTAATACAAAAAACTCTTCTTGTAGCATTTGTAAGTGCATGAAAGAATACCCTCTTACTTTTCCGTCAACTACTCCGTCAACTACGGAAAAATACTGTAAAAAATTTAAGGAATCTTGGAAAAATCATAGGGACTCTGAGTTGAGATCTGTAAGTTGTGAAAATTTTGGGTATTTCAAATTTGAAATAAATATCAAATGCGTAAACACAAAGTTTAGAAAATGGAAAATACTTAAAACAGGTAAAAATTAATTAGACACGAGACATCGATACGATCTAAAAATAGTTAGCAAGAAAGTTGGAAAATAAACATTGCAATTATTGATAGCATGGAAAAGACTACGGATTTTTTAACTTGAGCATAAGTCCCTTAAAATGCACCAACTTTATGTCAGGTCCCAACCATATGAGCAAAAAAAAAAAAAAAAAAAAAATCTCGAGTCCTAGTTCTGGTCTAATTTTTTTTTTTTTGTCTCATGACAAAGCATCAACTTTATGTTGGGTCTCAATTTTGACCAAACTTTTTTTGTCTCATAAAAAAACATAAATTTTAGGTCGGATCGCAATTTACCCAAATGTTTTGTTTTCTCATAAGAAAATCAGCTTTTAGTTGGTTCCTAGATATGGTCCATCAAGTTTTAGTTTAATGATATCTTAAAGATTTGATGTGTGTACTCGGTAGAAACTTGACAGAAGCTCAGCAAAAGCAAGATTTGGTTATCAACTCAAGGTTGATGCTTTTTTATAAGATTAAAACAAGTTTTGATCAAAATTGAGACACGAACTAAAGTTGGTGTTTTCTCATGTGACAGAAATAAGTTTCATCTAATATTGGGACCTGAGATAAAATTGATGCGTTTTAAAGGAACTGCGCCTTTTAACTTCTTTGTGTGTGTATATATATATATCCACCAATAAAAGTACGAAGAATAAACATTTCTTTATACTTTTTGATTTTCCAATTTTACCCTAAACACATATCATCTAAAACGTTTCCACTTCCAATTATACCTTATCGCATCTGAAAGTAAATCCGTTCAAAATTTTCGAATGCCATTCCATGCTCAACACGTCTAATATAAAACTGTCGCTCTCCAATCTAAACCCTCAATTCAACTAATTTGATATATTACCCTCAATTCAACTAACCTCAATCTTGCTAAAACCCTACAAGCGACCTCGGTTTTTCCTTATTTTTATGATCTAAATTAGAATAACCTCTGTTTTGGGGGAAGAAACAAGTCTTATTTAAAGAACATTTTTTTTTTCTTTTTTTTCTTGCCAATCAAGATTTAAAAGATAATTTTTCAGATTTTAGGCACATTTAAAATTTAAATGCCGAAGTCCACTAGATCTGTAGATTTGGGTTCTCAACTCCATTAAACCCAAATCACCACCATATTCCCTGTTGTTTTGCTCGTCAATCATGGAAGCCTGCGATGGTCTTCCGGTTTCCCCTCCTGAGAAAACCTCCGGTGTCTCCCCAGTTACTTCAAATGACATGTCTGCGAAGAAGCATTCGGAGAGTAAGGGGAGATTGGTATTTCGTCTCTCGTTGAAAAGCAACAAAGCCGACAACGACGGTAGTACTGCGCGCATCAACCCAAGTCCCGTGGAGAAAGACGAGGAGAAGAAAAAGGAGCCGTGGGATTTGAGACCCGAAAAGGACGCACGGCCATGGCATCGCATTCCTGAGAGAGGCACAGCCGAAGAAACAGAGAGCAAGAAGAAGATTCCAGAGAGGATAAGGAAGCTTCCGGTGGCACTGTCGAGGGAAGAAATCGAAGAGGATCTGGCATTCTTGATGGGTGCTAAAAGACTGAGAAAGA
This sequence comes from Eucalyptus curtisii, assembly GCA_017140595.1. NCBI lineage: Eukaryota > Viridiplantae > Streptophyta > Magnoliopsida > Myrtales > Myrtaceae > Eucalyptus > Eucalyptus curtisii. The sequence continues at coordinate 18,071,277 of CM029497.1, forward strand.
TGCAGAAGAGACCAAGGAGGGTGCATACACAGAACGACGCCCTTTTTCCAGGTACGCACTTGGGTTCGATCACGATTAAGAGTTACAATGTCCTCTGATAGATGTGAGAGGACGAACTCGGGTTTGAACTGTTCGTTTCGCCACTTTCACAATTGTTTTATGATCAACAATCAAGTCAATCGGGCGATCTCTGCAAATATAGAAAACTGACCGATTCCAGATTGAGTTGCTTATGCAATTGGGGTTGTATATTTTTTAAGTCGCTCTTCTTGACTTTGGAGGTTGAGATTTTTGTGCCGAACATCAGAAGCTGTTTTATCTGTTCAGTTTCTATTTCTTTTTTTCTTCCGGTTCTGTTCTTGTTTCATCTGATTTGATATTTTTGCTGCATTCGTTCATGGTTTTATTCCCCAATTTGTATATTTTACACAACCCAACTTTATTGAGCGGCAGTGGATACACAATTTTTTTATGCATTTGTTTCGCGAAAAAAAGAGAGTTGATTTAATAAATATATTTATAAAAATAATTATTTATCTTTTTGAAAAATTAGTCAAAGAAAAATATTTCATCTTCAACAAGTATTTGTATTTTTCAAATTGTTGATTCTTCGTGAGATTAACGTTCTGGAGAAGAAGTTCCCTTAAATAAATCGGTTTTGTGTTGCAACTTTTTTTTTTTGTGTGGAGGAGGTTTTTTTTTTTTTTTTGGGGGGGGGGGGGGGGATGAGTGTTGCAATTACGGATTAGGAAATATAGCGCTAGGATAAAAAATTTAACTATGGATACAGTAGAGAACTAATTTAAATTAAACAACGAGTGTTCAAAGAAACGTGTGCAGGTATTAGGGTAACTGATTCTAAATGCATAGTTATTGCGCATCCGAACGATGACCTTTGAGTAAATTACAAAAACGCCCCCATCGCGGCCCTAAATTTTGCTCTCTCCTTCCTTTTCTCTGCGAAGTCCAAAGTGTCATCTCCTCTTTTTGTTTCTCCTCTCTCCATTTTACTTAATATTTCTATTATTGATTTTTTTTTTATGCTCGAGTCACGTTTGCATGAGAAGATGACAATTTGCATCATGACAAAATGTAATCCCTCCATATTCTCTCACTACATCAAGCCAACCTACTATATCAAACTAAACTTTTTATAGGAATACTTAAGGTGAAATCAATTAAGGTGATGGCCATTTGAGATGGCTAACGTAGCTCGGGCTATTGGGAATTTTGCCACTATGAGCTCTGATACTAATTGTAACGATCAATTTAATTCATTTGGGTTAAATCATATAATGATTATTCAAGTGTAATCCAAGGTGACGATAATTGAGATTGGTCTCTACTTGTAAAGAATATGACAAGACCTATCTTATTCTAAGACTTGGACCATCACACTCACAGGTCACTCATATAATTTATAATGAAATTTGCTAATTTAATGGACTAAATAAGTCAATTGGATTCAAAATATAAAGGGAAAAATTATAAAATTTAAGGATATTTAGTTTTGGATAAGCAAGAAGTACAATACATGTTGAAGATTGAGAAGGCCGATGAATTCTCTCAATACAAACCTTTTAATGATACATGGTGGTACATAAAAACAGAAAAATAATGCCAAAATTTTTTCTAAAAAGAAGAAAGTGAAATTCTCACGTGGCGTTTTCACCATGCTGATGTGCTCCCAGCAATTAAAACCGTGAAAATAGGCCCTTTGTGGACCTTATATAAAGAATCATGGCAATTTTTAAGCCCTTGTTTTTTTTATTCTGCTTCCTCAAGTGAAAGACTATGCTTCGGTTTGTAAGGATGATTTCATTAGACATTGATAATCAAGAGTTAGATCGGCCAGATAACATCACTCCAGCTGGCAATGTACTTGTGAAATCCCTTGTTCATCCTCCATCCTTATATTTCTTGCATGACGTTCACGTAATCGTCCTTGAATGGGCAATCTACTATAGTAATCCCGCAGATCTCTAGAATGCTAGCTCACTCGGCTTCTATTTATTTGTAACATCATTGAGAGCACCAATTATTCATTTGGCTTTATTTTTAAATTTGAGTGGATAAAATCAACTCGGATACTTCATTGAAGACTTTTTCCATTCATATGGGTTTATCTAGTCTAGAATTATGATAAAATATATCGCAACTTGATTCTTTTATGAGCTACCAAACAACGTACAATCCCACGAAATCCCAAATTCTTCGCATTCTTTCACAATCTACAAGAAAATCTGGCGGGCTTAATCTCTTTGCAAAATATCAATGTTGTCTATTCTACCTTTGTATTTTTTCATAAAATTAGAGGTCATTTTTTTTTTTGAAATATATAAATTTTAGGGATGATGGTTCTCTCTTCCACGAGGCCTATAATTATCCAATTGAATATTTGTTCTATTGAAACAACATATATGATCTATGCCTAAGCTTAATTTGATCTAAAAACATTGAAAATAAATTTTTCCTATTTATAAAATGGTGATAGAATCTCAAGATAGTATCTAATGAAATACACTAATAAAAATAGAAATCTCTCCTATTAGATATTGATTATTAGTTTGCTCTTGTGTGCAAAATTAAAAAAAAAAAATGTTGCATTAAATATATTTGAGCCTTTGGAAAACTAATTCAATTAGTTTAAAAAGATTAGTAATTAAAATTGACATGATTAGAAAAATATATACTATCGTTATATGGTGACTTCAGTAAGCAACATTTTACTGTGAATATATATTGTTTGCAATAAGAAAAACTCATAAATTTCTAGTACTTTAATATACAAAATGAATTAGAAAGTAAAACATACTCTTGGAATTTTCATGAAAAATTATTTGTACAAGTTTATAATAAGATGAAATGTCCTTTCTTGGGCATATTCCGAGTAGCTGGATGAACCTAAATTCTATGAAACAATTGCTCAAATTGATGGGATGCGATGGGATGAGTTCTTATTCAAATCATACTACATATCACAGAAAAAGTAACTATTTTGATGGGTCCACGTTATCGTAGATTATTTTTTTGACCTACCTTAAATGGTGGATTCGCTCTTATATGAAGCCATTACTCAACAAATCGCACAACACATCATGGAAAGCTAAGCTATAATCTTGTTATTTATTTGCGATATTTTGCCTACCTTAAACGATGGATTTGCTCGAATCGAAAATAAAGTGGCTTTGCCAGAAATAGCCGAACTTTTTGCATTAGCAGAATGGCCAACTCCTTGTATCATCAAATCCTATTGATGTCTCGAAGCCCCCAGTATAAAAGGACATGAACTGTAATCGGTTTAAATCACTGTTCTCACTGCTAAAGAGTCATTTTGTAACAATCTCTCTCTCCCTCCCTCCCTACCTCGCACCAGATTTAATTTCTCAATGGGAAAGGAACAGGGAATCAACCAAACTTCTCAGCCATTGGCGGGAATTTCGCCCCTAATGTTGATGATGAAGACAGGATCAATCGCAGAGATAATGTAGAGGTGGAAGATGGTTTTATTGGGTTCACTAATAGTAGTCTGCCATACTAGCACCACGGATTATACGCGCGCTCTAGATGTAAAAGGGCGTTCAAGATGTGCCAACAGTTTGCAGCTCACCCTCCTTAACCATCTTCAAAGTGGTGTAGACTTAATCTCGTTCACGCTCTCAAACTTGTATTGAGACCCAAATGGTACAAATTGCTGCGTAAGTCTTGAATGCCCTTTCACACTTGGGGCACGCGTACAAACTATATTTCTGGTCGGGAAAACAACGGATTCTCCCATTATAAAGATCTTTTACCTACAAAACATCTTTGTAAATGATTGTATCGTCATCATCCACGTTAGGGCATGGGAACCCTACTTCTCTCCGTCCTTGGGCTCTCTATAAGCACAATTTTATTATTTTATGCTCAGAATATGGTCCTTTTATGTGATCGTAAAGTTGAATAAGTATTGGTATGCGTCAGAAATTATAGGTAAAGAAAAAGAACGGTGCCTTTTTTCAAATAATTTATTAGTAACTACATTAAAGTATTCAACTTTCTATGATAATTAGCATGAATCACTGGCGGTAAAATTGTTTAAAAAGTCCTAACATATTACAATTTTGAACTTTTGAATCTTACCAATTGAGTTATAAACTTTTCCACGTTTTGTCAATTGAGTTCATCCGATCAATTGTGACTGAAAATCGCTGACATAAACATTGAACGGTCTACGTGGTATGATTAGCGGTGACGTTGACATCAAGTTAGGGTTTTCTACAATCTAATGACCACCAAGTTATTTTCCCTTGTAAATTGGTAGATCCTCATTTTTTTCCAGTTCACCAAAATAAGAAAATAATGACAAAAATCGGAACATTGCTTATCTACTATGCGCATTTACAGTATGACTAGAGTACCCTCTTTTTGGGAAAAAAAAAAAAGAAGAACAAAAACAAACCAAGTTCTACTTTAAAACGTTTTGTTGTCTTGCCAATTAAGTTTAAAAAAAAAGATATATGATTTTTCAGATTTTAAACATATTTAAAACTTAATAGCAGAAATCTACTAGAGCTTCGTGTAGAGCTGGGACTGAGAAAGATGCAGAAGAGACCAAGGAGGGTGCATCAACATAAGGACGACCTTTTCCTTGGTGCGCACTCGGCTTCGATTACGATCAAGAGTTACAGCGTTTACTAACCGATGCGAGAGAACGAATTCGGGCTTGAACTATTCGCTTCGCCGCTTTCGCGACTGTTTTATGATCATCATCGAGTTGCTAGGGCATGATAGATCTCTGTAAATATAACAATTGACCGATTCTAGATTGAGTTGCTTATGCATGAGGTTGTATATTTTTTGAGTCGCTCTTCTTGACATCGGAGGTTTGAGATTTTTGCGTTGAACGTCAGAAGCTGTTTGATCCGTTTAGTTTCTATTATCTTTCTTCCAATGTTATTGTTTTTTTTTTTCTGATTTTACTCGACCCAATTCATTGAGCGACTGTGGATACACAATTTGTTTTTACGTTTTTGTTCACCAAAAAAAAAAAAAAAAAATAACGATTCAGAAAATACATTTATAAAAAAAAAAGTATTTTATATATTTTGGGAAAATTAGTCAAAAGAAATTTTTTTATTATCAACAAACAATCTATGCTTAATCATTTCTGTTGATGATTAAAATTTTAGTCATTATTTTGTTTTTAAAGTAAATCATTGTTAAGAAAATATATTTTAAATTGTTAATTCTCCGTGAAATTAACATACCATATAAGAAGTTGCCTTAAATAAAGTGATAGCGTGTTGCGAATTTTAATTCGTTGTGGGGGAAAAGAGTGTTGCAATTACCGATTAGGAAATAGTTAACCGTGGATAAAGTAGAGAGCTTATTTAAATTGAACAAGGAGGGTTCATAGATAAGAATCGTGCGCCGTGAATTAGGGTAACTAACTTATTCCAAATATGTAGTTGTTGCCCATCTAACGATGACCTTCAATCAAATTACAGAAACGCCACTATCATATCAGACCGAAGAGTCACCACTGGAAAAAGCTCAAGGCCCGAACTTTTTTTCTCTCTTCTTCCTTTTTCCTGCGAAGTTCAAGGTGTCATCTCTTCTCCTTTCTTATTTCTCCTCACTAGAGTTTACTTGATATTTAAAAATATTTTTCTAAAAAAGATATTCACCTTTTTTGAAAAAAAATTAGTCAAAGAAAAATATTTTCATTATCAACAACTATCTCTATTCAAACATTTTCGTTGATGGTTAAGATATTATTCATTAATTTATTTTTGTAAGCAAATCATTATTATGAAGATGTTTTTCAAATAATTAATTCTCTGTAAACTAACATACTGTACAAGAAGCTGCCTTAAATAAACTGGCTGTGTGTTGCAATTTTTTGGGGGTGGCGGAAGGGTGTTGCAATTATAGATTTTGAAATATAGTGTTAGGATAAAAATTTTAGCATGGATACATTAGAGAACTAATTTAAATTAAACGAGGAGTGTTCAAAGGAATGTGTGCGAGAATTAGGTTTAGTAAGTGATTCCAAATACATAGTTGTTGTCCATCCAACAATGACCTTCGACCAAATTACAAAAATGCCCCTATCACATCAGGCCACTAAGCTAAACTTATGGTTAAGAATCCATGGTCATCTTGACCAAATCAAGGAAAAAACTCAAAAAGGATTTCGTCTCTCTCTCTCTCTCTCTCTCTCTCTCTCTCTCTCTCTCTCCATTTTACTTGATATTTCTATTGTTAAATTATTCTTAATGCTCGAGTCAGGTGTGCAAGAGAAGATGGCAATTTTCATCATGACAACATGCATCCTTTCCATAGTCTCTCAATACATCGAGCCGACCTATTCCATTAAGCTAAACTTTCCAAAGGAGTACTTAAGGTGGAATCAATTAAGGTGTTGACCATTTGAGATGAGCTATTGTCAATTGGAAGCATTAAGAACTTCATCACTTAGGGCACCGATATCAATTGTAACGACCCAATCTGATTCACTTGATTAAATGGTACAACAGTTACTCAAGTAAAATTTAACATGGTGATGATGGAGACAAGTCTCTACTTAGAAAGGACATCACGAGTCCTTTCTTATCCGAAGACTTTCGCCATCACACTCGAAGGCACTCGTACAGTTTACGGTGCGATTTTCTAGTTAAATACATATATGGGCTATATATGTCAACTAATATTCCAAAATAGCAAGAGGATAAGCAAGGAGTACCATACATGGCGAAAATAGAGATGGCTGGCAGATTTTCTCAATATAGACTTTTTAAAAGATACATAGTGGCACATAAAAATCGATATAAAATGTCAATTTTTTTTTTCCTAAAAAGAAGTAAAGTGAAATTCCCTCATGGCGGTTTTGGTCACCATGCTGATGTGCTCCCAGCTATTAACCGTGAAAATAGCCCCTCTCAAGTTAGGACCTTATATAAAGAACCATGGCTATTTTTAAGCCCTTGTTTTTTTCTTCCGCGTCCTCAAGTGAAGGACTATGCGTCGATCTGTAAGGATGATTTCATTAGCTAATCAAGAGTTAGATCGGCCAGATAATATCACTCTAGCAGGCATTTTGTACTCGTGAATCATCCTTGTTTTTTTCTGCATGACGTTGAAATAATCGTCATTGAATGGACAATCTACTGTAGTAATCTCGGAGATCTCTAGGATGTCAGCCGACTAGGCTTCAAGTTATTTGTAATGGGCAGTGATGCAGTGACTTAAATAGGTGTCGGGAAATTAGACTATGCATAACTCCGTACCTTAATAAGCCACCATGTCAATTTCATGAAATCTTGCTTCATTTTCGTTTTCGTTTTCGTTTTCCATTCCATGCTCTTTGGAAAGGAGCAAGAATTTCCTTCCTGTAAATGGGGATTGCCAACGTCCTGTTTCTTTTCCATTTCAATGCCGTAAAGCACACCCTCTATAGGCAACTCCCAGCCGATAAAATACCCAACTAATGTAATGGATTAGATGAGACCTTAAGTGAAGAATGGACAAATGAAAACACTGAAGGCCCTTCTCTAAAATTTGTATGTCACTAATAAACAATTAATTTTCAATGACATTAGTACTGGAGTCTTGTTAAATTTAGAACCTAACAAACAGTAAATGACTTAAAAAGAAAATCAAAAGAAAAACCTAGGCCTATACTAAAGAAAGATATGACCACCTCCACCATGGTGCTCCCTTGACCATGTAGACGTCACCATAGTTCTCTTCTTTATCGCGCTGGTCACCGGAGATCGATCAATGGGGGGGATGGTGTGGAAGGTACTGCAATGAGCGCGATTTATTCACTTCGCTTTATTTTTTCATTTGAGTGGATAAAATTGACTCAGATACTTCATTGACGACTTTTCCATTCATATGGATTTGTCTAGTCTAGAAGGCAGTACCAACCAAAAATATTATGAGATAATATGGCAGCTTGATTCTTTTATGAGCTACCAAACAGCTTACAATCCCACGAAACCACGCCACAGTACTCAACCAAACTCTTCGCATTCTTTCATAATCTACGAGAAAATCTGGTAGGTCTAATCTCTTTGCTAGTTATCAGTATTGTATATACTACCATTCTATTTTTTCATAAACTTAGAGTTCGTTATTGATAATTTTGAGATACATAAGTTTTATGGATGATCGTTCTCTCTTCCACGAGGCCTATAATTATCCTATTGAAGTATTTATTCTATTGAAACAACATATATGATTTATGCTTAAGCTTAAATTGATCTAAAAACATTGATATTTTTGTATGATTAACTAAATAGTTGGTTTGCTAATAAAATTATTATATTTCGAGTCAATGATGCTTTAAAAAAAGAATCATGTATTTGTTCATTATTTTTTGTATTGGATAATTTCAATTTATTAGCGTATACCTTTGATCTATGAAGTGTTAAATATCATAAAAGTTAGCTCTTTAAAAAATTTATTATCTATCTGTGTTATTCAAAGTTGATTTGGATATAAAATGATAATAACTACATAAAATATAATAATCGATCGGTGCACTTCTGATTGATGATGTTCTTATAGATAAAAGCACAATTACATTATTGTATTACTTTCATGTTAATGATGCTTTCACAGGGACCAGAAAAAGTTATAAAGCATGATACTGATTTGTGGCATTTATACATTTACAGAAGAAAGTAAGAGGGTGAATTTTGTATGGAAAAATATCTTTGAGTTAGTTATGCTCGATTTGATCACATATTAATTTTTTTTTCCTATTTATAAAATATTGTAATGAGACTCTCAATATTGTATCTACGGAAAGTGACTAATAAAAACAGAAATCTCTCTTCTATTCGTTCAAGGGATTAGTTTTAAAATATTAGATAGTGCTTGTGTGGAAAATTAAAAAAAAGAAATCATAAGAATGTTTAGGCCATTTGAAGACTGATTTTATCAGCTTAAGAAGATTAGTAATTATAACAGATGTGATCAGAAATTTAAATAATGTTTTTTTTTTTTTTTTTTTTTTTTATGGTGGATCTAGAAAGCAACATTTCATAGACCTCATATATTATTTATGCTACTCTAATAAAAAGAGGAGGAGATATAACTTAAAATATATTTTACAAATTTTCTTGAAAAATATAGGCATAGGTAAGAAAATTCTCAAATATCATTTCTTGTCCTTATTTCGTGTCACTGAACGGGCCCGAATTCATATGATACCATTATGCAACAAATCATACTACATATCACGGAAACTCAAGTGCATAAATGCGACCCATATATGTAGCTAATTTGTTGACATATACCTTAAATGGTGGTTTTGCTCATATATGAAGCCATTACTCGACAAATCACACTACATATCACGGAATGGTAAGCTATTAATCTTATACTTATTGCAAATTTTTTACCTGGCTTAAATGTGGGATTTGCTCGAATCAGGAAGTAAATGACTTGTCCATATCTACAAATTGTCAAAGTTTTCAGTCTAGCTCTGCGACCAAATCCTCTCACTATAAAAAGCACGAAATGCAAACAGCTCTAATCACTATTCTCATGGCGTTCAAGACATCCCGGCTGTTCGCTGCTTATACGCTAAATTTAATCTTTGTTCACGCTCTCGAGCTTGTACTAATGGTTAAGAGGCCGTGTGAGCAGCGAATTGCTGTGATGTCGCGAAACATTTTTGCATCTCGGGCAGTGCATGACTGATGTTAATGGTGGAGGAGACTACAGATCCTTCCACTATAACCATCTTTTGCCTCCAAATCGTCCTTTTGAATGATTGTCTTGTCACTATCAAGGTGAGGGCGTGAAGTCCTACTTTCGTCTATGCTTGGGTTCAATTTGTCAGGGAATAGTTGTTAACTTACCCTTTAGCTTCGTTAGCTCCAATCGAGGTACATATCATTTGAACAATTTTGGGTTTACGGATTTGTTTTTTTTTTCCTCTCAGCACTATTATCCCTACGGTTGACAGTCAAGTTATTGAAGAGAGCTTTGATAAGCCATGGGTTGATTTGGACCTAAAAACAGCAAATTCGTTAGTTTTTAGGTGTAAATGTACATATGATATTTGATGTAGCCCATCGATATTTAAAGTTTTCAGTAGATCCATACATATATATAAGGTGCAAGTATCTTATTAGATTTCGTTTCACATGTTGTGTTCATAGATGGCCTTTTTGAATGCGTGTGTTAAGAAATGTGAGTGGAAAATTGATGGTTGAGTCATGGCAGCGCTAGGAGCAACTCAAACCGGCGACTCCTTTTTATTATATGACACCTTTCTGAAGGTGGTCAATGTTTACTGGAATGAAATGAATGAGTCAGTGAGTATTAGTCATATTCTCTTAAACATGTCTTGAAACTATTGGGGAATCGTTCCCCTTTAATCATTTTATTGGTTGAGAAATATTTAACTCAGTTTATCGAATAGTCAACAAGATCACCCCAAAAAGCATTTGAAGTTTTGATAAACTCCTATTGACACTTGCCCTTTCGTGACTGAGTACTAAAAGGGCTATACATTTTTACAAACTAATCGAGATTTTCTTTGTAACTTTTTATTGTTGAAACTGATACATCTATGACAATTTACTCAGATTAATTTTCACAACCAAAAAACCTAAATCGGTACATTTGTGACAAATTTATACTCTATTAGTTTTCGTTAAATTGAATTAATACTACGAAAAGCTACAAACTAATATACACATAACAAACGGATGGTAAAATCCTGAATTGGTATGCCCGTCAAATACCGTGTGTCATGCAACTTAGCAAACACAAAAATTTAACAAAAATTAATAGATGACAAATTTGTCACAGGTGTATCAATTTAAGGTTTTTAGTAGTAAAAAAATTATTTGGGGTAAATTTGTTATAGATGTATTATTTTGGGGTTTTTCATGGTATTAACCCATTATTTTATAGGGTTTGGATATTTATGCAAAACACTTAAAAAGAGAACATGAAACATGTTAAAATTGTCATATCATAGTATAAAGCAAATGGAAATTAAACAAACAGTTGCCTAGAAGGATGAACACGTTAATGAACGTTATATGTGGTTTCAATTCACACACATGATCCCACCTGAATTAATGCAATCAAGATGCATAACATTAAAGCATATTAGCAGTCCATAAAACTAATGTTATAATTATTCAAGACTTATATCATTTGATGATATCACGTGAATCACAAAAAACATGCGTCGTGTATGGCTAACCCAATAATCAAAAGTTTAATGCATTAATATGTCACTAGAAAGTTGAAAATTTATATGTTTGCATTATTTGCTTGAAATTTTCCTAGGACATGATAAAAGCAGAAACTTTTCAAAAAATAGTAGGAAAACTATAAGATTAAATTATATAAAAATTCAAGTTCTGATGTTTAGTCAAGGCCTAAGCAACCTTTCTCAAATTCTTCATATTCTTTCACAATCTACAAGAAACTCTGGCAGGCCTAATTTTTGCTAACTATCAATATTGTCTACTCTGCCTTTCTATTTTTTTTTTCCATAAAATTAGAGGTCTTTATTGTTATTTTGAAAAACACAAGTTTTAGGGATGATGGTTATCTCTTTTATGAGGGGTGTAATTATCCAATTGGAGTATTTATTAGGTTGAAACAATGTATACGATCTATGCTTAAAGGGCCTCAATACACATTTCTAGCATGCCGGAAAGGGACATAGCTCATCTTAGGCTGGCAAAGTTTATTGATTGGCATGGATGCAATACCGAACTCAATCTTATGGTCAGTGGGTGACGAGGAGATTTATAATTAACGTCGACAGCTCCTTCTTAGAAGGAACAACCACAGGTGCCATCTCTGGAGTGTGCCGCGACTCATCTGGGAAGCTAATCAGAGGTCTTGCGCGCTTGGTGAACCCCCTAGGTGTTCTCGAAGGCTTGCGTTTTGCTCTCGCGTGGACAGAAGTGGAGAGAGAAGTGGAGATGTGCCTTGACTGGATGATCCCACTTTAGTTAAAACACTTCTTTGTGCCGATCAACCTTCGTGGGATGCACCATTGCTTATCAAGGAGAGTTCGGCTTTATTTTTCAAGTTACCACATCTACACTCAGCCCATTGCTCTAAAATCCAAAATAGAATAGCGAAATAGGTCGTTTTAGCCCAATTCCACTAAACTCTCCTTCAGAGTTGGGTTTCAAGGCCCCTCAACCTCTTTTGGATGTATTATGCCCTTAAACTCGTTTGGTGTACTCATTTAGCTTGTCTCCTGACACGCAAGAGGCTTTAGTCGGCCCAAAAAAAAAAAAAGGAAAAAAAAAAAAAAACGAAGACACCACTCCTATGGGATAATTGATTGATCCCTTAATTTGTCAGAGTGGACCATTAGTGCTTTCTTGGTTAGATTTTCTGAGTTAATTCTTTTCATCCATGTCATGTTAATCAGGATAATTTTAATTATAAGGTCGTTCTCGGTTTTAATTTTGATTCCTTATATGTTTAGCATTGCATCTAAGTTGCATTTGTTTAATTATTGCTTCACTTCATATTTATTTCCATATGATATAGTTTAGATATGCATGACATTACAGAATTTATACTAAGCTATTCGCATGTGCTGTAATTAAATCATTCATGATAGCTTAGATTTGTGCATCTTGATCTAATTAGATTTACATGTCTCTCCATTGCATTACTTTTAATGCGTAGTTTCGGCCATTTTGTGTTCTAGGACTTAATCATGAACTCACCATGTTAAACTATAAGAAAATATCAAAAGATTAGTATCGTTGTGTACTAATTAATTCTGTATTATAATGGTAAATAAGTTGTTGATTCATGCACGACCCTAGGGATTTGCATCGATCATATCAATATATATTTGCCTTCTGATCCATGATTTGCTGAAGCTCCTGTCTTGATGGTCAATAATCAATAGTCAGGCTTTGCTTATGTTTGCTCACTACATCCCAAGTTCTTCAACTTTTCCGTAATTTATTTACTGATTTGATTATTGGGTGTTGCTTTATTTCTTACACACCATACATGATCACTTTCACTAATTAGTGGCTTAGGATAATTAAATCGATGAAGATTGCATGCAAATGTTTTCATATAAAGAGAAACAAAAATAGTATAGATTAATTTAACGTAACCAAGTCATTGTATTCATAATCTTTGGTTTGTAAGAAGAAATAGACTCCCCAGTCTTACTTGAGTTGCTAATCAACCGGTAAAAGATTAGTTGCGGAATAATGATCACAAGGACTCGGGAGGGCTTGTGCTAAGCACGAGCGCCCGTTTAGCAATCTGTTAGCTTTCTCTTGATGGTTCACTTCATTTGATAAATCGAAAGCATGATTTTTATATCAATGATAGTTTTTGTTGTTGATGTGCATGTTTATATGTTTGCAAGACATATTTTGTAGAGATGGACAAGGAAACAATGCGAGATAGTTGTTGACGCCTAAATTTCGTTTTTTTAATTAATTAGTTTTTATTATTATTTATTTTCCCTTTTTCGGATAATAAATAATAAATAATAAAAACAACAAAAAAAAAAAAAACAAACAAAAACAAAAAAAAAAAAAAAAAAAGCAGCCCATTTTTCTCTCCCTCTCTTCCCCCTCCGCGTGGGCCCCTACAGCCCATTTTCCTCCACCTCCAGCCCGGCCCTCTTCGGTCATCTTCTTCCTCCGTCTGCTCTGCAGCACACGCGCAGAGGGTGCGACGCCGGATGAACGGACGGACGGCGAGGCACGTGGGGGCCAGCTGGCGGACAGGTGGCGGATGGGACGCCGGTTCGATCGGCGGAGGTCGTTCAGCGCGTGGGGACCAACGGTCGAAGCTCCGTCGACCGGTCGCCCCCTCGCCTATAAATAGGCCCTCCACCTTCGTCGGAAAAGACACACAGAGGAGAGAGGAAGCCAGCAAGCTTAGAGGGGTTCCCGAGAGACTTCGGGGAGCTCAAAGAGCGAGCAAGGCGAGAGTCGGGTCGCGAGCTCAAGCGGCCTCCCTCCGAGAGACTTCGGGGGAGGCCGGCGGCAAGCGAGCCCGAGGGGGAGAGATCCGAGCAGGTGGAGGCTGAGAGAGATAGCGATCGAAAGCGAGTGAGCGTCGCAAGCTTCCCCTGAGAGACTTCAGGAGAGACCTGAGTGCTCGCAAGCCCAGATCTGAGGGAGAGGAAAGAGATCGGAGCCGGAGTGGAAGAAGCCGAGATCGTAGAAGGTCGAAGCCGAGGAGAGAAGGTTCCGGAGGACCAGATCTGAGAAGCCGAGGACCCGCCGTCGCTGCCGTCCCTCTTGACGCCGTCGACCAAGCTCCGCCGAAACCCCCAGCCTCCTCGAGCTGTGCCCGATTCCGTTGCCGCGATCGATCCGCCGCGCCACGCCAGATCTAGAAGCTGAAGGGCCACCGTCGCTCCCCCGTCGTTGTCACCCGCACCTGTAGCCCCTTGTCACCACCTCTGTCCGCCGCCTTGTCGCGCCACCACCGTAGAACAGGTAACGGTAGACGCCGACCGCCACCTCCAGTCACGCCTCTACCGCACTCACCAGCGTCGTGAAGACCTGAGCAGAGAGGGGTGCCCATCGGGTCTGAGTCGGGTCGAGCGAAACCCCCATCCGGGTAGGGTTTCCCCGTGTTGGGCCTACGCGCGTGGGCTGGGTAGTGTTGGGCTGCAATTTTTGTGAAGTGGGCCAAAATCGGCTTGGGCTTTTGCGCTTAAAAGGAAAAAATCCTGGGCCGGGCCCGTGTTGCGGGCCTGTCTGGGTCTCGAGTGGAAGACCCAAGTCGGACCCAACCCGCTGACCCGACCCGGGTCGGCTTTTATTTTTATTTTATTTTAATATTTTAATAAATAAATAAAAATAAATAATTTATTTTCAAAAAAATAAAAAAATAAAAAATGATTTATTTTCAAAATATATCAAAAAATAGTAAAAAAATGTTTTATTTTCCAAAAAAAGAAAAAATCAAGAAAAATAAAAAATATTTCATATATAGGAAAAATCAAAAAATGCCAAAAATCCAAAAAAAAGTCAAAATTCATAAAATGCCAAAAATTTTCATAAGATGCCAAAAAGACTTGTATTTTCTAAAAATACCAAAAAAAAAAATCCAAAAATCCCTTTTATGCCCAAAAAATGAGAAAAAGACTCAAAAATGTTTTTCCTCCCCAAAATGCATGGAAAATCCCTTAAAAATCCAAAAAGCCTTAGGGTTTAAACAAGATTAGGTACCGAAAGGGCATTAGTGATTAACTAGTGTAATCAAGTCCCCGATCCTAATTTCTCTGGTTGCGCAGGAGCAAGTATTTCTCTTGATACTTTGCTTGGATTTCTAATCGACCCACCCCAAACCGATTAGTGGCGACTCCATTTTAAAATTAATTTATAGGTTAAAAAAACTTGGACCATTAAGTCGCGAATTGGTGGACTTTGGAGAGTCCGGGCTAAAATAAACCTAGCCGAACCATTAACTTCCGCAAGGTGCCCGCCCCGAAACGGGCGTCGGAAAAAAAGAGGTCGCGACAGCTTGGCGACTTCGCTGGGGACTTGAAGACTTAGGCCTTTTTTATCTTATTTAAATGCTTTGCTAATTTGATTTTCTTTCTGTGCAGGTTAGTGATTTTTATTATGTTAAAATAAAATATCTTGTGATTATAAACTATTGTGCATGCTTTACTGTTTTAACACTACACATGGCACACACAACCCGGCCGTCGGACCTGGGCCGCCATAGGATTTCTAGGATGGTGTTAAGAAAGATACGACCTCGAACGCGAGACTGCGATGTAGAGGTTGCCTTTCTTTTCCCCGAATTTCTTAGCCGAGGTTAAGAGGGTACGCTGCCAACGGGAGACTGCGACGGGCGGATACCTTTTTAATTTCAACAAGCCTTCATAGTTAGAAATCGAGCCGCACGTTCCATGTGCATGTCTCTGTGCTCGCCATTTTCTTTAAAAGCAAAAGTAATTTATTTACTTTTACTCAATCTTTTTTATTGACCCATGGCAATTTAGGGTAGGTTTTTCGAATCCCGGTTTATATGCAATGGGAGAAGATGATATCCAGTTCATTCCCGCTCCCAAAGCAGAACTCTTCAGATGGTGGGGTCAATCGGACCAGTATGCCCAAGAGCGTGTGAAAGCCAAAGTCGATCATCTTCTATCGTTGATCCAAATCCGTGTTCATCCTGAAGTCATACAGGCCATGACACATTTTCTGGTGCCCGAAGACGACTACTTTTATGTTCGGTAAGTTCGAGCTAACCCCAACTCTGGAAGAATACATCATCATCACTGGAATGCCTCTCGAGAAAAAGCTGGTTAGGCCATCAACAGGCATTATCCCGTTGCGTGGGTTAGCACGACTTTTAAGAACTGAAGTCCATGTTATGAGGCAAATTCTTGAAAACAACCATAATACCTGCCCACCAGCATTTTTGACTGCCTGTTTTGAAAATCAACCCATGACCCAAAAAAGTGAGATTTTTCTCCTAGCCTTTTTCGGGTTCGGGTTCATCATTTTCCCCCATCAAAGAAACGTCATAAGTCCAAAGATGGCATGGATAGTTGATCAAATCTCAAGGGGGAAAAATTATGTCAACATGATTTTAACCGAAACATTCTTGTCCCTCAATCGTTTTAAAGGAAACATGGAAAAAGTCATGTGAGTCTCCCCGGAAATTTTACAAGTCTGGTTCTTTTCTCACCTAAGTGAATATCGATGCTTCATGCAATCATCTGAAACAAATAATTTTGAAAATCCATTGCAGAAATTTATGGTTTTTGGACCATACATTCCTAACCAAAGCTGTTTAAATTGGATAAACTCCCTAAGAGACCCGACTCCCGAGGTATTCCAATGAAAAGAGAGCTCACTTTGCTTATAGACGCTGCCATCCAATTCCGTTGCTCGGCCTCACAGGCGCCGTTTCCTATTTCCCATATCGAGTGGCACGACAATATGGAGCCCTTGAGGAGATCCTGCCGCCTTTCAAGAGGAAGGCCCCTATACTCTTTTTAACGCATTCGAGATTGACATTATCGAGGAAACATGGAATAAGTGCCATCGCAAAAGGATCGTGGTACCTGAAGGGCTTGAGGGAGAAGAAAAAGCCCACCACGCCTCTACGTCCTACATCCACAACCATCGTATCCGGACAAAATGGAAGCCATTGGTCCCTCACTCAATCAGCGAGAGCAGCCAGCATGAGCAAGCAGAGCTTATGCAAAGGGATTTGGGAATAGACTGGATACATATCTCGAGCCGATCCAAGGAAGCGAGCATCCTCGCAAGACAAGGCTCCCCGTCGCATATAAATTGGCAATCATGTGCCCCTTAGTGTTAATATTGTGAAAGTTTTGTCCCATTGTTTAGGGACTTTTGTTTAATATCTAGTATTTCATTTTGTCATTTTAATTTCAAGTTTTAGATGTCAAAAGTCTGCAGTCTATAAAATCCTCTTTTGATAAATAAAAAACAGTTAGACCATTGCCATGGGTCAATCTTTGTTTACTTTCGCGCTTATTCATTATTTTCGCGACGACAGGTAATTATGAATCGTCGGCTACCAGCCACCCGCGAATGGCCTCACGTAATAGGGCCCGATCATAATGATGTACAAAATCCTCTCACCAACATTGAAGACGGCGTAGGACAGATGTCCATTACCCTTCGACAACTCTCAAGGCAAATGGAATCCACTCAAGCCAAGCCCAACTCCGTAGCTGCTTTAAACATCGTCATGACACCCACGAATTTGCTAGAGGATAACCAACAGGATAGACAGCTTGAAAAGATCATGAAAAAACTAAGCTAGCTGCAGGAGCAAGATCCCATGGACTTGTCTGACTACGCCGGCATTAAGATCCCTGAAGACCTCAAAGCACTTGAATGCGAAAGGTATGCTGATACCTCTCGCCCAGAGACCAACTTGCAGGCCTACTTGGTCCGGAGGATGATTCAATCATACCAATCAAACCTGACTGGCCCCACCTTGCGGTGGTACATTGTAAGAAAAATTAATCTCCTTAAAACCTGGGGGGGAAATAATCGATGTTTTTTGTCAAGAGTATAATGTTGACATCAGCCCCAACATCGCCCCGCCCTACGAAGAACCGATGGTCGCGGAGCACGAGGAGCCGACAGTCGCAGAGACCGGAGAAGAAGATGTCAATGAAGCCTTGCACGATAAATGGACGACCGAGTAGCATCCTATTATTGAGAAGCTTCCCTCTAGGAAAGGCAAGGAACCCGTAGACGAAGTCAACACTACTCAAAGCCGAAGCATGATGGGACGGCTTCTCAAGCTTACCGCAAGAGCTAGGGTCCAAAGAACGCCGACCCCCATCAATCTAGGGAGTGAAGCTCCACCATCTCCCACTCCTCTTGACAAAGTCCAACTAGCAAAACGAAGAGCCTTACTCAAAAAGTCCGGACCGGGAGTTAAGAAAAGAAAGCCTGAGCGGCTCGAGTCAATATCTACCATTAAGTATAGGCGAAATTTGATAGCTGATGAGCTGCCGCACCAAGACTTTGAACATCCCCTAGGGTACAACCCTGAAGACTTCCAGTCTCTAGGATACAATCCCAAGGACTACTAGTGTTATACAGATGAAATCGGCCATTCATCGTATAATTGCTTCCTACCCACCCACAGGGTCGAAAGCCTGTCAGAAGAGGGAACATTTGTCCTTATTCGCTATGATCCTAATAAACTACTAAGCTTGTCACCTGACCAGGAGGAGGACGTAAACACCTCATCCTCGTTTGGTGATTTTGACCCGGAAGAAAGCAATGAGATGAACTCGGGAGAATCTAGCTCCCCTGAAGCAGCAGAGTTTACCACTGCGATGAATATGCAATGGGAAGGCCCATGGCCTAACCAAAGTACATCAGGCTCGTCTTGCACTCACAAGATCATGACCCCCGGAGAGATGTGGATACCCAATCTCCGCAAGTATAACGGCACGACTTGTCCCGTGGCCCACTTGCAATATCTCCATGCTGAAATGAGTCAGTACTACAGCCCGATGTCATTCACAACTCGGGCCTTCCAAGAAAGTCTTATAGGGCCTGCATTGCAATGGTTTGTCACAGCAGATATCTACCTCATGAGAGATTGGAATGAGCTATCTTCTGCATTCCTGCTTCAGTATCAAAGCCAGATTGGAACCGAACTGCCTTACGAGAACTTGGTTCACTTTAGAAGAAGACCAATGGAGGATGTCCGAGCATATGCAAGGAGGTGGAAGACTTTTATGATGCAAACCTACCCTCAACTAGCTGAAAAAGAAATGATAAAGCTGTTCATAGGAGCTTTACCTCGCGAGCATCGTTGTTGGTTACATGGGTTGCACTTTCGTAGCTTCAATAAAATGGTCCTCTCGTGCGAGTACTTTGAGTCTACTGGAGGCGAGGAACTCAAAGGCACTTGATTTCAGGACCAGCACTATCTAAGCGCTCCTTCTCATAGGAGTTTTCATGGGTTTTGTTTGTTTTTATAATTTCATGTTTCTTATCCTGTCTAGTGTGCTACTGTTGTATTTTCCATCTAATAATCTAATGTACAGTTCTAATATTTTGTTTTGAGAGCATGAGGCGGTATTCCAAACCAGCCCGGTGATGCTATCCAACCATGAAAAGAAAATACCATCCAAGGAGAATACTGAGGGCTGGGCTTCCTCATGCTTTCCTCCCTCTAAATACATGCTTTCGAAAACAAAAATATTACCAAATACTTTTGTCAAAACAAGATGTTAAATCATATTTGTTTTTCTAACACATCCATTTCGTGTCTTAGAATATCATCCTCTTTTGACTTAATGTGACATGAGGCGGTTGAAGCCGGCAAATCGTGTGAACTCGCCGAGTTCAAGAACACTCTTTCAAGAAAGCAGGGGCAAACAAAAAAGGATCATCATGTTTTTTAAAAAGGGTAAGTCTTATCCCCTTAATATAATTTTTGAAAATGACGTCCCCTCTATTCTATGTACAGGAAACGAAAAATAGGACGTAATAGGCATAGGCATACGGTTAAACTCAAAGCATGCGCACCATGGTAGCTCAAGGCAGGATAACCTCCCCCATGCTGCTTTCGACCTTCCCGTTTTTGCAAGCCGTCCTCAGGAGCTCTATGCACTCCACCTAACTCCTGTTCAACTCCCTCTTAAGCCGAAGGAATATCTTTTCACACGACGTGCCCGAACAACTAGACGTTGCGGTTTCATTGAAGGGATTTCCAGTTTCGACGAGCCAAGAAGCACAAGGAAGAGATTTCTTCTCTTCCTCTGAATTAATTACTGTCAACAGGGAGAAAATCCAGACAGTCATCTATAGCCCCCTACTCCGGACAACGACTGGAAACTTCAATCCGTGTTTCAGATGCATATTCTCCTAAGAAATAATTGCCATCAAAAGACTGAAGATTTTGATCTCAAGTCCCATGGAAGCTTGAGGTGTATGGCTTTGCCCAATGCTGCTATAATTAAAGACAGAAGGAGAAATTCCACAGAAGGAATGCGTTGAAGATGAATCAACGACCAGCAATCATGCATACATGGCCACAAATGAGAAAAGCCAATCGAAAGAGACGTTGAACTGTGTCGAGACAAAGAAGCTGTCATTGACATTCAAATATCCCTAGGAGCTAGCACATACAAACTCTAGGGAAGGGTAATTTGGTATCGTGTCCAACACTCACTCTTTGAACTCACTTTTGACATATTTTCTCCTATTGATAGGAAGCATAGGATTCAAGAAACAAGCTTAATGGTTAATTTGGGCAAATCAAGTAACCCATATCGATTTACCTAACTTGGTAAGAAAGGACTTGTTGTCCAAAAACCGGTTCGGTTAAATGAAAAAAGAAGCACCCTACGGACATCGTCGGCGCCTCTAGCCGAGTGGTACCCGGGAAGAAGCAAAATGGTCTTAAGTCGGGAGTTCAAATCCCCGACGTGGCAGTTAGCCACTTGGTAGAAAAAAAGAAAAATAAAAGAAAAATAAAAAATTTTGCTTCTCTTGCGCCTGCTAATTACGAAAGAGCAGGTGACCTAACGGAGTGAAAATTACAGGACTTCATATCCTCCTCGTACTTCAGGTCTACTCAAACATCTGCAAACCAGTGAAGGGTAATGTTGTATCGCTTCCAGTTGTTTGACTTCTAAAAAAATTCGCGACTAACACGCTCTCTCTTGTCTTTTACAGGATCACCTAACCGTCAAAGATGCGGAAAACATATCAATGAAAGGCATGTCAGACTTTGATAAGCTTTCCCAAACAAAGTATCATCAAAGCAAATGATAGAGACCCTTCAGGCTTCAAGTCACTTATGATCTTGGCCCTACTGGTTGAGCTATTTCCACAGCTTCTCTTCTGCAAGAGGCAAGAGTAGAAATTCCTGATCAGATTCCCAATCCTTGGCTAATCTTTCGTATGTCATGTCCCTAACCAATAGGAGCAATCTAGCGACACCCATTTGTGAATAACCCTTTGTAAATAACTCTTTTGATGTTCAAAATTTGACACAGTTGTAAATACAATTCCACCAAGTAAACACCCCTAAAGTTGTCAATAGGGTTTCTTGAGTAAAAACCATTCATCTGTTTTGAAAGCACAAACTCTCTCATACTTAAAAATGCTGCATACCTTCTCCAAATGGATTTTTGCATGATGATTTTGTTTGTCTAAATCACTGATTCCATTGAGGATTATTAGAATAGACAGCTAAGTGAAGAATACAAGATTGATTGAGCATGCTAGATGAGGCGCGTCAGAATGATGACAGGCAAGCCATATCCTACACACAATCCCCCATCTATACACTTGTGAGATGAGTGCAGAAGATTCCATGACTGCAGGGTAAAGAGTTCTCTCGCGAATGGTACGATAACCAAAACAGTGAGAGGCATTTCATTGCTCACCCCTTTTTTGAGCCCCATACACTGGTGAAGCTTCTTTCATCAAGAATCACCCCACACCGGGACATGTCAAAGACAAGGCAAATCAGCATCACAAGGTGAGGAAAGAGATAGAAATTTTCTTGCTTGCACTTGCATCAATCTTCGGGTGTCTTTATTGCATATGAACACTCGCGTTAATTTAAGTGCCCTAGAAATGACGAAGATCAATTCTTTCTCTACGCACTTGTATTCATTGTACAACCCAATTGAGTTTGTAATTTCACCCTCACATGGAGGCAAAACAGAAGTTACTGCCATTCGAGCAGCATAATCAGGAGCGCCGGCAAAAGATGAAGACTCAACAGTCTAACAATGGCGTTTTCTTGAACTTGCCTAGATTAGTTCCTCAAGCAACAAAGAACAAAAAAAACTAGGGGCATAAAAAAGCAGTGTACCTGGTAAAAGCAAGGTCAATGCCCATGAATGAAAAATTGGAATAAAAACTAGGGGCATGAAAAAGCAGTGTACCTGGTAAAAGCAAGGTCAATGCCCATAAATGAAGAACTAGAATAAAAAAATAGGGGTATAAAAAAGCAGTGTGCCTGGTAAAAGCAAGGCCAATGCCTCCCAGTAAAAAATACAACCATATGTTGCTATTGTGGTTCAATTGATGGAACCTCCACCTGATAGTGAGAAGAAAGACCGGTGACAAATGCCAAGGCAATCACCAACTCTCACCCCTTTTACACATGAGTCAAGCCTACATTGCATCCCATTGTAAAAGCCTCTTCAGACTAGGGCACTTCAATTAACGTAGGATTTCATATGTTTATAAACAACGCTCGAAGAAGTACGGGCAAGACTATTCTATCTCTTTTCGCAGGGTTCCTAACTTGCAAACCCGGAGATGATCGTGCAGCGTTCAATTCATAAGCCTTGACCGTGATGGTCCCCATTGATGAGCCAACAACCAAGCCTACATTACGGTCTCAACAAAGACCTCTCACACTGGTAAAATCGTACCACTCGCGAGAATACTTAGACCCCTGCTGACATGATGACAGTGAGATGTGTGGTCCTTATAAATCCTGCATCAATGGTCAGGATAGCCTTTTCCATGAGAGTGAGTGGAAAGTCCTTTCAGACTAAAAGTCCCTCATCTGGCATGCTCAAGACATCTATATTCCGAATAAAGGTTGTCTTTCAAAATCTTCCCCAGTGGAACTCAAATGATGCAAAACTGACAAAATTGTCATGCATAAATCACATTTAAACTCATAAATTTACAGCATAAACAATCATGTGTGCATATTGTGCAAATAATAGACATACTCTCAGAAATCAGAGATATTGCCGGGTAAACATATCCCTATCCCCATTGGTCTTAAAGTACCTACCACTGTCCAAGCACTCTCTTATCAACACTCGACCTATTCAAGTCGTCCCCAGAGTATTGATATTTGCGACTGTCCAGGTATCCCCCTGTTTTTGAGTGCCTGCCGCTACTTAGGTGCTCCTTTTGTTGATACTCGACCTGTTCAAGTTATCTTTAAAGTTTGGATGCTCGTGATTGTCCAAGTATCCTTTTGTCTTTGAGTACCGGCCACCGTTCGGATACTCCCTTTCTGTGACACTCGACCTGTCCGAGTTGTCCTCAAAAAGTGTGTTATTGAATACTAGCAGCCGTTCAAGTATTCCACCACATTATTCGCCTGCGATTACCCAAGTATGCTCTCTTACACTCGGACCAACTGAGTGGTCCCTACTCATATCATTAAATATTTGTGTTCATCCAAATATTCCACTACTTTGTACACCTGTGTGCCTACAGCCATCTAGGTAAGCCTCGTGCTACATTCAAATCCCCATTACCAGAAGGTGAGAAACCTTCATGAATATCTGAGGTACGTCCTCGATATTCCAAATCAACAGGAGGTGGGAGACCTTCAAGAATATCTCAGGTACGTCCTCGATATTCCCAATTACTAAGAGGTGAGAAACCTTCATGAATATGCGAGGCAGGCCCTCGATATTCCCCTTTACCAGGAGGTGAGAGACCTTCATGAATATCCAAGGTACGTCCTCGATATTCCAAATCACCAGGGGGTCGGAGACCTTCAAGAATATCTCAGGTACGTCCTTGATATCCCCTTTACTAGGACGTGAGAGACTTTCATGAATATCCGAGGTACGTCCTCGATATTCCAAATCACCAGGAGGTGGGAGACCTTCAAGAATATCTCAGGTACGTCCTCGATATTCTCAATTACCAGGAGGTGAGAGACCTTCATGAACGTCCTCGATATTCCCATTACCAGAAAGTGAGAGACCTTCACGAATATCCCAGGTACGTCCCTGATATTCCATCCTCCAAGAATTTGTACTTGTGAATATCCAGGTACCCCTTCGATACCTGTGTTCATCCAGGTATCCTCTAAGAGTTTGTACTTGTGATCATCCAAGTACCCTTTCGATACCTGCAAGCAATTAGGTATTCTTTAGAATTTCGTACTTGCGATCATCCAGGTACCCCTTCGATGCCTGCGAACGTCCAAGCATCCTTAAGAATTCGTACTTATGATCATCCAAGTACTCTCTCGATACCTGCAAGCAATCAGGTATCCTCCAAGAGTTTGTACTTATGATCATCCCAAGTACCCCTTCGACGCCTGCAAAAGCCCGAATATCCTCCAGGTTAGTACTTGTGAATATTTAGGTACTCCTTCAATGCCTATGAATGTCCAGGTATCTTCCAGAACAGATGCCTTGAGAAAGGTCGGCGCATCTCCCGAGAAAGGTCGGGTGCCAACTGGTGTCCTTGATTGAGGTCAGACACCCCAACAAATCGATGCCCTGAGAAAGGTCGGTGCATCTCCCGAGAAAGGTCGGGTGCCAACTGGTGTCCTTGATTGAGGTCAGGCACCCCTTGTTGACACCTAAATTTGACGACGCGTTTAGTCATTTATCGCATTAAAAAATTAGGGATTAATTTTAATCCCTAAAAAAATATATTAGTTAATTAATTAATTGCATAGCATATAATTTTAGATGCATTCATTTTTATTTATTTATGGCATTCGCATTGGATCGACAATGGGGAACGGACTCGACCGAATGGTTTTAAGTTTAATAGATACGAAGGTATTCTATTCTTCGATGTGATATTTCTTTATTTCAAACAAGAAATGGATATCTTCGTCAAATATTTTGGGGAAAATTCACAATTGGAACAAGACCAAAAGAAATATTGTGTCAATATTCGTTCAAGAGCATAAAAGGAAAATTTGACCAACAAAGTAAAAGAAAATCAAGAAAGGAGATTGGCGCATGTGTGTATGGCAGTTGAGAAAGAAAAAGCAAATTCAATGGGATTTTCCCATTATTCGAGGGAAATATTCAGCAATGACTCAAAGGGAAGTGGGAGATTCACGTACTAATAGGGGCTAAGCATAATATTGAGAATATCAATCGGTGGATTTCATTCCCGCCAGCCCAAGATATCTCTTGGCTTTTTGCAAACAGGATTGACACATATAAATAAGAAGCAAGAGACGATCGTAAGGAGGTAGCCACACAATTCCATACATGGCCATTGATAGAGTCACACGAGAGAGAATAGGGAGGAATCGTAAGGGGCTTCAATCGAGACAAACCTGCGGTGTGGCGAGAGGGATGGTGCCAGGGGGAACATGAAGAAGCACGCCCACACCTCCCAAATCATAGCTGCGGGACCTTGCTTCAACGTTGCTCCAGTCTGTTTGACATTCCATCATCAGTCTCGGTTCTAAAATTGCTGCAGCGCCACCTGCGGCAATTTCTCAGTCCAATAAAGAACCCAGCAATCCGGCGCATTCTAGTCCAGCACCGGCGCCATCTCCAATCTGCTGCAACTGCGGTTTAGCCACCGATTATTGCGCATGATTTCCTCCATCACCGAGAAACAGACTTATCCAAGTTGAGGGTTGAAGGACGCGAGTCCAAGAGTCAAAGGAAGCCACAGCCGTGAGTCCATTAGAAAATTCCAAGAGATAAAAGACAACCGCAAGGAACGTGGAAAGTGGAGACTTCGGTTGGGGCAAGCAACCCGACATCCACGAATAGAGAAAAAGACCATTCTTAGTGATCCTCGAGACGTCGATCTTTGCCTCAAGTCACGAGCAGCTTCCCCGGTGCCATCGTAGCAGTGATCTTGCCACTGCAGCCGCAAGCCTATTTCCAACCATACAAGAAGGAACAAGTTCTCGGGACTCCTACACTTGCTTGTGGCCGTCTAAGTTCTCTCTGATGCCGAGCAAGCACTGGCGTTAACCTAAATATTTGCTCTTGATCTCAACAAGAAGTAACTCTTGCTGTACATTCCCGTGTTTTGTTCTCGGCAGGTCCTCCTTGTGTTGCATGGGTTTTTGCTGAATTTTCAAAGAAGAACACTGATCCAGTGCCTCGGTTTGCGAGTTTTGTTGCGTTGTCTATCAAAGTTTCTGTTTTGCTAATTCTCCCCCACCACACACGGCCACCATTGGAGGAGAACCATTATACGGAGGAGACGAGATTTGAAAAAAGTGGTATGGGTCCACCCGTCAATAAGTCAACAGAAGGAGAGAGGAGGTTGTCTTCTTCGAGCATCCCTCGACGTCACCGCAGCTCCTTCACCGATGACGTTACTGCAGCCCCACTGCTGACTTCGTAGCTGCTGTCCTCCGCCCATGGGTACCCGTCCCCGCATCTAGTCGAGCACTACCATGCACCGCCGTCACCCGTTGAGCGGATTCCATTCGGTTCAAATTTGGTAGCATTATTTGCGAAATTAGGTAATTATTTTATCTAAATTTGGTTTAGATATTTTATTGCCTAATACATGCTTTTCAATATCTTACGTGCATATTTGAATCATGAACCTATTTCTGGTCAAGATTTATTGCCTAATTCGCAACCGCACAAGGATTTTTTATTTCATCTATAAGGCTTTAGATGGAGTAATTAATTACGTGGGAATAAAATTGATATCTTGATCTTTAAGGCTTCAGATCAATTTATCGATGTTATTAGCGAAATAATCAAGTTTGATTAGATATCGTTTCCAAATTTGAACGATGGATAATATCTTTGATGACCGGGGATGATTTGGTGCTTATCTTTTAACTGCTTTATTTATCCCGAAAATACAAAAAAAAGATTGCATTTGCATTCCATGTAGGTTAGAATTGATTGCATGATAGGTTAGTTAGATTTTTTAAAAATGCATGTTTAGAATGTATTTAGAATAGATAACATTTCTTTAGTTTTCACTTTAATTAGATCTTTATTTTTAGTGATTTTAATTACGAATTTTCATTAAAAAAAAACAAAAAAATGTCTTAGGATAAATTAGTTTCAATTCCTAGGATAGATTGCATTCTTTTAAAAATAAATAAATAAAAAAGGATGTCATTGCATGCCATTTAGAATTAAATTCATGAAATGCATGCCATTTAGTGATTGTTGCTAGGTCTATTTAATTAGAAATCGTCTGTCATTAAAATTAGGCCATTTAGTTATATTACGTTGCATAAAACATGATTTTCATTAATCAAGCAAAAACAAAAAATAAATTGCGTGTTAATTAGAAATCATATCTAGGGTTGTTGATGTGGATTCTAACTTAACATTGCAGATGCTTTCGTTGCTTCGAGGTAAGTTTTGCATTTTATTCATTGTTTATCTGGGTGTTAAATTGGTGGATTGCGCACCCGCATGATCACTTCACATGTTAGGGAAATAAATTTAAAATCAATCCAAACTGCTTGCCAAACATTTTTCAAAATAAAAGAATGGTACCGAAAGGGCATTAGAAAAGTCTAATGTAACCAAGTCCCCGTACCCAAAGTCTCTCGGTTCGTAGAAGTAAAATAATCCTCCCATTATTTTACTTGGGTTTCTAATCAACCCACCAAGAATAGATTAGTGGCGACTCCTAATTGAAAATCATTTGCATGTTAAAAACTTGAACATTAAGTCGCGAATTGGTATGGGCTTGGGAGAGTCCGAGTTAAGTCTAGGCTTAACAATCCATGAGCCAAACCCTAGGTGGTTCACCCCCCGAAAAATTTGGTTGCGACACCCCCAACAAATCGATGCCCTGAGAAAGGTTGGCGCATCTCCCGAGAAAGGTCGGGTACCAACTGGTGTCCTCGACTGAGGTCAGGCACCCCACAAGTAGATGCCCTAAGAAAGGTCAGCGCATCCCCCGAGAAAGGTCGGGTACCATCCGGTGTCCTTGACGATGATCAGACACCCCACAAATAGATGTCCCGAGAAAGGTCGGCGCATCCCCCGAGAAAGGTAGGGTAAACAGTTGATTGCTCTAACAGGCGATCGAAGAATGGTTCGGGTCCTGAGAAAGCAATTCCCCGTCAAGGCGACCGAAGAAAGGTTCGGGTCCTCGACAAATCACTGATTGCTCTGATAGGCGACCGAAGAATGGTTCGGGTCCTGGAGAAGCAACCTCCTAATGTCACCAGGTAAGATGACGCCTTGATACTTGCCAAACTCGGGGTTCACACCCTATCTCACTCACTCTCGGTAAGTAACTACAGGTATCTTCTAATCTGTCTTAGTATATGTAAAGTTATATTGCTCTTTTTCTACATAGAATGATAGGTCCCAAATAAAATATAATCTGCTACGCATGCATATATAAAATTTAGGCATCAGTTTGTCTTTGAATGCAACTTCTGCGAGCTCACCTTCAAAGGGGGGCAGCTGTCGACGCCTAAATTTCATTTTTTTTTTTTTAATTAATTAGGTTTTTTTATTATTTATTTTTCCTTTTTCGGATAATAAATAACAAATAATAAAAACAACAAAAGAAAAGAAAAAAAAAAAGCAAACAAAAACAAAAATAAAACAAAGAAAGCAGCCCATTTTTCTCACCCTCTCTTCCCCCTCCGCGTGGGCCCCTACGGCCCATTTTCCTCCTCCTCCAGCCCGGCCCTCTTTGGTCATCTTCTTCCTCTGTCCACTCTGCAGCACATGCGCAGAGGGTGCGACGCCGGATGAACGGACAGACGGCGACGCACGTGGGGGGCAACTGGCGGACAGGTGGCGGATGGGACGCCGGTTCGATCGGCGGAGGCCGTTCAGCACGCGGGGACCGGAGGTCGAAGCTCCGTCGACCGGTCGCCCCCTCGCCTATAAATAGGCTCTCCACCTTCGTCGGAAAAGACACACAGAGGAGAGAGGAAGCCACCAAGCTCAGAGGGGTTCCCGAGAGACTTCGGGGAGCTCAAAGAGCGAGCAAGGCGAGAGTCGGGTTGCGAGCTCAAGCGACCTCCCTCCGAGAGACTTCGGGGGAGGCCGGCGGCGAGCGAGCCCGAGGGGGAGAGATCCGAGCGGGTGGAGGCTGAGCGAGAGAGAGAGAGCGATCGAAAGCGAGTGAGCGTCGCAAGCTTCCCCTGAGAGACTTCAGGAGAGGCCTGAGCGCTCGCAAGCCCAGATCTGAGGGAGAGGAAAGAGATCGGAGCCGGAGTGGAAGAAGCCGACATCGTAGAAGGTCGGAGCCGAGGAGAGAAGGTTTCGGAGGACCAGATCTGAGAAGCCGATGACCCGCCGTCGTTGCCGTCCCTCTTGACGCCGTTGACCAAGCTCCGCCGAAACCCCCAGCCGCCTCGAGCTATGCCCGATTCCGTTGCCGCGATCGATCCGCCGCGCCACGCCAGATCTGGAAGTTGAAGGGCCACCGTCGCTCCCCCGTCATTGTCACCCGCACCTGCAGCCCCTTGTCACCACCTCCGTCCGCCGCCTTGTCGCTCCACCACCGTAGAACAGGTAACGGTAGACGCCGACCGCCACCTCCGGTCACTCCTCTGCCGCCCTCACCAAAGACCGCGAAGACCCGAGCGAGAGGGGTGCCCATCGGGTCTAAGTCGGGTTGAGCGAAACCCCCATCCGGGTAGGGTTTCCCGTGTTGAGCCTACGCGCGTGGGCTGGGTAGTGTTGGGCTGCAATTTTTGTGAAGTGGGCCAAAATCGGCTTGGGCTTTTGCGCTTAAAAGGAAAAAATCCTGGGCCGGGCTGCGTTGCGGGCTGTCAGGTCTCGAGTGGACGACCCGTCGGACCCAACCCGCGGACCCGACCGGGTTGGCTTTTCTGTTATTTTATTTTAATATTTTAATAAATAAATAAAAATAAATAATTTATTTTCAAAAAAATTTTAAAAAAAATCAAAAAATGATTTATTTTCAAAAAATATAAAAAAAAGTAAAATAATGTTTTATTTTCCAAAAAAAAAAATCAAGAAAAATAAAAATATTTCATATTTTCCAAAAAAATGCCAAAAATCCAAAAAAAAAAAGTCAAAATTCATAAAATGCCAAAAATTTTCATAAGATGCCAAAAAGACTTGTATTTTCTAAAAATACCCAAAAAATCCAAAAATCCCTTTTATGTCCAAAAAATGAGAAAAAGACTCAAAAATGTTTTTCCTCCCCAAAATGCATGGAAAATCCCTTAAAAATCCAAAAAGCTTAGGGTTTAAACAAGATTAGGTACCGAAAGGGCATTAGTGGTTAACTAGTGTAATCAAGTCCCCGATCCTAATTTCTCTAGTTGCGCAGGAGCAAGTATTTCTCCCGATACTTTGATTGGGTTTCTAATCGACCCACCCCAAACCGATTAGTGGCGACTCCGTTTTAAAATTAATTTATAGGTTAAAAAAACTTGAACCATTAAGTCGCGAATTGGTGGACTTTGGAGAGTCCGGGCTAAAATAAACCTAGTCGAACCATTAGCCTCCGCAAGGTGCCCGCCTCGAAACGGGCGCCGGAAAAAAAGAGGTCGTGACAATAGTCTCATCAGTTTATGGAAATGGTATTACGTATGTAGTTGGAGGAGTGATGGTGGAAAAGTATAGTGGTATGGAGTTGTACTTTAATGATCCCAACACAATCCACAAATCAATAAAGGCTCTATTTATAGAGCTATCCACCGACTTACATGCACCGATTTTCAGACTTTGTTTGCAAGATTTAGTTTGGCAGCCATAATTGACTTCTTTTTGACCACTTGCGAATCCGGTGGTCTGTTCTACGCAGCTTAATATTTCTCAATTTGCTTGCTTTTCACGGAGTTCCAGGCTTCTCCAGTTCGGACTAGAGGTGGATTGCCAATTTTCAACAACCTCGAATAAGATGGCCACAAATGGGAGAAAAGGTTTCTTGTAAATCCTCCAAAAATCACGTAGATGTGAGAATTTCGGCAAAAAGAGTAAACAAGAAGAGATCGCAAGAGAAAACATAGAGGGCAAAGAGAGAAAAAAGTAGAGGATGGAAGAAGGAAATAGTGTAGGGGACCTTCGTCAAACGTTCTTTTTTTTTGTCAGACTTCGTCAACCCTTTGATGAGCCAGATGTCTGCTCTCTCAATCTCTCTCTCTCTCTCTCTCTTTTTCTGGTGAATTGTCTTCGCGAAGAAGGGACAGCAAAACATAGTAACAGAAGATTTTATCTTTTTATTGATACCTTAATATCTTGCCAAGTAAGGAATGCTCTGTTTCCAAATCCTAAAAGGAGGGAATGACAATTCCTTGTGAGGGCAGCAATTTTAATTCATTTTTTTTTCTTATGACGTAAAGGAACGAACATAAGTCGGGTGGAATCCCAATTTTGCTTCCTGGACCTACTCCAGAGGTTTTGCTGGACCATTTCAGCAAACGAATTTCCAAAGCGTTCGAACTTCTTGGCTCTCTTACACTCACCAAGAACACAATCTGTCTTCCTTCGAAAAAGTGAAAGAAAGGGACACGCGAGGAAGAGGAATGGAGAAAGTGAACCAACGCGTCACCAATGCCAACGTGGTCTTGAAGACGCTCCAAACCCCGGAAGGCATGCTCGCCCAGATAGAGCTCTTCGTGGGCTTGGTCGCCTTCCTGCTCCTCTTCCTCGCAGGTTGCGGCTCGTTGAGGCGTCGGCACAACAATCCAATGCTCCAGGTCGTGCTGTGGGCGGCGTACACTCTCTCCGGCTACTTGATCACGTACACATTCGGGCTAATGCACGAATCCCCGTTCAGCAACCCACTGTTTCCTCTGTGGGCAACTTTCTTGATGATCTTCCTGGGAAGCTCAAATTCTTTCTCTGCATATAGTCTCGAGGACAATGAGCAGTGGAAGAAATATGCTTGGCAACACATGGTCAGGTTCGTTGGGTTACTAGTATTGTGGACATCCTATCTGACCACCTTGCCGTTGACACTGGCGGTTTTCTTGCTCTATTTCATTGTCCTGCTGCTGAAGGCCAACGAGAGAGCACTATCGCTCATGACGGCGAGCGCAAGTGGCCTGCAGAGAACCACAAAATGGGTCGCAGATCATATGAGCTCCGAGCATCAGCTATCGAATCCGTGCGAAACCGATCCCGTCACTATGAATGGTTACAAGTTTGTAGTGAGAGCGAAACAAACTGGATTCGAGAAATCCTTTGGCGAAGTTGCAGGACTGACGCAGAATTCCACAAAGTCTTTGGAGGTCAACGAGGATGTCATCACCACCGAAAAGGTGTGGGCGTGCAAAGGGCGGCTTTTGAACTCAAGCGAGGGAGACTTGGATTGCAAGCTCAAGGACATTTGTCTCTCGTATGCGCTCTACCTGCTTCTCCTTCTGAGATTTTCAGGCTACTCGTTGCCAGAAGAAGCTCATGAAAAGGCATGGCTCTTGATTCAAGAAGGGATACTTCAGAAAGAAGATGGGTATGAGCGAGCATTTCGAGTCGCTGAGGTCGAGCTTACCTTTCTTCACGATTTCTTCTACACCAATTACCCTATCATTTTCCAAGCAGGTCGTTTGCAGTTGAAGGTGATGGAGCTTTCTTGTTTGATCATAGGCACTATGCTAACAGTTGTATTCATGGTGCGCACCACAAAGGGAGAAGATGATGTTGTCCAATTTGTGACATCCAATGGGTTGAGCGTCGACGTTCTCGTGACCGCAGTCATTCTCATGGTATTCACATGTGTTGAGCTTGTCCAGCTCTTCCTGATGGCTATCTCCGAATGGGCGAAAGTTACATTGCTTTGCAAGTATGTGCAGAAGGGGTCGTGGCAAGAGAGTAGGCGCATTGAGAAGCTGATAGGACTAATATGCCGAATGCATTTGAAGCCCTGGGAAAGAAATCTTCGCCAATACGCGCTTCTTGAATCATACCATTACAGCCCTTCCAGATTTCTCTACAATGGCTTTACAATCGCTTTCCTTGATGTCGTTAGGAGAGGTCAAAGACAAAGCGCTCCCGTCAGATTATCCCCAGAAGTGAAGAAGGCTGTGTTCCGTTCTCTGAGGAACAGAATCGGGAAATTGGAGAATGGACAAGCTTCTTTGAGACTAAACAATGTGTCGGATGAGCTCTCTTGGGCGTGCATGCTCGAGACGCAAACTCAGGTTATAATGGTGTGGCATATAGCTACGAGTTTTCTTGAGCATGAGGTGCCGGTTTCAGGTTCAAACTTCCTCGTAGCGACTCACTTGTCCAAATATCTTGCTTACTTGGTGGCATTCGCCCCAAGATTGTTGCCTGGTCACCCTTATGTCGCAGAGAACGTGTTCGACCAAATCATCGTTGAAGCTCGGAAGGTGCTTGAGGGGTGCAAGACGGATCGAGAAAGAATGGAACGACTGAAGGATATTGCAAAAGCACCAGAAGAGACGGTTATGAATTGGGGTGCTGTGATGGGGATCCAATTGCAGAAAGGGGACTCGGAGCGCATTTGGAAGATTTTGGCCGAGTTTTGGGCTGAGCTCACGTTGTACGTGGCTCCATCATATGATGCAAAAGCGCACGCTGAGCGCTTGGCGAAGGGAGGGGAGTTTGTGACTCACTTGTGGGCTTTGGTCTCTCATGCTGGGATAGAGCAAGAACCTTATAGTAAGCCACGTACCATTGATATATGTGATGCAGATATGGTATAAATTGTGGAGCTCATTCTTGGCAATTACGTTTAGTGTACTGTCGACCTGCACAACTTTCTCCATTTACTCGAATTCAGGCAGATCTTGTGAATAGATGGAAATCAATTCGAATTCAGCATTACATTTCGTCTAGCTGATTATGTTGTTTTGATTACTCAGTTTCAGATAATCAACTTGCAATGATCAAATTCTTAGATCTTGAGAAATAAGACGTATCGGCAAGTAATAAAATTGAGTGGTTTTACAGAGCAGTCCAAATAGGGTCAGGAGGGTGCATATGCTTATTTAATTCAGATGGCATAGGTTGCCAATGTTTCATTGAGTGTATTATCAATAAATTCTGCTTGTATATTTGATTTCTCCAGCTTGTTCAGCCACATTTTTATTTCCTTTCAACTATGGTGTGCAGTAGGTGTTCCCCACCATGCTCTTCTTTGCGAACTTGAGTTCTTCAATGTGCTGTACGGGAGAGCACATTGAAGGAAAACTTCCCCTTTGAAATCAAGGGAAAAAGAAATCTTGACTTCTCGGTGTCGAGTAATAGTTGGCTGTCGCTTTATCTTAACCAAATCCAAAACTCTCAGTGAAAAGTAAATATTAGAGACAGACAGGCGAAATTATCACCTAGACCAGGGGCACAAGTGAGTCCAGCTAGCTACTTGTAGGCTACTCAAGTTCGACTCAGAGATGTCATCTCAATTTATTAATTTTTTTATCCAAGTCTAGTTCGAGTAGCTCGAGCACTTAATCGAATGAAATTCAAGTCTCAAAATATTTAACTTGAGTAACCTTATTTTATATATCTTAATTACCTTTTTGACAAAAATAAATTACTTATATATGCATTTCCAGTACATAAAATTACTAAATTTTGAACGATAGTATATTTTCAAAATTTGAGCTAGAGCGAGAGCTTGAGTTCAAGGGTGTAATTCAAGCTTTGACAAAAACTTATTGACTAAGGAATCATGCTCGCGCTCATAGAAATCTTAAGTCAACCTAAGCTTGAAAGATCAAAGCTCAATCAAGCTCGAGTCGAGTATTTTGAGCCTTACATATTCACATCTACTTGAGCTCTTGGCCTGTATAAGTTCTATTCAGTTACACCTTTATTGTAGAGTAAGGCTCAAATTAGTCCTATCTCACAAAACCACCGCTGAATTTTCCTTCAAAATGTTGAAATATAGAAGAGAATAAGCCTATTTCAAAATATAGAAGAATCTAAGTTTGAAAAATCTCAATTACTACTTGGTACTTACATCTCTAAAATAGACTTTAGGTATTAGAAATAAAGGGAAATTTGAAGTTTTAGAAGTTATGACGAAAGAAAGTGTAAAAACATAAAGTCACTTCAAAGCATGTCCATTATACCAGTAATTTACGTGAAATTGTAAGACCCCTATGTAGATTCGTACTATAGTGATTGCTACATTATTCTACGGTACATGTATGATGTGAACAGTGCGTTAAAGCACAGTGAAAGCCACCTTGTACAGTACCACTGCAACTACAGTCCTATCATAGTGCCCTCTAAATTTTTTTCTATAAAAGGAGAGCTTCGGCTGTCGAGTAATGAAGCCAAAGGGAAGAAAGAAAAGATTGAAAGGAGAGACAGAAAACTTCTCGTTCTTGTTCAGAGCGTTTAGGAGTTTCTTGTTTTGTAAATCATTACGGAAACCTACGTATCTTCTAATTTATTCTAAGTTATCATTGTAATTGGGGTTTTCCGTAGCGAGAGTCGTTCTTTCTCTTGATCCTCGCTACAGAATCGCATAAATTTATAGGCTGTGTCATCGTGCATTGGTTCCTGCGATTTTTGGCGTCCAAGAAAAGATGAGATTTGGAACGAGTGCTTCTTCAATCATAGAGGAGACGAAGATACAGGGCAAGTGAGAAAAATACATCAGTCTATGAAACCAATATGCTGCCTACCGAGTTGCGCTCTAATCAAGTTTAAGTTTCTCCATCTCGCCACTAGCTTTATCCTTCAACGTATTGTCATCACTTGAGGAAAGCTTTTCCTTTTGCTCTACTAGCTCAGCATGTTCAGCGCTAGTCAATTTGTATCCTCGAATGATCTCTTGATTGTTAGCTTCATGCTCAGCCTCGATGAATGACAATTCAACTTTGAGCTTTTGAATGCTGGCCTCTATAGTCCTTGTTCTTGGCTAATGTATCATTGAAAGATAGTTTTAACTCTTTCAAAGACAACAATAAGGAGAATAATTGCTAAAATTAAAGATCAGGTTGGGTCAGGTATTAGTTGGGTTCAATCGGATTGAATCTGAGTTGCTAAAATTATATTATACAAAAATGTGTCAATTTGAAGTTAAACCATTTTTTACTAGCCCACCCGTTTGATGGGCCTACTCTTCTATAAATATACCTACATGAGAAATAAGGTGCGAGGTATAGGGTGGTTATTGTCCTATATTTTGTACTCACTAGTTCCAAATTTTTGGAACTTAAAATAGGTGATAATATCTACCTTGAAGCCTACCTAATCATACACATTTCTGGATTCTCCTACAAACCCATACAATAAAGGTGGAAACAAAGACAAATGTCTCAATCTAGCTAGAAATTAGGGAGTCTTAGGGGTGTAATTGGTTCCCACTCTTGTCCGGTTCCAAGGTGGAATCGGGAACTGGATCGAGAGGACCGGCTCCCAATTTTGGGAACCGGGACCAAACTGTTTGGTCTTAGGATTGGAAACCGAACCAGACCATCGATTCCGGTCCAGTTCAATCCAACAAAACTAGCCACTTCTTTTTTTTTTTTTGCAACTAAAGAGTGGCCGTGCTCCGGACTGATTGATCTAATTTGATTCCTTAGCGGTCCAATAGAACTAATCGCACATGTTCCCACGTGCAAAAAATTTGAACTCAACTTTTGTGCACATTAATCACACTCATGTATTTCACACTAAATCTTACCCAAAAAGGCTATGAACGATAGGGCTAAAGGTTATGCTTGACTTAGGTTTTATAGATAATCTCTCTTATGCTCTTTTAGTATTTGCTCAATGTGGGACTCTTGGAGGCTTGGAATGCCTTGTCTCTTGCAAGTGAGTGGAGAGAGAGAGAGAGAGAGAGAGAGAGAGAGAGAGAGAGAGGGAGGGGGAGGGGGGGGGAGGGAGGGAGTGAGCATGAGGAATGATGATATGACTCTTGGAGTCGTAGTTTCATATCTGGTGGAAGAAGAAACTTATAAGTAATCTTCCTCTTTAAGTAGAGAGGAGCAAGAAGAGTTTTGATGGTCTCTTGACCCATGTGAGGTTGCTACCTCAACTGCAATTCGATTACAATGAGATTGGTCCGATCCAGTCAATTTGACTCCTTGGAACCGGGAACTAGACTAAGTGGCCACTGTTTCCAATAATAGGAATTGGGAACTAGACCGGCGCCCCATGGGAACCATCCAAAATTGGCCAATTCGGTCCGGTTCGGGTTATTTTTCAGTTTGGGTGGTTCTTGTTGCGCACCCCTGGGGAGTATTAGATTGGTTCTTAACTTTGCATGAATCAAATGTATGAAGATTTTCTATTGTGAGCTACCTTAAAAGAAAAAGGAAAAAAAGAAAGAAAGAAAAGAAAAATAGAATAATTAAAATTTGATTTTTTTTAAAATAAAATAAAAATAAAAAATAAAAAAGGATCAAAAGGAGTCACTGAAGAAAATCAAATGAGATACCAAAAGATATTGTCATTTTCCCAGAAAATATTTTCTAGAAACGCCATATTTTCAGTGAAACAAACAGAGCCGAATGCTTCATTTATATTGCGAAAAATAAATGATTTGGAAAACATTTATCTAACAAAAATTACTTTTGTAACTTGAAATAATTAGTCAATAAAAAAATATTTTGTCATCGGCAATAACTTATGTATAAATATTGTTGTAAATAATGAATTTTTTTCGTTCATTCATTTTTCAAAGCGATATAAGTAATTATTTTCAAAAAATGTTTTCTAAACCATTTATTTTTTGCAAAATAAATACATTCAAAATAGATAAATATTACATGAAATTAAAATACTATACCAACAACATTAAAATGCTTAAACTTTTAAGCATTTCTATTTTTTACTTCTGACTACTGACAATTTATAGTTAATTTACTCTTTACATTTATCAAATCAGAGAACACATATATGGGGTCTAATAATACTAAAATTATAGGATGATGCATTTTTTTCCCTCTTTTTTAAATTTCCAATAACATTACTCTGAAGTAATTTATAATCACCCAAAATGACATAACTTAGAGGTCTAGAAACATAGGATAGAGTTAACATAACGGGGGATAAATCATGCAACTCCTCATATGATTGAAAAGTTGTCAAGCGATTTATGATTAAATTGGTATAATTGAACAGTTTAAAACTAAATTGACAGTTGTATAATAGGCTTAAGACTTTTTGGACAACTTTTCCCGTATATACATGTAACATACAAGTATCTTATGGGATTTCTGTTCAAGATGTGGTGTTCATAGATAGTTTTTGAGTGAAGCGTAAATAGGAATGTCACTTGTAATTTGGAGTGTATGTACTTATAGTTTAAGTGAATAGGATTATTTTTTGCATTTCAATGTCTTTTTTTTTTTTTGGTGACCCAGGGAACCCACGTACTGTACCAACACGGACAGCCCGAAAGGCCCGAGGTAACGGGGGTAAACCCTGGGGGCAACACGTGCTAGCCACCACACACGTGCCACCGGGTAAGTCACGATCGAACTCCTCCCCTCGCGTTAGGGAGAGAAGCTTGCCGCCAGCAGCGCCACCCAGGTGGGTGATTTGCATTTCAATGTCTTGTTTGCTTCTTTTTAAAAAAAGTACTTGTAGATATTCAAAGTTCTACCATTACGTGGGTCTCCTATTTATGATGTGATGGTGTCTCTCGGGAAATGGAGAATGTTTGGCAAAGTGAAATGAATGAAGCAAGGAATGTTATTTGTCAATGTCTTTCCGTAATTTTCTTTTTTATATATATTTATTGATACCTTCTTCTTTTTTTCCTTTGTAGATATTCAAAGCTCTAGCAATTTGAATGCGATCTAGTTATGTCTCCTGTTTATGATGTGATGATGTCTTTCAAGAAATGGAAAATGTTTGGTAGAGTGAAATGAATGAAGCAAGGAATGCTTTTTGTCGATGTCTTTCCGTAATTTTCTTTGATATATATATATATCAATACCTTCGTTTTTTGGTAGGTATTGAAAGCTCTGGCAATCTCAATGCGATCTAGTTATGTGTGTCTCCTGTTTATGATGTGATGGGGTCTTTCAAGATGTTAAAATATGTCTCGAGTTTGAGTCCAATGTGAAATTTCGAATATTCCGAATTGGATATGTTGCGGATGTTCGAAATTGAGCAAAGAAGATCTGAAGATCAACTTTCCAAAGTTTGAATCTATGTTTGGCCACTAAAATAGGAAAGTTCAACTTCAACTTGGATTTGGATTTTGTTTAAAATATACAGAGATATGTTTTGGATAAAATCGGGTAAGACAGGAAATAGAATCCTATGAGAAGTTGGCAAAACAATAAGGTTTTCACTTATATATAGACTTGTGGCCATGGGTGGTATTTGTGGATCACAAATTATCTTGAAGCGCCGCGTGAGTGCTTGGTGTTCCGCCGTTGATCATGAAGAGTTGGTCTTGAAGCGCCGTCTAGTCGTCGAGTGCTTGGGAGAGATTTTCTTTGTTGTTCTTGTCCGTGAATTACATCCAAGAAGATTTAGTGTTCAAGCCAATTAAATCTTGTGATAAGATTTGCGTGTAATTCCTTCGTGAGATTGAGAGGAATTCTGGGGCTAAACACTGTGTGCGTTATTGGGTGTAATTGGGGCTTAGGAAACACCGAGAGAGTGTTTGAGTGACTTAAGTGTGTAATCTCATTGTATCGCTTGATCTATAGTGAAATTCGCTGCTGCTCTCCCCGTGGACGTAGGTCTTTACGATTGAACCACGTAAATCTGGTGTCCGATTTATTTTCTTCTTCTATCTATATTATTGTTCGATCGCTCACCTTTTTCGCAACAAGTGGTATCAGAGCTAGGTTTGGCTGAGTTGAAGCGAATCGATGGCGACAGAAGAAGTAAAAGTGAGAATTGACAGATTTGATGGGAAGGATTTTAGTTTCTGGAAGATGCAGATTGAAGATTATCTTTATTAGATGAAACTGCACTTGCCCTTGTCTGGGGAGAAACCAGAGGCAATGAAGCAAGCTGATTGGGATTTGCTGGATAGACGAGCTATGGGCGTTATTCGATTGACGTTGGCTCGTAACGTCGCGTTTAACATCCTGAAGGAGAAGACCACTTTGCTAATTTGATGCAAGCCCATCGGATATGTATGAGAAGCCCTCTGTGATTAACAAGGTCTGTTTGATGCGACGTCTGTTTAATTTGAAGATGAGCGAAGGTGCGTCGATTCGAGATCATATCAATGAACTCAATGTGATTGTTAGTCAATTGAGTTCGGTTGAGATTGACTTTGAAGATGAGGTACGTGCTTTGATTCTGTTATCCTCATTGCACGATGATTGGAATACTACATTCTTCGCTGTTAGTAATTCCTCCGGGTCAACAAGTTTGACGTTTGATGGGGTTCGAGATTTGATTCGAGCGAGGATATTCGTAGAAGAGAATCGCGAACTGTATCTCGCTTTTAGTAGGTGAAAATAGAGGAAGAACTAGAACACGTGTGGGTAACAATAGTACTAATATGAACAGACGTAGTCAATCTAGGACTGCTAATGTTGTCTGTTGGAGTTGTGGCAAGAGGGGGCATCTTAGAAGGGATTGCCTTAAGCTGAAGAATGAGAAGGGTAAGAGAATTATAGTTGATTCTGCAGATAATGTTGCAGCTGTAGCTGATAATGCCGATTATGTCTTGTCTGTCACTGATTATTCATCGTTTGATGGATGGATTATGGATTCTGGTTGTTCTTTTCATGTCACACCAAATAAAAACTGGTTTATCACTTATCGGTGCACGGGTAGTCGTAAAGTCCGGTTAGGGAACAACGCGAGTGCGATGTTGTGGGTGTTGGTGATGTTAAAATCAGAATGCATGATGGTATTGTGATGACATTGACTGGAGTAAGGCATGTTCCAGAGTTGAAAAAGAACTTAATTTCCTTGGGTTCCCTAGATTCAGCTGGTTGCAGGTATTCTTCAGAAGATGGAATTCTGAAGGTTGTTCGAGGTGCCATGGTAATAATGAAAGGAATCAAGCACGGAGGCTGTATAAACTTCAAGGTGAGACAGGTGACAAATTTCGCTGTGAAGACGTCGGATGCATCCGTTCGAGAGTCTATTGACCGCTCGAGGAAGACACAGGTGTTTGTGCCAATGCACAAGTTTGATGCTGGTGTCAGGATCTCGCGGTTGAGAGCTTTGATCGAGACGGAGACTAGTAAGTCGATCAAGCATGTGCGGACTGACTATAGCATGGAGTTCTGCTCGGAGCTGGCAAATAAATTCTACATGAAAGATGGCATAGTGAAACACCGCACTAGTGCCAATAAATCACAACAATTTGCAGAATTGATGAGCAAAACATTACTAGAGACGGCCCGGAAAATTATCTCTAGTGCTGGTATTGCTAGGAGAATCCTAGCTGATGTGCTTAGTACGATGAGCTGCCTGGTGAATAGATCCCCATCAACTGCTATTGAATGGCGGACTCCTGAAGAAGTGTGGTCAGGTAACGTTGCTGGTTATTCTATCATTAGAATGTTTCATTGCCCTTGTTATTTTCGAGTGAGTGATGGTAAGCTCGATGGGAGGGCAAGGTGCATATTCCATGGCTATGCACAAGGTGAGCGGGGTGATCGGTTGTGGTGCCCAGATTTAAATTCACTTGTTAACAGTAGATAAGTTACTTTTGACGAGTCTCCAGTACTTCTGGCTAGGAGTGATTATAGCAGTGTTCAAACGGATCTGAACGATGTTCAGCTTGAGTTGGAGTTGCGACCAGAAACTCCTGAGGTAGCAAGTATGAGTACTAGCAAAGTAATCGACACAAATGGTGCTCATAGCGAGGTGGAGCCTATAGAGCCAATGGTTGCTGTAACTGTTGATATTGACAAGGTACGTATTCGATCTCCTGACAGATATGGATGCAACAATGGTTTTGCTTTATCTACGATTAAAGAGGTTGTGTTGGAAAATCCTTGCGCAGCAGTTAAAGGTGCATGTGGAGTTGGTATTATGATGAGGTCCTCAGTTATGGCGAAGTTCAAGCGAGGCTTGGACTTGGATAATATCTGTGGCAGTTGAGCCCATCGGGGGCTATGGAAGAGTAGTAGCAGAGTTTGAATTTTTGTGAAGCGATTGTGACTTGGCTCAAACGTCGAGCCAAGGTGGAGATTGTTAAAATATGTCTCGAGTTTGAGTCCAA
This sequence comes from Eucalyptus curtisii, assembly GCA_017140595.1. Taxonomy (NCBI): domain Eukaryota; kingdom Viridiplantae; phylum Streptophyta; class Magnoliopsida; order Myrtales; family Myrtaceae; genus Eucalyptus; species Eucalyptus curtisii. Next base: position 18,113,495 of record CM029497.1, read on the forward strand.
TGTGAAATTTCGAATATTCCGAATTGGATATGTTGCGGATGTTCGAAATTGAGCAAAGAAGATCTGAATATCAACTTCCCAAAGTTTGAATCTATGTTTGGCCACTAAAATAGGAAAGTTCAACTTTGACTTGGATTTGGATTTTGTTTAAAATATATAGAGATATGTTTTGGATAAAATCGGGTAAGACAGGAAACAGAATCCTATGAGAAGTTGGCAAAACAATAAGGTTTTCACTTATATATAGACTTGTGGCCGTGGGTGGTATTTGTGGATCACAAATTATCTTGAAGCGCCGCGTGAGTGCTTGGTGTTCCGCCGTTGATCATGAAGAGTTGGTCTTGAAGCGCCATCTAGTCGTCGAGTGCTTGGGAGGGATTTTCTTTGTTGTTCTTGTCCGTGAATTACATCCAAGAAGATTTAGTGTTCAAGCCAATTAAATCTTGTGATAAGATTTGCGTGTAATTCCTTCGTGAGATTGAGAGGAATTCTGGGGCTAAACACTGTGTGCATTATTGGGTGTAATTGGGGCTTGGGAAACACCGAGAGAGTGTTTGAGTGACTTGAGTGTGTAATCTCATTGTATCGCTTGATCTATAGTGAAATTCGCTGCTGCTCTCCCCGTGGACGTAGGTCTTTACGACTGAACCACGTAAATCTGGTGTCCGATTTATTTTCTTCTTCTATCTATATTATTGTGCGATCGCTCACCTTTTTCGCAACACAAGAAATGAAGAATATTTGGTAAAGTGAAATGAATGAAGCAAGGAATGCTCTTTATCAATGTCTTTCCATAATTTTCTTTTTAAGATATTTATTGAAACCTTCCCTTTCTTCTTCTTCTTTTTTTTTGGCTAAATATTCAAAGTTCTAGCAATCCGAATGCAATCTAGTTATGTATGTCTCCTATTTATGATGTGATGATGTCTTTCAAGAAATGGAGAATGTTTAGTAAAGTAAAATGAATGAAACAAGGAATGCTCTTTGTCGATGCCTTTCCGTAACTTTTTTAAATATATTTATTGATACCTTCTTCTTTTTTTCTTTTTCTTTTTTTGTGCGTGTAGAAATTCAAAGTTCTAGCAATCTGAATGAAATCTAGTTATGTGTGTCTCCTTTTTATGATGCGATAGTGTCTTTTGGGAAATGGATAATGGATAATGAAGCAAGGAATGCTCCTTGTCGATGTCTTTCCGTAATTTTCATTTTTTTTTATATATATTTATTGATACGTTCATCTTCCAGCCAAGTAAGAAATGTTCTTTTTCGGCTGCCTACAAGGAGGGAATGACCATTACTCGTCGGGGCGGCAATTTTAATATATTTTATAAGAACGAAAATTTGATGTTTACTAAACTTCCCATATAAAGGATCATGCGTCGGGTGGAATCACAACTCCTTGGCTCTCTCTTACAATCACCAAGAACACTGTATTGAGATGAGGGATTTGCAAGGAAGCCGAATGGTGACAGTGATCGAAACCATCACCGAGGCCACCAAGGTCTTGAATAGGCTCCAATCCCAGCTGGGCATGTTTGCCCAGATCGAGCTCCTCGTGGAATCGGTCGCCTTCCTGCTCCTCTTCCTCAAAGCTTCTAGCTCATTAAGGCGTCGGCACAACAATCTGATGCTTAAGGTCGTGCTGTGGGTGGTGTATACTCTCCCGGACCACTTGATCACGTATACGTTCGGGTCAATGCGGGAATCCCCTTTCCGCAACCCACTGTTCCTACTGTGGGCGACTTTCTTGATGATCTTCCTTGGAAGCTTATATTCTTTCTCGGCATATAGTCTTGAGGACAATGAGCAGTGGAAGAAATATGCTTGGCAAAACATGGTCAGGTTCATAGGGTTACTAGTGTTGTGGACATCCTATCTGATCACCTTGCCGTTGACGCTGTGAAAATATTAGGCGAGTTGTAAAAACCAAACAAGGGGAGTGCCTCCGTTTCCAACCCATGGTCTGAAAAGGTCTAAATTCTTGGTTCTCTCTTACACTTTGCACACCCGAAAGACGAAATCTTCCATCGGACACAAAAATGAGGAACTTGCAAAGCAGCCAAATGGGAGTGGTGACCGACCCCACCGGCGTCACGAAGAAACTCCACACTCTGGCTGTAAGTCTCGCTAAGATCAAACTTTTCGTGTGCCTCACCGCCTTGTTACTAATCCTTCGCACCATCTTCGGCTTGTCGAGGCATTGGTACACCAACCGGATGCTCAAGATCGCTCTATTGGCATTATACACCATCCTGAGCCTCGCACATGCTTGGTCTCATGAAGCAAGCGTCGCTTGATACTGAAACTGAGCTGTTCCTGATTTGGGCCACGTTCTTGATGATCTTCTTCAGGAGCTTGGGCCACTTCTCCGACTGCAACCTTGAGGACAATGGGCAGCAGATAAACTATAGTTGGGAACATTTGCTCAGGAACATCTTGTTAGCCAAGATGTTGATCTTTAGCGTGAGGAATTCTAAGGTGTCTTGGGCGGTCACAGCAATTTTCGGGGTCATGTGTCGATTCCTAATCGTGAAGCTCAAGGACAATGAAAAAGCGAAGTCTGTCATGACCGCGAGCGGGTATGACGTACAGAGAACCTTCAAACTGATCTCCCAATACATGAGTTGTGAGCACCTGTCGTCCGATCCGCGCAATCTTGACCCTATCCAGAAGAGAGGATACAACTATGTTGTCAGAGGCGTAGAGACAAGATTGGTAAACGGTTCACCTTTGAAAATGACTGATGAAATCATCACGGTCGACAAGGTGTGGGCATGGCAAGGACCGCTTTTGAGCTTCAGAGGCGGGGACGAATACTGCAAGCTCAAGGACATTTGCCTCTCGTTTTCGCTCTATAAGCTTCTATCCCTAAGATTTTGCAGCTATTCATTGTCCAAAGAAGCTCACAAAAAGCTGTGGAAGTTGATTCGGAATGGTTTGGTTGCAGAAGAAAATGGCTACACGCAAGAATTTAGGGTAATTGAGCTAGAGCTTTCATTTCTGTTCGATTCATTCTACACCAAGTACCTGATCATCTTCCAGTCGGGTCGTTGGAAACAAAACTTGATGGAGATCTCGCTTATGTTCATTGGTTATGTTGAAATATAATAAGCGGAAATGATAGAATCATGCAATTTACGTCAATACGAAATCGCGAAATAACTAAATGAGAAATAATAAGAATACCAGAGATTTACGTAGTTCAATCTAAATATTGGTACCAAAGTCAACGGGAAAGTTAATGGCAAATAATCCAGTGTAATTAGAAAATCAGAATTACAATTGATTACGCGCTCGAATGTTTCCCATTTTTAGATTTAAACTCAAATTCAAAATGTTTATAAATAAATAATTTACTTGGACAAAAGCTTACGACATAAAATCACTGTGCATGGAAGCTCAAACTGAAATGCTCTAAGTATGCTGAAACCAAAAACTTGTATGTTTGTTCTCTTCTTTCCATACGGATTCTCGTTCTTCTCTCTTCGTTCGCGGCCCTCTTCTGCTTGACATGCGGCTTCTTCTTTTCTTCGGCTAAAGGGAACCCTCGCCTTATTATATCGTGCCCAGGGTCAACAATTTGACTCTGGGCCCCACCGTGTACATCCTCTTCTGAAGAATTCGGTTGGTGCAGGTAAAAGAATAAACCCTTGTGTTTTCTTTTATTTTATTTCCACTTTTGTCTAGCTATAGAAAGTCTAACAAAAGAAGAGTTTTTTCATCCAATTTATAATTTACTTAAAAAATCTTTCTTCACTAAAGTTTCTTTACGTGATTTGTAATCTATTTGGAAAATCTTTTTTAATAAATTCGATTTTTAATAAATCAATATTCGAATTCAAACTCTAGATATTAATTTAACAAGTTCTCTTATGACAATTTTACCTTGTTTCTTGCCATACAAGTCGGCCGTCGGCCTTCTCCTGACGTTAGTAATTCTTACGGCATGCACATGCGTCGAGCTCCTGGAGTTTTTCTTGATGGCCATCTCGCAGCGGGCGAAGGTTTCATTGTTGTGCAAGTACGTACGAACAAGATCATGGCAAGGGAACAAGCGGATCGAGAAAACGATTGGACTAATCTGCCGGACGCAATTACTGAAGCCTTGGGAAAGGAAACTTCGCCAATACTCGCTTCTTGAGTCACATGGTTACAGCCCTCCGAGGTGGATATGCATTCCCGCCAGAGCTGGCTATATCCATCGCGTGCGGGAGGGTAAAAAACAAAGCCCTCCAGCCAAACTGTCCTCGTAAGTGAAACAAGCCGTTTGTCGTTTTTTAAAGTCATATACTGGGGTACCGGAGATAGGAGAAGCTTCTTTGAGACTAAACAAAGTGGTAGGTAACCTCTCGTGGGCGTGTAGGCTCGAGACGCGGACTTGAGTCATAATTGTGTGGCAACTCGTCACCACTATTTGCGAGAACGAGGTGCAAATTTCAGATTCAAATTTTCTCGTGGTGACCACTTTATCCAAATATCTTGCTTACTTGGTAGCATTGTGTCCAAAATTGTTACCCGATCGCCCTGATGACACAGAGTATGTTTTCGACCAAACAATTCTCCAATCAAGAGACTTGCTTGAAGGGTGCAAGACAGGAGAAGAAAGAATTCTGAAATTGAAAGGGATTGGTAAGGCAGTGGATGATACCAGTAGCGTGACAAATTTGGGCGTGCGGTTAGGCCAGCAATTGCTGAAAGACAAAGCAGACCTGACCTTAATTTGGAAGGTATTGGCCAACTTTTGGGCGGAGCTGTAGTATTTTATTTATTAATACGTCCATGATGGGGTGCGAGACACTATTGAAAGGGTATGAAGTGAGAGGTATAAAAGCCTCTTAGAAGACAACCGTTGACGGTTGTTGTTGGCAGAACGTACACTTAGAGAGAACGTACGCTCCTTTCTCTCCCCTTTCCAACAAGGCATTCCATTTTCATCTTTACGAAAACAGTTTGCATTTACGCCGTGGAAATCGGGTGCTTTCCTTGTGATCGCATCCAGACCAACGTGGAGTAATTTCGCTCGTGATTCGTCCGCAATTCAACGTTCGTTCCGGGGCTAATTGATGTTTGCGCATCGGAATCGGGTAAGTCGTCTTCCGCCGACTAGAATTCCAACATTGGTATCAGAGCCCGGTCGTGATTTCTACCTTGTTTTTTCATTGAATTTTCTCGTTTACCATTTGATATTGAGATCAAGAGTATGTAATCTACACTGTTTTGATATTTATTGGTCGGAATTGCAATCTGAAAACTCAAAATCGAACCGAAGCGAAGAATGGGTTCAGGGTCGCGTGCATCCGTGCAGTTTTAACCATTTTTCACAATAATTTTTGGGCCAAAATCAATTTTTAAATATACCGGGTGAAAGTGCTCGTCAAGACGAGTCCGACGATGGGTAGAGCACCGTCGGACGACGCCGTACGCGCTTACACGCGCAGCCAGAAGCTGCTGCGTGCGAGATTCACACCCCGAACGCACTGGGGACGCCAACGAACAGGCACGTGACGTCACGTGCTGACGTCGGAGAAGCGACGCGAGAGCGTCACGCGCGCGTCGGCGAAGCGACGTGTGCCGACGACGCGCGCGTGACGCCACGAGATGACGCCATCCATGACGTCATCCAACGGTCGGTAACCACTTGGATGACATCATCGATGACGTCATTGATAGAGGAAGTTGGTCGGCCGGTCACCGACAGGCAACTCGACCCGAGATCCGATCGAGGTTGACCCGACCCGACCCGACCGTTGACCGGTCAATGGTCGGAATGGTCAACCGGTCAACGGTCAGACCGATCAACCGGTCCGGCGGTCAAACCGGTTGGACCGATCACTGGTCGAACCGGTTGGACTGCTCGAACCAATTGGACCGGACCGGCCAGGAGCCTTTTGGCTCGCTGGCGCGTGCGCCACGCGCTGTGCACTCAAGCGGCGCGTGGGGGCGTGTGCGAGCTCCGATTGGAGCGTGGTCGGTGGCGTTTGGTTCGTATGAGTGTCCTCTACACTGTGGTATATTTATTTTTTATATTTGAATTTTATAAATGTATGAAAATGCGTAGGAAACCCTATGTACGCGTATTTTTTGGGGTTTAATGTATAGTTTATTCATTTGTAGCTTGTATTTTCTTGTGGTTTAGGAAATACAGTAGCTAGCTTGTGTGCAAATGATGTCATATATGTTGTGTAGAGCTTGGTTCGATGATATTATGTATATAGTCTAATATACTTGCAATTTTCTAGTTGTTAGAAAATTCGAACAATGGTAGGAAATCTATTACATGATGAATTGCGATTTTGATTAATAGTTGAAGCATGATTGTTGTTTGTACGTTGGTTCATATCATGGTATGTTTTTGTGTTAATAGAAAAATGTAGAAATTACATGAGGTCATGTAGTTATTTTTCCTAGTGGGAGTTTGTAGGTTGGTAGAATTCGAAGGAGTTCTCACCTAGAACTTAAAATTTGTGCAAATTAAATTGACTAATGATAATAGAACAATCGTACATAGAAATTGATTGGGAACATAGTGAACTTTTGCTTCTGTGTCTTTTGTTGAATTATCATTAATTTAGTTTGTCTTTGCTACAAATTAAATGTGTGTTACTTTGGAAAAATGTGCTAGTATTGATTCTGCGTTTATTATGTCAATGTGTTATAGCAATTGATTATGGCATCTGCATCCAAGACCATTGTCACGCCCCGAACCCCGAGACACGTGAACAACCCGCCATGGTCATACAAGTGCGACATCCCCAGGTGGTGTCGCCGACCCAATTGATTTATTATGCGCATACGGAACGTGCTATAAAACCCCTGACAAAAAAAACTCACGAGATAGGAAGGCAAGAAATCAACACATTCATGAACGAGCGTACTAACATAAATAAATATCAATCCATAGATTACATATATTCAAACAAGGTCAGCTTACAAAAAGGGATCAGTTCACCCAAAAAGAAGAAACGATCCTAAGACTACTAGTCGGACTCGCTCTTCGATCCCACTTCAGAATAAACAGCCTCCGGAGACGAGGGGTCCTCCACCCTACCATCGGGAGGGTCATCTACTCCTTCACCTAGGATGGCTTCCATGACAGCAGATGGAATGTCAAAACTACTAAGTGGATCAATCCTGAAACCATTGGGCCCAAAATGAAACCAAGCCCTATATCTATGAGGTACCCTAACGGCCAAGCCCTCCTGGACCCAAACCGTGGTCCTAACTAGCTCATAGATCCAATGGCCCTCAGGATCGGGACAACTGAACTTCTGCTTCGTACTATGCACGAGAAGACCATAACGCTCCGGGGGTTCTGCCATCTACGGACCTGAAATTTTGGCCCACAACGGGGTGAGACATTGTCTCAGCAAGTTCAACCCCCTAAACCCCTATTAGAAAGAAAATACACCCCGGGTGGCCTAGCCACCTCACACAGAAGACTTACCTCGTCTTAACTCCTCCCTGCAGGTTAGCACAATTTATATCGCAAAATCTCAGGCAATCATGAGAATTTAAAACAATTGGAATGCCAACACTTTAATATACATCACGATCGCACTCAGCACACATTCCAATTATTAATCACCGCCACACAAGGGCATAGCCTACTCGAATTTCAGCTATCTACGACATGAGCTGCCGGCATCGCCTCCCCGTGGAGCGCGGCATCGCATCGTCTATACGCCGACGGCATTCCCGAAGGAGCATGGGTCCAGTCGGCCTAGCCACTACTGCGACCCGAACCTCGTCACTAAGTTTAGAATCAGGTCCAGTCGGCTTAGCCTCCACTGTGACCCGAGTCTTAACCAGCACACGACAAGCAGAACTGACCTCAGGACACAACATTAAATATTAACATCCAACATTTACATCAAAACCCGACTCTGGGGTATTTATGAATAAAATCCTTATTTATGATATTAAATAGTCGATTTGCCACATCCATTCATCAAATTCAAATTCTAAATGCACAAAGAAGCAATCGGCACAAAATTCTAAGCAATTGAGGTCAAAAATAAATTTTTTTTAAAATTTTTTTTTTCGGAATATAAAATATTATAAAAAATCCCCAGAATTTCGAAGCATTATATTTAATCAAAAATAAATCCTTTTATGTCCCATCAAGGATTAAACTAATATAACAACTCCATTAACTTTAATTAAACACACTTTAATCTAATCACACCCCTTAATCTAATCCACAATTAAAATAAACTAATCTAACCACCTAAACTCACTTAACTTAGGCTAAACACACTTAGGGCATCATTAACCCTCTAATCAAAGTTTAGTGAGTTAAACTCACCGGAATCGCTTTCCGACGAGTTCCCGGCGAAGAGGATGGCGAGCCCGATGACAATCCTTCTCGGGGCGACACCAACGGAGGCCGGGAAGACACCCAAAGCGGGCCTTGAAGTCCTAGATCTAGGCTGGAAAATCCGGCCTGTCCAAGGCCGAACGGCGGCTGCACGGCGGCGGCTCGGGCGCGGATCCGGCGAGGCGGGCGGCGGCGGCTCGAGCGGGCGAGCGGCGGCGACTTCGGCGACCCTTCGGCGGCGGTGGCAGCAGCTCGGGCGGCTTGGTTGACGGGCTGGGACGGCGCGGAGCTCCGGCGGCGAGCGGCGCGGCTAGGCGCGGGCGCGGGCGGCGCCGCGGCGGCAACGGGCGGGGGCGACGGGCGGACGGCGAGCTGGCGGCCGGTCGGGCGGAGGGGCTGGTCGCAACTTCTCTCTCTCTCTCCTCTCCCTCCTTCTTTCTCTCTCTTCTCTTCTTCTCAAGGTTGAAGATGATGTTGATGGGTGTGCACAATTCCAAGAAGCAATCTCCACCTTACACTTGTCAATTTCTTCTTCACTCTTGGCCAACTACCATGACATAGGGTGATGTCATCATCCACTCAAATTCAAACTTCCACAACTATCTTCAATAGGTCCAATTTCACTTTCCGCCGGGGCCTAAAATCTTGTACGATAATTCTTTCAATTCCAATCAATTCTCTTCAAATTGAGTCCAATTAAAAACCATAAAATTAATCCATGTTCCTCATAAGATATGTGACACCCCGTGGACTTCCAATTGCTGAATTCATTTTCAATTTCACGGTTAATTTCACTCCGGACGATATTAGCGCGTCCTAATCTACCGGGTAGCTTTTTAGAAATTTTCGTGCATTTGACCCGTGGTTGATCAAATCAAGCCACAATGTACATCTTTGACACATTAGCGACTCTCGGTTGTCGTGAAAAATCTCAAGGTTTCGATTCGAACACGGGGACCCAATCGACGGAAAAAGCCGACCTAGTGCCGACCTAGTGCCGACCGACAAGAACAAGGTGCAATCTGGTGGAATCACCCACACTTGATCACCCTTTTATCGAGTCAGCCTATCTCCGGTTTCTAATCGATTTTTAATCGCGCCATAATGACCCTTGCGGATTAGCTCGGTCGAAAGATCATTTCCTGGTCAAATTCTCGAGTCTAATGCATTATAATCTCTTATCGGCTTCACCCGATAAATTAGTTTTCACATGAGTGGCCAACTCAAGGAAAAAGAACAATATGTGCAAAGATGAAATGCCCATCTAAATTTTACTGAAAATAGAATTGGAAAAATCGGGATGTCACAACCATTGTGGCTGACCTCAATAAGGGTGAGAAGCTGAACGGTGACAATTATGATATTTGGCACCGAAAGGTTCATACATCCTTGAGGAGCAAGAGGTTTTGGAAACCCTCAACCATACCATGGATGAACTCCGAGCATGGAACTTCAGCTCAACACGGGAGAGATAGAGAAGCTTATCAAGCTTGGAAAAAGAAAAATAGCATTGCTCGCATCACGTTGCTGAGCTGTATGCAAGACGATCTCATGTGTGAGTTTGAAAGTTATGACTTAGCTCAAGTTATGTGGGTTGGCTTAAAAGATAAGTTTGGGGGTACATCTGCCACTAAGCTGAGGAGACTCGCCATCAAGTTTGACACATACCGAAAGCGCCCAAATGTAACGATGAGGCAGCATCTTCGGGAGATGTCAAACATGATTCGTGAGCTGAAGTCGGCATGTCACTCCCTTACTGATGAACAACAAGTTCAGGCTGTTATAAGGTCTCTTCCTGACAATTGGGAGCATATGAAGATCAATATGACGCATAATGAGAATATTGTCACTTTTGATGATATAGCGCGTAATTTGGAATTAGAGGATGAGCGCTAGAGGCTGCGAGATCCTCTACCCATGCTTATGTTGCTGAATCGAGTTCGCGCAAAGCTTCGGGCTTTAAGCGCAAAAGGAATTCTCAATTCAACAACAAAGGGAAGCACCTAAGAGGGCTAAGACCTTCCAACGCAAGAAGCGTGGTGGGAAGAAGGACAAGGCCAAGATGAAGTGCTACAATTGTGGCAAGATGGGTCACTTTGTTTGTGAATGCACTGAGCCGAAAGAGGTACCCTATTACTCCATTACTTTAAGTAATGCTTTTGTTTCTAGTACTGTAATACTTGCTGAATCACATCCTATGTGGACTGTAGACTTAGGAGCAACAGACCATGTAGCTAGAGACCGAGAAGCATTTGTGGAGTATCGTCGGATACTGCTTGGAAGAAGATGGATATATGTTGGGAATAACTCAAGAGTTGAAGTGAAGGGTATTGGCACATATAAATTAATTTGACGTGGCGGTCGAAGCCTATTCCTACATGATGTCCTCTATGCTTCGGATATTCGACGAAACTTGATCTCCGTAGTTGTTCTTCTTAGCTTAGGTTATGTATTGAATTTTCATGGTGATTGTATTGACATTTTGTATGGAACAGTTTATTATGGTTCAGGTCATGTATAGAATGGTTTTATGGTGTTAGACATTGACTATGATCAATACAATATTAATGTCGATGGTTGTTTTTCTTTAACTGCATCTTCTAGTAATGTTGAGATTGATGCAAATACTTGGCATGCTAGATTATGTCACATTGGGTTGCAAAGAATGTCAAGATTAGCTAGAGAATGCTTTTTAGGGTCACTCACTAATGTTAATCTACCTATATGTGAACATTGTCTAGTGGGAAAAGCAACTATAAAACCATTCGGTAAAAGGACTAGAGCCGAATTTCCATTGCAACTCATACATTCTGACATTTGTGGTCCTTTGAATGTGAGGGCGAGGCATGGAGCCTCATATTCATCACTTTCATAGATGACTTTACGCGTTTTGGTTATGTCTTTCTGATCTCCCATAAGTCAGAAGCATTGGACTGCTTTAGATGATATATAACGATAGTAGAGAATCAGTTGAACAAAACAATAAAGGCATTGAGAACCGATCGCGGACGTGAGTATCTATCGGAGCAATTCAAGGCTCTTTGTGATGAAAAGGGAATTGTACGACAATTGACTATTCCTGGTACTCCACAACAAAATGGGATAGTTGAGAGAAGGAATAGAACCCTAATGGAAATGGTTAGGTTTATGATGGCGCAAGCAAATTTACCTATCTCCTATTGGGGAGATGCATTATTGACTGATGTCTATGTACTTAACCAAGTGCCCTCAAAATCGGTCACTTCCACCCCTTATGAATTATGGACTGGTAGAAAACCAGACTTAAGTAGTCTACGTCCATGGGGATGTGCAGCTTATGTTCATAATTTTTCCCATAAATATGGCAAATTGGGCCCAAGAGGGAAGAAATGTATCTTTATAAGATATTCTAAACACTCAAAAGGGTACGTGTTCATAGGCGAACAAGCTGATGAAAGTGTGACTGAAATGGAGTCACGAGATGTCATGTTCTTGGAGAACGATTTTCCTAGTAGAGGTGAGATTGATAAGGACTTCCAATTATATGAGGTGGAAGATCCTGATAACACACCCACTAATGTTATAGAGGGAAATGAAAATTTACCTCAACACACAAGACCTAGTGGGAGTGTAGCATCGCCTAACGAATTGAATTCAAGAGAAATTTAGTTTCGTAAAAGTACTCGTAAAAGCATTCCTCGTCGTCGTTTTGAGATTGAAGGGGAAGCATTTACGATTGCTCAGAAAGATGATGCTGAGCCTAAAACTGTTCAAAAGGCTCTCTCATCCTCTGATAAGGAAGTATGGAGAAATGCTTTGGAAGATGAGATGGAGTCAATGATGGCAAATCATGTTTGGGACTTGATTGATCTACCACCCAATCGTAAGGCCATTGGAAACAAATGGGTCTTTAAGATTAAACGAAGGGCGGATGGATCCATTGAAAAGTATAAGGCTCGCATTGTGGCGAAAGGTTATACTCAACAAGAGGGTATAGACTATGAGGAAACTTTTTCACCAGTTGTACGGTTTGCCTCAATACGCCTTATTCTAGCCATCGTTGCACATTTGGACCTTGAATTACATCAAATGGATGTAAAGATGGCTTTTCTCAATGGAGAACTAGATGAGGAAATCTATATGAAACAACCAATAGGTTTCATAGCTAACGGTCAAGAGGATAGAGTTTGTAAACTTCGTGGCTCAATATATGTCCTTAAGCAATCATCTAGACAGTGGTATCTTTGTTTTCATCGAGCCATAACAACTTTTGGTTCACGATGATCGAAGAAGATCACTGTGTATATGTCAAGCAGTCCGAAGATAAATTTGTGATTTTATCACTTTATGTGGACGATATTCTGTTGGCTGGAAATGACAAGGTTTTGGTTATCACCATAAAAGAATGGTTGTCCTCTAATTTTGAGATGAATGACATGGGAGAAGCTCCTTATATATTAGGAGTCAAGATCGAAAGAGATCGATCAAGGAAACTCCTTACTTTATCACAAGAGTCTTATATTATGAAGATTCTTGAGTGTTTCAATATGTAGCATTGTAATCCCATTGATACCCCTGTCATGCAAGGTGAAGGCCTAAGTATTGAGATGTGTCCTAAGACTCCAGAAGAAATTAAAGTGATGGAAACTGTTCCTTACGCTAGTGCGGTCGAAAGTTTGATGTATGCTATGATGTGTACTAGACCCGACATATGTTATGCCATGGGATTGGTGAGCCGATATCAATCAAATCCCGGTCAAGCACATTGGAAAGCAGTGAAGAGGATCCTGAGATACTTGAAGGGCACCATGGACTATCGATTTTGTTACCAAGGGAATGATTTACGCCTATTGGGTTATTCAGATGGCGATTGGGGTGGAGACCTGGATGAGCGTAAATCGACTTCTGGATATACGTTCTTGCTCAATGGAGGTGCAATTTCTTAGAATAGTAAGAAACAGACATGCACGGCCTTATCTACGATGGATGCAGAATTTATTGCATGTTCTGCCGCAGTGCAAGAAGCATTATGGCTAAAACGTTTCTTGAAAAATTTAGCCACTGTCACTGAGGTTCCAAGACCGGTGACAGTTTATTGCGATAGTCAAGCAGCCATTGCCTATGTGAAAGATCCCAAGTATCAAGGAAGGACGAAGCATATTGACATAAAGAACAACTTCATCAGAGATATTATAGCGCAGAAAGAAGTGATCCTACAATACATTTCAACCAATAGAATGGTTGCTGATCCATTTACGAAGGCTATTCCTAGAGACGTATTCTTGACCCACATGATGTCACTAAGATTGCGTAAAATGTGATATGTGTTATTGTAGAGGATCATTGATTTATGTATTAGTGGACATATGTATTGTACTTGTTTGTTTATTAATAATTTGATGTTTTATCAATAAGTACAAATCCACTATAAGACTAGCATATACACACATATATTATTGAAAAGTATGTCAGTAGGCAATGATTGGCTCACTCACACGAGCAATCACCTCAAGTGCTATAGTTAGCACGTTGAGATGAGACATTATGTACAAGTAAATGCTGAAGAGCAAGTTTAGTATATAAAATAATATGTCGCCTTGATTGGAGTCAAGATGAGGTTTGTGATTTGTTAATAATAAGACCGAATATGATAGTCCTACAATCATGTATACCTGACAGATGCCGAATGTGAGTACTTAATTGGGCGCTATAGAAAGTAAGTTGATATAGCACTTGAGCTAAACATGAGTACGTGAGGAGCACGTGACTATGTTTAGGAGATCCGTATAGTGGATATATTTAGCAAATGACATACGCTCTTATAGAAAGAGAAATCCACTATAGCATGTAATTCATGCTACATGTGCATTGTACGACCGACAAGGGAAGGTGAGTAAAATTATCCCTATTTACTCATCGTGTGAGCAATTGATAATTTATAATTTACCTCATTTTGTGCCCTATGTTACTTTTGACTATGTTCTCGAAGTGAAAGATCAATGTTGCTACTTTAGCATGTTACGGGCGGTCATGAATAGATATGGCCTATGGGACGTGTCTAGGAAAGCAGTTGTTCTGAAATTGAGAGAGACATGAGTGCAAAGGAAGACTATTGTTGTTTTACATCTATCACATGTATTTACTGGTTGACCAATTATATCGCCCTCTGTGGTTGCGGATATAATTATAAATACATGGTGTTTTGAGAATAGTCAAGTATAGCCTTTAAGGGATATGTATACTTGGACTGATGTAACAAAATATGTCTGGGGCACTGTGAGACATCGATTGTTTATTTCTTTTTGGAGTTGTAGCCATTATATCATCCATAACAGGTGCATAATTTGAGCTCCCAAGTGCAGGTGTACTCACTGGTTGCACGGCTTATTTGCTAGTATGAATTGTTTTGTAAAGTTGATGAATGTTGAATGCATTATATTCTTGATAGAGCACTATCAAGTCCATCATGTCTGAGTGGGAGATGTAGTATTTTATTTATTAATACGTCCATGATGGGGTGCGAGACACTATTGAAAGGGTATGAAGTGAGAGGTATCAAAGCCTCTTAGAAGACAACCGTTGACGGTTGTTGTTGGCAGAACGTACGCTTAGAGAGAACGTACGCTCATTTCTCTCCCCTTTCCATCAAGGCGTTCCATTTTCATCTTTACGAAAACAGTTTGCATTTACACCATGAAAATCGGGTGCTTTCCTCGTGATCGCATCCAGACCAACGTGGAGTAATTTCGCTTGTGATTCGTCTGCAATTCAACGTTCGTTCCGGGGCTAATTGCTGTTTGCGCATCAGAATTGGGTAAGTCTTCTTCCGCCGACTAGAATTCCAGCCTATGGTGTATGAAGCTCCGTCGGATTATGTGAAAGCACACGTGAACTTGGCCATGGGTGGGGAGTTCGTGACTCACTTCTTGGCTTTGGTCTCTGATGCCAACATCAAGCGATAACCTCCTGTTGGGCGACCTACTCTCAAAAGATGCCAAAGCTGAAGCAATTGATTGTGATGCTGCATGTCGACAGGGTTGTTACTGTGTCTCCATAGGATAGTTCAGATGAAAGATTCGGATACCTTGTTAGGAAATAAAAAAAAAAAAAAAGAAGCAGCAAGTAGCTAATCTTTTATATGAGTGGTTTTACAATGTACAAGTCTGTAAATAGGAGGGTTTGTGCTTTATGTAGTTGAGATGGGACGGGTTCTTAGATATGTTGCATTTGGTGTGATCAAAACATCTTGTGTGTGTGTCTCTCCTGCTCGTTCTATGTTTCACTTCTTCAGCTACGTCTTTTGTGAGGATCTGTCACAACACTTGGTGTTTAAAAGCTATCTTTCAGGGAGATTCTCACTATGTAAATTGCAACCTATATGCGCACTTTGAGACAACATGTCCACAACAACATCGCAGCAAACTTCTTCTAAAATGTTAGAATTTCTAAGCCTTAATTTGCTGCTTTTGGTTACTTAAGATGCAGACTCTGTTCTTCTTAGTACGGTCTTGCCAACGTCAACCAATGAACTGAGTGGAAGAACGGAGCGTAAAGGCTTGTTTTAATTGAAAAAACAGTGCGCAAAGCGGAGTTATCTAAACCTCCAATCGAGCTCTCTGTTGCCAGTTACAAACTTGAGAATGATGTCGAAATGAGTTCAAGAATTCTTCTTAAAGGCATCATTGGTTATACATTAGATGTAGTTTGCAGAAAATATAGACCCACCGTCCCTTAGCCTGTCTCCATCTGACGTCCCGTGCATCTAATGAAACATGATCATATATTGTACTGTATGGTTGGGCACTACATATAAATTACAGACCAAATCCTAAAATGCACCCCTCCCTCTCTCTTCCTCTCCCTCTCCCTCTCGCTCTCTGTATTGAAGATAACTCATTCTTTAATACCTATGCATTGAATCCACCGATCATGCACACTGTCTACAACCATGTGGTTTACATTCTCCAACCGGAACCTACATAATTGTTTCCACGCATAGTCCGCAATGATCTATCTGCTTTAAATTCTCATGATAATGGCCATGCCACCAAATCGACTTGTAACAATAGGAATGTGTCTCCTTCCTTCCACATTTTATATACTCTAGTCGTTACTTTCCATCACGGCTCAACCGTCAGTACTGTGCAGCTCCATTTCTGCTTCCATGTTATGACCGAAAGGACGTGGATGTTCAGCAATTAGGACGCATCGTCGAGTAGACTAGTTGGCGGTAATACTCACGATATTCGTGCTGAACATTTCTACAGCAGTGAGTTGCGCGGGTTTCGGCAACCATGATATCTTGTCAGTGATTTACTTGTACCTAAAATCATTAGAGGCTCGATTGCGAGAAAAATATCGTTTCACAATGGTCTTATCATCTTCCTAATTAATACCGATTAGAGAAGGGGATTACGCGTAGGATTAGAAAATTGGTAGGTGAAAAACAAGCAAGCTTTTGCATTAAATCGACAGCCATCTTCTGGCTAACCATCTAACAACCTCTGTCCCTTGAAGATCTACGCTCATTTGCAGCTCCCCTAAGTACTTCTCGCTTGCTTTGCTCGTGATTACTACGCTCTTCCTTGTGTCTAGCTTTCTAAAAATCTGTTAAGTTTCGACTTTCAAATTGGTGTGCAATTTGACCATACGCATTTGTCTTAGGGCTTTTTTTGAAGGGAATTGTAAAGGGGATATGTTGCACAACACATCTTAAGAAGATAGCTTCCACATTCTCCCCCTTCTTTGTTCATGCTAGCTTCTTGTTAGATCTTTAGATTTTTTTTTTTAATTTTTTTTTATGACCCAGGGAACCCCGTACAGCCGGCAGGCAAACCCTGGGGCGACGCTAGCGGAGGACCCACCACCCTGACGTCGCGCTTAAGATTCCGTGCGTCCCGCGGGATTTGAACCCCTCCGTCCTGGGTAGATTTCATGGGGCTCTTATCCAGTTAGGCCACCACAGGCGGTGGTTTAGATCTTTAGATTTTATGGCTCATAAAGTAGTTTTTTGAACTTTTTGGATTGTACTTATGTACTTGTTGTTGAAGATAGTAAAATCCTTCTCTCTTTCCGTACTTTTTCTTATCTTTCATGTATATATTATGTCCTCTGTGATTTCGATTTTGCTTTCATCTTTTGCTATTCGTGTTTCAATTAGTGCATCTTTTGGTATTGTTCCGCAACAGTACCCATCATAAGTATTTCCCCATCTACACGGAACCACAAACATCCTACATGCATGAGCTTGGAGCTGGTGCATGAGACACACCACCCAAGTTCTCACTGTGTGACTTCAAGAGAGAAGCCCCCACCGTTTGCATGCAAACATTGGCGACGCGTGTATAGTCTAACCTGACAAGAGCGTGGTTTATATCTCATTTTCTGCATTCAATTTCGTACAAATTTCTCCTTTATCAAGCAAAATGTGAACCAACTCCAGGGAGTTTGGCTTAAAGGTTTACGAGGTATACCGTACAGGTTCCATTCTTCGGACCATCTAAAGTAAAAAAAAAAAAAACGTCTCATCTTTAAGCGGTCCATTTGAGTTTCTACCCGTAGTTTAGAAGATTTATGAGAGTAATGAGATATCGTGGGATCGGGGATATATCTAGCTAAGATGGAATTCCATGTTCTAAAAACAAGTCTCCCGAAAAGCCTCTATCGATTGTGGTCAAGACATGGCTTACCCATTTGCAATCACACTACCAGAGGGAAAAAAAAAAAGAGAGTGTGAAACCGTCCCTAAAAACCAAAATTCCAACCCCTAATGACTATAAGCGACAGCACGCATCCGGGCGCCTTTTGTTGCCAACGGGCTTGCCGCTGATGAAAAGTAGGGATGGTTTTGTGAGGCCCGTCGCCGGGATTTTAAGAATGATAAAAGTTTGTTGTCCCGAAGATTTGTAATGGGGACGCTTGCCCGTCACTAATAACTCTTTCTAAAACCCTTCACATGAAATTACTTGCTTTTCCAAGTACGACATATTTTCACATTATACCTTGAACAAAAAGATATACCTATTATTTAATTTGCATCGAGTCATGTAACCAGCACCAAATTTCAAAATGAATTTATATTATAGCCAGATCATTAGTATGTAAAACCAACAAAGATAGACATTTACAACAATTTTTGGTTATCAAAAGGAAGAGGAGTACTCTTACGATGTCAAAACTACTACAACATAAGAAGAAACTAAGATACAAAAAATTTCATAAACGAGACTAAACTTCTAAAGCTCTTCAAAAACTGGTACTCCGACGTCTGTCCCCCTCTTCAACCGGCCAAAGACAATCAAATCCCAACAAATATATTACCCATCCAAAAAGTCAAATAAAATGCCACATAAAATTAAAGGTAAACAGCTAAAATGCAGTAATATTTCTCCTTAATCTTTTAATATAGATTAGCACTGGTACGTGGACTAAATACTTGTAACAAACATTGGATGAATGTATACAAGAAGTAGCGAAAACCCTTAAGTTTGGCAAGCAGAGTAGTGCAAGTGATTATCTAGGAAAATTATCAAAAAGGTTATAAATTTATTGTATTTGTGTGAATTCAGTTCTAAATATTTTAATTATATCAATTTATTTTAAATTGATCGAAACTTGTTAAAGTATGGAAAAATGCTTAGGGTCTATGACTGAATTAATATAAATGCAACAAGTTTAGAAATTTTTCAATAATTTTCACTCGGTTATCCCCATCAGCAATCATTATAAATTTGAATTTGAAGCTTCTTCAAATTCTTACCCTCACTAATTCATAGCTCTGACTTTCCTTTTCTCTCTTTTTGTTTATTTATTTATTTACTCATTCATTTATTTATTTTTGTGAGAAGTTCTCGTAGAAGGCTGCAGAACACCGATGGCCATGATTTTAGGGACCATCCTTATAGAATTATCGCACGTCGTCTCTTCTGTCGCCCCCCCCCCCCCCCCCCCCCCCCAAAACAACGTTGGTCCTTTTTACAATAATTAGAGACTTGACACTTGAGCTTAAACACGAGTCCCAACATCCAGTACTTAGGGACATTCTGGAGCCTAAAAACAATCATATGAGAAGTACATCGTACGTGTGAAAGCATTACTTAGTCGTATATAATGAACAATGGGCGAACTACCAAAAAAGTTTTAAACCTATTGTAATTGTGTCAATTCAATCATAATTTTTTTTTGGCCAATTTACTCCTAAACATTTTACAATTGTGCCAATTCAGTCCATCTGGCTAAAATTGACCGGCCGGCGCGACGTGGATGCCGGCCGGGGATAGCTGGCTGGCAAATGCTTTGGTGTGGCAATTTTTAAATATTTTTAAATATTTTTTGATTTTTTTTTTTTTTTGGAATTATTTTTTATATTTTTCCCCCACCTTCTCCTTTCTCTGGCTGGCAAGGTTAGCCTCACTGGCCATTGGCAAGGCTCGCCCCCACCGGCCACTGGAGAACGTAAGCCTTGCCTAGGGATGGCGAGGTCGCCGTCGCCACATCTGGTGGGGCCTCGCACAGCCATGGCGAGATCGAGCCTTGCCGTCCCTAGGCGAGGAGCCTTGCCGACCACCAGCGAGGGTTAACCTCGCTAGTGGACAGCGAGGCTACCGTCACTGGGCACAATTATAAAATGTTTAGGACTAAATTGGCAAAAAAAAAAAAATTATGACTAAATTGGTATAATTGTAATAGGTCTATGACTTTTTTGGTAATTCTCCTTATCTTGATACGTCGTTGTTTTGGGTCTTGAGAGTATAAATTGCTCTACATTGGCATTACAGCTTACATCTAAGACAACCCTTCATCCAATAATAAAACCCTGTGGTTCCCCATGTTTTATTGCATTTCTTTAGGTTTTTTGTTGCACATAAAAAATTATCCATATGTGGTAGCTAGATTATAATGTTCAAATGCTTTGTTTTTCTGGACAAGCTTTCTATCTTCATTTTTTGCTGAGAATTTCCCAAAAAAGAACTACTCTTCTGGAATCATGTGGCATACCGAGTTTCATATGTGGAGTCCTTAATTCTTCATAAAATTAACGTCTCAATGATTTTTAGTTTGTTTCAAATAGGCAAACATTCTTCAAATTTGGGAAATCATTTTCCGAAAGCATCTGTAGTTGACTACTAAACATTTTGCAGAAGTAGCTTTCTTTTTCACTCCAAATGAAAAGCAGAAATTCAATTTGTTTTTTTTTTTAAACTAACCTCATTCCCAGAGTCCCTCACCACCCTCTCTTCATTAGGTTTAGCAAAGGTATAATCTCTATAGTATCATTGATCAACTCATTAGCAATCAAATGCAAAGGCTTAAGAAAGAATCATTTTTAAATTAACTAAATCTCCACGCACAATTATCATACATTTTTCAAACTTGGTAAAACTCAAGTGAGGTTGAGCCATGTGACACGCTCTCATGCAAGCTCTACCAAGCAATTATTTCTGTGGTCACTTTAAGAAAAAAAATTTAATCCTAGTGAATCTCTAACTCTTATGCATATTTTAGTAAAAATCTTTAATCGATGTACAATAAATAATAGGTTTATGGATATTTTGGTAATTATAAAACACCTAGTGAGAATCGGAAGTCACTTGTTTGAATCCCACCAACTGCGTATACATTTCTTAGGGTTTCGATCACCTGCACAAGCCAAATACTTAATTTGAGAGTATTCCATGAGCCTTTAGATAGTTGGGCTTATAGATTGATATCCTTGAATTATGAAAAAGAAAAAAAAAAAAAAAAAAAAGGAAAATTTGAGCTGTATGTGAGACCCACTAATTATGAAGGCTCTAATAATCTATTTACCGTGATTTGAGAGTATGAAAATGTATATAATTGAGAAAGCATTTAATGAATAGTTTATCAATCACGTGGCAATGACATATGAAAAGTTAGTAAACTAAAAATAAGATTTATCTTAATACAATTATCTAATGTTCGAATGATGTGCACATTACTATTGACTCATCGCACCACATTAGTGATGCAACCAACATTTATGGGTTAAAATGTTTGGATATTGAGAATGGGAATGGAAGCCTTATTCCTTTATTTGATATATAATTTAGCAAGTTCAAATGAGACAGATTTAAAATGGAAATTGAGATTGCTTGGGAAGATGAAAATGAGAAAGTTGAGAATTTGGTCAATAAAAAAGGCTAGCACACAAATGAGTTTTATCTTAGGTTTTTTGATAACTTTTCTATAGAAATGATTTGATATGGTAAGTAGAATTTCCGAATATGCTATTATGCACAACAATTAGGCCAATTGCCTAATTTGAGAGTGTTCCATGAGCTTTTAGATAGATGAGCTTATGAATTGGTGTATCTAGATTATGAAAAAGAATATAAAAATAAAAATAAAATTTGAGTTATATGTGAGACCTACTATTTATGAAGGCTTTAATAATCTATTCACCGCGATTTAAAAGTAGGAAAATGTATATCATTGAGAAAACATTTAATGAATAGTTTATAAATCACGTGGCAATGACATATGAAAAGTTAGTCAAATGAAAATGAGATTTGTCTTATTACAATTATCTAAGGTTCGAATGATGTGCACATTACTATTGACTCTTGCACCAAATTAGTGACACAACCAATATTTATGGGTTGAAATGTTTGGATATTGAGAATGGGAATGGAAGCCTTATTTGCTTATTTGATATATACTTTGGTAAGTTGAAATGAGGTAGATTTAAAATGGAAATTGAGATTGCTTGGGAATGTGAGAATGAGTGAATTGGGAATTGAGTCAATAAAAAAAGCTAGCACACAAATGGATTTTATCTTAGGTTTTTTTATAACTTCTTTACAGAAATGATTTAATATGGTAAGTAGATAGCTGAACTTATGGATTGATGTCCCAAAATTATTATAAAAAAAAAAAACAAAAGGAAAATTTGAGCTGTATGTGAAACCCACTATTTATGAAGGCTCTAATAATTTGTTCACCATGATTTGGGAGTAGGAAAATGCATATCATAGAAAAAGTATTTAATGAATAGTTTATAAATCACTTGGCAATGACATATGAAAAGTTAGTCAACATAAAATGAGATTTGTCTTAATACAATTACCTAAGGTTCGAATGATGTGCATATTACTATTGACTCGTCGCACCACATTAGTAATGCAACCAAAATTTATGAGTTGAAATGTTTGGATATTGAGAATGAGAATGGAAACCTCATTCCCTTATTTGATATATAATTTAGCAAGTTGAAATGAGACAGATTTAAAATGGAAATTGGAATTGTTTGGCAAGGTGAGAATGAGTGAGTTGGGAATTAGGTCAATAAAAAAGGCTATCACATGAATGAGTTTTATCTTAGGTTTTTTGATAACTTCTCTATAGAAATGATTTGATATAGTAAGTAGAATTTTCGAATGTGCTGTTATGCATAACAATTAGGTCAAATGCCTAATTTGAGAGTGTTCCATAAGTTTTTAGATGGCTGGGCTTACGGATTGGTGTCCCTAGATTATGAAAAAGAAAAAGAAAATATATTAAAATTTGAGCTATATATAAGACTCACTATTTATGAAGGCTCTAATCATCTATTCACCGTGATTTGGGTATAGGAAAAATGTATATCATTAAGAAAGTATTTAATAAATAGTTTATAAATCGCGTGGCAATGACATATGAAAAGTTAGTCAACTGAAAATGAGATTTGTCTTAATGCAATTACCTAAAATTCGAATGATATGCACATTACTATTGACTTGTCATACCACATTAGTGACGCAACCAATATTTATAGTTTGAAATGTTTGGATATTGAAAATGAGAATGAAAGCCTTATTCCCTTATTTGATATATAATTTGGCAAGTTGAAATAATGCATATTTAAAATGAAAATTAAGATTGCTTGGGAATGTGAAAATGTGTAAGTTGGGAATTGGGTGAATAAAAAAGGCTAGCACACAAATGATTTTTATCTTAGGTTTTTTGATAACTTTTCTATAGAAATGATTTGGTATGATAAGTAGAATTTCCGAGTATACTGTTATGCACAACAATTAGGCCAAATGTTTAATTTGAGAGTATTCCATGAACCTTTAGATAGCTGGGCTTATGGGTTAGTGTCCTTAGATTATGAAAAAAAAAACAATAGGAAAATTTGAATTGTATGTGAGATCCACTATTTATGGAGGCTCTAATAATCTATTTACCGCGATTTAGGAGTAGGAAAATGTATATCATTTAAAAAACATTTGATGAATAATTTATAAATCACGTGGCAATGACATATGAAAAGTTAATAAATTGAAAATGAGATTTGTCTTAATACAATTATCTAAGGTTCGAATGATGTGCATATTACTATTGACTCGTCACATGACATTAGTAACGCAACCAACATTTACGGGTTGAAATGTTTGGATATTGAGAATGAGAATTGAAACCTTATTCCCTTATTTGATATATAATTTGGCAAGTAGAAATGAGGCGAATTTAAAATGGAAATTGGAATTACTTGGAAATGTGAGAATGAGTGAGTTGTGAATTGGGTCAATAGAAAGGCTAACACACAAATAAGTTTTATCTTAGGTTTTTCGATAACTTCTCTATAGAAATGATTTAATATAATAAACAGAATTTCCGAATGTACTGTTATGCACAACAATTAAGCCAAATGACTAATTTGAGAGTGTTTCATGAGCCTTTAGATAGCTGGGCTTATAGATTGGTGTCCTTGGATTATGAAAAAGAAAAAAAAAAAAAAAGGAAAATTTGAGCTGTATGTGAGACCCACTATTTATGAAGGCTCTAATCATTTATTCACCGTGATTTGGGAGTAGGAAAATGTTTACCATTGAGAAAACATTTAATGAATAGTTTATAAATCACATGGCAATGACATATAAAAAGTGAGTCAACTGAAAATGAGATTTGCCTTAATACAATTACCTAAGATTCAAATGATGTATACATTACTATTGGCTCGTCGCACCACATTAGTGACGCAACCAACATTTATGAGTTGATATGTTTGGATATTGAAAATGGGAATGGAAGCCTTATTCCCTTATTTAATATAGAATTTGGCAAGTTGAAATGAGATAGATTTAAAATGGAAATTGAGATTTCTTGGGAATGTGAGAATAAGTGAGTTAGGAATTTGGTTAATAAAAAAGACTAACATATAAATGAATTTTATCTTAAGTTTTTTGATAACTTCTCTATAGAAATGATTTGATATGGTAAGTAGAATTTCCAAATGTGCTGTTATGAACAATAATTTCAAACAATAAAATGCAAGCTAGAAAATGACATTTTTCCCATTCCGATGTGTTAACAAATGCATAAATTTTGATAAATTAGTTGTCATTCCTTTGTAATTCGTTCTTATTCTCTTTATCTTATTTCGATAGACTCATTCTTATATACTATACGATGGTATTACAAACTAATAAAACAAAGAAAAGAGGTGGTACGAAACCAGCCTTGGCACATAACTTAGCTATGGAAAAACAGCAAATTCCAGTTCAACATACTCCCTCAAAATATGGCATGGCCTTCAATTCGTCATTACTCTCATTTTATCCTTTTTTTTTCTCATTTTCTGCTTCAAGCAAGCTCAATTATGACCAACCTTTCCCGGAGCAACCGTTATATAAACCCTTTTTGGGTTCACTCACTGTATCTACACACATTTCATAAATATTGTCTCCGTATACACTCTCTCTGCTCTTGGTTGTATCTGGAGTTTTTAAGGTTGTTTTTGTCGGAGCAATGGCTGTAGAGAGGGATGAGCTTCTTGATAAGCTTTTTGAACTCACCGTCTCCTTAGAGGATGAAGTATCCCATTACCCATTTTCCTTTTGAAATTTCACATCTAAAAAATCAATGAAGTTGTTTATTGATTAATTCAAGATTGAAAGGACTGCATTTTCTTGGTTTTAATTAATTTGTAGGGAAAATAGTAGAATTTTTCCGTTCTTCAAAGGTTTGATAGTGTTTTACTAGTTCCAATATGAGAAAATGGTGGCCCCTTACTGGAACCTAGCGTTTGGTTTTCATCGCAAGTGGACAGATGTAACCTATTCAGTGAAAGTTTTTACAATTTTCACTGTGAATGGTCTGCTAAAATTTTCACCACAAAGTCCATGTAATCCTTGTTGTGTCTAAGTTCGCCGAATTCTAAGAGATCTGTCTTGTGTTAATCTTTTCTTAGGGCCTGCTGGACACCCGTTTCATGGATAATTATACTTTGAAATTGGTTCATGACTCCACCTTTTTCCTGGAGTTGGTCGAAAAATTCTGCGAAGAAGTTCAAGATGCAATGAGAGATCTGGGTTCTGCTCTGTAATTCTTTGTTACCTTCCTAATGACCTGACTCTTATCTCACGTGCTCTCACATGCTTCTCTTTTAATTCTTTTTTTTTTCCTGATTCTTTTAACAAGGAGGACCATTTTTTGTGCTATGATGAGATGTATCTCCACTACATAAAGCTCAAATGGATTATAGAATGGTAAGACAACAGTAATCCTGTTCACGTGGCCTCACTTCAATTTCATGATTGATCTTTCGCTAATGTAGGATTGTGGTCAAGACTATGCACGATCGATTGCTTTTAATTTAAGATCTTTTGCAGCAGTGACGCATATTAGTCATAGAGGGTGTTTTCGTGACAAAATTAGAGGCTGATTACTTAGATTGTTCTCTTTATAATTTTGTTAATGCTTGGTTTTCCCTTTTTACGATGTTGATAGGTGTTACAATTGCATTTTCAAACTTTTAGCCTAGATTGACACATCTTATTAGGCCTATATGCATGATCAATGGCATTTTAAGACGAGACGTTTTGAGGTTGTAACACAAATAAGTGACATGGTGTTCAGGAGGCTGATTACTTAGATTGTTGTCTCTATACTTTTTGTCGTGGTATGAGTACCATTTTATGATGTTGATTGTCGGGGAACCGTTATTTTTGCTTTTTCAAACTTCTAGCAAATTTTTAGCCAAAATTGTTACATTTTGATTAGGTCTATAGGAGAAAATATGCATGGTGAATGGCATTTTAAGGTAAGACCTTTTGCGGCCCTAACGTGATGCGTGGTGTTTTTGTTAGCAGGCTGACTACTTAGATTGTTGTCTTTATACTTTTGGTACCATATGATTACCATTTTATGATGTTGATTGATGGGAAACCGTTATTTTTCTGTTTTCGGACTTTCATAAGTTTTTTTCGGTAAGGCCAACACATCCTGAATTTAGTCATGTCTCGATTTAGGGATCGCAATAAGTTACCATTTTTTATGTTTCAAGTCGTTGCCTTAGGCGTTACACAACCTATCTATGAGAAATTTGGTCAGTAGTGATTTTCACAGCTACTTTACCATTGTAAATCAGATATTCATTTTTACAATATTGGAAGGTGGAACATGTAGCATATTTTCCTCAAAAGACACTGATTGAATCTCTAAAGAGTAAGATACAGATAAAGTATATTGCAGTTACTTACCTTATATATGAAAAACTATTTCCGTGTTGGAGCTAAACTAGATCACCTGTTTATTGGATTTCATGCAATAACTTGTAATGATTCAGTGTTTTTTAATCTCCATGCTAGAATCTCATTTGTCTGTAAATATGTCAAAGTCTCAAAGTGTCATCAATAGATCAAAGGAAGCACATACTGCTGTAATTACGCCATCTCTTGTTTGTTTCTTCAAATTTTCTGCTTGACCCTATTGGATAAACAACGTCATACTGTCATAATATATTATTTAATCTTCTCATAGTATCCTACTCAATCATATCATTATGATATGCTAATTATTCTAGCCGGTTATTCCAGCGTTGGTGTTTCGGCTATGAGGCGGGGGCTTGAAGCACTCTTCCGCGGTATTTTAGAAACCTCCAGAAGAGAGTAAGTGGTTACTTGTGTTTTACGAGCACAGGAAAGATTATAGTATGACTAATAAACAAGTTAAAGGCAAATAAACCGTCATATTATGGGATTAATTGATCCCCTTGGAAGCGCTGCTTCGGGTGACAACGACATAAAGTGAAGTTTATTGGATCCACCGGATTAGTTACTAACGATTCTCATCATGCAGGTGCATCTTGGCACATCATATGTTGCATCAGGGGTTCCAGAATCTGCGTCCGCACTTGAGGGCCATCACCAGGGTAACATGAGTCTGTTTTTAATTTGGTGGATGCATGAACTTGATAATGCATTGCAATCTTTCGATCTAACCAGGAAAAAAGAAAAGAAAAAGAAAGAGCATTGCCATCTGCCATTTATTCTTACTTGGAGAGTTCTGACATGCAGCTCAAGCGCAGGATTATCTACCTTGAGCGTACCCTCACAGGAGATTTCAATGACGACGATTAAAACTGGATGATTGTTGTCTCATTAAGGCCCTCAACCTAGGTCATGAAGTAAACTTGGTTGTGGAGAAGTATAAGAGTCCAATAAATACTATATTGTCTTCATATCGGGTCTGAGCATATGAACTTGCTCTACTTTAGTTGTATTGGGTCTGAGCATCGGAACTCGCTCTATTTTTGTTGTTCTGTTGTTTTGTGTCGGAGCATCCAGACTTGCTCTTTTGTATAACTAATGTCCCTCGCGCCTTGACTGGCTGAACTTCTCTTTGTTGGTGTTGCTATCCTATAAATAAAACGCTATGGTCCAGCTTATTGAAGTTGCTTTATTGCTGCGTGTCTTATAATGTTCTATACACACATTAACTGGATTTTGATGTTAAGAATATGTTGAATCTAAAAGTTGGGTTGCTGATCTCGACAAGCTTTCCAGGATTTTGGTTTTTTCGCACCAATGAGATTTTGTGCTTTGCATTGTTTCACTATCTGAATTTCTATGTTCTTCATTCCATTGGGTCTCATGCTCGTAGGTGGGGTTTTAAACCGGAAAATTTTCTGTATGGAAGCTGCTAGTTTTCATCTCTTTGAAAATTTGGATGTGTATATTTGTCATATGTTGCTGCACTTAAGTCCACATCACGAAATTACATGTGGAGATTGTTTTCTGTGCGGACCTAACAAATGCTCCTATTCTGTTGTCCGTTTAGCCCAATTTTCTTTGTTTTGTTTTATTTGTTTTTTTTTTTTTTTGCCACTTTTTACCTTTGTTATATTAAGTATGTCACTTTCGCGAAGCAACTCCTACTTGTATAGCATGGCCAAGTAATTAGTTAGTGCAGACAGAGAGGGGAATTCTTTCTTAGTAGGCAGTTGAATATTTTGTCAGGAAGACGTGAGAATGAGGCCTTAATGTCATAGAAGGCATTGCACTGCAACAAGTTTATTTTTTATCATTTCTATACTGTAGCAGGCCATCAAATTTCTACTATCGTTTCAGGTTACGAGCTCAGAAGCTGTTAAGATCAAATCAATCTATGCAAAATTTTAATGAGAAGTCCTCTGTCAAAATTTAATCGGAACTATCAATCATGTAAGAAACATAATTCTATCAAAAAAATTAAGCCTTGATTTCTTCAAAGCAATTGTACATTCCCTCTTGTAACCAGCTCAAAAACAAAGTTGAGAGAGCCGTTGTGATGTCCCGAAATTTGGCCCCTATTTCGAAATATATGAAATGGTTATTTTCATCGAAACGCTTATGGTTATTTTATTATGAATTGATCACTCACGAGTTAACTAATCTATTAGGTGAGGCCGTAAAGGGTTATAAGTGCAAAAGACTAGAGAATTTGATCAGAAATTGACTGTTCGACCATAAGGATCGACAAAGGTCAATACTACACTGTTATGAATCAATTAGTGAACGGATATAAGCCGATTCGATGGAAGTACGTAGTCGATTCGCGGGTGATTCCGCATGATTACGATATTTGCGTCGAACGACAATAAACCGATTTTCTATTGATATTATATTCAGGGTACATAATTGAACCCTTGCGATTACGTGACAAACGAGGGTCGTCCACGATTCGAAGATGCACAAATGTGGGTCGAAAATTATCGACCACGGGTCAAATGCGCGAGAACCCCTAAAAGCTACTCGATAAATTAGGTCATATTAAAGTAGGATTCGATCGATTTTTAATCACGATATTTAATTTGATTTCGTGTACCAAACTTTTGAGGGTTTCGAGATTTAATTATTGGATGTCGTCTCATCGTTCATCAAATTATCGACGAGTCTGAAATTATTATTATTAATTTTCTTTTCAGAAAAAGGAATTATTGGACAAAAAAAAAGAAATTCAAATGAAGAAGTAAAATTGGAATTTTGCTACCAAAAAGGATTATTTTTAAGAAATTAGAATTAAGATGATAATTGGGGACATAATACTAAGCTAAAAGGACTTTAAGGGCAAGTGAAATGAATGTTATGATAAGTCTTGGGGATAATATTTTAGAATTCCCTTTTGTTTTTCTTTATTTTTCTTCTCTCTCTTTCTTCTCCCTTCCTTCACGTCTCCTTCCTCTGCAGACGCCACCCTCACCATTCTCCTTTCTCTCCTCCTATTTTCCTTTCCTTCCCCCTTTCTTCTCTTTTCTCTGCCCACGCCCATTTCCCCTGCACACCTTCA
Source organism: Eucalyptus curtisii (assembly GCA_017140595.1). NCBI lineage: Eukaryota > Viridiplantae > Streptophyta > Magnoliopsida > Myrtales > Myrtaceae > Eucalyptus > Eucalyptus curtisii. The sequence goes on from CM029497.1 coordinate 18,143,340, forward strand.
TTTCCTTCCTCCCATTCTTTCCCCACGTCCACCATTATCATCATCTTTCACCACATCTCCACCACCACGCCAACCCCATCTTCTCTTCTTCTTCTTCTTGTTCTCTTTTCTTTTCATTTTGCTACCCACGCCACCATCACCACTACCACCTTTGGCCGCACCACCATCACTGCCCCTTGCCGCCGTTGCTTCGCCATCACCACCACCACCATCCACCTAAGTCACCACTGAGGCCACCACCATCCGCCTAAGTCACCACTGAGGCCACCACCAAGCCGAACCACCCAAGGTGGCCATGAGCTTGAGGAGCCACCACCGCCACCGTCGAGCCTCCGTTCGAGCTACGAGTGTCACGTTCTTGACGTCGTCGCGTCGCCGTTGCTGCAAGCTCGCCGTCACCGAAAATCCATGAGTTAATTTCCTAATCGTGGATTAGGGTGTTAATTACATTTAGGGGTGGGTAGTTTAGTATTAACGACGGTTAGTATTAGTTAATCTTAGTTTATTATTAATTGCGATTAAGGATGGTTTAGATTAAATTTAATTACGATTAGTTTAAATAATTTCGATTAGGTTAATCAATCGTGGTTAGATTAATTAATTGAGTTTAGTTTTATTAATCGTGATTTATTTAATTAATCATAATTAGTGTAATTAATGACATATTAGCCGTTAAGTAGAATTTTATGCTCGTTTTCCTAGATAAAATTGTGCGTAATTTCGGTTGTTTGCGTGTATGATGTCGTGCCATTGATTGCACAATTGTAAATTTTATCTAATATTTTCAAAAAGGGTTTTGGACAACAAAATAGAAAAATATGAGGTGTTGGGTTTGGATGCCAAATTTTACATGCTAAATAAAACCATGTGGGTTTTAAATTAGAAGTGCGCAAAGTTTGATGGGTTGATTTCAGTGACCACGTACGAATATTTTAGTGAGATTTTTAAATATGAAAAATTGCCCAAGTTAATTATTTAAAAATGACCTCCTTTGTTCTTGGCTAATTAATGGTAATAAGAATCGGCTTGATTGTTGATGTGCTTGAGTGGTCATTTAATCGAACCCGTCACCCAACGGGAGTTGGGGGCGATGCCCGATTTTTATCGGATGCCCAGCGGGGGTTTGGATGCTGAGTCGCAATTGAGGCTGGATCGATGCTCCTTTATGGAATGCTGTCTAGGCGGGGGTTCTAGACAATGCTGTGCCCAATGGGATGGGATGATGCTTGGTTATGCTGGAAAATTGCCGACTCTTGTGTTGGCTGTGGCCCGTGGGGTCGTAATAATAGGACACGTATGTTTGACAGTGGGCTTGGTGGGATAAGTACACTATCAGTGCCAAAAGTTGTGTATGGCGCTCACTTTGGTGCCAAAAGTTTCCGTCGGATCACTTAAGTGCCAAAAATTTTGAATACGATCATTTCAGTGCCAACGCCGATGAAATTGGCCGGAAATCCGACATGGCCTTGTTTTATTAATTTTTTAAGCCAACATGACTCATCGAAGAGTTGAGTCAGCATCCAAACACCAAAACGACGCCGTTTGGCATCTTTCCTCCAACTTAGAAACCCTTATCCCCAAATTGAGAGAGAGGGAAGGCTTGTCTACGTCTTCTTCTTCCTTGAAGACCCACACCAGCAACAGCACCAGCACGGCACCAACCGCAGCATCGGTAGCACACCAGCAGCGACACCAGCAATGCACCAGCAGCAGCAGCGCACCAACGGCACCTTCGACCCATCTTCTTCCTCCTCCTCCGTCCTCGCCTCTAATTTTTCCTGTCACTTATTGCTCGAGCAACAATCTCAGTCTCTCCTCACTCACCTGGTCAAGCAACTACAATGGTGGCCGAGCGATGGTGGCTAAGCGACGGCGAGCGAACGATGGTGGCCGAGCAGTGGAAACCCTAATTTCAATCCCCATGTGAGCTAAACGGCGTCGTTTCCGTGAGGCCATCCATGTAGGACAGCAAAACAACATTGTTTTCTTAAGGAGGACCGAAAACTACATCGTTTAAAGGCCCTGTCAATTTTTTTTTAATAAAAAAAACCACGTAATCATTTTGGCCAGAATCTTTCGCCGATGGCACCAAAGTGATCGTTTTTCCTCCGATTTGGCACTTAAGTGATCCGACAGAAACTTTCGGCACCAAAGTGAGCGCCATATACAAGTTTTGGCATTGGTAGTGTACTTATCCCGCGCTTGGCTATTATGGATTGTGTTCTGATTATTATTTATACATGTTGCACTATTATTGCCATGTGAAGTATACTAATAGGTAGAGGTATGCCAAGGTGAGGTAAGATTGTATGCCGTTGCATGTTTAGGCTATCTCCTAGGCGAATTAGCTTCCTAATCGAGGTTTAGGAAGATGACTTGCTGACATTTTATCTTACCCCATTGTTGTTAACTATTTTCAAGGCCGTAGCGTGGGGAAACTACCGAGTGCGATTGTGGTGGGCGCGAGATGCGACACTTTTTAGCTGGCTTTGCCGTTAGTGAAGCTAGAGTTAACCCTGACCTCTCTGAACCTCTTTGCTCATAGGTCTTGTAGGAGTTGCATTTTGTCATAGGCATGTAAATGTTAAACTCCTTGGCTTAACAAGTGGATAAATAAATGTGCGGCTTTTGGAAATCGTTTGGTGTGTTTTATTATCCCTGTTTTGTTGATTGAATGGGTGTTTATTTAATTCGCTTCCACATGCATTTAATCGAAAGATAAAAAGAATGGGTCGGTGACGCGTCCTGGGACATCACATTTTTAATTGACCGTCGAGGGATGTTCGCACACTCGGGGTTCAGGACGTGACAGCCATTACCTCTTGGGTTCACTCACGCAATCCATGCACCCCTCGTACAGATGCTGTCTCTATAACATTTCTCTTCTATCCATGTGTGTGAGACTTCTCAGGTTCTCTGTCTGAGCAATGGCTTCTGAGAGGGATGCTCTTGTGCACGGCCTTTATACACTCATCTGCAACCTGGAGGAACAAGTATCCACTTATCCACCTTACTTTGAAGTTTTTAATATGCAGGGAAAAAAGGCAAAACACTTTTAGTCTGGTGAGTTTGATATGGTTTTACATTTACTAGCTCCAGTTTAAGACAGAGGTGGCCTTCTTTAGAAGCTTTTGGTTTTTAGTGAAACATGGACAGATGGACTTTTTTGGGGGAGGACCCTAATTTTCATTATTAGTAGTGTAGTAAAATGTTATCATACTCCATATGACTTTGTTAAATACCAGCTATACTGAATTCTGATATATCAACCTTGCTTTTATCTTTTCTGAGGCCTGTTGAACAGTAATTTTGCGAGTGCTTATGAAATTAAACCACATGGCTCCATGTATTTCCCGGACTTATCATAATCCATATGACTTTGTTAAATACCAGCTTCACTGAATTCTAATATATCAGTCTTGCTTTTATCTTTTCTAGGGCCTGTTGAACAGCAATTTTGCTAGTGCTTATCAAACAAAACCGCATGGCTCCATGTATTTCCTGGACTTATCATAATTCATATGACTTTGTTAAATACCAGCTTCACCGAATTCTAATATATCAATCTTGCTTTTATCTTTTCTAGGGCCTGTTGAACAGCAATTTTGCGAGTGTTTATCAAATGAAACCGCATGGCTCCATGTTTTTCCCGGACTTGGTCCCGCTGTTCTGCAACAACATTGAAGTAGCGCTAAGAGAGCTGGTTCTTGCATTGTATATCTATGCTACATTCCTCTTGGTGATGTACTTCTATCTCACTTGTTCTCTTGTGCTTATTTAAGACTCAATCTTGTTTTATCTGTTGATTTATAATAGGGAACTCCCGGCTGTTGAATATGACTATATGTTCAAGCGCTATCTAAGGATCAAAGAAAGAACAAGAAGGTAAGACAGTGTTCCGGTGGCCATGCATCAATCTTACAATGGTTACCTCCTTTACTTATTATGGCAGAATAAATAGGCTTTCAGTGGCTTTTAAACGTAAGATCCTTTGCGTCTGTAATGGATGTAACTTAAATGCGGTGTTTCTTGAAAAACAAATGGAGCTTCATTACTTGTATCAGGTCTATAGCAGAGGATATGAATGATTGACGGCGTTAAATGTAAAGTCTTTTGCCGCAGTGACTTTATAAGGTATACGGGGTGCCTCCGTGAAAAGTTGGTGCCTGATTACTTATTTGGTCTTCCTTATAATTTTGTTCGCCAATTGTTTACCTTTTTAAGATGTCCGGAGAGGGTTATCTCTAATGAACGTTCAGATCAAGATTTGCAGATCTTATATTTATTTGGGTCTCAAATTAGAACACACATTACATTACCTTTTCGAGTCTTGATAGTCATTTCTGTTAGGCATTACGTGGCATATCCGTGAGAAAATTGGAAACTGCCAATTTCAGGTGACTGATTTCCCTTTTGGTATCATATATGAACTTTTGTGATATTAGAAGGTTCTTTGTTCGCACATCCAACTAACATTCTTTACTTAAAACATACCCAATGGAACTGCTAGAGTTCATGGTAGATGAAGAATATTGCCCTATTTTCTCTTTAGAATTAAAAAGATCGTATGTTGTTTGTCATAAAGTCATCGCTGTACGATTCTATGCTTTAATGACCTCAACTCTCACCTCAAAAGTTAAAATCTAGACATTCTTTGTCCGCATTAAGGTCAATATCTCACATATCATGATCAACAGATCAAAGGAAGTGCTTAGTCTGCTGTAATACCCCTCTCTAGTTTAGTAATGCTAATTGTGTTTTTTCCGCTCTAGTTGTCCAGACCATCTGATTAATGTCATGTCGTATCGGTTAATCTTCTCGTACTATCCTGCTCGATTATATCAGAGGGATACCCAATCATAGCAACAACTTCAATATCTGAGGTCTGCTAACTTTTTTTAACGAGTGTTCTAGAATTGGTGCTTGTGCACTGGGGCTTGCCGTTGACGATTTGCCGGATGCCTTTGACACTCCCTCTAGGGAAGGGTAAGTGGATACTTTCTACATGCGAAGGACAACCCGATTCCATCGACATCTTAGAACTGTTTTGATATCCGACAGCTGCTTCTTTTACGTTAATGGGCGAGAAAGAGGAAATGCCTTCGTCGAGTCACGTTTCCCTTGGAAGTGTCTCTCTTAGCGACCGACGAGGGAAATATTGGCATGCTGACTTATGTTCAATATCTTAACGATGAAGTTCATTGACTTCCCTAGATGCTCATTAAGCAGGTGTTACATGGCATTGCGTCGCATCTGACATGTGTACCATGTTCTGCGTCTGCACATGGGCACCATCAGTGAGGTAACGTAACACGAAATTTTTTAGGGAAACAATAGGGGTGAAATGAATTTATGGATGTCCACCTTGTGTATGCTGGGAAAGATCAACCACGGTAACCGTGTATGAATTTTAAGTAAGCACTCTTGAAACCATAGACACTAAGAATATGAAGCATCTAAACCCTGCAATGGACTTGCCTATAGACATGGAAATATCGAAAGTGATGGAGGTTTTAGCGTGCAGCGCTTTGTGATCAACAGAAACGTACTCTCCAGCAAGTGGTGATGATACTTTGCTGCTGAAGTCGCAAAAATCTTATCTGCTCTTTTCGATTCCTCAATCTATTTTGTTTTGCTCCATAGTATAATGGATTATTCCACAACTTGAACTCAGATAGTTTTAATAATTCTGAGGTCACCGGGTACTAAGAGAATTAAAACATTGCACTTGGCTTAATCTAAGTTGTTTTGGCATAAACTTTGCCATTTATGTGTTATACTTGGAGAATGCAGCTCGAGCGCGTGATTATTCACCTGGAGGGTATCAGCCAGGACCTGGAAACAACTGAAATTAGGCAACCAGTGTCGGATCAAAGCCTGCCGACCCTATATATTAAACTCCATCGACAGTTTAAATAAAAACTGATTTGTCTTGTATCATGTCTGAATATCTATAACTTGCCTTGATATATCAGTTTTGTTGTTTCATGAGAGTTAAATTGCTCTTTTTAGGCATTCCCGCTTGCGTCCAAGGTTCATCCAATATTAATAAAACCCTATGGTCCGATATGTTGATGTTGCATTTCTCAAGGAAATCTATTGCGGGTCATATATTATCCTTATGCAGTAGCTAGATTATAACGTTCCAAGTATTGAAGCCAACGCTTTGTTCCTCTGGACAAACTTTCTAGTTTTCGTTTTATGCTGAGAATTTCCCAAGAGACCGCTCTTTTCATCAATAGAACCGTGAAGCATACCGCGTTTCGCTATCTAAGGTTCCAAATTTTTCATAAATTTTTCTGTTTGCATGACTTTTTTATTGTTTCAAACAGGCGAACGTTCTTCAAATTTTGGGAATTCTTTTCCTGAAGAATCTGCAATTGACTAGCGAACATTTTTCAGAATTAACTTTCATTTTCTCCACAAAAGAAAAAGAGAAACCATCAACTTTCTTTTTTTTTTTTTTAAACAAACCCGACAGTCCTAGCCCCTTACCACCCTTTCTACGTAAGGATTGGCAAAGTTGTAATCTCTATAGTGTCATCGACGAAGTCACTAGTAATCAAATGTAAATGTTTCAGAAGGAATCAGCGGTCACTTCAACTGAATCTCCACACAATCAACAGACACATTTCAAAGTGCATGTTTTAATATTAAATCTTTAATCGATTTACAAGAAATAATAGAGGTAGGCATTTTTTCATAATAATTAAAATCATAGCAAAGCTCTGATTTTTGTCCATTTTTTTTACTAATCTCGATGTTTATTTCGTTAATAAAATCCTAGCAATTTAATTCCCTGGTCACTTTAGAAAATCTATAATCCTAGCAAATCACTACCTCATATGTATAGTTTAATAATAAATTTCCAATCAATGTACGAGAAATAAAAGATGATTGATAAGTTTCAAGAAGTTCATTAAATATAAAATAAGGTTTAGAAATTTGTGTTGCATGATAGTACAAGTTTCAAATATAAATATGTTTATGTAATTGCTTATGCAATAGAGGGTGATATATTTAGTAGAATTTTTGTGATGATTAACTTTCAAAGTTAAAATCTACATTTTCTACGATAAGTTAGATAATGCATTTATAGTAGAATTATTTACACATATAATGTTGAAGATACATGGTTGAAACTTTATAAAATTATTGTTAGGTCTACTGTCAGTTTAAAAAGATATTTACACACTCACCGTTGGATAAATGATATATGTGTTTGAAGTTAGTTTTGTAATAAATTAGTCAACATATGAATCTTCCAGTAGCTTCGACCAAAAAATAAAATGAAATCATCCAGTTGCAAATACGTAAGTATATGTTAGATCAAGATTTGGCCTAATATAAGTTTGTATAACTTTGTGCACAATTATCTAGAAATTTTATTACAAATGTTGTATCAAGAATGCGCAATATAGATACTTAACAAAGTATCAAATATAAGATCTTATTCATAGGTTAAATATATACGAGGGATAATAATGCAAATGGTTCCTGAACTTTGACCTAATATATAATATGATCCATGAACTTTTAATTTGCTCAATGTGGTCCATGAAATTTAACTCAGTATATAAGGGAGAATTACCGAAAAAGTCCTAAACTTATTGCAATTGTGCCAATTCAGTCCTAAACTATTTTTTTTTTTTGCCAATTAGTCCTAAACATTTTACAATTGTGCCAACTCAGTTCTTCTGGCCAAAATTGGCCGGCCGAGGACAGCGGGCCGACGAACACTAATGTGGCAATTTTTTTAATAAATTTTTTTTTTTCGAATTATTATTTTTTCTTTTTTTCCCCCACCTTCTCCTTCCTCTAGCAGGCCAGCGAGGCTGCCACTGGCAAGACTCGCCCCCGCCGACCACTGGTGAAGGCAAGCCTCGCCCAAGGACGGCGAGGCCGTCGTCGCTAAATCTAGCGACAACAGCCTCACTGGCCACTAGCGAGGGTCGACCTCGTTAGTGGCCGGCGAGGCTGCCCTTGCTAGATCTAGCGGGGCCTCACCCAGCCAAGGTGAGGGTCGACCTCGTTAGTGGCCGGCGAGGCTCCTTGCCTAGGGACGCTCGACCTCGCCATGGCTGGGCGAGGCCAAGCCTTGCTAGATGTGGCGACAGCGGCCTCGCCGTCGCTAGGTGAGGCTCGCCTTCGTTAGTGGCCGGCGAGGCTGACCTCACCGGCCAAAGGAATGAGAATGTGGGGGAAAAGACAAAGAAAAAAGAATTCAAAAATTGAAAAAAAAATATTTAGAAAATTGTCACATCAACGTTCGCTGGCCAGCTATCCCCGACCGGCGTCCACGTCAGCATTGGCCGGCCAATTTTGGCTGGATGGATTGAATTGGAACAATTATAAAAGGTTTAGTACTAAATTGGCAAAAAAAAAAGTTTAGGATTGAATTGGCACAATTACAATAAATTTAGGACTTTTTCGGTAATTCTCCCGATGAATGATTAATACTAAACAAGACCAATCACATAATTGCATGAGGGCAACTTGCTTCAAATTCCTTTTTAACTCCGGAGCCTTGTCAATGAAGAAATGTATATAGCTTTTTGGGAAAAGTAATCATATTCTCTATATTTTATACATCATTTGTTTTATAATGCTTTTGAATATATATATATATAGTCCTCTAAATCAGGAGACAAAATAAGAAGTAGATTGACTTGGATTCCTATCTTATCTCTAATAAACAACTCATACCAAAGATTGACTTAAATTCCTATATTATCTCTAATTGATAACTCATGCCAACACTTCCCCTCAAGTGGATGAAAAGACATCCCCGATACCCAACTTAACAGTTGAACTGTGAAAGGCCCTACTTAACATAGCCTTAGTATGTTCACCAACTAATCTTCAAACCTGACAAAAGTAAACCAAACCACCTTAGCCTCTAAATTTTGCTTGACAAAATGTCTATCAACCTTAATATGCTTGGTCCAATCATGTTGAACTGGATTGTGGGAAATATCAATTGTTACTTTATTATCACAAAACAATCTCATCTCATACTTCGATGGAAAACCAAGTTATGTCATCAACCTCTTAAGTTACAGTATCTCACACAATCCTTTAGCCACCCCTCGAAACCTCGCCTTAGAACTAGACAATGCAACTACCTTATGTTTCTCGCTCCTCCGTATAAACTAGTTCTAAGGCAACTACCTTATGTTTCTCGCTCCTTCGTATAACCAAGTTTCCCTACACAAAGGTGATATACCTCGATGTGGACCTCCTATCCAAGATGCTACTTGCCCAATACGCATTCCTAAATCTCTCCACCTCAAGATGACTGTTCTTCGCAAAGAACATAACTTTTCTTGGAGCCGACTTCAAGTAGCGTAGAATTCGACTCATCGCATTCGTATGATCTTCACTTGGGGCATGCATAAATTAACTCACAATACTTACATCATATACAATGTCAGGGCGAATATGTGACAAATAGATCAATTTTCCTACTAACCTTTAATATCTACCTTTATTGGTCGGCACCTAATCCGAATACTCCTCAAGTTTATGATTTTGAACTATAGGGGTGTCACTAGACTTACACTCCAACATTGCAACTTCAACTAACAAGTCCAGCGCATGTTTACTTTGAAACAAAAAAAAAAAAATGACTCCTTTCAATTTGGCCACTTCAATGCCCAAGAAATATTTCAACCTTACTAGATTCTTCATCTCAAACTCCTTTGGTAGCTTCTATAAAGTTTCAAAATCTCTTCTCGATCATTTCCTGTCATGTCATCCACATATATGATTAAGGCCATTATCTTTCCTAGACGTCGCCTTAGGAACAATGTATGATTTGAGTTGCTTTGAAAATACCCATATCCTCTCATTGCTGAGCTTAAGTGACCAAACTAAGCACAGGGTGATTGCTTTGACTTAGACAATGAACGTTCTAGCTTGCACACTATGTTGGGTCGAGAGACACAACAAAACCTAGGTGAAACTTCCATGTAGCTTTCTTGCTTCAAATCCCCAAGAAGAAATGCATTCTTCATATCAAATTGATGCAATGGCTAGTCCTAATTCATTGTAAGAGACAATAAAACTCTCATAGTATTAAGCTTCGTCACGGGAAAAAACATTTCTTGATAATCTATACCATAAGTCTGTGTATATCCCTTTGCTACCATTCGTGCCTTATATCTCTCAATGGAGCCATCTACTTTGTATTTAATGGTAAAAACCCACTTACACCCCCGCTGCTCGGTTTCCCTTTGGTAATTTTACAAGTCTCCAAGTCTTATTTATTATTATTATTTTTTTTTTTGTAATGTTTTCATCTCCTCTTTCATTGCTTGAACCCATTTGGGATCCCTCCAAGCCTCTTGCACCACACCAGGAATTCAGGTTGCAGAAACATTTGATACAAATGCCTTCAATGGTTCTAACAATCTAAATGTCGAAACATAATTTGCAATAAGGTACTTTGATTTCCATTTCTGCATGTCTGATGAGTACCAACTAGGGGGCTTACCATAATTGTGTCTATTAGGTAATTTATATCCAACAACCACATCAAAATTATCATAAGAGTCAAGTGTGGTAGGAGATCTTATCTCAAGAGTATCCTCAGGAGATTGGCCGGTACTGAAGATGGGACAATTTCAAGAGAAGGATATTCTTAAAGTTGTTTGTGTGCACCCTGTACCAATACAAATTGCTGATCATCCCCTATTGGGACGTGAATATCCTCCTATGCAACTCTTGTCGTCAGCCTTGTCACGACATGATTTGCTATATTTTCTATCGATGACACCATTGCTGGGGCCTGCCATGAGTCAGACCCAGTCCCAGCCCCTACTGCCAATTTTCCCTTTCTCGATGTATCTCTCCCTGAAAATGATAATTGGCATTAGGGTAGAAGAATTCGAACTCAACAATTGTCAGATCCATAGTGACATATGTCTTTTTAGGACACGCATGACAATTTCTGGAACATAAATCAATTTCTATTTCATGGACGAGTTTTTGAGTAAAGAAACGTGTTTGATAACGATTCAAAATTTCTATTTCTGAAATAAAGATTCGTTTGATCACATAATAAAATTTCTATTTCTAATAGCAACGAAGGTCGACGTCAGGTGGCTGGAATCCGACATTCGGCGACCGACGTCTGGCGTCGAAGTTCGACGTTCGGCAATCGATGGCTAGCGTTCAACGTCTGGAGTCCGGCGTCCAGTGATTGGTGGCCAACGTTTGACATCTGGATTCCAGCATTTGGTGATCGGTGGTCGGTGTCTAGTGTTCGACATCTGGAGCTTTGCAATCGGTGGTTGGCGTTTGGCATTTGACATCTGGAGCCCAACAATCGATGGTCAACATTCGATGACTGGTGGCAAACGACGGGCAAACGGCAGGTGGTTGGCGACGGACGTCTAGTGGTCAGTGGTGAGCCTCTGACGTCCAACGGTTGGTGATGAGCTACCGACGACGAGAAGGATGTCTAGTATCCAATGGCCGACAGTTGGCGATGGGCGGTCGGACTCCGGTGGCCAGCAGTCGACGGCTGATGGCCGAGATAGATGGCAGGTGGCGGGTGGGCAACAGGCGTCGGCGTCCCACGGGTAACAATGTGGACGACGAGTGGTGACGAGAGTGAACAATAAGGAAAATTTTGATTTCTCATTTTTGTTCTAAAAAAAAAGTTAAAATTTTTAACTTTTGATTTCTACTTCAAATCTATTTCTAGAATGGAAATCTGTTTCAAAAATAGAAAAATGAAATTGTGTTACCAAACGGATTTCTGTTCCAAACCTATTCAGGGAAATAAAAACACAGAGAAATAAAGAAACATAATGTTGTCATGCGCGCTCTTAGTGACTAAGTCGTATTAGTAATAGCCATTCTAATGGGTTCCATAGCTAATACAAACATACCACACAACACAAGGATCAAGCTTGGTTAGTTGGTTCTTGTGAAGATGAACATAAGCTACACACTTGAACATTTTAGGAGGAAGTGTCAAGATTGAGGAACGGGAAACATGTTTCAAAAGAACTTACAGGGTTTAAAATTTTAGCACACGGGAGGACATTTGGTTCATCAAGTGGATTGCAGTAACAATGGCAGCATTCGAAAAACGATTGAGAACATGACCATCCACCAAAAGCGGCCACGTTATCCCAAGAATATGGCGATTCTTCCTTTTTGTGACCTCGTTCTACAAGAGATCTGGGTGCATGACGTCTCATAGATAATGTCATGTTCTTGAAAGTAAGTTGTGAGATAATGATTAATATATTTGCCCCCATTATCAATAGGAAGGATGTGGATTTATGCCCCAAATTGTGTTGCAACCTAGAACGCACGAAACATTTTAGAGACCCCATCCTTGTGCTTTGTCAAATACAACTATGTCATCCATATACAATCATCCACAAAAGTCATAAACTAGCGAATTCCTAAAATGGTGGTAATAGGTAAAGCACTCCACACATTAGAATGGACTAATAAAAAAAGATGTACTTTTATTGAAACTCAATGGAAAAGAAACACAATGACTCTTTGTCAAGATGCATGTCCCACGCTAGAATATAGAATCCGATAAACTACTAAACAACCTAGGAAATAAGTGCTTCAAATATCCAAAAGACGGGTGCTCTAATCGACAACATCGCAGCCAGATATCTCTTTTTTTACCAGTCGATTGACCGTGGGTGTGATTCACCATGCTAATGTTAAAATCATCCACGTAATGCAACCCCTCCCTTTTAGTACCACATCCAATAATCTCTTTTGTGAGGATATCCTAAAATAAACAAAAATTGGGATACATAAGAATACTGCAATTTAATTCATCAGTAATATGCCCAATAGACAGCTATCGATTATACAAAGAGGGCACGAGAAAAATGTGTGATAAGGAGGGGGAATGCATGAGAACAACACTTCTAGCCCCGATCATTGGACAACTATGGCCATTTGCATTATAGATACTGTCTACGTGGAGTGGTATAGCATGTAAGGTCACCAAGATTGGGTGTCATGTGATCGATAACGCGAAAATCAACATTCCACCGATTGCCCTCACCCTGATGAGTATTGACAAACACACAACCGTATTTACCTTCAAAAGCTGAGACGGAAGTACAGGTAGAGTCTACCTACGAAATTAAGGAGAGAGGTGAGTCCCAGTTGCCAATGACGCTTGTTCTTTACCCCTACTTATTACAATCTTAGTCTTTTTCTTGCCTTGAACATCTTTCCATCAATCGAGGTACCCATGTAACTTGAAACAGGTTTTCTTGGTACATTTAAGATAGTCGTTTTTTTAGTTTAGCCCAAGGTAATGTATGTGTAACTAAAGATAATCTCCTTAGGCAAGATAAAAATAGACAAATAAGGTATATATGATCTACAGGAATAGGAAAAAAAGATTATGATATTTCGATTTTAGGGAATTATAAAAAAAAAAAAAAAAAAAAAAAAAAAAGGAAAGAGATCGAAAAGATCTTTTTCCTAAAATTCCTGCTTGGCCCATTTAATTTATATAATACATACCCTTAATAAATATTTTCTATTACTATTTTATTTAATAAAAATTATAATAAAAAGAAATACGAAACAAAAAAAAAATTCTAAAAATATATATATATCTAAAATGGGTGTATTTCTCTGCTGGTTGTAGCTTGTGCTTCAAACCTACATTGGAGGTCATATGTAGAGTCTGTGATTCTAGGCTATCCTTAAGAAACTACAAGCCCATCGTTCCCCTACATGACACCTTTGTAGTAACAGTGGGAGTGTTCGTGTTAGTCAACATCATAGCTTGATGCACATATTCCCACTGGACTCGTGCATAAGCTTGTTCAACCTTAGGAAACGGTTGCATCTATAAGACATCTGCCCTGACCTTGTCAAGTCAATCATGAAGACCATCAAGGAATGTGGAGACACGATCTTCTTGGACAACCGTATTGTAGCACCCAATATTATTGGAACACACTATAGGGTTAAGATGGCGAAAATCAATCTCCGGCCAGAGTCCTTGAAGATCATTGTAGTATTTTTCAATAGGGCCTCTTGCCTGCTTCAACTGAGTAACTTGGCACTTCAAATCGAGACATCATTGCTTTAAAAAAAAAAAAAGTGATAGCCACTGAATCTCAAACTGCTTTTGCTGTTGGGAATCGAATAAAATTGCCAAGCAACGTCGGTTCCATGGAATTGATTCCATCCCTTCACTGCGGAATCCTCCACTTCCGAAAGCCAAGATCGGTTGAATGAGGTTGGGGAAGATCCCCGTTAATGTATCCCAACTTGTTTTTATTTGAGATGTACATCTCAACAACTTGGGATCAAAGACCATAATTTTTGCCATCCAACATGATAGCAATAGGTGGAGCCGGTGCCTCAACTTGGGAAGACGACCATGACACTCACTCAGAAGTTGCTTCATTCCTGTTGTCAGATTTTCAAGGATTGCCGTTGCCTAAGAGCCCTCATCAGTTGATTGTGGGAAAGTTAAATAAATGCATTTAGCCATGGTGAGAGCAGGTCCTAGGATCGAGTTGCTCTAATACCATGAAGAAACGCATGTAGCTTTTTGGAGAAAGTTTTATATTCTCTGTATTTTGTACATCATTTGTTTTACAATGCTTTTTATTATATATATATATATATATATATATAATTAAAATAGGAAGTAGATTGACTTGAATACCTATATTATCTCTATACCAAAGATTAACTTGGATTCCTATTTTATCTCTAATTGAGAGCTCATGCCGACAGTCAACACCGTTGGCCAAAAAGAGCTAGCAATTGGTGATGAATTAAACTAATCCGGCGAAAAGTTATGGCCGGTGCAATATATGTGGTCCATCCGACTCATTGGATTTTATCATGGGTCGACAAGATAACCATCTGGAGGAAGAATTCATGTAGGGTGATTTTGCAAATGCATGGTCGACACCAACCTAAAAGCTAAGGATAGCATCATATGCATAAACAACCACAAAATGGACCAGCATCGTATAATGACAGACTCAAACAAGCATGGCATTGTATAGAGATCAACCACAATTGCAGTTCATCGACCGACTCTTACAAACAGCCTTCCCACACTCATCCACTGCAATGTGCTTAGCAGACATTATAAACTTGTATCTCATAAAATTTGATAAATCCAAATAACTTATTAATACGGATAGCTACCCTCATATATCCATTACGGACCAACCGAAAAAGCAAGGCGCTGGAAGCAAATTATCTGAGCACTGGCAACGAAAATAGTGATCATACTAAGTACCTCGATCTCTGAAGAAATTGGTAACTTTCAAGTCATTGATAGACCTCATTTTCCCAAGGCTACCGAGATGGCGTGGAAATATACCACAAAGTACTAAGGTCCTATCAGGGCTTACAATATATCAAAACCAATAGAGAAGCGGCAAGATGCAGAGATTAACTGGGAGGAAAAATTCACAATGGGCTGCGCCACCAAATCCGTTAACACAGTGAGGGAGATCTAACTCAACCAGCTTTACGAATCGACGAACATAAAGCAAAAGAATGACAATCAAACCAGACTCCAAACTTTGATACAATTATTATGCCAATAACACATAGTAAATGCCAAAGAAACTAGCAAGATGTCCAGTGAGAGCTGAACACTGTTTTCCCTGCAAAAATAATTATCAAATAGCAGTTTACAACAAGCCAACAACCTATAAGAGGATTGTATGCCAAATCTCGATGAATCAGAACTGAGACCAATACACAACAAACTCAAGGATTTATGCTAGTTGCACACTGCAAATCAGCAAGCATGAATTAATAAGTAAAACCTCCATGCCTGCATTGTAGAAGCATCTACAGTGTGATTGAATCAGCAGAAGAACCACATTCATTATGAAGATATTGAAAGGAGTTTCCTTGTCAGATCGAAAATAGGAAAAGAAAATTTTAAAAACAAAACCAAAAAGGAGATGCTACAAAACTCCCCTCGAGCTCTTGCCCATGATATCAAAACATGAAAATGAGAAAGAAAAAAGAAACAACAATTTTACTATCCTAAAAAATACCTTTAACTTAACTCGGTCTGAGATCTACTCCGCAATAAATAAGGCAGAAGAGAGCTTTATCTCGGTCAAATGACTCCTTCAGATTATTTAAGCTGGCACATAGGACTCCAATAACAATTGTGCAGGGGAAGGTGACATGATTTGGACAATCAAACTTGTGAACTTCCACTGCTTCTCCACTTTGTCTTTAAACATTCGACAAAAAACTTTTCCAGCTCCATGGGGCCCACGAATATAGAAATTGACCTGTGTAAGAATAGTTGGCAAGAAAACACAGAAAGGTCTTCAGAAGAGGTGTTGGTCAAAACGAAAAGCATGAGCGATTTTTCTAGTCCACAATGTTAAAAAAAAAAAAAAGGAGAAACAGAAGATAAAATAGCCTGCTAGTGACCATTAAAATTGAAAATTGGAAAAATCTTGGCATTAATTTCATTGATACAAACGGTAAAATATAACCAAAGATCGCATTTTTTTCATTATTCTTAGTCACCTCAATATGCTCTACACCATCTTCATCAGTCCAGGCCCTGTGTGGAATACGTTGGCGTGCAGCTCGATTCCTACTTTCTTGACCATATCCAGTAATTGGAGATCCAATCCTTATCCTAACCTGATTCAAGATGATTAAAGCACAAGAAACATTTCTTAGAGAAAATGCTAGATAGAAAGAATCTGCGAGATCATAAGTCTGCTCAGGTGACCAAAACCACAAGGCTGCCATGAAAAGTTAACTCTCAAGAGCACATGGGTGGTTTTCAGCTTAAATTTTGCACCAAGCAAACATAGACTAGATTGTGCCAGTAATTTAGGTCTTAATATGATGCGAGGGTTCATTTATTTCCTCAGAAATTCTTGTCCACAGCCATGCATTTTAAGTCGTTGCTTTTCCAAATCTAAGTAAAAGCTACTAGGAGCACTAATCTTTTGAAAATCCATATCTCATCATCATTTTTGTGCTTCCTATATTCTCAACGGATGATGTAAGCAGGGATGACATCTTAGGCAAGGTACTCATAAAAGAAATTTTCCTGAAATCCTCTTGTTTCAATTAGTCTGCTCAAAGGAGCTACCTGAGCTCATTAAGTGGTTAATAATTGATCATGGGGCAGCATAGCCACAACTAACCAACTTGAGTAATGCCCCCAAAGCCAAAACTAATCATCTTCTGGGCCTGCCACAACAGGTACCAGTAAAGGCATGAAGGGTTTTTACTCTCATTTATATATGTACAAACCTGACTGTCATCTTGAATCCTTTTCAGAGCTATGTTGAAAATCTTGTATCTGCCAGATGAGAGCATTATTGTCACAAACAACATAGTAAGAAGTCAGTTCTCTAAATTCCAAACCTGACATCCATATTCAGAAAGAGAAAATAATTCCTACTCTTTTGGTTGGAATATGAGCTCATTGAAAACAGCATATGCTGCAGCAGCTGCAATGCCAAGCCCCGCAAGAATAATGAGACTGTATGAAGCCCCCTCTACAAACGTGACAGGTTTTTCAGGTATGTTATAGGTAGGAGCATCAAAGGGATCTTCAATTGTAGATACATCCTTTTTAGTCTGTAAAACAACAACAAATTTCTTCAAACAATTTGAATGAGCACTTTGCCATGACTTCCCAAGTCTACTGATTCAGTCATCATGCATAAGAAGTGAAATGGATCGGGAAAGTTTCCAGACAGAAAATAGGGAAAATTGCAATGGTTGTTTACAACTAGAATGGATCTCTCAAGAATATCCAGCGATATTACAACATGGCTAACCATTACCAAAAACAAATAGAGCAGACACCAATTACCCATACCTTCTCAATCTAAAATCGAGTTACAAATATAATAGAAAGCAGAATCTCCAAATTCTCACGCATAATGCTAAGCTTTTCAATGATTTACCTACTTGATCTCATCCTACTATAATGCAGTTGCATTTAAGTCAACAATTATTAAGCAAACAAAAGTGAGGGATAACTGGAATGATTGACAAACTTAAAAAGCTCAAAAACAGAGAAGCTGAATCATAAGTAGTTCCTACTTCTAATGGGACCAAAGTCAGAGAGCAATACGAGAATATGATACTCTAAACTAGTATCTAAACAGGTGGGCCTATGTTCAATTTCCAACAAGATTTTTGTCACATCCCTTCGTAAACAAGCTTTAGTAGAAGTTTTTGGCATCTCAATTATAATCCAAAGTCAAATTCACTGACTTATTCGCTTGGTCAAATAATTTACTCACTTCCACTCAATTGAAAATGTATAAAGTGCAAAATATGCCATTGAGAGCCAGGGGTGTGCAAAAGAACCGGGACCCGCCCGGACCCCCCAGAACCGGACCGGAACCGCCCGGAACCGGTGGTTCTTGAGGGAACCGGACCGGTACCCACCGGTTCCCATGGGCGGATCCGGCCACCCGGACCGGACCGATTATATTAAGATAATATATTAATTTTTAATATTAAAAAAATTGAAATTACTAATTAATAAACCCAAATCAAATAACTAAAAAAATTAAGTCAAGATCACGAAGAAGCAGGGCTGGGTAATCTCCAGTCAAACCAAATGGAGAGATCCATAAGCTAAAAAGTCCAAAGCGCATCTTGAGTCTTGACAAAACGCGAGCAGTAAGTGGGCAAAAAGCAAGCATGCGAAGAAGCGGGGCTACAGGAGGAGGAGAAGAAGAATAGGTCGGGCAAAGAACTAACAATTTCGATCGAAAACCAAAATTGTTTCGCGTCAAGATCGATTCCATGGATCCACCCGGGAACCGGACTGGACCGGTGGTCCGGTTCCCGGGTGGATCCATGCAACTAACGGGTGGATCCCGGTTCCAATTTTTCGGAACCGGTCCTTAGCAGGCGGTTCCCGGTTCTAGGTCAGGAACCACCCGCCTGGACCATGCGCACCCCTATTGACAGCATAGGTATGCAGGTGCAGATAGCAAAACAAATAGGAAATAAAGCATGTTCTCTGGAAAAAAACAACAGCTTGGACTACTATATATATGCTAAGCAGACTTTGATTAAGAAACGGCTCGAAAGTTCCAAACCTCTGATGCAGTCTCTCCCTTTTTCTCTGAAGATCTGGAAGCAAAGGATCTGGATAACGAAGAAATTCTACTATCTACATTGGCTCCTGTATACAGGAGCTGTAATGGGGATAGCCTTATACCTTTCCTATTGTGGAGCACTCTTAAGGGCACATGGAATCCTGAAAATAACATTTAGAACAAGAAATCATTATTGTTGGATAAACAAGCATTCATCTTATAGGCAATCACAACTACCTATAAAAACCAAAGAATTGTTAGTTTCTGAACTAAAGAATGAATCCTTGTTTCACTGAATTGTGCAGCATGAGGATAATCTCTTTTCTCTGAATTTAGGAATATAAGCATTGTCGATTTCTAAATCAAGTTCAATGTTCATGCTCCAAACTGTTAATTATCCAAATTTATCAGCATATAGCTTAACATTCGCATACACCACTTTCAAATTACGGCGATTAGTTAGTATTGTGGTTCCACATCCAAAGATTTCGAGCATGGAAGCACAACTGCCACCCCCATGCCATCAAAACTGAACACACACATATACAACAATAAATTATAGCATGGCTTGACAAGTTCAACTGGCAACAAGCAACACATATTTTGAGCAGAAGCAGCGTGATGAGAAATTCATATGTTAGTGGCTAACCTTTGGCCCAAAGTATCTCCTGCATCATATGAAAGAAAGGTACTTCAGTTTTCAATTTTGAAACAAACACTACAACAGTGACCAGACCACTACATTACCTTAGTCATAGGTTTAGCATGAGATGTACTTCTCACATAACGTGACTTAAATACAACCTGAAATTGAACAGTAGAGCAAATCCCAGTCACACATCTAAATTTACTTCCCATCAGGTGATACGTACCAAACATAAAGGAAATAAGCTGAGAAAGATGGATACAAGGAAATTCAACCAGTCATTAATAATGAGCAAGGCTTCCTCTTGGCGAAAGATTTGGATATAAGTACCATAGTTTTGATCATCCACAATTAATAACATGAAAAAAGACACCATGAGAACAGCAAAACTAGTAATATAGCACCTTCAATTCGTGGATCTAAATAACCGATGTTTTCAGAAACTAAGTGAACCATATTTAAACAAATCGGTATTATCACGGAAACGAAATAATCCCTTGATTCAATTGTTAGATAAAATCCTACATAATTTCTTCCTTCTATAAACAAGAAATGACAATTGAAGTCAAGGCTCCGTAAGTGGCAAGTAAATTGGAACTCCTAATGAGCAACGAAAAGATCCCAACAATGATCAAGCTTTCTATGAACCTGATATCGCCATGACAAGTAACTATCTTG
The DNA here is from genome assembly GCA_017140595.1 of Eucalyptus curtisii. NCBI lineage: Eukaryota > Viridiplantae > Streptophyta > Magnoliopsida > Myrtales > Myrtaceae > Eucalyptus > Eucalyptus curtisii. Next base: position 18,163,758 of record CM029497.1, read on the forward strand.
GACAAATCAGAGAGTACAGTCCTCGAAAACAGTCAGATAGACAAAGGACGCCACGAGGATCAATCCGTACAGAGTTTGCAGAATCACAGTACTCAACAATCATTCTGAAGACTATGTCCCACAAAAATTGCATCAGAGACGAAGCATCAGCACAGTTTTCACCTACTAGCTAATAATTTATTTAGCACTACAAAGGAAGAGAAAACGAAAGATGACCAGCCATCATGTGCATTTGTGGGATATTCAAGAGTAAAGGAAAATAACCCTTCGAGTTAGATCCCCAAAACATCAAGCTAGTAAATTCAAATGGTCAACGAGGAAGAGCATGAATTTTACCTGGAATGTCAAAAAAACTCGACACTATTACCAACAAAGCATATGTTATCATACCAGCAACTTTCCAAATCAACCAGTACTTCCAAGGAGGCTGAGCAATTTACAGAAACGATAAGTAATGCTTTCAATTCGAACATAACGGGCTTATGACCCAAAATTGAATGAAAGCAGAGATCCTCTTCCACAGCTAACACAAAACCAAAACTGAAACTTTACGTTCTCTGGTCGAATCATCAACAAGCAGCAGGAAAGCAACATGCAACATTCTCAACTAACAAGACCGAACAATCAGAAACGCGAACTGAACACCTCGGCCCCAGAAATTTATAAATAAAAAAATCAAAAAAATTTACAGTCTCCAGCACCCGCATTTCTCATCGCAGTGCGCATCACGCGTAATGAACTTGAAAAATCAAAAGGGTTCTCACGGATTCCGCCGGATTGCTGCGGTTGCTAGCGGCGACCGCCGAGGAGGCCGAAGACAGGCCGGCCTCGGAGACCGAACTCGAACGCTTGAATTCCGAGAGAGGAGAGAACCCATTCCGCAGTCCCATCAAACCGGTCCATCGAACGTTGAGAGACACGGCCGATCTCTTTACATGCTGCATCGTAACTACGGATATCAGTCGCTCGTTCGTCGCTTTATTCTGCCACGACCTTCTTCTCGATCGGATTAGGGTTTTCACAAGAATGGGTTGACTCGGACTCAAGAGATTCCAACCCACAAGGGGAAAAAAAAAAAAAAATTTGCAGGAATCGACGGGGCGGAAGGAGAAGGAGGAGAAGGAGGAGGAAGGGGGACTGTAAAACCCAACCCCAGTCCCCACGAGTCGAGGTTTTGTGCATATACGCTTCCGCTAACCACACGTGCGAAAGTGGAGGTCTTGAATTTCTTCCTTTTTTCTCCTCGACAGACCTGCCTAGTCGTTAAATGAGTCCTTATCAAATAAATTTTTACATCTTAATTCTGGCTGTTTTTTGCGGAAAATATTATATTTCTAAGAAATATTTTCAAGAAGTGATTTTTCAGAAAAATGTTGGCTGAAATCTAAAATAGAACCGGAAAATACATTTTGCTGTTTGGAAAGAAAATTTTAATTTGATTTTCCTAAATGCACATGCAGTATTTGGGAGTTAGTGAATTGCGCATGACAACTCGAGAATAAAGGATGACTCCTACGTATAGACACTAAGGTCTCGAATTATGGTCCTATTGGACTTGGCCTCGGGAATCCAGGACTAGGGCACTACTTTTGTGGAACCAAGCCTAGGTGCATGAGATCCACGCACAAGTACCACAATCCTACACTTAGCCTTTACAAACTGGCCAAAGAGTAGGTGCTGGAGACCTAGACATTCGCATCAAGGGTTAGAACTCAATCTCAATGTACCTAGGCTTAGATGCTAAGAACTTGGCTTTAATAGACTTGGTCCTAGATGCCGAGGACGTGGGAATGATTGTTAGGATTCCATGCCCAAATATAGAGTTTCTGATCCAAGAGCCAATATTTAATCATATTTTCAAAAATAATTTTTACTTTTTAAATAGGAAAGTATATTTCCTAAATTTAAACATAGATTATCTATTAATCAAGATAATATTTCTCATTAACTTACATAAATGATCCGAACTCTGAAAAATTAAGAAAATGTTTTTTCAAAAAATATTGTTTACAAAGCAAACCAAACCTATATTTTCCAAAATACCCCTTAGAATTTATTTATCCACTGAATATTAAAAAGTCGCTATCGTCCTTTAATTTTCGTTAAGCAAGTTAGAGCGCACACATAATTTCAGTTAATCCAGTCTCTCTTATTAGATATTGTAAACTTAGTTGCAAAGAAGCTATACTTCGCTGTTAAAACTTGGGTGAGGCCAGCTAAGGTCAAAATTTCTGACCAAAAGAAAAAAAAACTAAGGTCAAAGTTATTCTTGAAGCGAGTCAATCATGTTAGAGAAAACTCCTATGTTGTTTTGAAATTGACAAAACTTATCTAAGTTTTATTCTGAAGATTGCCAGACTTTTGTGTCAAAGTCTATCTTACAACAGAAGTCTGCGCACTCTGATATATTCTAGACTGAACGCAAGTGAAGAATGAAGACTTATCCAAATGCGGAAGTATCTTTCTTTCTTCAAGTGTTCGGTTCGTACAGGTTATATATGGCCTTCTAGATGGAAATATCACCTACGAGATTGATTATCTTCATTGGAATCAATTTAGATACATCAAATCTTTTCGGATGGCAAGTTAATTTGGAAAGAATCTACTTATGGAAACCAATATCCTGATTGTATGGGCAAACAGGATTGACGGGCTTTCATCATAGAGCTTCAAACGACTCGAGATCTCCTTGATTGATTCTGTCCAACAGGTTGATTGGAAGAATTTTTTTGGAAAGTGCCAACAGTCGAGAAGGCACAAAGGAGTATTTAAGGAGAACTCTCTAATTGTTTGACAGTCCGCGTGAAAGAAGAATTACAAAGTTTAAAGCTTACCACTTACTTGTTATTCCTTACTTAGTGCTCAAATATGTACTCAAAAGAGAGAGAGACTCAAAGAGAGACTTTGTGAGAGTAGTACAAACTTTTCACTGTGAAGTCGAGATCATAAGATTGTAAATTCTCTTTTGATTCTTAGTGGAAACCAGCCAAAAGGCTATCAGCGTGGGAGAGTAGACGTAGACTTGATCTAAACCGAACCACTATAAATTCTGTGTTTTTTTTCTCATCCCTAAACTTCTTTACTTTATTCGTACTTTAAATTTTGTAGTTAATGTCTAAACTCTTTTAAAAGTGTGCTGATCATCAGACTCAGTTTCAAAAGCAAAATATTTTCACTGTTCTTTGTGAAAATTGTCTTTACACATATTCACCACCTCTAGGTATTCATACTAGCACTTTCAATTGGTATCAGAGCCTATGTGCTTAATTTTTGAAGTGTTTTACTTCTAAGCTAAAGATCCTCTATGGCTAGTATTTTGGCTCCAGGTTTAGTTGAAGGTCAAAGCAACACCAGACCTCCTTACTTCGATGGAAATGAATACAATGTATGGAAAAATAAAATGAAGGCATTTCTCAGATCCAGAGATCCTTTAGAGTGGGATGTTGTAGAAAAATGGATCAACCCTAAAGCAACATCAGCTTCAGACGGAGGGAAAGAAGTTATCGATGTTGATGAAGCAACACGAGCTGAAATTATCAAGAGACAAGCTCTTGATGCAAAAGCAATCTACTCTTTGTACTGTGCATTATCTCCCACTCAGTATAACCGAATTTCTTCTTGTGAAATAGCAAAACAAGTTTAGGACATATTACATGTTACCTACGAAGGGACTAACCGTGTGAAGGAAACCAAAATAAACATTCTGCTCGGACAGTATGAAGCCTTTAGAATAAAGCCTGGAGAATCTATTATTGATATGTTCAGTCACTTTACAGAGATTGTGAATGGCTTGGCTTATCAAAGTCAACCAATCTCAGGACCTATGAAAGTCAACAAATTGCTGTGTGGGCTTTCGAAAGATTGGAATTATGTGAAGACTTCAATTAGAGAAACTCAGAGGATCATGCCACTATCAGTTGACGAACTGATAGGCATGCTTCAGTCATACGAAGTGGAGCAAATAAATGATAAAGAAGATTCTAAAGGTAAGAAGTCAATTGCTTTAAAGTATAATATTGATTCTGATGATACAGATTCAGATGATGATATGGACGATGAGGAGCTAGCACTTATAATTAAGAAATTCATAAATTTGAATAGAAAGGGAAGAAGATTTAACTGGAAGAAGCAGAGCACGCAAATTTCTAGAAGAGACCGACAAAGGACAATGAAACCAGCAAAGATGTAATATCAGACCAAACTATCCACTGTTGAAGAAAAAGAAAGGAAAAACTGAAAAGTACGAAAAAGCTCTCAAAGCTGAACTTGGAGTGACACTGAATGTGAGGAAAGTAAAGAAGAACATGTCAATATGTGTCTGATGGCACATTTAGAATCAGACTCAGAATTAGAAACAGATTCTGATTTAGCCTCAGACAAAGAAATTGAGGTTAGTAACTCAAAAATTCCTGTTAGAGTTTCTAAATATATAGATGAACTTTGCCTTAGTCTTAAATCCTCTCTTAAAAGGATTTCCAAACTAAAAAGGGAGAATTCTAAGCTCGGGCAACCGAAAATTTCTTAGAAAGAAAAGTTTGAAAGTCTGAATACAAGTTTTGATAGTTTGAAAGAAAATTTAGATTCTCTTTCGAAGGAAAATGCTATTTTGAAAATGGACATTTTAAGTATTACAGAAAAATTTTCAAAAGGATCCGAAAAACTGGAGAAAATTCTTTCAGTTCAAATACCTTACTTGAATAAATCCGGTTTGGGTATGATTTCAGAAACTGTTCTATTAATTGATTTTTCCAAAGTAAATGAGAGAATTAAACAAATACCTACAAGGGCATTTTACAAAAATCACTTTCAAAAAGTTTTTGTAAAACCCGTTGGTCAAAGTGCACTCAGATTTTCGAAGTGTAACAGCTCAGAACATTTTGAGAAAGAATGTCCCAAGGTTTGGAGACCAGTTAAGAAGAACTGGGCAAAGACTATTTTTAATACTAACTCTCATGGACCCAAGAAAATCTGGGTACCAAAGAAAGTTTGAGTTTTTATTTTGATTACAGGTCACTATCAAAAGAAAGATCAAATGGTATTTGGATAGTGGCTGTTCGAGGCATATGCCAGGAGACTCAAACTGCTTTATAAAGCTTGTTAGATTGAAGGGATGAAAAGTTTCTTTTGGAGGAAACGGCAAAGGAAATATTGTAGGATATGGAATTGTGAAGATTTGAAGCCTGACTATCGACAATGTTTCCTTGATGGAAGGTTTGAGCTACAATCTACTAAGCGTAAGTCAGCTTTGCGATACTGGTTTCAGAATAAACTTCCAAGAAGGTATTTGTTCTGGAACGAGTCAAGACTTCTCTCAATCTTTTACTGGGCGAAGGCATGGCAATATATACCTTATAGATGTAAACCCATAAAGTTCTCAGTGCCTCATTTCTATCCAAGATGAAGCAAGTCTCTGGCATCGGAAGCTTGGTCATGTTAATATGAAGCAAATTGCTAAAATTTCTTTTAAGAAGCTGGTTCGTGGTCTTCCTAATCTAGCTTATCGGAAGTCTGAATTATACACTCCCTGCGTCTTGGGAAAACAGGTCAAAAGTTTCTTTAAACTTGTAAATCAAGTTTCTACCAGTCGAGTTTTGCAGCTACTCCATATGGACCTTTTTGGACCAACCAAAACTTAGAGTATTGGTGGAAAGAAATATTGCCTAGTAATTGTGGATGACTACTCTCGTTTCACCTAGGTATACTTTCTTTTGAGTAAGTCTGAAACTTCTCTTATTTCTCGAAGTTTGCCAAGAAGGTTCAGAATGAAAAGGGTTATGCTATTTCGAGCATACGAACTGACCATAGAGGTGAGTTTGAAAATTAGGACTTTGCGAAATTTTGTGATGAATCTGGTTTTTAGCATGTTTTCTTTTCTCCATACACTTCAGAACAAAATGAGGTTGTGGAAAGGAAAAATAGATCCTTATAAGAGATGGCCAGAACTTTATTGATAGAGAGTAAAATATCTTCTCGATTTTGGGCAGAAGTAGTTTCTACTGCTTGCTATATTATCAACAGAGTATTCTTGAGGCTTATCCTAGAAAAAACTCCTTATGAAGTATATAAAAGAAAAAATCCTATTGTTTCCTACTTTCATGTCTTTGGCTGTAAATGTTTTATTCTGAAGAATGCAAATGATCGATTTGGAAAGTTCGAGGAAAAATCAGACAAATGAATCTTCATCGGCTATTCAACATCAAGCAAAGCTTACAGGTTTTCAATAAGAAGGCTCAATCCGTGGAAGAATCTATGAACGTCAAGTTTCAGGATTATGTGCAGAATCAACCAGATCAGACTCAACTTGAAGAGTCTAATCCTATTCCAGATTTAACAAAGTCTACTTCCCCCGAAGAGGTTCAGAATTCTAGAGAACAGCAACAAATAGATCGAGAAGAATCAACCGAAGCAGAGGATCATCAGATTCTCAAACCAAGCAGCAACTGGAAGCACAAGTCAAGTCATCCCAAAGAACTCATCATTGGTGACCTTGATGAAGGAATTCGCACTAGATCTAAAGGAAGAGAAGAGTCCATTGCTTTAGCACTTGTTTATGAGATAGAACCAAAAGGTGTAGAAGAAACATTGTTTGATGAAAGTTGGATAAAAGCTATACAGGAAGAACTCGGACAATTCAACATCAACGATGTATGGGAGTTGATTCCAAAACCCAAAAGCAAATCTGTGATTGGAGCGAAATAGGTTTTCAGGAACAAGATGAATGAGAAAGGAAAAGTGATTAGAAACAAAGCAAGACTCGTGCCTAAAGGATATACACAGGAAGAATGGATAGACTATGACGAGACCTATGCACTAGTAGCGAGGTTAGAAGCAATTAGATTATTACTTATTTTTGCTTGTTTTAAAAATTTCAGGTTATTCCAAATAGATGTCAAGAGTGCATTCCTGAATGGGTTCATACAAGAAGAAGTCTATGTAGAATAACCATCAGGATTTGAAAATCCAAGAAAGCTAGACTCAGTCTACAGACTGAAAAATGCCTTGTATGGACTAAAGCAAGCACCTCGAGTCTAGTATGAAAGGTTGAGTAAGTTTCTAACTCAAAACGGTTTGGAAAAGGGAAAAGTTGATACTACTTTGTTTATAAAGAGAGAAGGAAAAAACTTTCTGTTAGTACAAATTTATGTAGAAGATATTATCTTTGGTTCTCCTAGTGAAAGTCTTTGCAAGAAATTTTCAAGATCTATGCAGGATGAATTCGAAATGAGCATGATGGGTGAATTAACCTTCTTTTTAGGATTGCAAGTCAAACAATCGAAGAAAAATATATTCATTTACCAAGAGAAGTATGCCAAAGATCTCATCAAGAAATTTGGATTGGAAAATTGCAAGAAGACAAAGACACCTATGTCAAGCTCTTCAAAACTAGACAAGGATGAAGGAGGGAAGAAAGTAGACCAGAAGCTATACAAAAGCATGACCGGTTCACTTCTCTACCTTACTGCTTCTAAGCCTGATATTCTATTCAGCATGTGCATTTGTGCAAGATTTTAGTCTGATCCAAGAGAATCTCATATAAGTGCTGTAAAACGCATAATTAAATATGTTGCGACTTGTCCAAAGCTGGGTCTATGGTATCCAAAAGAATGAAACTTTACCCTACTTGGATATTCAGACGCGGATTTAGCCGGTTGTAGAGTCAATAGAAAGAGCACATCTTGTACTTGTCAACTGTTGCGAAATATGCTAGTATCTTGGTTCTCAAGGAAGCAAAGTATTGTAGCATTATCAACAGCAAAAGCAGAGTATGTTGCTCTTGGGAGTTGTTGTTCTCAAATTCTATGGATAAAACAACAACTAAGAAACTTTGGAATAGAAGAATCATGCACCGAGATCAGATGCAACAACACAAGTGCCATTAATCTCACCAGGAACCCAATTCTTCATTCAAGAGCGAAGCATATAGAGATTCAACATCATTTTATAAGAGACCATGTCCAAAATGGCGAGATTCTGGTTCAATTCATCGAGTCAAAGAATCAATTGACAGACATCTTCACGAAGCCTCTGGAAAGAAGCCTCTGGAGAGAAGCTTATTTGAGTCTATTCGCAATAAACTGAATATTATTTCTCCTACCGATTAAAGTCTGAAGTTGTTCAAACTCAGAACTTCAACTTGAGGAAATCTCTTCAATCCAGGTATTTTAATTTTAATATGAAATTTATGAATAGGTACATTCTTATTCGTATCATTACTTGCCTATTTTATTTTTAGAAGTTATCTTTTTCGTGCTAAAAATCGATTTTGAATTTTTGGCAATTTTTATTTTCAGTTTATTCTGAGAATGCATTTTTCTTTTTCCTTATGACGGTTCGAATACCTCTTTTCATTGTGACCTTTCATTTTCTTTAAATACTTTATAGTATTTCTTTCAATCATCTATTTTCCAAACCCTAGAATATAGATTCATTCTCTCTCTCGTTTTTACTCTCAAAACCCTTCTGCAGGTTTCCATCTTTTTCACTCGAACATGTCTTCGAAATCCTCCAAGTCTAGATCCATGTCTCACTAGCGAAAGTCCTCTCGGATAGCCAGTTAAGGCCCGAGGAGCATGCCAGAAGGTCCAGTGCATTTCGATCTCACTGAAGAAGGATCTCCGCATAACTCTCTGTAGACATCTCCATAGAATGTTCCACGCCAATCGTCTGAAGAGGAAGTTGAACAAGACGATGTTCCTCTCTAAACTTTGACACCCTAGGTTCTTTATAAACATTATGGTTATCTGAAAAATGGGTGGTACTCCAATGACTTTTATCACTGATTTTCTAAGAGGACATGGACATAGGAACGAAACAGTGTTTTTAAGAATGATGGAATGTTTGGGTATAGTGTCGAAAGGTTCGGCAGACGAAGCTTTTCTTTATTTTCCTTCTGACCCTAGGTTTAGTTCTGAGCATCCTGAAAACAAGGATGATGATGAGTAGATTTATTCGAATTTCCAACTCATAATGGGTGTGGCTGCTGATGTTCCTGGAGAAAGAACGAGATTGTTTCATTCTAAGGAGCAAAAAAAGGGTTTATATGCAGATGTTGAACAGAGAGGTGATAAACCCTTGAATAGTGGATTTCGATTTCTTGGATTCAATCAAGGTTGATTTAAGGGCAAAGTTGTTTGCTCTTCAACTTGAGACGTTTTGTACTGAGACTGATGTGGCTTATCTAGAGTTAACTGCTTACTTTTACTCAAATTTGTCTTTTCTTGACTTAAGTCACATTTAGTTCACTGCCTACGAAAAAGCTTTTGTTGTGGATGTTGACACCCTCGCTGACATATTGGGAATAGAAAGAAGTGGCTTTCAACCGATCAAAATCTCAATTGGTCAAGCAATGCGTTTCTTGGTGAAGGACAGGATGCCAACTGGGAGTATCACTTACTCTCGCTTGTCAACAACCAGTGTTCAGTTGCATAAAATCGTCATTAACTGCTTAAGACCCAAGGTAGCATCAAAGACTAATGTGTCCAGATTCGAAGCAAAGATAATGTGAGCCATCTGCAATGGCATTCCTTTTTCTTTGCCCCACACCATTTTCCTGCACATATACAGGACAGTTATGAAGGAGAAAGGGCAATTGCCTTACGTGGCGTTGATCACCAAGTTGTTCCGCCACTTCAAGATCCAATTCCCCTCTCGGCTCTGCACAAGAACCATTAATCCTATGGTGATAGGACTGAAGATGATCTCGAAGATGAGGATGAAGGATCTACCAAAGGTGATTGAGTGTCTGAAGAAGTAATCAACAAGCAAGACCAAGGTAGAATCAACTTCTGCAAAGAAAAGAAAATGGAAGAGTGTTGCCCAAGCAACTTCGAAGAAGCAGAAGAGGCGTGTCCTCCTGATGGATGAAGAAGAGGAGGATGACTTGACCATCTCTGCTCTTGCCTTGAGGAATCTTCAAGGAGTTGATCTGAAGAAACAAAGGATGAAGAAATTGAAGCAAAAGCATAAATAGAAGAGGAAGGACAAGAAGAAGAAGAAGAACAGGCAGAACAAGAAGAAGATGAGCATGAAGTTGAGCCTGAAAGATCAAAGGCGAAGGACCATGAAGATGAAGACTCAAATGGAGCAAGTGGTGCCATACCACTTTCAGGTGCTACTGAGAAAGGAGTTTTTGAAGAAGAAAGAGGAGATGCTGCTTCCAAAGACAAAGAAAATCAACAAGGGAAGGGATCCAGTGTTGAGAAAGAAAATGCTGCAGAAGGAGAAGTCTCATCTCAACTTGAAGGCAACAAGTCAGGGGGAGATCTTGAGAAAATTCCTACTGCTAGTGATGGCATTAGCAGGTCCCCTGCAGATCAAGAATACGTCTTTGCATCTCACTTTCTTGAAACAGAGGTAGAAGAAGAGACTCCTAATCAGGACAATCAACAAGATGCTCGTATTCAAGTCGATGTTCCTCCATCTCTTGACACTCTACAAACTTATTTCGCTAAAGCCAGTGTACAAATTGAAACTGATCCCAACTATCCAAGGTTGGTTGAGCTCCTTCTGGAGGTTAAAGCTCATCAATACGCAATGGAGTACGAGATACAAAAGCTCTACACCGCCTTAAGGTCCTTGACAGACTCTCTCGATGGCAAGGTACAGTCTCTTGACAATAAAGTTCAGACTTTGAATCAACAGACGTCCCAGGCCCTAGCCAAAGTAGAGAAGGCAGTGCAGTCGCTTGAGGATTTCAAACTTGTTCGAGCCCCCAGACATACCTGATTGATTTCATATTTTCAACTCTATCTTTTTGAAATTCTCTTTCTTTTTGTTGTTGACAAAAATGGGGAGAATGTGTGCAGATTTGATTTAGATTTGATTTGATTGAACTTTGAACTATTTGTTTGTAGATTTGAACTTTGAACTTGTTTGGACTTGTTTGTTTATATTCTGCAGTAATCTTTTGTGGTTGTGATTATGGATATGGTTGATTAATCTTGTTTAGGTTTTCAAGATTAACAAGTTTTCTATGGTTGCAGAATCAATATTATCCAGATCCTCAATTTGTTTTCACAAGTTATCATGTACTGCTAAAGCATTGTTTTTGCAGGATGTAGTTCTTTAAATCTGCAGGAAAGTTTTCTCACCATTAAAAAGGGGGAGATTGTTAAAGAAAACTCCTATGTTGTTTTGAATTTAACAAAACTTATCTAAGTTATATTCTAAGATTGCCAGACTTTTGTGTCAAAGTCTATCTTACAACAGAATTCTGCCCACTCTAATATATTCCAGATTGAATGCAAGTGAAGAATGAAGACTTATCCAAACGCGGGATTATCTTTCTTTCTTCAAGGGTTCAGTTCATACAGGTTATATATGGCCTTCTAGATGGAAATATCACCTACGAGATTGATTATTTTCATTGGAATCAATTTAGATACATCAAATCTTTTCGGATAGCAAGTTAATTTGAAAAGAATCTACTTATGGAGACCAAGATCCTAATTGTATGAGCGAACAGGATTGACGGGCTTTCATCACGGATCTTCAAACGGCTCAAGATCTTCTTGATTGATTCTGTCCAACAGGTTGATTGGAAGAATTACTTTGGAAAGTGCCAGCGGTTGAGAAGGCACGAATGAGTATTTAAGGAGGACTCTCTAGTTGTTCGACAGTGTGTGTGAAAGAAGAATTCCAAAGTCTGAAGCTTACCACTTGTTATTCCTTACTCTGTGCTCAAATCTGTACTCAAAAGAGAGAGAGACTCAAAGAGAGACTTTATGAGAACAGTACATACTCTTCACCGTGAAGTCGAGATCACAAGATTGTAAATTCTCTTTTGATTCTTAGTGAAAACCAACCAGAAGGCTATCAGCGTGGGAGAGTGGACGTAGGTTTGATCTAAGCCAAACCACTATAAATTATGTGTTCATTTTCTCTTCCCTAAACTTCTTTACTTTATTCGTACTTTAAATTTTGAAGTTAAAGTCTAAACTCTTCTAAAAGTCTGCTGATCACTAGACTCAGTTTCAAAAGAAAAAGATTTTCACTGTTCTTTGTGACAATTGTCTTCACACCTATTCACCTCTCTCTAGGTGTTCATACTAGCACTTTCAAATCATACCCAAGAGAAACTCATTCATCCCAAATCAGGATTTTATTAAGGAATATATAAATTTTAAAAATTTTAAGCATTAATCTACTACCTTAAATCCTAACCCAAAAAAATAAAAAATCTAATACCTTAAAAATTCAGAGCAAATGTTTGTGCATATTCATTAGCGAAGCAAATAATAACATCCTACTAATTCAATACTAAATATGGATCAAATTATGAAATTTGACATGTGACCTCGACATTGCAGAGGACTTGATGTACTCTTAGTTGATTCGATGCCTTACTCACTGCCCTATCAATCAAAACCAAGCCTTGGCTATGTTCTAACTTGAGCATGAAGTTAGAAGGACAAAATGCGGCATCCACGTGTACCGACACATCAGACAACATAAATGAAAAGGAAAAGAAAATTTGAGAGAGAGATAGAGAAAGTTAAGAAAAAGGAAAAGAACTTGAAGAGTGAGGGGAGGGGCATGGCTGCTCAAGCTCTAAGCTCCCTGCGGCTATGGTTGCTCAATCTCATCAAACTGGTCCATCGAACGTTGAGACACGCAACCGATCTCTTTACATGCTGCATCGTAAATACGGTTAGCAGTCGTTCCTTCATCGCTTTCTTCTGCCACAACCTTCTTCTTGATCGAATTAAGGGTTTTTCAGAAGAATGGGTTGACTCAGACTAAAAAGATTCCGAACCCAGAATGAATTTTTTTGCAGGATCGACGAGGAAGAAGAAGGAGGAGGAGGAAGGAAGACTGTAAAATCCACACCAGTCCCCACGGGTTGAGGTTTTGTACACGTACTCTTCCGCTAAACCACACGTGCGAAAGTGGAGGTCTTGAATTAATCCATTTTCTTCTTTTTCTATCAAAAACCCTACCTTGGACCTGAGCAGGTCCTTAAAAGGCTCAAGGGAAAGAAATAGGTGGGAAATCTGCCTTGAGTTAGGAGATCCTGCAATGTCATTCCCGTATTCCTTCTCTATCGAAAAGACAAAGATAGACGGGAAATTAAGGGACCTCCAGATGGTAAAGGTAAACACCACGTTAGGACGAAAGTTCTAGCTACAACTAGGTAGGCTGGTATAGTAGCCACACGCGTCTGGAGTGAATGAGGGTGGGTGAAAGACCCACTGTTGAGTTAACATGCCTTACGAAACTATTACTAAACCAACAAGTTAACATGCCTTTTTCTCTATTTTCTATCGAAAAACCTACCTATTCATTGAAAGAATTCTTATCAAATTTTTCATCAAATAAATTTTTTACTCCATTTGTTTGTTTTAAGGAAAATATTACATCTTTGAAAAATGTTTTAAGAAATCATTTTTTTTTTTTAAAGAAAGAGTAACATTTTCCTATATTGTGCTAAAATCTAAAAAAGAAACGAAAAATGTTTTTTGTCATTTGAAAAGAAAAATCTTATGTAATTTTCTTAAATGTACATACACCATTTGGGCACTAGTGAGTTATGCACAAGCACCTAGGGATAGGGAACAAGGCACATGCACCTAAGGCTAGGGAACAAGACACATGCACCAAGATCCTAGGCTTCGACCTAAATGGACTCAAGCCCAAACACCAAAAACCTATGCGTAGGCATCGAGGTCTTAGGCTTTGACCTTAATGGACTCAAGCTTAGTGTTGAGGATTTGAGTAGAAACACTAGGTCCCAAACTAGGCCTCTAAGAACTTGTGCCCCACCTTTGTGGACACGAGCTCAAGTGCTGAGGACCCAAGCAAGGGCATGAGGCTCCCAGGTCCATGGAGGTTCAGATCTCGATGGACCCAAACATGAGCACCGACAACAATTGTTGAGAAAACTTCTATCAGGTTTTGAAATTGACAAAACTTTCATTCACTTATTCTTACTCTTACTCTGAAGGATACTAGACTTTTGTGTTATATCATGGAATGCTGTCAAAGTCTATTTTATTTCAGAAGTCTTTCCCACTCTAATGAAGATCCAAACTGAACTCAAAACAAGAACGAAGATATAAGTAGACCTAAGATTATTGATCTTTCAACAAGGATTCAATACTTGCAAGATTTGTCCTTAATATCTGACTTTCTGGCAGAGAATCTCACTTACATTTTCTAAATCTATTGATGAAATCAATCATGGATTGATAAAATCAATTTCGAATACGAGTTTTTTTTTTGGGAATCATCTACTTATGGAAACCTAGATTCTGATTGTATGAGCGACCAGAATTATCATATTTTCACATCAATCTTCAAACGGCTACAAGATTTCCTTAATCGATTTTATCCAATGGGTTAATTGGAAGAAATTCCTCTGGAAAGTACCAATGGTTAGAAAGGCGTAGATGAGTATTTAAGGAGGTCATTCGGTCCATTTGAGATAGTGCGTGAGAATTAAAAATTCCAAAGTCTGAGGCCTTTCTAATTGCTTGTTCTTCATCGATAATGCTTACAAGTTATAATCAAGAGAGAAAAACACAAAAGGTGTGACTTAGTGAGAGAAAAAGAAACTCTTCACTGAGTAATCGTACTCAAATCATTGTAATTCTCTATTGATTCCTTAGTGAAATTCAGCCAGAAGACTGTCAGCGTGGGAGAGTGGACGTAGGCTTGATCTAAGCCGAACCACTATAAATCTTGTGTCCAATTTTATCTTCTCTTAACTCTTTTAATTTGTTTGTCGCAATATTTTTCTAAGTTCTGCTAATTTCCAAAACATCTTATTTGAGTCTGAATTTATATAAGAAGTTTGGTGTTAGTCAGACTTTGTTTGAAGAAAATAACATTTACTGCTTTTTTTATTATCTTAATTTGTTTTTACACCTATTAACCCTCCCTCTAGGTGATAATACTAGCACTTTCAATTCGTATCAAAGCTCCGATGCTTATCTTATTGAAATGTTTACACTTCTAAGCTAAAGATTTTCTATGGCTAGTATCTTGGTTCCAAGATTGGTTGAAGGATAGAGTAACACCAGACCACCATATTTCGATAGAAAAGAGTATAATATGTGAAAGAATAAAATGAAGGCGTTCCTAAGATCTAGAGATCCTCTAGAATGGGATGTTCTAGAAAGAGAAATCAATCCAAAGGCAACATCAGCTTCAAACAAAGGAAAAGAAGTAATAGAAAAAGATGTTGAGGAATCCATTCAAGCTGAAATTACCAAAAGACAGGCTCTTGATGCTAAAGTTATTTATTCCTTATACTATGCTTTGTTTCCTATTGAATATAACATAATCTCTTCATGTGAAATAGCTAAAGAAGTCTAAGATAGACTTCACGTCACTTATGAGGGGATTGATCGCGTAAAGGAGACAAAGATAAACATTCTACTTGGACAATATGAGTCCTTCAAAATGAAGCCTAGAGAGTCTATTGGTGATATGTTCAGTCGCTTTACTGAAATTGTAAATTGATTGGCTTATCAAGGTCAATCAATTTCTGATCCAATGAAAGTCAACAAATTACTGCGAGGATTTTCAAAGGACTAAAACCACGTGAAGACTTTAATTAGGGAGACTCAAAGGATCATGCCTCTTTCTGTTGATGAGCTGATAGGCACTATTCAATCATATGAAGTGGAATAGATCAATGATGAGGAGGATCCAAAAGGTAAGAAGTCAATTGCACTTAAGTCTAATGTTGATTCTGATAACACAGATATCGAGATGACATGGATGACGAGGAGCTGGCCCTAATGATAAAGAAATT
Organism: Eucalyptus curtisii; assembly: GCA_017140595.1. NCBI lineage: Eukaryota > Viridiplantae > Streptophyta > Magnoliopsida > Myrtales > Myrtaceae > Eucalyptus > Eucalyptus curtisii. The sequence continues at coordinate 18,179,515 of CM029497.1, forward strand.
TAGAAAGCTGAATAGGAAAGGAAGAACATTGAAATGGGAAAAGCAAAGCAAGCAAAATTCCCAAAAGAGATCAATGGAAGATGTTGAAACAAGCAAAGATGTAATATGCTTCAAGTACAAAAAAAAAAAAAAAAAAAAAAAAAAAAAAAAAAAAAAAAAAAAAAACGGACACATCATGCCTAACTGTCCCTTGCTAAAAAAGAAGAAAGGGAAATATGAGAAGTACAATAAAGCTCTCAAAACAGAAACCTGGAGTGACACTAAATGTAAGGAAAACGAAGAGGAATTTGCAAATATATGTTGATTGCTCACTCAAAATCAGACTCAGATTCAGAATATGACATAGATTTAGATTTTGACAATGAAATCGAGGTAAGTCACTTAGAAATTCCTGTTAAAGTTTCTAAGTATATAGATGAATTTTTCCTTAACTTCAAATCTTCTCTTAAAAGGATTTTTGAATTGAAAAAGGAAAATTCAAAATTAATAGGATGATTCTTGGAGAGAAAAGTTTGAGAATCTAAAAAATGATTTTGATGGTTTCAAATGAAATGCTGATTCTCTCTCAAAAGAAAATGACTGTTTGAAAAATGAGATTTCAAATATTTCTAAAAAGTTTTCCAAAGGATCATAAAAGTTAGAAAAAAATTCTTTCAGCTTAAATACATTATTTTAACAAATCTGGTTTAGGTATGAACAATGAAATAACTCCTTTGATTGATTTTCCCAAAGTAAAGGAAAGACTTAGACAAAGACCCCCAAAGTCTTTTTATAAAAATCACTTTCAAAAAGTTTTTGTAAAACCTGTTGGCCGAAATGCTCTTAAATGTTCTAAGTGTAATAGCTCAGAACATTTTGAGAATGAATGTCCTAAATTTTGGAGACCTATTAAGAATGATTGGGGAAAGGCTGTTTTTAGAACTAACTCTCCTAGACCCAAGAAAATTTGGGTACTAAAGAAAGTTTGAGATTTCCATCTGACTATAGGTTATTACTAAAAGAAAAGGCAAATGGTACTTGGACAGTTGCTGTTCTAGGCATATGACTGGAGATTCAAACAGCTTCATGAAGCTAGAAAGACAAAAATGAGGAAATGTCTCTTTTGATGGGAACAACAAAGGAAAGATTATCGAACATAGAACAATGAATATTGGAAGCTTAATAATCAACAATGTTTCACTAGTAAATGGTTTGAATTATAATCTTCTGAGCATAAGTTAGCTATGTGATACAAGATTTAAAATTAATTTTCAAGAAGATATCTATTTTGAACTCAACCAAGATTTGTCTCAATCCTTTACAGGGCGAAGACATGACAATATTTATCTTCTAGACATAAGTCTAGAGAGTTCTCAGTGCCTCATTTCAATTAAAGATGAAGCTTATCTCTGGCATCACAAGCTTGGACATGTTAATATTAAACAGATTGCTAAACTTTCTTCTAAGAAGCTAGTTCGAGGTCTTCCCAAAATGGCTTACCAAAAGTATGAATTGTGTACTTCATGTATTTTGGGAAAACAGGTCAGAAGTTTTTTTAAACTAGTAAATCAAGTTTCTATCAATCGTGTCTTGTGGCTTCTTCATATGGATCTTTTTGGACCTATAAGAACACAAAGTATTGGTAGAAAGAAATACTGTTTAGTGAGTATGGATAATTATTTATGATTCACTTGGGTTTTCTTCTTGGCAAATAAGTCTGAAATCTTCTCTTACTTTTCAAAGTTTGCCAAAAAATTTCAGAACGAGAAATGTTATATCATCTCAAGCATAAGGATTGATCATGGAGGAGAATTTGAAAATTAAGATTTTGCAAATTTCTAGGACGAATGTGGTCTTCAACATGTTTTCTCCTCTCCATATACCCCAGAACAAAATAGAGTTGTGGAAAGGAAAAATAGATCGTTACAGTAGATGGCCAGAACTCTACTAATAGAAAGTAAAACTTCTTCTCGCTTCTGGGCAGAAACAGTTTCTATCACATGTTATATAATTAACATGGTATTTTTAAGGCCCATTCTAGAGAAGACTCCCTATGAAATGTATAAGGGGAAGAAACCAAACATCTCTTACTTTCATATATTTGGCTGCAAGTGTTTTATCTTGAAGAATGCAAATAATCGATATGGAAAATTTGAAGAAAGATCATATGAAGGAATATTTCTTAGTTATTCTACATCAAGCAAAGCTTACATGGTCTTCAACAAGAACACTCAAACTGTCAAAGAATCTATGAATGTTAGATTTCAAGAAAGTATACAGAACCAACCAGATCAGACTCAACTTGAAGAGTCTAACCCAATTTCAGACTTAATAAAGTTTGATTCCCTGAAAGGACTTTAGTCTTCTGGAGATCAAGGTCAAGCAGAATAGAAGTCAGAAGAATCAAAGAAAACAGATGATCAGCAGATCTCAACAGGAAATGACAAATCATGTGACATCCCGAATTTCCAATTCTATTTTCAATAAATTGAAATGGGCATTTCATCTGCACGCATATAGTTCTTTTCCCTGAACTGATCATTCATGGGATAACTAGTCTATCGGGTGAAGCCATTAAGAAATTCTAATGCATCGGACTCGAGAATTTGACCAGAAAACGACCTTTCGACTGAGTTAATCTGCAAGGGTCATTACGGCACAGTTAAAAATCGATTAGAGACTGAAGATAGGTAGACTCGACAGAAGCATGTGATCGAGTGTGGGTGATTCCACCATATCGCACTATTCTTGTCAATCGGCACTAGACCGGCATTTTTGTCGATGGGGCACCCTGTGTCCATATTTAAAACCTTGAGATTTTCACGACAACCAAGAGTCGCCAATGTGTCAAAGATGTACATTGTGGCTTGAATTGATCAACCACAGGTCAAATGCACGAAAATTTCTAAAAGCTGCCCGGTAGATCAGGACGCGCTAGTATCGTGCCGAAGTAAAATTAACCGGGAAATTGAGATTGAATTCAGAAATTGGACGTCCTGGTGTGTCACAAATCATTTTAGGATCATTGGCTCATCTTCGGAAGATTTTTCATGCAAATCGATTCAGCAAAATAATCAAATTATGGCTAATTTGGTTCAGAAATTTGGTAGGCCCGCTTTTGGTTGTACTTTTGAGATCTAAGTTGGTTCTATGGTCAAGTGATTATGTGAATTGAAGTGTGGTAACATTGGATTAATTTTATGGACTTCAATTTGGTTCAATTAGAGGAGAATTGAAGACTTTGAATTTTATGCCCCGGCGGAAAATGAAATTGAACCTATTGGATTAAGGTTGTGGGGGGGGGGGTTGGAGTTAGGGGATTGTGACATCACAAGTGATGTCATGGTGTGGGGGCAAGGGTGGCTAGGATCTTGACAAGTGGATGGTGAGGATTTGCTCTTGGAAAGGTGACCCATCACCATCATCTTCTTCCTTGAATCAAGGGAGCTTGTTGGTTTTTGAAAAGAAGAGAGAGAGAGGAGGATTTCCGACCGGTTCGGCCAGCTCCGACCAGCCGCTCGCACGCCCGTCGGTGGCCGCTCCTCCGCCGCTTGTGCCCGCTCACATCGCGCGCCGTCCTAGCGCCTAGCTGCCGGTCCCGTGCAATCTCGCCGTCCGCGGGAGCCTCCATCGCCAACGTTCATCGCCGCCAGCCACCGCCTGAGCTGCCGCCGCCCATCCCCGCCGTTTCTCCGCCCGAACCACCGCCGGGCAGCCCTCCTCCGGCCCCAAAACAGTAGCTGGAAAATGGGTATTCCAGCTCGATTTTGGCCCGTTTTAGTCGGCTTCCCGATCCCGAAGTTTAGGTTCGCCTTTGGAAAAGTCGATCCCCTCGATGCCCCCGTCGTTTTTGTCTGCTCGGCTCGGTAATCGGGTGAGTTTAGCTCACTAAACCTTGATTAGACAGTTAATTATGCTTAGGGAGGTTTAGTTTATGTTAAGTGTTATTAGGTGGTTAGTTTAAGTTATTTAAGAGTGGCTTAGAATAATGTGGTGTTTTAATTTAAAGTGTGTTTAATTAGGGTTAAGAAGGTTTATTTTATAATAAGCCTTGATGTGGCTTAAAGGAATTTATTTTTGATTTAAATATATGTTTCAAAATTATTGGATTATTTAATAATATATTATATTACGAAAATTATTAAAACATTACTATTTAATTAATTTTCGGAATAAATTTAATTATTTAATAAATTCCAAAAATTTTGTCAGAACCCTAAATTCTCATAATTTCGCGCTGATTGCTGCCGTGTATTCGGATTTTGAAATTGATGGTTGGATATTACAAATTGAGCGTGGAATTGTCCCGGGCTGTTGAGTCGGACTTGCCCCTGTATGGGATGCCCTTGGCAACGGATGCGGGTCGGAATAGAGGCTAGGCCAACTGGACCTATGCTCCTTCGGGAATGCTGTTGACGTACTGACGAAGCCGCGCTCCAAGGGGGGAGACGATGCCTGGCCTTAATGTCAGTAAATAGCCGAACTGCGAGTACGCTATGCCCTTGTGTGGCAGTGAATAATAATTGGATCGCATGCTGAGTGTTGTTGATGGGTTGGATTATGGGACGGAATCGTGTGGCATGGTATGGGACGTGTCATAACGATTTGGTCTTATAATCCGGGCTCTTGTGGTCGTTTGAAATGAAAGTGTTGACGTTCCAATTGTTTGAATTCTTATTACTACCTGAGTTTGTGTGATACAAATTGTGCTAACCTGCAAGAAGGAATTAAGACGAGGTAAGTCTTCTGTGTGATGTGGCTAGGCCACCCAGGGTGTATTTTCTTTCTAATAGGGGTTTAGGGGGTTGAACTTGCTGAGACAATGTCTCACCCCGTTGTGGGCCAAAATTTCAGGTCCCTAGATGGTGGTCGTGGAGGACCCGAAGCCATGGAGTCTGGAAAGGTGGAAACTGAAGGATCGGTGAACGTGTTCTGCTAGTTGTTCTTAGGATAGTTTCCCTTTTGTCGAGCCGGTCTATTTTGTAGATAATCCAGTGTTGTATTTAAACCTATGTGTTTATAAATGAGTGTTTGGTATTGTGATTGATTGCCTGCTTTTCTTTCCCAAGTTAAATGTTGTCAGGGGATTTGTTTCGCTTTCGCATGCATAATATAATGAATGGGTCGGCGATATATCCTGGGATGTCGCATATTTGATCGACCGTAGTGGGATGCGCGCGCGCTCGGGGTTCGGGGCGTGACATCCCCGTTTAAGTGGTATCGGAGCATGGTCTGTGTATGGAGTGATAAGGTGCGATGTGTCATGGGATAGTTAGTAGGAAAGACTTTTATTATGCTGATGCATGTGGTTGATAGCTGTTTGGTAGTGTGTTTGTGGGGTCATTTAATTCTATGAGAGTACCGCTGCAAGTCGGTACTGAGAGTGTAGCAGCATCGAGCGATCCTAGGTTTGTCGGGATCGTTCTGGCGTTAGAGTCTTTGGGAAGCTTTTTGAGTTAGCAAGATTATGATCGAGCCGCCGTTGTTGCCGTTGTCACTGCTGTCGCCAGTGCCGTAACCGTTGTTGTTGCTGCGCCTAATGAGGCCCAAATTGGAGTTGTGACCGGGGGACAAGTCACTGTATTTGAGTCAAAGTTCAGTTTAGGCAGAGATAGAAATCGATTGGAGGAAAAGGCCGATGTAAGAAGAAATGTGCCCCTTTCACCTAACCGGTAGAGTAGATTTGGAAAGTCAGTGCCCAACTCGATTGATGTGTGTTGTGTCTGTAAGAAAAGACATGGTTCTGTCCCGTGCTATAAGAGGGAAAGGACTTGTTACAAGTGTCGCCAATACGACCATCTGATCAAGGGTTGTCCGTACAGATAGATGGAACCGTAGCTGTTCTGTCACCGCCGACAATAGAACAGAACAGGGGAATCATGCTTCAGGACATTTAGTGGGGTACTTGGAACAGAACCCCAGTGCAAGGAAGGGTGCATGCTGTCACTCGACAGGAGGTGGAGGACTCACCGATCGTATGCCGAGTTTGTGGAAGGAAACATGAATCAGTTAAGTGTCCCGGTTTAACGGGAGCATGCTTTGTATGTGGCCAGCACGGCGGTTGGGTTAGGAATTATCCGCGTAAGTCCAGGAAAGTGTAAGTACCGTAAGTGCATATAAGACGCCACTAGGATGGCTAGAGGAGCATGAATGAGTCGACCATGCATCTATCAAGGGAATGGTGTTTTTGAGATGTTTTTATCAGAGTCGCGCAGCAGAATTTTTAGTGAAGGTTGTAGAATTTTTGTTGTGGTGATAAAGTAATAGAAAGATGAATCTCTAACTATAGTTGTACTTGAAGGGTTTGCTTAAGTATGACTTGGAAGTCATTTATAAAAGGTTTGGCTCGAGGAGTTTTCTGGGGTTGTGAATCGTAGTAGCGATATAATTTGGTTTGTCAGTTTGCGTGCGAAAGTTTTGAATTACCAAAAGTAGAAAAGGGCCTTCACTCCTTATCATTCATCACTGAAGATGACCTGGTTCTGGTTGTTGGTTACCGAATCTACATGGCAACTGTAATGGATGTGTCAGTTGAGGAGCCGTATATGGAGAACCTAATCGTGGTACCGAAGTTTTCTGGAGTAATTCTTGAAAAAGTGTCAGGTCTGTTGTTAGAAAGAGAAATAGAGTTCGTAATTGAATTAGCACCCGGAACAGAGGCAGTCTCTAAGACTCCGTACTGGATGGCGTTGGTAGGGTTGAAAGAACTGAAAGTGAAAGTGCAGATGCATGAGTTGTTAGATAAAGGATTTATCCGTCCGAGTGCATCACCTTGGGGAGCACCAGTTCGATTTGTGAAGAAAGAAGATGGTTTGTTGCGCCTATGCATCGACTATCAATAACTCAATCAAGTGACGATCAAGAACAAGTATCCATTGCCAAGGATCGATGAATTGTTCGATCAGCTTTCAGAAGTATTGAGATTCTCTAAGATTGACTTGAGGACATGGTATCATTAGCTAGAGGATCATAAATGAGGTTATACCGAAGTCAATGTTTCATAATCGATATGACCATTATGAGTTACTGTAATGCCTTTGGTTTGAAGAATGCTCCAACCACTTTCATGGATCAGATGCACCGTAGGTTCAAGGAGTACTTGGATCAGTTCATAATCGTGTTCATCGACGACATTCAAGTATACTCGAGGAGTACTGAGGATTAGAAAAGGCACTTAAGGATAGTGCTTCAAACTTTGAGGAATCATGAGCTATAAGCCAAGTTCAGTAAGTACGAGTTTTGGCTAACCGTGTGGCTTTCCTAAGTCACGTCATCTCCGGAGAGGGAATCTCAATGGACTCAACCAAGAATGAAGCAGTAATTGACTAGCCAAGACCGACTATAGTGACAGAGATCAAAAGTAGCAGAGTATTACAGATAGTTTCTAGAAGGGTTTTCAGTGTTAGTATCGCCGTTGACAAGACTTCTGAAGAAGGAAGAAAAGTTTGTGTGATCAGATATGTGCGAGAGTAGTTCCCAAGAGCTTAAGCAGAAGCTAACTACTGCACCTGTGTTTACTATCCCATCTGGTCTAGTTGGATTCGAGATCTACAATGATGCGTTGTTTAAAAGATTGGGTTGCGTGTTGATGCAGCATGACAGGGTTGTTGCATACGCATCCCGTCAGTTGAGACCTCATGAGCTGAATTACCCGACGCATGACTTAGAACTCGCAGCTTTAATCTTCTCATTGAAAATTTGGAGATGTTAGCTGTGTGGAGAAAGATTATGGATCTTCACTGACCAGCATAGTCTTCAGTATTTATTCTCTCAGAAGGAGTTGAATATGAGACAGCGTTGATAGATGGAACTTCTGAAGGACTATGATTGTGAGATTTTGTATCACCCTGGAAAGGCGAACAAGGTCGCCGATGCATTGAGTAGGAAGTCTTCAGTTGCGCAGATGGTACTCAAGGAATGGAGTCTACTTGAGAGAGCACGAGATTCGGGTTTCAAATTTGAGGTAGGCCACCTTTAGACTCTTATGGCCATCCTCAAAATTGAGCTGGATGTGCAGATCAGAATCAGAACGCTTTAGTTGTCAAATTCAGAGATTCAGAAAGCCATGCAAGCATGTCGCCAAGTGTCTGACGTGTCAGCCAGAGAAGGTACAGCATCGTAAGCCGAGAGAACTCTTGTAACCTCTCGAGGCCGTTAATGCGGAAATGAGATCGTATCACGATGGATTTCGTGACTAAGTTACCGAGGAGTCAACAAGGAAATGATTCGATTTGGCCAGTGGTCGACAGACTGACAAAGTCGGCTCACTTCATCGCAGTACGAAAGGACCTTGATTTGGACAAGCACGCTGAGTTATACGTGCGTCAGAGAGTTCGTCTATTTGGAGTGCCGGTGACGATTTCTTCAGACCGAGACCGAAATTCGTGTTTACTTCTGGAAAAGTTGCAGAGTGTTTTGGGAATGAAGCTGCAGTACAGTACAGATTATCATTTTCAGACAGATGACTAATTTTAAAGGACAATTCAGATCTTTGAGGACAGGTTGAGAGCTTGTAGGTTGGTTTTCAAAGGAAGTTGAAAGGAATAACTTCTACTCGTTGAATTCACTTACAGCAACAGTTGCTAGCAGAGTTTTCAGATGGTTCCGAGTTTCAACAGAACGGTTAGATGGTTCTTTTGAAGTAGAGCAGAGCAGAGTGTACAAAACTTCAGTTGGTTGAGATGAGGTCAGAGATCGGAAAATCGCAGGTCCAGTATTGGTTCAGAAATCAGTGATTCAGTTGCAGTTATCAGAGACAGACTTGAGGCCACTCAGAATCGCCAGCTTAACTTCGCAGGTTAGTATCGCAGACCTTGGAATTTCAAGTAGGGGAAATATATTTTTCCTTAATTGTCACCTATGATAGGGACATCGTGTTTTGTTGAAGAAGGGAAGATGAAACATAATTAAAATCGGGATCCATCGAAATTTGGGTTCAAAGGAGGATTTTGACTTTGATTGGATAAAGAAAGCAATTCGAGAAACTATCGGCACCTTTAGCCGAGTGGTACCTGGGAATGAAGAAAAGGGTTTGAAGTCGGGAGTTCGGATCCCCGCCACGGTAGTTAGCCGCTTAGTGGAAAAAGGGAAAAAAATAAAAAGAAAAAGAACCAAATTCTTGCAGCTTTTATTTTCGCAAAAGTGGACAAGTGTTCTACATTTTGAATTAGGAATGGTTTGGACAAGTTTGGAAGTGCTCTGGCATTACCGTAGTATAGAAAGAGTAACCAGGGAAAGAGAAGATTCGATGAGACAATTGTAACCCCACCTTTTTGTTTAAGAATTTGTAAAGGTTTAAATTTCGAGGACGAAATTTTTATAAGAGGGGAAGAGTTATGACATTCCGAATTTCCAATTCTATTTTCAATAAATTGAAATGGGCATTTCATCTGCACGCATATAGTTCTTTTCCTTGAACTAATCATTCATGGGATAACTAGTCTATCGGGTGAAGCCATTAAAAAATTCTAATGCATTGGACTCGAGAATTTGACCAAAAAACGACTTTTCGACCGAGTTAATCTGCAAGGGTTATTACGGCACAGTTAAAAATCGATTAGAGACCGGAGATAGGTCGACTCGACAGAGGCATGTGATCGAGTGTGGGTGATTCCACCAGATCGCACTATTCTTGTCAGTCGGCACTGGACCGGCATTTTTGTCGATGGGGCACCCTGTGTCCATATTGGATAAGGTTGTGGGGGGGGGGTTGGAGTTAGTGGATTGTGACATCACAAGTGATGTCATGGTGTGGGGCAAGAGTGGCTAGGATCTTGACAAGTGGATGGTGATGATTTGCTCTTGGAAATGTGACCCATCACCATCATCTTCTTCCTTGAATCAAGGGAGCTTGTTGGTTTTTGAAAAGAAGAGAGAGAGAGAGGAGGATTTCCGACCGGTTTGGCCAACTCCGACCAGCCGCTCGCACGCCCGCCGGTGGCCGCTCCTCCGCTTACTCGATTGGCTGCTCGCACGCCCGCCGGTGGCCGCTCCTCCGCCGCTTGTGCCCGCTCACATCGCGCGCCGTCCTCGCACCTAGCTGCCGGTCCCGTGCCATCTCGCCGTCCGCCGGAGCCTTCATGGCCGCCGTTTGTCGCCGCCAGCCACCGCCTGAGCTGCTGCCGCCCATCCCCGCCGTTTCTCCGCCCGAACCACTGCCGAGCAGCCCTCCTCCGGCCCCAAAACAGTAGCTGGAAAATGGGTATTCCAGCTCGGTTTTGGCCCATTTCGGCCGGCTTCCCGACCCCGAAGTTTAGGTTCACCTTTGGAAAAGTCAATCCCCTCGACACCCCCGTCGTTTTGGTCCACTCGGCTCATTGTCGGGTGAGTTTAGCTCACTAAACTTTGATTAGATGGTTAATTATGCTTAGGGAGGTTTAGTTTATGTTAAGTGTTATTAGGTGGTTAGTTTAAGTTATTTAAGAGTGGATTAGAATAAGGTGGTGTTTTAATTTAAAGTGTGTTTAATTAGGGTTAAGAATGTTTATTTTATAATAAGCCTTGATGTGACTTAAAGGAATTTATTTTTGATTTAAATAAATGTTTCGAAATTATTGGATTATTTAATAATATATTATATTACGAAAATTATTAAAATATTACTATTTAATTAATTTTCGGAATAAATTTAATTATTTAATAAATTCCGAAAATTTTGTCAAGACCCTAAATTCTCAGAATTTCGCGCCGATCGCTGCTATGTATTCGGATTTTGAAATTAATGGTTGGAAATTACAAATTGAGCGTGGATTGTGAAAATTATGGATATTATTATTTAATTAATTTTCTGAATAAATTTAATTATATATTAAATTTCGAAAATTATTTCGCTACCCTAAATTCTTAGAATTTCGTGCTGATCGCTGCTATGTAGTTAGATTATGAATTTGATGAGTGGATTTTGTAAATTGAGTGTTGATTGTGAAAAATATGGATTTTATTCAGAAAATCCCAAGTGTCGGGTTTTGATACCAAAATTGGATTTTAATGATTATATTAAATAGTGGGGTTTGAAAAGTGAGTTATCGGCTTTCTGGTTCGAAATTAACGTGCCCCCACACACGTGAATAATTTATGGAATATTTTTAATATGAAGAAAAATGGCCGGGATCACTATTTTAAGTGGAAGTATTGAGTGGAATGCAAAGTGTCCTAGAGCCGAGTATGATTTGGCCATGTGATAATTAAGAGGAATCGTCCCGGGCTGTTGAGTCGGACTTGCCCCTATATGGGATGCCCTTGGCAACGGATGCGGGTTGCAGTAGAGGCTAGGCCAACTGGACCTATGCTCCTTCGGGAATGTTGTCGACGTAGTGACGAAGCCGCGCTCCAAGGGGGGAGGCGATGCCTGGCATTAATGTCAGTAAATAGCCGAACTGCGAGTAGGCTATGCCCTTGTGTTGTAGTGAATAATAATTGGATCGCATGCTGAGTGTTATTGATGGGTAGGATTATGGGACGGAATCGTGTGGCATGGTATGGGACGTGTCATAACAATTTGGTCTTATAATCCGGGCTCTTGTGGTCGTTTGAAATGAAAGTGTTGGCGTTCCAATTGTTTGAATTCTTATTACTACCTGAGTTTGTGTGATACAAATTGTGCTAACTGCGGGGAAGGAATTAAGACGAGGTAAGTCTTACGTGTGATGTGGCTAGGCCACCCGAGTGTATTTTCTTTGTAATAGGGGTTTAGGGGGTTGAACTTGCTGAGACAATGTCTCACCCCGTTGTGGGCCAAAATTTTAGGTCCCTAGATGGTGGTCGTGGAGGACCTGAAGCCATGGAGTCTGGAAAGGTGGAAACGGAAGGATCGGTGAACGTGTTCTGCTAGTTGGTCTTAGGATAGTTCCCCTTTTGTCGAGCCGGTCTATTTTGTAGACAGTCCAGTATTGTATTTAAACCTATGTGTTTATAAATGAGTGTTTGGTATTGTGATTGATTGCCTGCTTTTCTATCCCAAGTTAAATGTTGTCAGGGGATTTGTTTCGCTTCCGCATGCGTAATATAATGAATGGGTCGGCGACGTATCCTAGGATGTCGCATATTTGATCGACCGCAGTGGGATGTATGCGCGCTCGGGGTTCGGGGCGTTACAAATCAAACAGCAACCGGAAGCATAAATCAAGTCATCCCAAAGAACTCATCATTGGCAATTTAGAAGAAGGAATCCGCACCAGATCCAAGGCAAAAGAAGATTCCAGTGCATTAGCACTTATCTCAGAAATAGAACCAAAAGGAGTAGAAGAAACACTGTCTAACGAAAGTTGGATAGAAGTAATGCAGGAAGAACTCAGACAATTCAGTATCAATAATATCTGAGAGCTGGTTCTTAAACTGAAAGGCAAATATGTGATTGGAACGAAATGGGTGTTTAGAAACAAGATAGATGAAAAGGGCAAAATAACTAGGAACAAAGCAAGGCTCGTAGCAAAATGTTACACACAAAAGGAAGGAATAGACTACGATGAGACTTGTGCACCTGTAGCCAGGTTAGAAGCAATTAAACTACTACTTGCATATGCGTGTTTTCATAATTTCAGGTTATTCCAAATGGACATCAAAAATGCTTTCCTAAATGGATTTATACAAGAAGAAGTCTATGTGGAATAACCACCAGGATTTGAAGATCCCAGAAAACTAGACTTTGTCTATAAACTGAAGAAGGCGATGTACGGTCTGAAACATGCATCTTGAGCTTGGTATGAAAGGTTGAGTAAGTTCTTGATAAGTAATGGTTTTGAGAAAGGAAATGTTGACATTGCCTTGTTTATCAAAAAGGAAGAAAAAGATTTTTTACTTGTTCAAATATATGTAGATGATATAATCTTTTGATCTTTTAACGAGAATCTATGCAAGAAGTTCTCAAAGTCTATGCAGGAAGAATTTGAAATGAGTATAATGGGAAAATTAACCTTTTTTCTGGGTCTATAAGTCAAACAATTGAAGAAATGGACATTCATTTATCAAGAGAAATATGTCAGAGATGTTACCAATAAGTTTGGAATGGAAAACTACATGAAAACAAAAACTCCCATGTCAAGTTCTTCAAAGCTTGACAAGGATGAAGGAGGAAAGAAAGTTGACCAAAAGTTATACAGAAGCATAATTGGTTCTCTTCTTTATCTCACTTCCTCTCGACTTGATATTCTATTCAGTGTGTGTATATGTGCTAAATTCCAATCTAATCCTCAAGAGTCATACCTTAGTGCTATTAAACGTATTATCAAATACATTGCGACTAATCCGAAGCTAGGTCTGTGGTATCCAAAAGGAAGAGACTTTACTTTACTTGGTTATTCTAATGCTGATATGGCTGGTTGTAAAGTTGATAGGAAAAGTACTTCAGGAACATATCAACTGTTGTGACAAATGTTAGTGTCTTGGTTCTCAAGAAAGCAAAACACTGTGGCTCTCTCGACAGCAGAAACAAAGTATGTTGCTCTTGGAAGTTGCTATTCACAAATTCTGTGGATCAGGCAACAACTAATATATTTTGGAATAAAAGAATCCTACACCGAAATCAGATGTGATAACACAAGTGCGATCAATCTTACCAGAAATCCCATTATTCACTCAAGGACAAAGCACATCGAAATTCGCCATTACTTCATAAGAGATCATGGGCAAAATGGCGAAATCAATGTTCAATTAATTGATTCGAAGAATGAACTAGCATATATTTTTACCATGCCATTGGAGAAATGCTTATTTGAGTCCATTTGTGGAAAGCTAAATATCACCCTTCCATCTAACTAAAGTTTATGGATGAGTAGACTCAATAGATCAACATGTGGGAAATGCATCTGTCTGAAAGTCTCCCAGACTCAAGTAATTTTATTTTAAATTTTTGCCGTGTAAGTTTTCTTCCTTATTGAACAGGTACATTTATTCTTAATTTATCACTTGTCTTTATATTTTTGGAAATTGTATTATCTCTATTGATTTTTCGGATCTAATTTAAAAAATTATTGATAGTTACTTTTTAAAATTTTTTTGAAAAGGTATTTTCCTTTTATGACGGTTCGATTGCTTTGTACGTCATTTTCTTTAAATCTCTCAAATTTTTCTTTTACGATTACGAGACAGTCTTCAAACCTTAACTCTCAAACCCTTCAAACCTTAACTCTCAAACCCTCATCTTTCTTGAATTCTCTGTTAAATCTTCTGCAAATTTCTCACTCATTCCTACACAACCATGTCATCGAAATCCTCTAAGTCTACTTCAATGTCATACCAAAGGAAATCTTCTCGTATTACTAGTCGCAGGCGTCGGACTGTTCCTGAACGTCCGACGCACTTTGATCTAACCGGTGAAGATTCGCCTCGAAATTCTCCTCGCTGCTTTGCAGATGAAGAAGTCACTCAGGAAGCAATTCCTATTTCCGTGAGAAGGCCTGAGGTACTTCTTAAACATTATAACTTTTTGAAGTTGGGAGGAAGCCCTATGGACTTCATAAGTAATTTTTTGAAAGAAAATGACTATGAGAATGAAACCCTATTTTTGAGAGCCATGGAGAAGTTAGAATTGGTAGAGGCTGGAACTGCCGAAAATGAATTTTCAAACTTTCCTTCTAATCCTTGCTTTCGGGCAGAAAGTCAGCCCGAAAATAAGGATGATGACGAGATGATTTTTAAGAATTTTCAACCAAAGATTAGTGTTATGGCTAAAATCACTAGAGAAAAGACAAAATTGTTTCGTTCGAAAGATTATAAGAAGGTTTTCGCTCAAATGCTAAACAGAGGGGTCATCAACCCTCGCATTTTGATTTTTTGAATTCCATCAAGGTTAACTTGAGGGAAAAGTTTGCCAAACTTCAGATGGACAAATTCTGTGTGGAGACGTCAGAAGCTTGCCCTGAATTGACGGCATACTTTTATTCCAATCTATCTATTTTGGATCCCACTCATATTCAATTTACTGTGTGTGATAGAGAATTTGATGTAGACGTGAATCTGTTAGCTGACATTCTGGGAGTAGAAAGGAGTAGATTCCTGCCCATTAGTGTGTCTAATGCGCAGTTCACCAAGTTTTTAGTAAAAGATAGAATTCCTAGTGGGAGTATCACTTATCTCGAATGTCTACTTCCAATATCTTGCTGCATAAGATAGTCATCAACTACATCAAACCCAAGGCTGCTTTCAAGACTGATGTTTCCAGATTCGAAGCAAAGATGATGCAGGCCATCTGCAATTGTGTTGCCTTTTCACACCCTCACACTATCATTCTGCACATGTACAAGATTGTTATGAAAGCAAATTGACAACTGCCATACTTTGCATTGATAACCAGACTCTTTAGACACTTTTAGATTCAACCACCATCTTAGCTTCGCTCCAAAACTCTTGCTCCGATGCAAATTGGATTGAAAATGATTTCAAAGATGCGATTGAAAGATCTCTCTGGAGCCCTGGATCTTCTAAAGAAAGAATCTGTTAGCAAAGTCAAGCCGAGATCTGCTGTTGAGAAGAAACACAAAGGGAAGAGTGTTGTCTCGAAAACACCAAAAAGGAATAGACATGTTCTTCTCTAGGATGATGAAGATGAAGATGATGATGACACAATCTCTGCTATTACCTTGCGTAATGTTCAAGGTTTCGCTGATTCTGAGGAGGAAGAAGAAGATGAAAGAAGAGAGTGATGATGAAGAAACTAAAGTGAAAGAGACTGAGGATGATGACTCAGATGGAGATGCTGATGTGAACCAGGAATAGGTTGAGACTGACAAGGAAGGAGAAGATACTAAGGAAATTGATGCCCCAGATGTTGAGGAGATGGGAACTGATAAACAAACCCGTGCTGGAAAAGAAAAAGTTCAAGAGGAAGAAGTTACTTCTCAGACTGAAGGCACCTAAACAGGGGGAGTAGGTGAGAAAACTTCCATTACTGAACCAACTATTAGTAATGACATCAGTCGATCTCCTCCATATACTGAAGATATTTTTGCATTCCATTTCCCTGAAGTCTCACCTGAAGGTCTACAAAAAGAAACTAATGTTCAAAGGGAGAAAAGAACTACACACGTGTAGATTGATGTTCCTTCACTTCTAGATACGCCACAGGTACAATTTGTTGAAGCTAGTACCCAAACATAATCAGAATCAGAATCAAACTATCCTCGGATAGTAGAACTCCTCTTAGAGATTAAGACACAACAATATGTAATGGTTTGAAATTCAGAAGTTGCATGCTGCTCTTGGTACTACCTCAGAATTCCTTACAGGCAAGGTACAATCTCTTGATACTCAGGTTCAGACTTTAAATCAACAGGCTTCGCAGAATTTGGCGAAAGTGGAGAATGTTTATCATCAGTCCCTAAATAAGCTTGAGGAGACCATGCAGTCCTTGGAGGATTTCTGACTTGTTCGTGTTCCCAAACAACCCTGATCGTTTTTCAACTCGACCTCTTTTTATGCCTACTTGATTTTATCTTTTTGCTGCTAACACAGAGGGGAGAGACTATGCAGATTGAATCTTTTGAATCTTATTTTTGATTTGTGCTTGTGGTTATGTTTTAAACTTGTGGATGTTTGAATTTGTGTTGGAACCTTTATTGGTTTGTTTTGTAGAACTAATAAGACTGATGTGTTTATGGATGTAGACTACTACTGTGTGTATTTATTACAATTACTGTATGTTCTCTTTATAAATTATCATGTGCTGCTAAAGTGTTGTTTTGCAGGATATAATTTTCATATTATAATTAAATCTGCATGAAAGTTTTGTGACCTTTAAAAATGGGGAGACTGTTGAGAAAACTCTTATCAGGTTTTGAAGTTGACAAAACTTTCATTCACTTATTCTTACTCTTATTCTGAAGGATACAAGACTTTTGTGTTATATCGTGGAATACTGTCAAAGTCCATTTTACTTCAGAAGTCTTTCCCACTTTGACGAAGATCCAGACTGAACTCAAGACAAGAATGTAGATATAATCAGACTTGGCATTATTGATCTTTCGACAAGGATTCAATACTTGCAAGATTTATCCTTAATATCTGGCTTTCTGGCGGAGAATCTCACTTACCTTTTCTCAATATATTGATGAAATCAATCACGGATTGATAAAATCAATTTCGAAGATAAGTTCCTTTTTGTGAAGTATCTACTTATGTAAATCTAGATTCTGATTGTATGTGTGACCAAAATCATCGGATTTTCACCTTAATCTTCAAACGGCTACAAGATTTCCTTAATCGATTATGTCCAACGGGTTGATTGGAAGAAATTTCTCTAGAAAGTGCAAATAGTTAGAAAGGCGTAGAGGAGTATTTAAGGAGGTCATTCGATCCATTTGAGATAGTGCGTGAGAATTAAAAATTCCAAAGTCTGAGGCATTTCCAATCACTTGTTCTTCATCGATGATGCTTACAAGTTGTAATTAAGAGAGAAAAACCCAAAATGAGTGACTTAGTTAGAGAAAAAGAAACTCTTCACTGAGTAATCATACTCAAATCATTGTAATTCTCTACTAATTCCTTAATGAAATTCAACTAGAAGGCTGTCAGCGTGGGCAAATGGACGTAAGCTTGATTTGAGCCTAACCACTATAAATCTTGTGTCCAATTTTCTCTTCCCTTAACTCTTTTGATTTGTTTGTTGCAATATTTTTTTGAGTTCTGCTAATTTCCAAAACATCTTATTTGAGTTTAAATTTATATCAGAAGTCTGGTGTCAGTTAGACTTTGTTTAAAGAAAATAACCTTTACTGCTTTTATTAGCTTAATTTATTTTTTCACCTATTCACCCCCTCTAGGTGATAATATTATCACTTTTGCCAATGTCCCTAGCCTCGGCCTCGATGGACACAGGCTTGAGCAGGGGGATCTAGGCACAAGCACAAAAATCTTGAGCCTAACCTTTGTGGACCCAAGCATAGACACTAGGATTTCAAGCCTTGGACTCATTGGAACGGGGCTCAAACATGGGGATCCAGGCACAAGCACAAGCCCAACCTTGATGGACTAGAGCACAGGTGTCGAAGACCTAAGTATGGGCACTAGGGTTCAGGTCTCAACCTCAATGGACTTGGGCTCAATTACCGAAGAGTCGTACATTGTTTTTGTGGACCCAAGGTCTGGGTGTGGGGGATCCAAGCACTGGTACCACGATCTTACACTCGACCTTTGTGGACCCAATCCTAGTGTCAAGGCATCAAGCTCGCCCTTGATGGAACTAGGCGTGGGTGTTGTAACTCGAGCATTTATATTAGGATCTCGAGCTCAGTCTTGATGGACTTAGGCATAAGTGCTAAGGATTCAGCCTTAATGGACCCCGTCATAGATGCCGAGACCTAGAATGAGCATTAGGGTTCCCCTGCCTAAGCATACAGTTTCCGCTCTTCACACCGATATTTAATCATATTTTGAAAAAAAAAATTGATTTTTTAAATAGGAAATTATTTTTCTGAATTTAAGTATAAATTTTCAATTAATCAAGAAAATATTTTCTATTAATTCATTTTCCTAAGTGATCTAGACGCCGAAAAGTGAGGAAAATATTTTCTCAAAAATTATTTTTTACAAAATAAATGAAGCCTATATTTTCCAAAAATACCCTTAAATAGAAATTACCTAGCCACTCAGTAAAAAAATTCGATACCATCTTTTAATTTTCGTTATGTAAATTAGAGCGCATGCATAATTTTAGTTAACCTAGTTTCTCTTTTCAGATGTTCTAAACTTAGTTGCAAAGAAACCACCCTTCGCTGTCAAAACTTGGGTGAGGCCAACTAAGGTTAAAATCATACTCGAAACAAGTCAATCATACCCAAGAGAAATCATTCACCCCAGACAGAATTTTACAAAAGAAAAAATGTATTTCACAAAATCAAAAAGTTGTAAACATTAAACATACCTCAATATACTACCTTAAAAATTTTCGAACAAATGGTTGTGCATATTAGGGGTGTGCTGAATAGATTGCCCAAATTGGAAATTGCCCAGACTCTACCGAACTGGTCAATTGGGTCTAGTTATTCAGAGTATCGATCTGATTCTTGATTCCTAAAATTGGAACCAGTATCTAACTGGTCCGGTCCGGAACGACTACATATATTCTTCTTCTTTTTTTTTTTTTTTTATTTCCTCAAAAAATTAGTAAAATGTGAACTATGCACTATCTCGTCTAGAGGAACCATAAGTTACAGCATAATGACTCTTCATTCATCGTCGCTTTCGTCGATATTTTAAGATATATCACTCTCTCGTTGTGCATGGACACTCTTTAGCGGGGAAAAAAAAGTGATCAGTTCTATTAGATCGGACCAAAATTGGATTGGACTGGCTGCCTGGTTCCTAATTTTGGGAACCATAAATCCATTACTTTAAGTGCATATTCATTAGCCAAGCGGATACTAAGAACCCTCTAATTCAGTACTAGATATGGATCAAATCATGAAATTTGACACGTGACCTCGACAGTGCGGAGGAGCTGGTGTATTCTTAGTTGATTAGGTGCCCTACTCACTACTCGATCAATCAAAACCAAACCTTGTTTATGTTTCAACTTGAGCATGAAGTTAGAAGTACAAAATGCGACATAAATGAAAATAGAAAGTCTAATTCCCTAACAAAAATTCCCAACTTTAAATTTAATTTCAAATTTATCTTCAACTTTTTTTGTCTTAAATAAATCTTCAACTTTTATTTGAGTCTCAAAACTATTCTCGTCGTCTAAATCACAATTAGTTATCCAACGTGACATCCATGTGTATTGACACATCAGACAACATAAATGAAAATGAAAATAAAAATTGAGAGACGGATAGGGAAAGTAAAGAAAAGGAAAAGAAGAACTACGAGAGAGAAAGAGGGGGAGGGGGAATGGCAGCTCAAGCTCTGAGCTCCTTGCGGCTATGGTTGCTCAATCTCCAAGTTCCTGGCCACAGCAAGCACAAAGCTCTAACTGGCCATGGCCATGGTTGCCGCAAGCATGTGATGACTGAGCAAATAGTGTGAGCGGACAGAGATGGGGGACTAGCGAGGGTGGAGAAGGTAGCTGCCATGAAAGAGCTTCCCTAGCTATACCACATATGCATCGCTGGGGCCAGCTTTGGCTTCGTCCGAGAGTTTGCCACTAATTAGAAGGCTCTCGCTCTATTCCGGCATGAGAGACGAAAGCCCACAAGAGAGTCACAAACTCCCCTCCCTCTGCCAAGCGCTCGACATGCACTTTTGCTTTGTCCGATGGAGCCACATACAATAATAGTTCGGCCCAAAACTCGGCCAGGATCTTCCAAATGCACTGCCGTTTCACTTTCAGCAATTGAACACCCAACCGAGCGCCCCCATGTATAACCGTATTTTTTGGTGTTTCCGTATGTTCTGGCGTTTCCCCGATGCCCTTCAGTTGGTTGATTCTTTCTTGATCTGTCTTGCACCCCTCGAGCTCTTCCCGCGCTTCAAGGATGACTTGTTCGAACTTGTTCTCCGTGTCATAAGAGTGATCAGGTAACAATCTCGGGGCAAATGCCACCAAATAGGCAAGATATTTGGACAAGTTTGTCGCTACTTTGAAGTTTGGATCTTGACGCAACGGCCGCTTGTGCTCAAGAAAGCTCGTAGCTATATGCCAAACCATTATAACTTCAGTTTGTGTATCGAACCCACACGCCCAAGAGAGGTCATCCCACACCTCGTTTTGTCTCAAAGA
Organism: Eucalyptus curtisii; assembly: GCA_017140595.1. Taxonomy (NCBI): domain Eukaryota; kingdom Viridiplantae; phylum Streptophyta; class Magnoliopsida; order Myrtales; family Myrtaceae; genus Eucalyptus; species Eucalyptus curtisii. The sequence goes on from CM029497.1 coordinate 18,200,144, forward strand.
AGCTTGTCCATTCTTCAATTTCCTGTTGCTGTTCTTCAGAGAATGAAACACAGCCTTCTTCACATCAGCGGACAATGTAACGGGAGCGCCCTGTTGTTGACCTCTGCCAACGACATCGATGACATTGATTTTGCAGAAATTGTGGAGAAATCTGGAAGGGACGCAATTGTACGATTCGAGAACAGAGTATTGGCGAAGTTTCCTTTCCCAAGGCTTCAAATGTACCCGGCATATTAGTCCTATCAGCTTCTCGATGGGCTTGCACCCGTGCCACGACTCTTTTTGCACGTAGTTGCAAAGCCATGTAACTTTCGCCCAATCGGAGATAGCCATCAGAAAGAGCTGAACAAGCTCAACACATATGAATACCATGAGAACGACCGCCGTCACAAGAACGTCGATGCATAACCCGTTGGATGTCACCAATTGGACAACAACATCTTGGGGCTTTGTGGTCTTGGGCATCAGGAATACAATTGTTAGCAGGGTGCCTGTGATCAAACAGAAAAGCTCCACCACTTTCAGCTGCCAAAGGCTCGCTTGGAAAATGATCGGGTAATTGGTGTAGTGAAAATCGTGAAAAAAGGTAAGCTCAACTTCGGCGACTCGAAATGCTCGCTCATGCCCATTTTCTTTATCAAGAATTCCATCTCGAATCAAGCGCCACGCCTTTTGATGAGCTTCTTTTGGCAATCGGTAGTTCAAAAATTTCAAACGGAGAAGGAGGTAGAGCGCGTAAGAGAGACAGATATCCTTGAACTCGCCATCCTGGTCTCCCCCGCTTGAGCTCAAAAGAGGCCCTTTGCACGCCCACACCTTTTCTATGGTGATGACTTCCTCCCTGTGGTCTCTTGAAACCGTCTTGGAACTTGCCTTTGGTGCTGCGACTTCGCCAAAGGCTTTCTCAAGTGCGGTCCGACTCACTTTCACCGCGTATTTGTATCCTTTCATAGTGATGGGATCGACTTCGCAGTCCCAGCAACAATGCTTGGAGTTCATATGATCCGGGCAACAACAATGCTTGGAGCTCACCTGATCCGGGGAACAAGATTGCTTGGAGCTCATATGATCCGCGACCCATTTTGTCATTCGATCCCGGCCAAACGCGCTCACTGACACGAGCGATAGTGCTCTCTCTGCAGTCTTAAGCGCTAGGACGACGAAATAAAGCAGGAAAACCGCCAGTCTTAAAGGCAAGGTGGTCAGATAGAGTGTCCACAATGTTAGTAACCCTACGAACGCGACCACGTGTTGACAAACATATTTCTTCCACTGCTCGTTGTCCTCAAGACTATATGCAGAGAAAGAGTTTGAGCTTCCAAGAAAGATCATCAAGAAAGTCGCCCACAGCGGGAAAAGTGGGTTGCTGAACGGGGAATTGCGCATTAGCCCGAGCGTGTACGTTATTAAGTAGCCCGAGAGAGTGTATGCCGCCCACAGCATGACATTGAACATGGTATTTTTTCTCCGACGCCTCAATGAGCCGAAAGCCGCAAGGAAGAGAAGCAGGAAGGCAACTGAAGCCACGTATAGCTCTATCTGCAGGAGCGTGCCTTCCCGGGACTGGAGCCTCTTCACAACCACGGTGGCCTTGGTAATAGTTTGGTTCACCGTCACCATTCGGCTTCCTTGCAAGTTTCTCATGCTCTTTTTTTTTTTTTTTTTTTTTCTCTCTGGGTGAACAAAGACTTCCTTGCAAGAGAGAGCCAAGAAGTCTAAAAACTTTGAGAGCTCGCTTCCTGTGTGCGGAGACGAACGAGGAAACCCGCCTTTATTGATTCCTCATGTTTGTATCCTCGTATACGGAGTCCGGGCAGGCGTTAATTTTGATTCGCCCCGCCCGACACAAGTTCCTTAATGTGGTAAACAACGTCCAATTCTCGTTCAAAAGGAATTATAATTGCTGCCCACATAAGGAATTGTTCTCCCCTCCGTCCTTTACGGTCACGGGAATAGATCATTCTTTGCTCGCATCGATAACTAAAGTATCGATTAGAAATGTAAATATTATTAAAAATATTTAATTGGTACGATGATATATTTATTCAAAATTATTTTTTCTTCTACAAAAAAATCTAAACTAATGACACATTTATACCAAATTAATTTTCTTCTACCGAAAACTCTCAAGCTAGTGCTTCTCACCCAAATTTACCCTCCAGGTTAAATCCTAAACTGCTAACAAAGGGTAGATTGGGGTTAAGGATACTAATTTGAGGTTTCCATGAAATAAAAATTATTTTAGGATAAATGTGCTATGGGTATCAGTTTGAGTTATTTTTAATGAGAGGAAAATTGATTTTGGTTAAATATATCATGGGCTACTATTTCATAATTTTTTACGGTGTCAGCCCTAAAAAGAGAACATCTATCGACCATATTGTCCTGCCATATTGTCCTGCCATCCCTTCTTCGCGAAGACATTTCCACATAAAAAAAAAAAAAAAAAAAAAAGCGAAAAAGGAGAGCACTCATCTTTGGTTATCAAAAGATTGAAGAAGGAGCCAATGAGAGGCATCCGGCCCAGTTTGAGTTTTTCTTCTTTCGCTCTCTCTATCCTCTTGCGATCTCTTCTCGTTGACTTTTTATTTTTTATTTTTCAAGATTTTTACACTTCTCCGTGATTTTTGGAATTTTTGCATTAGTTTTCTTCGATATCATCCCGTGAGATTATGTGAGATTACTACTACCTATTCTAAAAGCTCAAATTATTAAATAAATGTATGGTTTAATATTTAATTACTTTAACCCTTCCCTTCATATGTAGGTTGGATTTTGACATAAACTTAAAGCATGGAAATTTAATTGAGAAGTAAATAGGGACCTAAAAAAATTTGAACTCTAATACTATAAAAGAACAATAATGTTTGAATGTTGATCTCGACACACAATTTGTTGAGATGATGCCTACTATATAAAGATATTATAGTGTGACATGAAACAATACAACAATGTAAAAATAAAGAAAATATTATTATATCACAAGAGCTATCAATCCCTTTATTTTAATATCTTCAAAAATATGCTTGTGATTTTGATTGACATATTCAAATTTGTCTCCCTTAATTGATAGATCAGTGCCTTTAAGATAGTGCTTTTCGATCACGATTTTACTCGTGATTTTGCTTTTTGCCCCCGATTGGTCACTTCTCAATCCAAAAAAATAGTTTACATTGCGGAAAATATCCATTGATTTTTGAATTGCACAGAGAGACATGAAATGTGACGAAGGGGAACAATGCAAGCAATCCTATAAATAGAAATCCCACATTGGGCATATATCATGACAACACACACTTTATAAGAGGCACATCTATCTCTATCGTTTGCAGAGCTTAGTTGCGAGGGCTTGTGACCCGGGTGGGGGTGTCAATGTGGTTGGAAATGGGTTTAATCCTTGCATTTCGGGCTTGTAGTGGCTCTCACCTTGCTCGCCCGTTGCAAGCCGAGAGTTGATTCATGACCATGTGAGGAGGGGTTCTTGAGTCCCTTGAACGATTTATGTTTATAAGTAAAAAGGGCAAAAAGAACCAGAATGAGGAATATAGTGTAATTAACGCGAGAATAATTTATTTCCTTTAGGAACAATTTAAGATTTATTCCCGTAATATAGTGTAACAGATGCAAGGATAATGCCTTTCATTTGGGACTAATTTGAGATTTATTCCCAATAGAGACAAAGAAAAGCGATCTCTTCTTGGTGACTTTTTTTTTTTCCTCCAAAATTCTTATATTTTTACATGATTTTTGGAGGATTTAAATCAATTTTCTCCCATTTGTCTTTTCTTTTCTATATTCATTTACTAAGAGACATATAATTAAGATATATTCACTATCTCTACCTTTAAACTATCAAATTGAATTGTTGTATTGGTTTTCTTCGACATCATTCTTTTAGATTTTGTGGGATCACTATCAACTACTTAAAACGAGAATAATTTCTTTTCTTTAGGAACAATTCAAGATTTAATCCTACAAAGACTATATTGCAACAGATGAAAGAATAATACCTTTCGTTTGGGAAAAAATTGAGAGAATAGCGATCTCCTCTTGATGACTTCTTTTTTAATTCTTATATAAAATTTTACATGATTTTTGGAGGATTTATATCAATTTTCTCCCATTCGTCTTCTTGCTTTTCTCTATTCATTTTCTAGGGGAAATACAATTAAGATGCATTCACTACCTCTACTTTTAAGCTATTAAATTGAATTATCGTATTGGTTTTCTTCAATATCATTCTGTTAGATTTTGTAAGACCACTATCAACTATTTAAAGCGAGAATAATTTCTTTTCTTCAGGAACGATGCAAGATTTATTCCCATAAGGACTATAGTGCAACAAACGCAAGAATAATATCTTTCATTTAGGAATAATTTGAGATTTATTCCTACTAGAGACAAAGAATAGAGATCTCTTCTTGGTGACTTGTTTTATTTTTCAAAATTCTTATATTTTTACATGATTTTTGGAGGATTTACATCAATTTTCTCCAACTTGTCTTCTTGCTTTTCTCTATTCATGTACTAGTATAACTAAGATTCATTCAGCATATCTATTTTTAAAATATTAAATTGAATTATCGTATTGGTTTTCTTCAACATCATTCTGTAAGATTTTGTGAGACTACTATTAACTGTTTTAAAGCTTAAGTTGTAGATGAAGACTTGGCATAATATTTAATTACTCTAAAATATTTCCTCACATGTAGGCTAGACTTTGTCCTAAGCCTAAAGCATAGAAATGTAATTGGGTATGTAAATAGAGACCTAAAAAATTTTGAACTCGTGACTCTTGCTCTAATAGCATAAAAGAACAATGATGTTTGATTGTTGATCTCAACATACAATTTGTTGGGATGATGTCCATCATATAAATATATTGCAAAGTGTTACATCTCATAAGAAAATAATACAACAATGGAAATAACAAATGGAAAGAATCATTCTATTATAAGAGCTGTCAATCCTTTGATTTTAGTATTTTCAAAAATCTGCTTGTGATTTTGATTAACATATCCGAACTCTTCTCTATTGATTGATAAATCAATGCTTTTAAGAAGAACATGCTCAGTCCATCTTTTGTAGTGCTATTTGATCATAATTTTAGTCAGGATTTCGCTTTTTGCCATGGATTGGCTACTTCTCGATCCAAGAATAATGGACACTAAAGAAAATTTGAACTCCATTGAGTTATAAATTGTGCATAAAGAGATATGAAGTGTGACGAAGGGAAATAATGTGACATTCAAATTTCCCTTATAGCCAATATTATTATTAAGGATAATTTCCTCCACTAGATTGCTAAGAGCCCATGGCATTAGAATAAAGTTGATAGATTTGGATGTGTATGTTGGTTGTGTTAGGTGACAATGTTGAATTCGCCACCAAAGTTTGACATCATCGTTACTGTTGACGCCTAAATTTTAATTAGGTTTTTTTTTAATTAATTAGACCTTTTTATTATCTTCCTTTTTTTGGATAAAAAGCAACAGAAATGAAAAAACAATAAAAACAACCAAAAAAAGAAAAAAATAGTAGTCATTGGGGCTGGGCCTTCGAGCCCAGCTCCTCCCCTCTTTTCTCTCTCGCGCGGGCCCTCATGGCCCGGCCCGCGCAAACCGGCCCAGCCCCCCCCTCTCTTCTTCTTCCGCCTCTGCAAGTCATGTGCGGCGACGAAGACGCGCTCGACGACAGCCTACAGCAGAGAGAGGAACGTAGGCCGGTGGGTAAGAGGACGTAGCATTGAAGGCGAGCATGCCTCCGTGGAAGGGGGAAGATTTGACAACGGTTCAGCCGCGGGAGTCTGGTCGGCGCGCCAAGGGCCGGTGGCCGAACCTCCGTCGACCGGCCTCCTCCTCGCCTATAAATAGGAGGGCACTACCTCCGTCGAAGAAAACATAGAGGCGGCAAAGGATCGAGGGCTGCAGATCTTCGAAACCTCCCACCGAGAGACTTCAGAAGGGGGGCCGAGGACGAGCATGCCGAGATCCGAGGAGAAGACGGAGGAGAAAGGTCAGATCCGGAGGAGAGGGTTGAGCTGAGAAGCGAAGAAGGTCAGATCTGAGTGTGAGGGGGCTGAACGAGAGAAGCCGGAGGAGGAAAGGTCGGATTTGAGGAGGAAGGAGGTGTCGTCACTCTGCCCGACGCCGTTCCTGCGTCGAGCCGAGCGCTCCCGGCCACCCTGACGCTGTCGTTGCACCGTACTACCGTCGTCGCCTAGTCGCCACCGACGTCTCCACCCGATCCTGCATCCCCGACGCCGTCCCCGACGACTCGCCGAAACCCCCTGCCTTGTTGGGCCGCCGTTGCTCCTCACACCGCCACTAGACCGTCGCCCTCCACGTCACCACCATCGCTGTGTCGCTGCCCTGTGACGTCCCAGCCATCCTACATCGGCGCCGTCAAGAGGTAAGGAGGAGGAGAGCCTCAAATTCGGTTAGCCGGGTCGGACAAAAGCCCCCATCAGGTAGGGTTTTGGCCGAAAGCCGGGTCAGGCGCACCTCACCTGGGTAGGGTTCCGGCTAGCTTGGGCCATTTGCGCGTGGACCGTCTTTTCATTGGGCCGGACCCTTTTTAGAAAATAGGGCTATTTGGGCCGAGCTTGTTTTTAAAAGAAAAAAACAAAACAAAAATCCCGGGCCGGGCCTACGTTGCAGGCCCGCCTGGGTCTTGGACGAACGGCCCGGGTCGGACCCAACCCGAGGATCCAACCCGGTTAGTTTTTAAATAATATAATATAATATAATATTTTAAAATAAAAAAATAATTTATTTTCCAAAAAAAAAAAAAAATGTCCATATTTTCCCCAAAAATGCCAAAAAAAAAAAAAAAGTCAGGAAAAGCCAAAAAAATATTTATATTTTCAAAAAAAGATCAAAAATCCCAAAAAGGCTTTTTATGTCCAAAAAAAGAGAAAAAGACCAAAAAATGTTTTTCCCTTCACAAATGCATGGAAAAATCCCTCAAAAATCCAAAAAAAGCCTTAGGGTTTAAACAAGATTAGGTACCGGAAGGGCATTAGTGATTAACTAGTGTAATCAAGTCCCCGATCCTAATTTCTTTGGTTGCGCAGGAGCGAGTATTTCTCCCGATACTTCGCTTGGGTTTCTAATCGACCCACCCCAAATTGATTAGTGGCGACTCCGTTTTAAAATTAACTTACTGGTTAAAAACTTGGACCATTAAGTCGTGAATTGGTGGACTTGGGAGAGTCCAGGCCTAATAGACATAGCCGAACCATTAGCCTCCGCAAAGCGCTCGCCCCGATCGAGCGCCGAAAAAAAAAGAAGTCACGACAGCTTGGCAACTCCGCTGGGGACTTGAAGACTTTAGCCTTTTTTATTTTGTTTAAATGCTTTGCTAATTTGGTTTTCTTTCTGTTCAGGTTAGTAGCTTTTATTTTATTATGTTAAAATAAAATATTTTGTGATCATAAACTGTTGTGCATGCTTTACTGTTTTAACACTACACATGGCACACACAACCCCGCCGCCGGACCTAGGTCGCTATAGGATATTAGGATGGTGTTAAGAAAGATACGGCATCGAACGCGAGACTGCGTTGTAAAGGTTGCCTTTTTTTTTTCCCCGAATTTCTTTAGCCGAGATTAAGGGGGTGCGTTGCCAGCGCGAGACTGCGACGGGCGGACACCCTTTTAATTTCAACAAGCCCCCTTAGTTAGAAATCGAGCCGCACGTCCCATGCGCATGTCTCTGTGCTTGTCATTTTCTTTAAAAGCAAAGTAATTTATTTACTTTTACTCAGTCTTTTTTATTGGCCCATGGCAATTTAGGGTAGGTTTTTTGAGTTCCAGTTTATATGTGATGGGAGAAGATGATATCTAGTTTATTCCCGCTCCCAAAGCAGAACTCTTCAGATGGTGGGGTCAATTAGACCAGTATGCCCAAGAGCGCGTGAAAGCCAAAGTCGGTCATCTTCTATCGTTGATCCAAATCCGTGTTCATCCTAAAGTTATACAGGCCATGGCACATTTCTGGTGCCCGAGGACGACTACTTTTATGTTTGGTGGGTTCGAACTAACCCCAACTCTGGAAGAATACAACATCATCACCGGAATACCTCTCGAGAATAAGCTTGTTAGGCCATCAACAGGCATTATCCCGTTGCTTGGGTTAGCACGACTCTTAAGAATTGAAATCCATGTTATGAGGCAAATTCTTGAAAGCAACCATAATACCTGCCCCCCAGCATTTTTGACTGCCTGTTTTGAAAATCAACCGATGATCCAAAAAAGTGAGATTTTCCTCTTGGCTTTTTTCGGGTTCATCATTTTTCCCCATCAAAGAAACGTCATAAGTCCAAAGATGGCATGGATAGTTGATCAGATCTCAAGGGGGCAAAATTATGTCAACATGATTTTAATCGAAATATTCTTGTCCCTCAATCGTTTTAAAGAAAACACGGAAAAAGTCATGCGGGTCTCCCCATAAATTTTACAAGTCCGGTTCTTTCTGACTTAAGCGAATTTCGATACTTCATGCGATCGTCTGAAACAAATGATTTCGAAAATCCATTACAGAAATTTATGGTTTTAGGACCATACATTCCTAACCAAAGCTGTTTAAATTGGATAAACTTCCTAAGAGACCCGACTCCTGAGGTGTTCCAATGGTGTGCTGGTTGGTTCCATGAAAAGAGAGCTCGCTTTGCTTACAAATGCCGCTATCCAATTCCATTGCTCAGCCTCACCGGCGCCATTTCCTGCACGACAGTATGGAGCCCTCCAGGAGATCCCACCGTCTTTCAAGAGGAAGGCCCCTCCACCCCTTTTCAACACAAGCCGTGACTACGTAGTCGAAATTTCTATCTATGAGGAAACATGGAACAAGTGCCATCGCAAAAGGATCGTGATACCTGAAGGGCTTGAGGGACAGGAAAAGGCCCATCACGCCTCTGAGTCCTACATCTGCAACCATTGTATCCTGACAAAATTGAAGCCATCGATCCCTCACTCAATCAGCAAGATCAGCCAGCACGAGCAAGCAGAACTTATGCAAAAGGATTTGGGAATAGAATGGATACATGTCTCAGAGCCAATCCAAGAAAGCAAGCATCTGCGCAAGAACAAGGCTCCCCGTCGCATATAGAATAGCAGTCATGTGCCCCCTAGTATTGATATCGTGAAAGTTTTGTCCCATTGTTTAGGTACTTTTGTTTAATATCTAGTTTTTCCTTCTGTAATTTCAATTTCAAGTTTTAGATGTCAGAAGTTGGTGGTCTACAATCCTCTTTTGATAAATAAAAAGCAGTTAGACCATTGCCATGGGTCAATCTTTGTCTACTTTCATGCTCATTCATGATTTTTGCAACAGGTAATTATGAATCGTCGACTATCAGCCACTCGCAAATGGCCTCACATGATAGGGCTCGATCAGAATGATGTACAAAATCACCTCGCCAACTTTGAAGATGGCATAGGACAAATGTCCATTGCCATTCGACAACTCTCGAGGCAAATGGAATCCACTCAAGCCAAACCCAACTCTGTAGTTGCTTTAAGTACACTCTCGGCACCTACGAATTTGCCAAAGGATAACCAACAAAATTGACTGCTTGAAAAGATCATGAAAACTCTGAGCCAGCTGCAAGAGCAAGATCCCATGGACTTGTCTAATTACACCGGCATTAAGATCCCCGAAGAGCTCAAACAACTGAATGCGAAAAGTATACTGATACCTCTCGCCCAGAGACCTACTTGCAGGCCTACCTAGTCCAAAAGGATGATTCAATCATACCAATCAAACCTGACTGGCCCAGCCTTGCAGTGGTACATTGTAAGGAAGATTAATCTCTTTAAAACCTCGGGGGAACTAATCGATGTTTTTCGTCAAGAGTATAATGTTGACATCAACCCCAACATTGCCTTGCCCTACGAAGAACCAATGGTCGCGGAGCACGAGGAGCTGATAGTCATAGAGATCGGAGAAGAAGATGTCAATGAAGCCTTGCACGATAAATGGACGATCGAGTAACATCCTATTATTGAGAAGCTTCCCTCTAGGAAAGACAAGGAGCCCGCAGACGAAGTCAACACTACTCAGAGCCGAAGCATGATGGGACGGCTTCTCAAGCTTACCGCAAGAGCTAGGGTCCAAAGAACGCCGACCCCCATCAATCTAGCGAGTGAAGATTCACCATCTCCCACTCCTCTTGACAAAGTCCAACTAGTGAAACAAAGAACCTTACTCAAAAGGTCCGGACCAGGAGTCAAGAAAAGAAAGCCTAAGCGGCTCGAGTCAACGCCTACCACTGAACGTGGGCAAAACCTAACAATCAATGAGTCACCACACCCGCACTTCGAGCATCCCCTGAGGTGACAAAGCCCGTTAGAGGAGGGAACATTCGTCTTGGTCCGCCATGACTTGTCTCATAATCAACTGCTAAGCTTGTCGCCTAACCATGAGGATGACGTAAACGCCTTATCCTCGTTTAGTGATTTTGACTCAGAGGAAAGCAATGAGATGAACTCGGAAGAATCTAGCTTTCCCGAAGCAACAGAGTTTACCATCGCAATGAACATGCAATGGGAAAACTAGTGGCCTAACTAGGATACAACAGGCCTATCTTGCTCTCATAAGATCATGACCCCCGGAGAAATGTGGATACCAAATCTCCGCAAATATAACGGCACAACTTGCCCCATGGCCCATTTGCAATATCTCAACGCTGAAATGAGTCAGTACTACAGCCCGTTGTCATTCACAACTCAGGCCTTCCAAGAAAGTCTTACAGGGTCTGCATTGCAATGGTTCATCACAGCAAATATCAACCTTATGAGAGACTGGAATGAGCTGTCTTCCGCATTCCTGCATCAGTATCAAAGCTAGATTGGAATTGAATTGCCTTGTAAGAACTTGGTTCACTTTAGAAGAAGACCAATGGAGGACTTCCGAGCATATGCAAGGAAGTGGGAGGCTTTTATGATGCAAACCTACCCTCAACTGGTCGAAGAATAAATGATAAAGCTGTTCATAGGGGTTTTACCTCGCAAGCATCGTTGTTGGTTGCATGGGTTGCACTTCCATAGCTTCAATGAAGTGGTCCTCTCATGCGAGTACTTTGAGTCTACTGGAGGCGAGGAACTCAAAGGCGCTTGACTTCAGGACCAGCACTATTAAAGCGCTCCTTTTCATAGGAGTTTTCATGGGTTTTGCCCGTTTTTATATTTTCATGTTTCTTATCTTGTCTAGTGTGCTACTATTGCATTTTCATTTTAGTAATCTAATGTACAGTTCTAATATTTTGTTTTGAGAGCATGAGGCGGTATTCCAAACCAGCTCGGTGATGCTATCCAACCATGAAAAGAAAATATCATCCAAGGAGAATACTGAGGTTGGCTTCCTCATGCTTTCTTCTCCCCAAAGATTTATACTTTTTAAAATAAAAACATTTCGTTTTCAAAAGCTTTTGTTAAAACAATCCTGTTATTTTTCCGACTCATCCATTTCGTGTCTCGGAATATCATCCCCCTTCGACTTAGCATGACAGGGGGCATTTAAAGCTGGCACATCATGTGAACTCGTCGAGTTCAAAGACACTCTTTCAAGAAAGCAGGGGCAAACAAAAAGGATCATCATGTTTCAAATAGGGTAAGTCTTATTCCCTGAGCATAATTTTGAAAATGACATCCCCTCTCTTCTATGTACAGGAGCCGAAAGATAGGACGTAATAGACATAGGCATACGGTTAAACTCGAAGCATGCGCACCATGGTAGCTCGAGGCAGGATAACCTCCCCCATGCTGCTTTCGACCTTCCTATTTTTGCAAGCCATCCTCAAGAGCTCTGTGCACTCTGCCTTGCTCTTGTCCAACTCCCTCTTAAGCTGGAGGAATATCTCTTCGCACAACGTGCCCGAACAACTAGACGTTGCGATTTCATTGAAGGCTTCGACAAGCCAAGAAGCACAAGGAAGAAATTTCTTCTCTTCCTTGGAATTGATTACTGTCAATAGGGAGAAAATCTAGACAGTCAAGGTGATCTATAGCCCTCCCACTCCCGACAACGACTTTAGAATTCGGAAGCTTCACTCCGTGTTTGAGACGCAAATTCTTCCAAGAAATAATCGCCATCAGAAGACTGGAGATTTTGATTGTCCATCTCAGGTTCCATGGAAGCTTGAAGTACATGACTTTGCCCAATGCTACTATAGTCAAAGACAGAAGGACAAAATTCCACAGAAGGAAGGCGTTGAAGATGAATCAACGACCAACAATCATGCATACATGGCCACAAATGAGAAAGGTCAATTGAAAGAAACGTTGAACTGTGTCGAGACAAAGAGGCCGTCATTGACATTCAAACATCCCTAGGAGCCCGCACATACAAACTCTAAGAAATGGTAACTCGGTATCGTTTCCAATACTCTCTCTTTTTGTGAACTCGTTTTTGACATATTCCCCCTATTGACAGGAAGCATTGGGATTCAAGAACCAAGCTTAATGATAAATTTGGATAAATCAAGTGACTCATATCGATTTACCTAACTTGGTATGAAAGGACGTGTCGTCTAGGAGCCGATTCGATTAAAAAGAAGCGCCCTACAGACACCGTTGGCGCCTCTAGCCGAGTGGTACCCGGGAAGAAGCAAAATGGTCCGAAGTCGGGGGTTCAAATCCCTGACGCGGCAGTTAGCCATTTGTAGAAAAAAAAAATTGCTTCTCTTGCGCCTGCAAATTACGAGAGAGCAAGTGACCTAACGGAGTGAAAATTACAGGACTTCATATCCTCCTCGTACTTCAGGTCTATTCAAACATCTACAAACCAGTGAATGGTAATGTTGTATCGCTTCCAAGTTATTCAACTCTTGAAAGAGCTTCTGACTAACATGATCCCTTTTATCTGTTGTAGGATCACTTGACCGTAAAAAATGCGGATAACAAATCAAGAAAAGACATGCCAAACTCTGATAAGCTCTCCTAAGCGAAATGGCGTCTTGAGTAATCACCAAAGCAAATGACAGAAAATCTTCAGGCCTCAGCTCACATTTGATTTTGGCCAGACTAATTGATCTACTTGTACATCTTCTCTTCTGCAGGGGCAAAAGCAGAGATGCCCGATCAGATTCCCAACCCCGGTTGATCATTCTTATGCCATCTCCCTATTCAATAAGGATGATCCATTGACACCCTTTTTGTGAATAACTCTTTTGATGTTAAATATTCAACACATTTGTAAATACAATTCCACCAAGTAAACACCCCTAAAGTTGTCAATAGGGTTTCTTGAGTAAAAATCATTCATTTGTTTTGAGAATACAAACTCTCTCATACTTAAAAATGCTGCATGCCTTTCCAAATGGATTTTTGCATGATGATTTTGTCTGTCTAAATCACTGATTCCATTAAGGATTATTAGAATAGACAGCTAAGTGAAGAATACAAGATTGATTGAGTATGCTGGATGAGGTGCGTCAGAATGATGACAGGCAAGCCATATCCTACACACAGTCCCCCATCTATACATTTGTGAGATGAGTGCAGAAGATTCCATGACTGCAGGGTAAAGAGTTCTCTCATGAATGGTACGATAACCAAAACAGTGAGAGGCATTCCATCGCTCACTCCTTTGAGCCAAATACACTGGTAAAATTTCTGTCCTACCCCCGTCAAAGAACCACCCCACACTGGGGCAGGTCGGAGGCAAATCAGCATCACAAGGTGAGAAAAGGGATAGAAATTTTATTGCTCGCACTTGCATCAATCTTCGGGTGTCTTTATTGCATATGAACACTCGCGTTAATTCAAGTGCCCTAGAATGACGAAGAGCAATTCTTTCTTTACACACTTGTATTCATTGTACAACCCAATTGAGTATGAAAATTCACCCTCACATGGAGGCAAAATAGAAGTTACTGCCATTCGAGCAGCATAATCAGGAGCGCCAGCAAAAGATGAAGACTCAACAATCTAACAACCGCATTTGCTTGAACTTGTCTAGATTAGTTCCTCAAGCAACAAAGAACAAAAAAACTAGGGGCATAAAAAAACAGTGTACCTGGTAAAAGCAAGGTCAATGCCCATGAAAGAAAAATTGGAATAAAAGCTAAGGGCATGAAAAAGCAGTGTGCCTGGTAAAAGCAAGGCCAATGCCCCTAGACGAAAAAGTGAATTTTAGCCATTGGTGCTTCCAAACAAAAGTTGCTGTTGTGGTTCGATTAATAGAGCCTCCATCTGACAGTGAGAAAAGAAGACCGGTGATAAATGCCAAGACAATCACCAACTCTTACCCTCTTACATGTGAGCCAAGTCTACGTTACATTCCCATTGTAAAAGTCTCTTCAGACTAGGGCACTTCAATTAACGTAGGATTTCATATGTCTATAAACGTGCTCGAAGAAGTATGAGCAAGATTATTCTATCTCTTTTCGCAGGATTCTTGACTTGCAAAACCCGGAGATGATCGTGCGACACTTCATAAGCCTTGACCTTAACGGTCCCCTTCAATGAGCCGTTAACCAAACCTACATTACAGTCTCGGCAAAGACCTCTTGCATTGGTAAAGTCGCACCACTTGCGAGAATACTCGGACCCCTGTTGACATGATGATAGTGAGATAGTGTGGTCCTTATAAATCCTGCATCAATGGTCAGGATAGCCTTTTCCATGAGAGTGAGTGGAAAGTCCTTTCAGACTAAAAGTCTCTCATCTGGCATGCTCAAGACATCTACATTTGGAATGAAGGCTGTCTTTCAAAATTTTCCCCCAGTGGAATTCAGATTATGCAAAACTGACAAAATTGTCATGCACAAATCACATTTAAATTCATGAATTTACAACATATATAACCATGTGTGCATACTATGCAAATAGAAGACATACTTCCTGAAATCAGAGATATTGCCAGGTAAGCATATCCCTATCCCCATTTGTTTTAAAGTACCTACCATTGTCCAAGTACTGTCTCATTAACACTCGACCTATTCGAGTCGTCCCTTGAGTTTGGGTGCTTGCAACTGTCCAAGTATCCCATTGTCTTTGAGTACCCACCATTTGCCAGGTACTCCCTCTTATCGACATTCAACCCGTTCGAGTCGTCCCCAGAGTATTGATATTTGTGACTGTCCAAGTATCCCATTGTCTTTGAGTACCCACCATTTGCCAGGTACTCCCTCTTATCGACACTCGACCTATTCGAGTTGTCCCCAGAGTATTGATATTTGCGACTGTCCAGGTATCCCCCTGTTTTTGAGTGCCTACCGCTACTCAGGTGCTCCCTCTGTTGATACTCGACCTGTTCGAGTTGTCTTTAAAGTTTGGATGATTGTGACTGTCCAAGGGTCCCCTTGTCTTTGAGTACCGGCCACTGTTCGGGTACTTGCTTTTCTTGACACTCGACTTGTTCGAGTTGTCTTCATATCTAGGATGCCTACAACTGACCAAGTATCCCACTACCTTTGAGTGCCTTTCATTGTCTAGGTACTCCCTTTCTGAGTTGTTCTCAAAATTGTATCATTAAATACTAGCAACCATTCAAGTATTCCACTACATTGTGCACCTGCGATTACCCAGGTATGCTTTCTTACACTTAGACCAGCTGAGTGGTCCCTGATTGTATCAGTAAATATTTGTGTTCATCCAAATATTCCACTACTTTGTACACTTGTGTGCCTGCGGCCATCCAGGTAAGCCTCGTGCTACATTCAAATTCTCAATTACCAGGAGGTGAGAGACCTTTAAGAATATCCCAGGTACGTCCTAGATATTCCCCTTTACCAGGAGGTGAGAGACCTTCAAGAATATCCCTAGTACGTCCTAGATATTCCCTTTTACCAGGAGGTGAGAGACCTTCAAGAATATCACAGGTACGTCCTCGATATTCTCAATTACCAGGAAATGAGAGACCTTCATGAATATCCAAGGTACGTCCTCGATATTCCCATTACCAGAAGGTGAGAGACCTTCATGAATATGCGAGGCACGTCCTCGATATTCCCACATACCAAGAGGTGAGAGACTTTCACGAATATCCAAGGTACATCCTCGATATCCCAAACTACCAGGAAGTGAGCGACCTTTACGAATATGCGGGGTACGTCTTCGATATTCCCATTGCCAGGAGGTGAGAGACCTTCATGAATATGTGAGGCATGTCCTCGATATTCCAACTACTAGGAGGTGAGAGACCTTCATGAATATGCGAGGCATGTCCTCGATATTCCCAAATACCAGGAGGTGAGAGACCTTCACGAATGTTCAAGGTACGTCCTCGATATTCCCAATTACTAGGAGGTGAGAGACCTTCACGAATATGTGAGGCACATCCTCGATATTCCCAATTACCAAGAGGTGAGAGACCTTCATGAATATCCAAGGTACGTCCTCGATATTCCCAATTACCGGAGGTGAGAGACCTTCATGAATATGCGAGGCAGGTCCTCGATATTCCCAATTACCAGGAGATGAGAGACCTTCATGAATATCCAAGGTACGTCCTCGATATTCCCATTTACCAGGAGGTGAGAGACCTTCATGAATATGCGAGGCACACTCTCGATATTCCCAATTACCAGGAGGTGAGAGACCTTCATGAATATCCAAGGTACGTCCTCAATATTCCCATTACTAGGAGGTGAGAAACCTTCATGAATATGCGAGACACGTCCTCGATATTCTCACATACCAGGAGGTGAGAGACCTTCACGAATATCCAAGGTACATCCTCGATATTCCAACTACCAGGAGGTGAGAGACCTTCACAAATATCCAAGGTACATCCTCGATATTCCCAATTGTCAGGAGGTGGGAGACCTTCACGAATATGCGAGGCCCATCTTTGACATTCCACATACTAGGAGAATTCATACTTGTGATCATCCAAGTACCCCTTCGATGCCTGCGAAGAGCCATAACAGATGCCCTGAGAAAGGTCGGCGCATCCCTCGAGAAAGGTTGGGAACCAACCGGTGTCCTTGACGCAGATCAAGCACCAACAAACAGATGCCTTGAGAAAGATCGACGCATCCCCCGAGAAAGGTCAGGTACAAATCGGTGTCCTTGACGAAGATTAGACACCAACAAATCGATGCCTTGAGAAAGGTCGGCGCATCTCCCGAGAAAGGTCGGGTACCAACCGGTGTCCTTGATAGAGATCAGGCACCCCACAAATCGATGCCCTGAGAAAGATCGGCGCATCTCCCGAGAAAGGTCGGGTACCAACCTGTGTCCTTGATAGAGATCAGGCACCCCACAAATCGATGCCCTGAGAAAGATCGGCGCATCTCCCGAGAAAGGTTCGGTCCTCGACAAACAACTTATTGCTCTAACAGGCGACCGAAGAATGGTTCGAGTCCTGGGAAGGCAATTCCCCATCAAGGTGATCGAAGAAAGGTTCGGGTCCTCGACAAACCACTTATTGCTCTAACAGGCGACCGAAGAATGGTTCAGGTCCTGGAAAAGCAATTTCCCGTCATGGCGAATGAAGAAAGGTTTGGGTTCGACACAAACAACTTATTACTCTAATAGGTGACCGAAGAAAGGTTCGAGTCCGAGACAAACAACTTATTGCTCTAACAGGTGACCGAAGAATGGTTCGGATCCTGGGAAGGCAATGCTCCGTCAAGGCGACCGAAGAAAGGTTCGGGTCCAAGACAAACAACTTATTACTCTAATAGGCGACTGAAGAATGGTTCGGGTCCTAGGAAGGCAATTCCCTGTCAAGGCGATCGAAGAAAGGTTCACGTCCTCGACAAATCACTTATTGCTCTAACAAGCGACCGAAGAATGGTTCGGGTCCTGGAAAAGCAATTTCTCGTCAAGGTGACCGAAGAAAGGTTCGGGTCCTCGACAAACCACTTATTGCTCTAACAGGCGACCGAAGAATGGTTCGGGTCCTGGAAAGGCAATTCCCCGTCAAGGCGATTGAAGAAATGTTTGAGTCCTAGACAAACTACTAATTGCTCTAACAGGCGACCAAAGAATGGTTCGGATCCTGAAGAAACAACCTCCTGACGTCACCAGGTAAGATGACGCCTTGATACTTGCCAAACTCGGGGTTCACACCCTATCTCACTCACTTCCGGTAAGTAACTACAAGTATCTTCTTATCTGTCTTAGTATGTGTAATGTTATATTTCTCTTTTTCTGCATAAGACAATAGGTCCCAAATAAAATATAATCTGCTGCACATGCATGGATAAAATTTAGGTATCAGTTTGTCTTTGAATGCAACCTCTGCGAGCTCACCTTCAAAGAGGGGCAGCTGTTGACGCCTAAATTTTAATTAGGTTTTTTTAATTAATTAGACCTTTTTATTATTTTCCTTTTTTTGGATAAAAAGCAACAAAAATGAAAAAACAATAAAAACAACCAAAAAAAAAAAGAAAAAAAATAGTAGCCATTGGGGCTGGGCCTCCGAGCCCAGCTCCTCCCCTCTTTTCTCTCTCGCGCGGGCCCTCATGGCCCGGCCCAACCCCCCCCCTCTTCTTCTTCCTCCCATCTTCTTCTTCCGCCTCTGCAAGTCACGCGCGGCGACGAAGACGCACTCGACGACAGCCTACACAAGAGAGAGGAACGTAGGCCGGTGGCTAAAAGGACGCAGCATTGAAGGCGAGCATGCCTCCGTGGAAGGGGAAGATTTGACATCGGTTCAGCCGCGAGAGTCCGGTCGGCGCGCCAAGGGCCGGCGGTCGAACCTCCGTCAACTGGCCTCCCCCTCGCCTATAAATAGGAAGGCACTACCTCCGTCGAAGAACACACAGAGGTGGCAAAGGATCGAGGGCTGCAGATCTTCGAAACCTCCCACTGAGAGACTTCAGAAGGGGGCCGAGGACAAGCATGCCGAGATCCGATGAGAAGACGGAGGAGAAAGGTCAAATTCGGAGGAAAGGGTCAGGCTGAGAAGCGAAGAAGGTCAGATCTGAGTGTGAGGGGGCTTGAATGAGAGAAGCCGGAGGAGGAAAGGTCGAATTTGAGGAGGAAGGAGGTGCCGTCGCTTTGCCCAACGCCGTTCCTGTGGCATCCGTAAATTTCAACCCAAAATATTGATTTTGAGGGAAACGATATTTGTCTTTGAATGGCCATAGGGACAAGTACATCATCGGCCACGATATTTTATCTCTTAGACCGAACCCCTTATGAAAATGTTAATTGATTATGAGAATGTTAATTGATTTCTATAAATAAAAATAAAAATCAAATGCCCTAAAGTGGTGTAGGAATTATGGGCTTATTATCGATATTTTTCTATGGGCTATTTAAATTGGACATAGGACGATTTGATAAAGAAGACTTTGTTCTTGACTATGCACTTTATAGATTTGATTTTATGGATTAATGTCACAAAGTCTTTTGGCCATTTTATTATGCAATTAGATATTTATTTAAATGAGGTTAAGATGTATTATAAACAAAAATAAAAATAAACTTGGGCCATTTAAGTTTGGACTTTAGGCCCAAGTGAGATGGGCCTAAAGTGGGCCAAGAGGCCTGGCCCATGAAGCCCATTGGGCTGTCAACGCATGGAGGGGGAAGGAGGAGCCGCATGGCTTCCTCCAAGTGTCTTTGGCAAAGGAGACACTTGTCTCCTTCTTAGGGACAAGTGTCCCCCATGCAAAATGAGGGTGCATGCAAGTATATAAGCAACCAAAAAGAGAGAGAGAGAGGGAGTGGCTGGTTTTGAGAGAGAGAGAGAGAGTTGCGAGAGAGTGAGGAGCCGAGAGAGAGAGGGAGAAGCCGAGCGAGGGAGGAGGTCCGCTCGTCCGTCGCCGTCCATCCACTCGTTCGTCGCCGTCCGTGTGCCGTCGTTTGTTCGATTTTGGAGGCAAGTTAGGATCAATTTCTACTCTTGCATGTGTGTCTTGCATGTGTGGTTGAATTTTTGGGTGTTTAGAAGTAAGGAACCGAAGCTAGTGTGGTTTGTTCTTGAAAATGCTTGCTGATTTCGTGTATACCGCCCGACCCAGAAACTTGTGGAGGCTTTCATGCGTGTTTCGAGTTGAATTTTGACTTCGACTCCTTCATGAGAGTTTTAGACAACATCTCAAACTATAACATAATAAAATTTGGGACAAAATGGTTGAGATTTAAGGGGAAAAACCCTCTTCCTACGAAGACACTAGATCTGGAACTGCTTTGCTGACCTTTTGGTAGTTTTGAGGGTTGCATGTTGCTTTTTACCGAGAATTTCTCTTCAACTTCTTCATGAAACTTGTAAAGAACATCCTAAAAACTAACATACTCAAATTTTAGGTAAAATGAGCAAGTGTAGCCTAGTGAATCGACTTTCTCTTGAAGACGGTAAATCTGGAAACACGGCACTGGACACCCGAGACTTCTTGGACCCATATGGTGACTATTCTTTGGAAATTTCGCTTAGATCCCTTAATTAAAGTTGTAGGGGAACTATTGAAGCAAAACATATCCAAATTTCAGAGGAAAAAAAGAAGGATAAGTGGGTGAAAACTCGACATTTCGGAGATAGCTATACTGAACGTTTCGGTGCTAGAATCAGGAGCTTCGGACGTCTATCTAAAATGATATAGAACGAATCTGGCCTATATGTATTCATGAAAAATCTACTTTAGTGTCTTAACTATAACCTGGTAAAATTTCATAATTTTCGGAGGTCATTCGGGTATTTTAATCGAATTATTTCAAAAACTGCGCAATCTGATTCTATCCGAAATTGCATGCTGTATTTGTGTGAGTTATATCTTCTTGTGTGGAACTCTTTTGGGCATGTGTTCTTCATGAAATTGTTATCTTATTGTCTTGTCTATCACATGTCTTGATTTCATGATTTTTGAGAATCATATGGATATTTAATTTAAATGTTTTCAAAAAGGCTACAAGCTGGAATTTTGTAAACTTCAAAAAGGCATGATAAATGGACTATTCTAAAATTGTATGGACTCCATGAATTGTATTGTTATGAATGATTGTGTCTTGCTGCATGTATGATGATTATTGGAGATGCATGTATGAATCAAAGGATGAAAATGATCTTGATTTCCATCACATCACATGCCATGTTAAAATTGAACTATAATTGAAGATGTGAATTTGAGATAAGTGAGAAGGCCGTCAGAGGTGTGAGCCGACGATGCCCCGGGAGTGTCGGGATGCCTGGCAGGTATTGTGCCGGATGCCTGGTGGCCTAGTGGTGTAATTCCGGAGGGTCCTCGGGAGTTTCGAGATGCCCGGTGGTATACGGTACGTAATTCCAGAGGGGGGGAATCCTGGTGGTATGTCGGTACGTAATTCCGGAAGCCCCGAAGGTTTGTGCCCGGGGGGATGCCTCGTGATGCCAGTTGGGGTGCGAGATGCCTTGCTAGAAGGGTAAAGGCCGGATGCCCGGTGGCCTTAAATGGCTGAATGCCGGAGGGTCCTCGTGATGCCAGTTGGGGTACGAGATGCCCGGAATGTGGGGGTGCCGGATGCCCGGTTGTATCTTGGATACATGCCCGGAGGTTTGTGCCGGAGGGTTCTCGCGATGCCAGGATTGGGTGCGAGTGATGACTGTGGGATGCAAATATTGGTCCCGGGAAAGAGAAAGGTGGCGGTCCAAAATGAAAGGATGAAATTGAGAAATTGAAATTGAATTATGCATGATGGTATATGCATGACATGATGATGATGAGTGCATGGATGCATGGTAATGATGATGGCACATGTGATATGATGATGATGAGT
Organism: Eucalyptus curtisii; assembly: GCA_017140595.1. Taxonomy (NCBI): domain Eukaryota; kingdom Viridiplantae; phylum Streptophyta; class Magnoliopsida; order Myrtales; family Myrtaceae; genus Eucalyptus; species Eucalyptus curtisii. The sequence goes on from CM029497.1 coordinate 18,221,796, forward strand.
GCATGGATGCATAGTAACGATGATGGTACATGTGATATGATGATGATGAGTGCATGGATGCATGGTAATGATGATGGTACATGTGATATGATGATGATGAGTGCATGGATGCATGGTAATGATGATGGTACATGTGATATGATGATGATGAGTGCATGGATGCATGATGATGGTAAGTGCATGGATGTATGTGCACCTATGGCATGATGGTACGTGTGACATGATGATGGTAAGTGTATGTCATGATGGTGATGACTATATGATGATGTATGTACATGAGGTATGATGTCATGTGCATGATATCAAGGTAAATTGTGCATGGATGCTTTAATGACGTGTGATGCTATGATTGTGATGATTGTGTGATGCATGATGCATTGAGTGGTTTATTGGTCCTTTACTGCTGAGTGGTTGTACTCACCCCTTTTGGGGATTAACATTTCGAGAATAGATAAGATACCTCTGCACATGCCACCGCCATCGATAGATGAATCAAGTGGTTGGATATGACCGCGAGGAGGAGGATAGCAAAGGAAGGAACTTTTGGACGCCGACACTGATTGATGGACTTTAAGTATACAACTGATGGAGGAGATGTCGGTCATCTTTAAAGTATAGCCAAGTATAGAAAACCATGGCATTTTGAAGTACCGATGAATGATGCCCATCTGGTTTAAGTAAATAAAAGTGTTCGGCTTTTACATATAAATGTTTAGTTGGTGTGCATCGTTTTCTGAATATAGGGAAGGGAGTTGTTGGATATGCTTCCGTTATATGAATTGCGCAAGGGACCCATAAAAAAAAAAAAATGTAAACCCCCAGGTTGTATGGACCCACTGCAATTGAAATGGTATCAGAGTGACATGTTATTAGGGAAAGTGAAAGGTGAGCGAATTGTGGCGACCCTAACGGATCGGGGCCGTCGAGGGGTGCCACAGTTCCTGCGTCGAGCCGAGCGCTCCCGGCCACCCTGACACCATCGTTGCACCGTACTCTTGTCATCGCCTAGTCGCCACCGACGTCTCCACCCGATCCCGCATCCCTAACGCCGTCCCCGACGACTCGCTGAAACCCCGCCGTGTTGGGCCGTCGTTGCTCCTCACAACGCCATTGGACCGTCGCCCTCCGCGTCACCACCGTCGTTGTGTCGCTGCCCTGCGACGTCCCGGCCATCCTACATCGGCGCCGTCAAGAGGTAAGGAGGAGGAGAGCCTCGAATTCGGGTCAGCCAGGTTGGACGAAAGCCTCCATCGGGTGAGCGACCTGGGTCGGACCCAACCCGAGGATCCGACCCGGTTCGTTTTTTAATATTATAATATAATATAATATTTTAAAATAAAAAAATCAAAAAAATAATTTATTTTCCAAAAAAATCAAAGAAAGAAAAAATGTCCATATTTCCCCCAAAAAAGACAAAACAAAAAAGTCGAAAAAAGCCAAAAAATGATTTATATTTTCAAAAAAAGATAAAAAATCCCAAAAATGCTTTTTATGTCCAAAAAATGAGAAAAATACCAAAAAATATTTTTTCCTTCACAAATGCATGGAAAAATCCCTCAAAAATCCAAAAAAGTCTTAGGGTTTAAACAAGATTAGGTACTGAAAGGGCATTAGTGGTTAACTAGTGTAATCAAGTCCCCGATCCTAATTTCTCTGGTTGCGCAGGAGCGAGTATATCTCCCGATACTTCGCTTGGGTTTCTAATCGACCCACCCCAAATCGATTAGTGGCGACTCCGTTTTAAATTAATTTACAGGTTAAAAACTTGGACCATTCAGTTGTGAATTGGTGGACTTGGGAGAGTCCAGGCCTAATAGACATAGCCGAACCATTAGCCTCCGCAAGGTGCTTGCCCCGATCGAGCGCCGAAAAAAAAAAAAAGAGGTCGCGACAGTTACCTGGTTTTTCAAAACGGAATTATTCCGGCAAATGATCGGTGGACGAGAGTGTCTTAAGGATCAATAGGTCACGAGGACATCGGGAAAGGCCATTTAAGGGCGAAAACTTGGTCTTTCTTCGATAAGGGATTATGAGTGCGGAAAGTGGAAACATGCCATAGGTGAGGATCCATTGGGCCCGAGCCCAAGTGGGCGGCCCAAGGCCCACACACCCAAGGGGTGGGTGGCCAAGGGAGGCCCATGGGCCTTCAAGCCCATCAAGCCCACTTGTGAAAAGCTCTTGGCATTAAATGCATGAATAGTGCATGAATACTATAAGATTTTCGTGAATTGACCAAAATGTCCTTCCATTGGACTAAAGACGAAAGGGCAAGATGGCAAATGGACAAGGGAAGGGGTGGCCATGAAAAACCTTAAGCCGGTAAGATCTCCGTGACAAATTTACCAAAAACTAATTTTTTGACCTCCAAAAACTCCAAATTTGTACATTTATAACAACTTTACCCTCCATTAGTATTTGTTAAATTTAATTAATACCTTGAAAAAACTACAAACTTGTATATCTAAGATAAATGGAGGATAAAACGCCAAATTGTTATATCCATTAGTTGCCATGTGTAATTCAATTTAGCAATTTAATTGTAAAATTTAACAAAAACTAATGGAGAGTAAATTTATCACAAATGTACCGGTTTAGTTTTATGGCCAAAAATTAGTTTTTGGTAAATTTGTTACAAGTGTACCAGTTGCGATTTTTCGTAATATTAACCATTTCCTTTATTGCAACTTTTGAAAAATGAAATCACGCAAGTGCAATAATTATGATTTTTCTTCAAAAGGGAAATTCACAAGTTGCTTTATGAGAGATAGGGATAAAACAAGCCATACTCTACAAAAAGGGAGTAACCTAGTCGAGCCAATATAGTTCTAGAGCTCGAATCGACGTGGATATGGAAGGCTTGAAATACTCGACTCGAGCTTGATTAAGCTTTGATCTTTCAAGCTTGTGTCTGACTCAAATGAGTTCTCAATGAGTTTGAGCTCAACTCGATTAACCAATAAATTTTAGTCAAAGCCATTTCAAGGTCATGCGCTAGCACAAATTTTGAAAATACATTATAAAACAAAACTAGTAATTTTATATATTGTAAATGTATGGAAGTAATTAAACTAAGGATTAATATTCTGAAAAATCTCAAATCTGGGCGAGGATTGGCCAATGGCTTTCACCAGGCTTGGAAGAAGGAAAAAGGAAAAGAAAGAAAAAAAATTAAAAGTGTTCAAAAGTTCGCAACTAGTCATGCCACATAAGACGGTTGACATCTACATTAATTTGGCTGAATGAACTCAATTGGTAAGGAGTGAAAATGTTTAAGACTCAATTGGTATAATTAAAAGGTTTAGGGCTGAATTGACATAGATGCAATATGTTTAGGACTTTTATTGGTACTTACCCCCTTTTCTTGCACACGCCACGCATTCTATGAATTACTTTTCAACTGTGCTTCTTTATGTGGTTTTTTGGGCAGACATTTTGTATTAGAACCTTGAAAAATTCTTGTGTGATTTGCTTGGGAATGATTGAATTGTTCGTGCTAAAGATTGTGGCTACTTGTCAGTACCGCCCTAGGTGAGGGTCAATTGATTGTTAGACCTCCTTTATTTTGGACTGTTGTCACAACTTACAATTTTTGTCCGAAGGGGAAAAGACATAGATTTGAAGGTATTGCCTAAAACTCTTGAGGCACTTGATTAGGCACGGGCTCTCCTAAACTCTATGCGCAATGTTGGGGTATTCGATATTAAGTCAAATTGACTTCTTAAATGGAGTCGTCATTAATCTATTTTTTGGTGGGCCAATTAAAAACCTAAGTAAAGTAATGTGATAATAACTTTACTTCTACGAATGATAATTTGTGTGGACGAGTATTTGGTTACAGTAGATTTCTCTAATGCTCTTTCATTACCCTTTTTCTTATAAAAAAAATTGAGCAGACAGATTGAATTCATTTTAACCTATTCACTCATATGTGAGGTGATCATATGAGTGCGTAAACATTTATGAAACACCCAATAATTAAAGTAGTAAGTAAATTGCAAGGAAAGGGAATGGTACTTACCTCAAAGCAACATATGCATCTACAAGATTAATTAGAGAAAACACGTATTCAAACTATATGTGATTTCTAATTAACACTCGATTTCAACCAACTATTTTTGGTTTTTCTCTTGTTTGCTGGAAACTACATTTTATGCAATGCATGCAATGCAATGATTCTAAATGTAATGACGTAGAAAAAAGAGGATATACATATCCTAATTCTAATGACAGAAAAATTTAATAGGCGACTACCTTAACATGGCATGCGATTTTAATTAAATTAACCTAAAATCAAACATTAAACGACATACATATATGACATGAGTAAATGACATAACCTAAACTGATATGGCATATGACATGAGTGTAATACAACTAATCTATATGACATGCAAATTATATTTTTTGGGATTTTCAATTAGAATTGTAATTGAAAAGTAATAAAAACAAAAATCGATCGAAAGAGAAATGTTATCTAATTTAAGTTGGGAAATAAACTAATCTAAATCCTATCTTATATTATAAACCCATTGTAGCGTGCAATTCTATCTAGATATTTGATCTAACCTAGATATTATCTAAAACTGCAATTTTAATTCAATTAGGAAAATATCTAAATTACCCTATCACGCAATCTTATATAGAAATCGATTATAATCTACATGATATGCAATGCAATTTTTGGATTTTTGATATTTTCAAAATATGACAGTTATCTAAATTAAAGATAAAGACTTACCTAATACGCAAGCACAATCCACAAAGATTTCAAATTAAAGATTATGATAATCTAAAAAATAATCCAATGTAGTTAAATTAAATATTATCACAATGTCTAGGCAAAACAATTATCCAATATTAAGTCAAAGTAATTAAAAAATGATCCAAAATCTTAATGGATCAAATTAGTAATTAAATTGACTATTATCAATAACGCCCTAATTGGATAATCCCTAAAATCTTAAATATCACAATTAGATAACAAAATCATTCCTAAATTAGCAATTAGATATTCAAATCAACTCGGATTACATCCTTACCTAATATGGATGCACGTTATCTGGGATGGAATCGGGTTGAATTGTGGACGAGGGGGCTCACAATGGTGCTTGGTAGCGTCTCGGCCAATGGTTGCTAGACGGTGAGGGCACGGTGGTGATGGTTTCGTGAGTGACTGCCGGTGATGCCTTGCTAGGAAATTTACAAAATTGAGATGGTAGGGCAAAACAAGGAGGTTGGGGCAAGCAGGCAACGTTAGAGGTGTCAAAATGGGTTGAACCGATATTCAATAAGATGAGTCATATATAGGTTAGTTAAGTTTTAATAAATGGGTTGTTAATGGATTTGGGTTGTATGTAAGTGTAATGATTTTTTTTTCGGTTCTATTTTACTCTTATTCTAACTCTCAAACTTTTGTCATGCTTCCTTGCAGGGCGTGGGAATCGAAGCCCACATTTGAAACTAATTCGTCCCCACCCCAACCCCTTGAGAAAGTGACGATTCAAACCCCCCACCTCCCCGTGGAATGGTGACCACTGGGGCAAACTCCGGTGATTATGTAAGTGTAATGATAAATGGATTGTAAATGGGTTTGTATAACCCATTAAGGATATATCATCCTCTTTGAATAGTTTTTATATTTTAATTTTTTTTTTTTAATTTTCGATTTTTTATTAATTATTTTATTTATTTTCTTTCTTTCTTTCTTCTACTTTTTTCCCTAAGAAGTCTGACAGCCAACCCTCGCCAGTTGGCTAGGGCTTTGTGCCCCCTTCCCAATTGCACCAGCAAGCTCAATCGGGCAAGGCCGATGCCTCATTGGCCTAAGGCAAGCTTGGTGAGACAAGCTCGCTGGCCTAGGGCGAGCTCGAGTCTCGCTAGATCGGCGAGGCTTGAGAGCTCGCTTGATTGAGCAAGGCTGAGGGTCAAGCCTCACTGATCTAGCAAGACTCGAGCTCATCGGCATCAAGGTGAGCTCAACCTCGTTGGATCTAGCCAGGTGGAGCCTCGCCTAAGGCCAGCGAGGCTCAACTCGGCTGGAATCGGGCGAGCTCAAGCCTCCCTAGCCTGTGATGAGGCTAGAGCTTGCCTGTTGCTAGCCACACCCGTCATGGCAGGCAACTAGGTGAAGGAGGAAAAAGAAAAAAAAAAAAAAATTGAAAAAAAAATCTATTTAAAAAAAAATAAAAATACTTAAAAGGAGTGCATAGAAAATTAAATTGTATTTTCTATACCAACCAGAAAATATTTTCTTTTTAATTTATTTTCAAATTTCAACTAAACACTGAAAAATATTATCGTTTTCATAAAAACCACATTTTTTGTGAAATAAATGAAGCCTCAATTTTGAAAAATAAATTATAAAATTAATCCATTAATTTTGTAATTGTATATGAGTATTTTAACAATATTTTTTTAAATCATAAGAAATAATTTTTTTCATATTTGGTTAAATATGGAAGTGTTTTAGCAATATGGATTGGATATGGTCAATAAATTTACATTAATAATAAATGAGTCATAAAAAGGTTCATGAGTCAATTTGGGTCGGACCAATTATGACCCAACCCAATTTATCTATTTGATAGACCTAGGCGTCCTCAAGGGGTCATGGTTGCAAGTTCTTGGGGTGACCGTCGGTGAGGGACGTCGCGGCTAGTAGTTCACGGTGAGAACTTGTGCTCTCCGCTAGACCGATCCCTCTTTCACCGAGTCAGTCTTTTCTTGTTTTTGTTCGTCGCTTCCCGCTTCACGTTGGAATGTTCTCAACTCTCTCCGTTGAATCCCGCTTTGTCGATCGTGCTACACAAGATCCCAAGGAACCGGCTCACTTTGGTCTTCTTGTCCTTTTGACCAATTGCTTCTTTTGGGCCACCGATTGGCACCTCTCGTGCGATGAATGAAGAACTCTACTTATGAGTGCTAAACGCCGACAACTGGAAATATGATATTGATTATCGTGGAAAGAGACAACGGTAGTGCTGAACTGGGAACTTCGGGCAGCGGCAATTGTTGGATGCAAATTCCGCAATCCCTAGATCACCATAACCAGAACAAGAACATGAAGTAGAAAGATTAACGCACCTGTTTTAGGATCCATCATTCTTGAAGCGGAAGCGGAAACACGATGTTCCACGCGCAAGTCCTTCTCCTCTATTGCCCTTCGTAACACTAGCTCAATGAGACGGCCCCCTCACGTTTAGCGTTAGTAAACGCCCCTTAGGTGAGGATACATGTGAAAAATTAGGGTTAGAGGAGAGACTTGATCACTATTTATAGAGTTTCCAGCTAGGCCCCCTCATTACGGGCCAGGCTCAACTCGACCCACACTAGCCAGCCTCATATTAGACTAATTAAGAAACCTTCTATCTCACCTTAGACCAAACCCCGTAAAATGATAACCGTTAAACGGTAAATTATAATATCAATTAATGTAGTCCACATTAGGAAAACTCTTACATTCTCCCACTTGGACTATATTAATTGAAATCGTACTGTATGTGCGCACTTTAGTCTAGAGATAATTCTTAATAGTCAATCCTATCCCATAAAGTCTCAAACACCGAATTATGGCGGTAACTGCATGTATACACACAGAGCCTTTCATGGTCACGAGTGCTTTCAACTTTATTGATATGGATCCAATATGATAGTGTGTCAAATGGATAACATCTCTCATGGAGAGATCCCATTTGTCAATCACCATTCTCTTACCTTAAGCGTCACAAAAACTTGTGCCACTAGAGAATGCTCATTCTCTTACCTTAAGCGTCACAAAAACTTGTGTCACTAGAGAATGTCTTTATGGTTCCAACGAATCCACATATGCCTTGTCCTTATGGTTAACCTTTCTTTATATATAACAAGGCATATGCACAAGGCCGATAACTGAATGTCCCCAACTTTCACTCAAGGTTTAAGCAATACCTTGAGACTTTTAACAATATATATATATATATATATATATATATTCAACATAATAACAATCCATTCAAAAAACATTTTATTGAATGCAAAAGTTGACATATATATATCAAAATGTTACTAAATTGTAACAAATACAGATGTAAACTTTATTCAAGAAAAATAAAACACAGCTCCCACTAAATAACAACATCCCAAGATGCTCCTAGGCTCATGCTAATGACATGTCGCTCAAATACACACGGGCGTAGGCCTTTAGTTAGTGGATCTGCAACCATATCATCTGTAGGAATATGATCTACTGCAACGTCACCATTCTGCACCGATTCCTTTATGGTAAAAAACTTGACCTCCATGTGTTTAGACCCCTCGAGACTTCCGTTGTTATTAATAAACAACATTGCAGAGTTATTGTCACAATGTAGCTGTATGGGCCTATCCACAAAATCATAAACTGATAACTCCCTAATGAGATTCCGGAGCCAAATAGCTTGAGTAGCAGCTGAAAAACATGCTACAAACTCCGCCTGCATGGTAGAAGAAGATATGGATTTCTGTTTCTCGCTCTTCCATGATACTGCACCTCCTGCCAACATAAATATGTATCCAGTTGTTGACTTCTTATCATCTTGACAGCCAGCAAAATCTGCATCTGAATACCTTGCTAGCTGCAAGTCTGGAACATGTCTATAAATCAGCATATAATCTCTTATTCTCTTTAAGTACCTTAAAACCTTCTTGGCAGCAACCCAGTGATCGTGTCCTGGATTTGACTGATATCTGCCTAGAAGCCCTGTTGCAAAAGCAATATCTAGTTTAGTGCAAACTTGAGCATACATTATACTTCCAAGCACACTAGCATAAGTTACATTCTTCATTTAGGCTTTCTCAAAATCTAAATTAGGGCATTGTGAAAGACTCAATTTATCACCCTTAACAACAGGAGCAGTTCCTGGTTTGCAATGCTGTATATTGAATCTTTCTAAAATGCGATCAACATACGCCCTCTGAGACAAACCCAATGAACGGCGAGAGCGATCCCTATGGATCTCAACGCCAAGAATAAAAGACGCCTCACCAAGGTCTTTCATGTCAAAATTTTTCGATAACATCCGCTTTATCTCATGCAATAAACCAATGTCACTACTAGCAAGCAAGATATCATCCACATAAAGTATGAGAAAAATATATTTCCTCCCACTGACCTTGATGTATATACACTGATCTACTTTGTTCTCAATAAATCCGAATGAAGAGACAATGCTATGAAACTTTAAATACCACTGTCTAGAAGCTTGTTTGAGGCCATATATAGACTTTTTCAATCTACAAACAAACTTACCTGAGTCATCTGCTGCAAAACCTTCAGGCTGCACCATATAAACCTCCTCATTAAGGTCTTCATTTAGAAAATCAGTCTTAACATCCATCTGGTGTAACTCCATATCAAAATGAGCTACCAATGCCAAGATCACTCTAAAGGAATCTTTAGAAGAAATTGGAGAAAATGTTGCTTCATAATCTATTCCTTCTCTTTGAGTGAAACCCTTAGCTACCAATCTGGCTATAAACTTTTCAATCTTCCCTTTGGAATCTCTTTTAGTCTTGTATACCTATTTGCAGCCAATAGGTTTACAACCTTCAGGCAATTCAACAAGCTCCCAAACACCATTGTGTTTCATAGATTGCATCTCATCTTTCATCACATCTAACCACAAATCTGATTGAGGGCATGAGATGGCATCCGTATAAGTTACCGGATCAACAACACAACCAATATCATAATCATGCTCTCCAAGGTAGATTAAATAGTCTGGTGGTATAGCTGAACGTCTTTCCCTAGTTGATCTTCTGAGTGGAGCTACTTCATCCTCATTCTGAATCTGAGGAGCTTGTGGAATTTCTTTAGGAACTGTCTCAACAATAGCATCCTGGGCTACAATAGGCTCAGTTTGTGGCGCAGGAGACTCCATAATTGTTTGCACAGGATGAGACAGTGATCCAGTAATCCCCCTCATACTATCATCTTCAATAGTTCGTGAGCAACTACCATTTTCAACTACATCAAATTTCAGAAATTTTGCAATCTGAGATTCCACAATTCTTGTACGTCCATTAGGGTTATAAAACCGATACCCCTTTGAATGATCTGGGTAAGATATGAAGTAACATCGAGTAGTTTTGGAATTCAACTTACTCAATGTCGGATTATATAACTTCACCTCTGCAGGACATCCCCAAACTTTAAGGTGATTCAAGCTAGGCTTACGTCCAGTCCATAACTCAAAGGGAGTCAATGGAATCGCTTTAGTAGAACACGATTTAAAATGTAAAGAGCTATTTTCAAAGCTTCACCCCATAAAAAATCAGGTAAATTGGTCCTACTAATCATACTTCTCATCATGTCCATAAGAGTGCGATTCCTCCTTTTAGCCACACCATTTTGTTCAAGACTTCCAGGCATAGTAAACTGACCTATTATCCCAAAATCCTCTAAGTATTTAGCAAATGGCCCTTTAAGTTGTCCAGCATCACCGTGCCTACCAAAATACTCACCACCACGATCAGATTTGAAAATCTTTATAACTTTTCCCAATTGTTTCTCCACTTCAGTCCGAAAAATCTTAAATTTGTTAAGAGACTCGGACTTTTCTTTAATCAAGTATAAATATCCATATCGGGAAAAGTCATCAATAAATGTGATGAAATAAAGATTTCTACACAAAGTAGCTGTGTATGGTCCACTAATATCTGTGTGAATGACCTCCAGTAAGTCAGAACTTCGTATGGTAGATTTCTTCTTTATCTTAGTCATCTTACCTCTACAACAGTCCACGCAAGTCTCTAGATCACTTTTAAGAGTAGGCAAGATATCAGCCTTTATAAGCTTTTCTACTCTTTCTTTGGAGATGTGACCAAGACGTTTATGCCACAATGCATAAGATTGTTCCTTAGGTAGAGGCCTTTTGGAAACAACCTTTTCAGCTAAATAAGCAACGTACATGTTGTTGGGAGATAAGCTCAATCGATACAATCCATTGGATAAATTGCAACACCCAATCTTATTTGAATCATAAAACATGGAAATAATATTACTCTTTATTTCAAAAGAGTATCCACACATGTCCAAACAAGACACATAAACTAAATTCCGCCTAAAAGAGGGTATGTAAAAGGTGTTTCTCAACATCATCCTAAAACCAGAATCCAAAATCCAAAGGACATCTCCCACAAACTCAACGTCAACTTCAATGTTGTTTCCCACAGTGAGCTTTGATTCATCCTGATTTGGCGTCCTTCGGTTTATGAACCCATGTATGGTGAACGCAACATGATTAGTTGCACCACTATCTAACCACCACGAATTGGTTGGAACTTCAGATAGATTAGATTCACAAACAAACGCCAAAGAATCATTACCTTTAGGCTCACTCTTAGTTCTTTTGGACAACCAAGCCTTAAACTTATTGCAACGTTTCTTCACGTGTCCTCTTTCCCTACAAAAATAGCAAAGAACACCATCCTTCTTGGTGAATGCTTTCTTAGGACCCCGATCATTAGAAGGACCTGCACCCTCGGAATTTCCTTTGTAGTTGGAAGGACCAGCAGGCTTTCTTAGAATGCCCTTGTGGGTATAGTTTTTCACCTTCTTACCCTTGTCACTAGCAGAACTAGAAGTATAAAGAGCAATGTGCCCTTTATCTTTCTTCAATTTCTCTTCCTCTACCACCAGCCTTGCAATCAGGTCATTCACAGACCAGGTTTCATCTTGGGAACTATAATTGGTCTTGATAATCCCAAAATCAGGAGGAAGAGTGTTTAGAGCTTGATGCACGATGCAAGCAGTAGGAATATCAACATTGAGAGCCTGAAGCTTTGTCTGCAAATATACCATCCTCAGAATATAATCTCTAACTCCACCAGAACAATCATACTTCATAGTAATTAGTGTTTGCAGGTGTGTCCCTATCTCAGCATTAGGCGACACATGGTTTCTAGCCATCAAAGCTTCCATCATTTGCCTAGCAGTGCAATTTGCAGGCAAACCACTTTTAAAGTGTTCCTGAATGGACCGCTTCATGGACAACAAACAAATTCTATTGCTCTTTTCCCAAGCAGCAAAATTTGCTTTCTGAGCCTCTGTACTCTCGGCAGTCAAATTTGCCGGTCGATCAGCAGTAAGAGCCATATGAACATCTGCCATCTCCATAGCAAATAGAAAATCTTCTTTCCATCTCTTAAAGTTTAAACCAGCAAGAACCTCAATAGTGAAGGAGTTACCATTTACAGAAAAGGTGACTGAAAAACAAGCAATGTTTATATTTAACATCATGTGAGCAATGTGTAACTTGACGTACAAGTACACATCCAGAGAGTTACATGCAAAATCACATAATCACCTTTGGGCAGAATACATGTCATGCAATTGTACACTTCCCTCATGATAGTAGTTATGAGAATATATTCCAATTTTCGTGAATTCATCACTTTTGGGCAGAAGAACCACTAGGATCAGTCACTCCTCTACCACACCATCATGTATCCCTCCATGAACTAATACATAATCACCTCTTTTGGGAGTATGACGACGCATTAGACCAGGAGACATCCCAATCATCATACGAGACCGAAATTTCTCAAACCCAATCAAGTGTGCCACTTTGGCAGTCACAACTCAATTGAATCCTTGAAACTCTCTCATACCAGGGATATAGACTTTAAATCTCACATTCACCATATATATGTGATTCTTAATATTAGTGATAGGGGCAATAAATCACTAAAATCACATATCATGCTAACTACATTGCCTTATTCATTAATAAAAAATTAAACTTTATTGTATATTATTAATGAATAACACATTTATAATATGTATGTGATAGCATATCAACAATACAACACTTGTATTTCCAAAATCACAGAAAAATACAAGAAAAATTCTCAAAAATACACTAAAAATGTCACGTATTTTGGGGTTTGATATGCATTTTTACATCCATAAAATTATCAAACAAGTATAATCAATACACCACAAGATAGAGGATAACAATACGAGTCGAACGCCGCAAGCCACGCGCGAATCGGAGCCTCCACGCGCCTGCACGCGCCGCCTGAGTGCGCGGCGCGTGGAGCTCACGCGCTGGCGTCAAAGGGCCGGTCAAAACCGGTCCGACCGGTGGCAGTCCGACCGGTTCCCGGTCCTACCTTCCGGTCCAGCCGCCCGGTCCGACCGGTTGACCGGTCCGGTCAACGGTTGACCGGGTCGGGTCTGGTCAATGGGTCGGGTCGGGTCGGTCGCCAATCGGGTCAGTCCGGGTCCGGGTCACTGACGTCATTGTGACGTCAGCACCCGCGTGCGTCGCACGCGCGAGCCGCGCCCGCGTGTGTGGGCGCGTGAACGCACGTGGGGAGCGTGCTCGACGCCCCAGCGGCGCGTGGCCGTGCGTGGGGGCACGTACGGCGTCCCCCGGCGACGCGCTACCCACGGATTTGCTCGCCTCGACGAGCCCAGTCCGAATATATAATTTAATTTTATTTTTATTGAACGAAAAATCTCGAAAATCTCAAATTAGGGCAAAATCCTATGCGTTCGAGTTCTAGGGTTATGGAGGCTCTAATACCACATGTTGGATGCAAATTTCGCAATCCCTAGATCACCATAACCAGAACAAGAACATGAAGTAGAAAGATTAACGCACATGTTTTAGGATCCATCGTTCTTGAAGCGGAAGCGGAAACACGATGTTCCACGCGCAAGTCCTTCTCCTCTATTGCCCTCCGTAACACTTGCTCAATGAGACGGCCCCCTCACGTTTAGCGTTAGTAAACGCCCCTTAAGTGAGGATACGTGTGAAAAATTAGGGTTAGAGGAGAGACTTGAGCACTATTTATAGAGTTTCCAGCTAGGCTCCCTCATTACGGGCCAGGCTCAACTCGGCCCACACTAGCCAGCCTCATATTAGACTAATTAAGAAACCTTCTATCTCACCTTAGACCAAACCCCGTAAAATGGTAACCGTTAAACGGTAAATTACAATATCAATTAATGTAGTCCACATTAGGAAAACTCTTACAGCAATGACATGAAGAGGGCGGGAGATTGTCAGTATTGCTGGGAGTGCTGGATACTGCTCCAGGGATGCTAAGAATGTGGAGGGGCTGTTTTTACTGGGTGGGCCATGAGCGCGACCGCCAGACAATGAGGGGCAGCGGCAAGTCATTGGTGATGGGCAATGGCGTGAAGTGACGGGCTATGCAAAGTGAGTTAGGGGTGCGCAATGGACAAGCCGGCAGCAAGCGTAGGGACCGATGTGGGTGGCAGCGATGGGGTTCGTAGAAGGACAGTAGCCAGAGATCAACACCGGCAATAAGGCCTCGAGAATATCAACGAGAAAGCAAACCAGACCGCTGGACGAGAGCAGCAACAGTGCCGAGAAGTTAAACCACACCGGTGAACAAGGACAAGCAATCTAGGCCGACACCGGAGAACCCCAAGAACAATGAACAATCCTTTTTCTCTTACGTGTATGGATGACGTTGGATCTAGAGTCTAGACTGAGGCTGCTGACCAGCAACACCAACAAGGCAACAATTGCTAGAAATGGTGGTGAGACTTCTTCAACGCCAGGCAGGGGCTAGTGCTGGACGTCACCTGAGGACGTCGCAGGGAGACTGGAGCTTTCTGAAATCGCGGCTGCCGCCCTCCACGTTGCAGATCCTTCTGCTGCTTTGTTGCTTCTGTTTGCGCAGGAAGAGACGTGGGGAGGGGGCTGGGCCAAGAAGGAGAGGAAAAAAGAAAGGGCTGGGCCGTAGAGAAAGGGGGAAGAGAAAGAAGGGGCTCGGCCCAGGTTGGGAGGAAAGGAAGGAGGGGCCGGGTTGGCCCGACCCTACTCCCCCCCTTCTTCTTCTCCTCCTTCTCCTCATCCTTCTTCTCCTTTAAGGAAATATGTTTTAATAAATTCTATCACTATCAATGCAAATGCTCCTAATGTCTATATGCTATGCAATTTAATTATACTATCTTTTTTAGAGGCAGAAGTTCAATTCCTAATATTCTATGCAATTTATCATTGAATGTTTAACGAAAATTTTTAGGTGTCAACAACTACAGACTATAAATTGTGGAAAGCTAGGATGAGAGGTTTTTTTATTCTCAAGATAATGATTTGCGGCATGTTAATAGGAATGGTCTGCATGTACCAACTAAGAATGTAAATGGGGTAAAGATGCCAAAATGTGAAGAAGAGTAGAATACAAATGATACTAAGCAAGTCCAATCGAATGCTAAGGCTATGAATTTGCTACATTGTGCTTTAGATGCAAAATTCAATTGAATCTCTACTTGTGAATGTGCAAAGGAAATTTGGGAACAGTTAGCATGCTTACTCACTCATATTTGCTCATTGCTATGAATGAAGGTATCAATGGTCTTCCGAAATGCTGCTTTCTAGGGTTTACAATATGGCGACTCACAACACTAATAGCATGTGCAAAATCAGGACGAGTACAAATCAATGAAATTATAGCATACATGATCCTGCCAACAGCACTAGATTATGGAATACGGGAAATATGAACTATCTCATTGTCAATCTATGGTGACATTGTGATAGTATATCTCAGTCTTAAGAGGAAAATAAGGAAAAGAAAGAAAAAAAAACGAAAAAGTTATGAAAAAATAATAAACAAAAAAGAGTAAAAATTGTCCATGTCAGCACTGATTATCCTACGTAAGATGGCCGGCATCAACATTAGCGATTGCTAGTCCAAATTGGCCGAATTGACTACATTACCAAATCATCAAAAGATTTGTAACTCAAATAGCAAGATTGAAAAGTTTATGATTCAATTGGCATCCACATGATAAATTTATGACTTTGTTTTGGTAACTATTCCTTTGGAAGGCACTATAACAACACTATAGCGGTGATGCACTATACAAGGTGGCTTTCACTGTAGAGTAGTACACTGTTCACATCATGCATGTACTGCAGACACAATGTAGTAACCAATGTAATATAAGTCTCAATGCCGGTTTCTTTATTTCATGCAAATTATTGACTTAGTATATAGATAGGTTTTGTGGTGAATTTATTATTTCTTATTCTTTTATTGCAACTTTTGAAAGTTGAAATCTCCAAAGTGCATTGATTACGATTTTTCTTCAAAAGAGAAATTCAAAAGTTGCTTTACAAGAGAGAGGCATAAATGGAGCCATACTCTACGATAAGGGAGTAACAGAGTCGAGCCAACGCAGGTCTAGAGCTCGAATCGATGTGGATATGCAAGGCTCGAAGTACTTGACTTGAGCTTGATTAAGCTTTGATCTTTCAAGCTCATCTCTGACTCAAAATAACTTCCCAACGAGTTTGAGCTCAACTTGATTAACCAATAAATTTTAGTCAAAGTGAATTTTGAAAACACATTATAACACAAGTTTGACTTAATTAAATATTCAAGCTACTGGCCATAGCAGTTATAGTCGCTTGAAGGAAATTTCGCCTTTGGAATGAAGATGGATGAGAAGGCACTTGTGCTCGGAACTGATGAAATTCGTGGGAAAGATGGAACTGGTCACTATACTTGGTTATGAAATTCAGGGGAAAGATGGATTGGGTCACTATACTTGGTGAGTCATAGCCGCAACTTAAGGTTCAAGTACCATTGAAAAGACTAAAAGAATGCCCTTCGGCGCGGGGGGGGGGGTCATTCACTAGAAGAAGGAAGGCTAGATTACAAGATTCTCGACACAACCTTCCTAGAGATGGAGAGCCCCTAGCCTCGCTTTTTCTTACCTCTTTTTCTTGCTTGCTTACCTAATCTTGTCTTAGTGGCTCTTCCTCTTTTCTTTTCTAGGTTTGGAACTCAACTTGAATTGACAAAAAATCGAGCCTGAATGCAAATAATTTTTGCGAGTCAAACTCGAGTAGCTCTGAAGTGGCTAGCTTTTTTTCTTTTTTGAACAAAAGGTGGCTAGCTTGACTCACTTATGCCATTGTCTACATAATAATTTCTCCTGTCTGTGACTGGTATTCATTATTGACCGCGTGTCTCCTTTGCTTAAGCTAAAGAGACAGCCAACCGTTACTCACACCCAGAAGTCAAGATTTATTTTTTCCTTGATTTTGAAGCGGAAGTTTTTCTTCATAGTGCTCTGTCGCTTAGCACATTGAAGAACTCAACTTCACAAAGAAGAATAGGGGATGGAACATCAATTTTTCTCAACCCTAAACGCCATAGTTGAAAGGAAAAAGAAAGTGGCTGAATATGTAGCACCGACACAGACACGCGACACGCGACACGCGACACGACACGACACGACACGCCGACACGTAATTTATCAAAAAATAGAGAATTACAATACGTTCTGACACGTTATATATTAAACATATATTTTTATATATACAAAAATAAATACATAATAATAAAAAGAATATAGAATTAATTTATACTAAAAATATTAATCCAACATTTGTTAATATCATTTATTGTTTTAATTTGACAAAGATTGAATGAGAAATTCAAAAATTTGCAAACGCAAAAGAGTAAATTTGAAGGAACATGTCTTGTTTTCTTACACTTGTTGGAAATTAATGAGATTTCTTATAGTCCCAGACCGAGTTCGGAGTTCATGATATAGATTGGTTTGGAGATCCTCTGCAAAACAAGGTTCGAGAAAAATGAAAATCTAAGACAAGAACTCTCAAAGTACGACCAAAAGAAAATGAAATAACTAAATTCGCCATAGAAATGTGACAAAAAAAGATAACTTGCAAGCGACATCTGCAAGAGGTGGAAAGAAGCAAAAAAAAATAAAAATCACAACTTTAACTCTGCGAGGGAAGCGGAGCGATGCTAGCGAGAAGAGGGGCGTTCCATCGTCACTCATGGGAATGTCAAAACTTATAAATGAGAAACTTGAGAGTGAAAATTTTCTTCTTTCCGCTTTATTCTTGTTATTTTCATTAATTTTCATATATTTATATTTTGACCCCTCAAGTATTGAAAAATTTTAAAATTGACCCGTATGTGTTGGAGTCGCGTGTCAGAATTTTGTACTAGCGTGTCATGAAGAGTTGACCATGTGTCAGATTTTTAGACACTCATTGACCGCGTGTTAGAACGTGTTGGAGCCACGAAAGCTTTCGGAGAGTGTCGGTACTTCTTAGGTGTCTGACAAGCTGGGGACTTTAGATATACAAGAAGAATTTGTTGATATATCATTCCGTGGAATACTAGCAAGCCATGTCATCTAAATTACATAAGGTACATAGACCCTCCTGACCAAATTCAAACTGCTCTCTAGAACCACTCAATATTACTACTTGCTTATACAATTAATTCTCAAGATCTCGGAAACGATCATTGCAAGCTGGTTACCTGAAACTAACTCCGAGAAAACAACAAAGTCAGCTAGACAAGATGTAATCCCACATTCGAATTGTTTCCCATCTACTCAACAAATCTTCCTGAATGCGAGTAATCGAAGAAATGTTGCGTAGGTCGAAAGTACACTTAAGGTAACTGCCACGACTGAGCTCCCCTAGCTATACCATATTTGCATCGCTAGGGCCAGCTTTGGCTTTGCGTGAGAGTTTGCGACTTGCTAGGATGCTCTCGCTCTATGCCAGCATGAGAGACCAAAGCCCACAAGTGAGTCACAAACTCTCCTCCCTTTGCTAAGTACTCGATGTGCGCTTTTGCTTTGTCCGATGGAGCCACATACACCATTACTTCGACCCAAAACTCGGCCAGGATCTTCCAAACGCGCTGTGGGTCCTCTTTCAGCAATTGAACCCCCAACCGAGCGCCCTGCTTCATAACCGTATCTTCTTGTGTTTCCATATTTTCTGGTGCTTCCCCGATCTCCATGAGTCTATTGATTCTTTCTTGATATGTCTTGCACACCTTAAGCTCCTCCCGCGCTTCAAGGATGATTTGGTCGAACATGTTCTCTGCATCATAAAGGTGATCGGGTAACAATTTCGGGGTGAATGCCACCAAATAGGCAAGATATTTGGACAAGTTAGTTGCCACCTTGAAGTTTTCATCTTGATGCCGCTGCTTGTGTTCAAGAATGCTCGTAGCTATATGCCAAACCATTATTTGAGTATGCGTCTTGAGCCTACACGCCCAAGAGAGCTCATCCGACACGTTGTTTCGTCTCAAAGAAGCTTGTCCATTCTCCAATTTTCCGTTCCAGCTCATCAGAGAATCAAACACGGCCTTCTTCACTTGATCCGACAATCTAACGGGAGCGCCTTGTTTTTGACCGCTCCTAACAACATCAATGAAATTGACTGTGCAGAAATTGTGGAGAAATCTGGATGGGACGTAATTGTACGATTCGAGAGAAGAGTATTGGCGAAGTTCCCATTGCCAAGGCTTCAAACGTACGCGGCATATTAGTCCTATCAGCTTCTCGATGGGCTTGCTCCGTTGCCACGACACCTTTTGCACGTAGTTGCAAAGCCATTCAACTTTCGCCCAATCAGATGTGGCCATCTGAAAGAGCTGAACAAGCTCAACACATATGAATACCATGAGAACGACGGCAGTCAAGAGAACGTCGACGCTCAACCCATTGGATGTCACCAATTGGACAACGACATCTTGAGGCTTTGTGGTCTTGGGCATCAGGAATACAACTGTTACCAGGGTGCCTGTGATCAAACACAAAAGCTCCACCACTTTCAGCTGCCAAAGGCGCGCTTGGAAAATGATGGGATAATTTGTGTAGAAAAAATCGTGAAGAAAGGTAAGCTCGACTTGGGCAACTCGAAATGCTCGCTCATACCCATTTTCTTCGTGAAGAATTCCATCTCGAATCAAGCACCACGTCTTCTTATGAATTTCTTCCGGCAACGAGTAGTGCAAAAATTTCAAGCGGAGAAGCAGGTAGAGCGCATAAGAGAGACAAATATCCTTGACCTTGCCATTTCGGTCTCCCTCGCTTGAGCTCAAAAGAGGCCCTTTGCACGCCCACACGTTTTCTATGGTGATGACTTCCTCCTCGTGGTCTTTTGAAACCGTTTTGGAGCTTGCCTTTGTTGCTGCGACTTTGCCAAAGACTTTCTCGAGTGCGGTCCAGCTCACTTTCACTACATAATTGTATCCTTTCATAGTGATGGGATCGGCTTTGCAGGGTTCTCGGTAACAATACTTGGAGCTCATATGATCCGTGACCCATTTTGTCATTGGATCCTGGCCAAACGCGCTCACCGACATGAGCGATAATGCTCTCTCTGTGGTCTTAAGCACAAGGATGACGAAATAGAGCAGGAAAACCGCTAGCGTCGAAGGCAAGGTGGTCAGATAGAGCGTCCACAATGTTAGTAACCCTATGAACGTGATTAAGTAGTGTTGACAAGCATATTTCTTCCGCTGCTTGTTGTCCGCGAGGCTATATGCAGAAAAGGAGTTTGAGCTTCCAAGAAAGATCATCAAGAAAGTCGCCCACAGAGGGAACAGTGGGTTGTGGAACGGGGATTCGCGCATAAGCCCGAGCGTGTACGCTATCAAGTAGCCCGAGAGAGTGTACGCTGCCCACAGCATGCCATTGAGCACTGGATTGTTTCTCCGACGCCTCAATAAGCCGAAAGCTGTGAGGAAGAGGAGCAGGAAGGCGACTGAGCCCACGGCGAGCTCTATCTGCACGAGAATGCCCTTCGGGGATTGGACCCTCTTCACAACCACGCTGGCCTCGGTGATGGTTTGGTTCGCCGCCACCATTCGGCTTCTCTCTTTTTTTTTTAGGATGAAGACAGATTGTGTTCTTGGTGAGTGTAAGAGAGAGCCAAGAAGTTTAAAACCTTCGAGAGTTCGTTTCCTCTGTGCGGAGGTGAAAGGGAAAACCTGTCTTTATTGACGTCACCTTTGCTGATGCGCGGAGCAGGTCCAGGCATTAATTTTGATTCCACCCAACACAAGTTAATTTATCTTGTAAACAACGTCAAGGGACTTGTAATTGCTGCCCGCATAAGGAATTTGCCTTTCCCTCCGTCCTTTAGGGCCACAAATAAAGAACATTCCTTACTTGCCTCCATAATTAAATTATCAATGAAAAAAGTTACTATTGTTAAAAATCTTAAATTAGTACCCATAACATATTTATTCAAAATTATTTTTTTCTCTTACAAAAAATATTAAGCCGATGACAGATTTATACTATACTAATTTTCGTCTCACGAAAACTCTCAAACCAGTGCCTTTCATCCAAATTTACCCTCCATGTTGAATCCTAAACTACTAACGGAGGATATATTATTGTCAATAGAACCGATTTGAGATTTTTTGTGAAATGAAAATTATTTTAGGGTAAATGTGCTGTGTATTGGTTTGCGTCATTTTTAAGGAAAGGAAAATTAATTTTGGTTAAAATTTTTAGTAGGCTATCGGTTTATGATTTTTAACGCTATCAACCCTAGAAAGAGAACTTCTATCCACTATTGCCCAATTCTTTGTTCGAGAAGACATTTCACAAAAGGACTTGGCTAGCCTAATGGTGCCGTGATTTTCATTTTCTAACCGTCTAATACCAGCCACAAGTTTTACAGGAGGAAACCAGGACAATGCTTTGACCGGTTTCGTTTGTTTGTTTTTAATTTTTTTTTTTTTAAACTTTCCATCATTTCCTTTTTCGCTTGGCTTAATTTAGAATGTGAGGATTTATAAAGACCCAAAAAGCGCCAATCTGAAAGGAAAAATCTACATTTCCCAAAAAATTAAAAATCCTTGAATATGAAAAAAAGAAAAAAGAAATTGTATATAACGAAATAAATAATTACAAGTAAAAAAAAAATTTGTCACTAAGTAAAAGAAATCATTAATATCATTAGAAAGATATATTGCATTTCAAAAATAAATAAACACTTGAAATGTCGGCTTTGCAACTAATGAAAAAATCATTATACATTATAACTTTTCATTTTTTTTTTCACTCAAATCAAATTGTTGTAGAAAAACTCTCTGATTGCCTTGAAGTTGCTTTCATCACTAGTAACTTAGTATTGCATGGTGTAATGACTTTTTCATCACTTGCATCTTCGATTGAATTGTTCATCCTGTCTTTATCACTAACATTATTTTCATTAATGAAATTGCTTTCAATACAAACTCCATTCATCTGAACGAGATAAGAGGAAAAAAAAATAATTATTGTATGTCTAATATATATATAAATATATTGATAAAAACCAATTAAATTAGGCGCCAACAATACCTTTTACTTTTTTGCAATCAAAGAGGGAAAGTCTAATCCTTTTTCCACGGTTATGTATTAATCGACTACAAAAACAATTAAAAAAAGAGCACACTTATCTTGGTTATTAAAAGATTGAAGGAGGTGCTAGTGAGGCACCCGGCCCAGTTTCATTTTTTCTACTTCCGCTCCTTTATCTATTGTTGTGACATCCCAGATTTTCAATCCTGTTTTCCATTGAATAAATCGGGCATTTCAATGACGCGCTTATAGGGTTGTTCTCAGAGCTAATCACTCTCGAAATAATTAGACTATCTAGGAAAACTATTAAGGAATTTTAATGTAATAGACTTGAGAATTCGACCAGGAATCGGCTACTCGACTGTGTTCATCTTTAGAGGTTATTACGACATAGATATAAGCTGATCAGAAATCAGAGATAAGTCGGTTCAATTGAGATGTGTGGCTAATCGTGGGTGACTCCACTAAATAGGAAAATTCTCATCGACCGGCACTAGATTGATTTTTCTATCGTTTTGGTACCCTATGTCCGTATTTGAATCCTCGGGATTTTCACGACAACCGAAACTTGTCAATGTATCAAGTGGGTTCATTGTGGCTCAAAGAAAATCGACCGTGAGTCATTTGCACGAAAGTTTTTGAAAGTTACCCAGTAGCCTAAGTCACCCTAAAATTGCACCAAATTGAAATTAACTGCGAATTTGAGTCTAATTTTAGAAATTAAAAGTTCTGTCATGTCACAATTAATTCTAGGAGCGTCGACTCAGTCTTAGAAGATTTTTCTGCAACCTGAAAATTTTTAGGAAAAAGTCGTCCTAGGGCCGTTTTTGTCCAGAAAAAGTGAAGGACCGCTTTTGATCACAAAATTGGGAAGCAAGTGGGGTCAATTAGTGAGGAAAAATACTAATTTGATCATTGAGGTGTTAATTGAATTTTTTAGGGCCAAATTGTGTTGAATCAAGAAGTAATTAAGTCCAATTGAGGGAGAAATCAAGCAAATTCGTAGCTCCCCCTTGCCTAGGCTGTTTGGACCATTTCAAGGGTTGTAACTTGAGCCTTGTTGGCTGATTTTGGTCCATGGAGACCAGCCATGGCTGAGAAATGGTCAAGGGGACCATAGGTGGAGATTTGAATGCATGTAGGCCTCTTATCTCCCTCCTTCTCCGTCAAAGCTGGCCGGTCATCACCCTTGCTCCCTCCATCTTGCTTTTCGCACACCAGCAGCCAAGGAGGACTAGCCAAAGCCCCCAAGTTGCGCCAGACCACCCACGACGCCACCGCACGCCACCCGTCGCCATTCACTGCTTTGCCTACGCCGCACGTGCCTTGCGCCTCACCGCGCAACTCCACCTCCCTCGCGCCTTCGTGTCAGCCCAGCCGTGTGTCCAACAGGCTGCTGTGGATGTCTGGACCACCGTGATCCATTGTCGGAGGCCCGTCGAGTCCCGCTTGGACCCGTGACTGACCCCTGCAACCCCGCCGGTTCTTGTCTCGCTCAAACCGGCTCGGATCAACCCTCCACTAGCCCAAAACAGAAGCACAGTTGGTGGGTTTCAACAAGCGTCTTGGCCCATTTTGAGGTCATTTCCGGCCCTGAAAATTAGGCCCGCCTTGGAGAGAAATGAGCCCCGTCGCATCCTCATTGATTTTTACTGACCGGATCACCGAACAAGTGAGTTTAACTCACTAATCCTCGCTTAGTAGGTTAATGACGCTTGAGGGCTGATTAGATTAAGTTAAGTATGGTTAGATGGTTAGTTAGATTAGATTAGTGAAATTTAATTGTTTACCGATGCATGTTAGGTAGATAGTTAGTGCAATTAGGGCCTAGACGAGCTCTAGTTTTTATCTAGAGTGATTCGAAATTTTTCTGGGTCTATTTCGGCGTCCAATTAGGCATTACGTGCATACGTTGGATTTATTAGCATTTATTTAATATTTTCCGTAATTATTTAATTATTTATTTACTTTCTGGAATTTAGACTGGGATAGTCGGTGATCGAAATTTATGCTGACCGTAGTGGTGCAATCTGCTTGTTTATTCGAGCTTTAAATTGTGCTGCTTATGCATGAATTGTATTTTCGGAATTTATTCTTAAATTTATTTAATTTCATATTATGTTGGCTCGATGACTCGGTATTCATCTCGGAGAAAGACATTATATCGGTTCGGTGACTTGATATGTCATCTTGGAGAATAAATAGTATTGACTGGAGTGACCAGAGAATGGTATGATTGACATGTAATCGACTAGGTCGATTGATTGATGAGTCGATTGAGTGAACGATTTGATTTGTTGAAGTGACTCATTGGGTTTATGAATTGTGTTAAATTGCATGGAGGAACTATGGCCAACGTAAGTCCTTTGACTCATGATTGTGCATAGGCAGCCTTTAGGGCGTATTTGCTTTCTAATCGGGTTTTAGGGGGTAGAACTCGCTGAGATGTCGTTTCACCCCGTTGTGGGACAACATTTTTAGGTCCCTAGATGGCAGCTCATGAGTTTTTGGGACGGCCTAAGAAGATTACAGAGCAGACCTCTTACTTTCCGTTACATGGGAGTCTTAGGGACTGGACCTATGAGCTGGTAAGGTCTATAGTATGGGTCGATGCGGGTCTCACCCACAAGGTACCCCACCAATACAAATCGTGGTACTACCAGGCTTAGGATGGCTAGAGAGAGGGTTCCCTACCGGAGTCTGAGATACCTCTATACGTTCTGGAGGTCGCCTTTGGAAAGGGCACCGTAGATCCTCCTCAAGGCTCGGTTGTAGGTGCAGAAGATCTGGATTTTGAAGATCTCAGAAGTCCGGTGCATTCTACTGAAGACTCCAGTTGGAGTGTGAAGGATGACGGAGAGGAGGACGAGGACCCTTAGTTTTTCTGAAACCCTCAACCCTGTTCTGTAGAACTTATATGGACATATATATATATATATCAGTTTGTATTATATATAATTGGTTGTGATATGTATATCTATAAGTGTGAGGTTGGTTTTCCAAATTATGGTCCTACTTTTCTATCCCATTGTTTTATTGTCTGGGGATTTATATATATACTTCTGCATGCGTATTAAAATGAACGGGTCGGCAATGCGTCCTAGGATGTTGCTATTTAATCGACCAATGAGGGATGGGCGCGCACTTTAGGACCGTGGCATGACATCTTCGTTTTAGTGGTATCAGAGCCATGGTTAAGAATAGAGGTGAGTGCGGTTCCCGGGTAAAACAGAGAATCGGAGAACCGAACTGGAGGGTCCGGTTCAGTTCCCGGTTCCAAAGAGACCGGTTTTGGTTCCCGGTTCCCTTTTTCAAGGAACCGGCAATTCCGGTTCCTAACCGGAACCGGCGGGGGAACCGGAACCGATTAAAAAAAAAAAATCTTATAACACATGATTTCTCTTTTCCCCCACGTGATTTCCCCCTTCCCCTTTCTTTTTTCTCTCTCTCTCTCTCTTTCTTTTCTGCCCTTTTTCCCTCTCCCCACCCACTTTTTGCTTTTCTCTCTCTCTCTCTCTCTCTCTCTCTCTCTCTCGGCCGAAACCTCCCCTTCTTCTTCTTCTTCTTCTTCCTTCCTCTTGATGGCTGCTGGTTCACCCACCACCACACCGCCGCCCCACGCCCTACTCATCACCACCTCTTGGCCACCGAACCACCACCACTCACCGCTCGTCCAACGAGCCGTCTCGCCGTTGAGCTCGACGACTATCGCGCCATCCGTGCCACCGCTCGCCGCCAAGAGCCACCTCCGCCGTCCCCAAGCCACCGTCACCACCTCTTGCCGCCACTTCCTCGGCCGTCCGGGCCGTCGTTGCTTTGAACCGCCACCACCTCCACCCGAACCGAGCTCTTCCCCCCTTGGCCGCAGGTTGAGCCGCGACCGCCGCCATTTTCGCCGCGTCGTTCGTGCCACCGTTGGTGCCGTCAGACTCGTGTCTTCGTAAGCTTCTATTTCATTTCACAGATCCCAACAAATGGAGCTGGTTTGATTGAGTATATATGCCATCCTTTCGGTCCCAGTCATCCGTCGCATGAGCATGACAACACAAAAACGATGTTGTAGTTGCGAGCGTTTGAGGTAGTGGTCTAGGCTAGCACAAGTAAATGCAATGCCATGCTTTGTTCCCACAATCTTGCGGATTGTATATTTTAAATGTGTTGAAGCAACTGTACTCATTTTTTTGTTTTTCTTTCTTTTGATATTTATTTTACCTACTAACAGTCGCGGAACACTACATATCTTTGGGAGATGGACGAAGTTTATGTCGCGAGTGCATGGAATCTGCTATAATGGACACTGGTGACTGTCAACCACTTTATCATGCGATCAGAGACTACTATGAAGGAATGAACATGAAATTGTATAAGCAAATTCCAATGCTTTTGGTTGAAAGACAAGCACTTAATGAGGCTATTGTTGGAGAAAAAAATGTACGACGTGGTATGAGGTTTGGGTTTTCTTTCAAAGTTGGTGTGCCATTCCTGATGCTAGTTTTTCTGCAGGGCCACCATCACATGCCTGAGACAAGAGGTTTATTTCTTTCCGAGGAGCAAACTATGTCCAATGTATGATATTAGACATCTACTGATTTTGCTTTCAGGAAATCCAGAGTAAATCCTTGAGCAAGATTCATCAGTTCAATTTTACACTCGTTTCATTGCTTTTGTATTCAAGTTCACAGAAGGCCCAGACTTGGAGGCAACAAGCTTGTTGGAATGAAAACTCAACCCTAGAAATTGACAAGGAAATGCGAAGTTACAGCCATTCTTGTTCTTTACAGTCTACCAAGGTAAGTGTGACTGAAAAGCTCTTGTTTCGTAAAGTAATGAATATATTTATTAAGTACACAATAGCTCTTCACATACACGTTTTAAAAATTTGTAGGTTAGAAAGACTTCTTGAGGATGAGTTGACAAACAACTGCATATTTGACGGGTCTTCCTAAGTACGATTTGAACTTTTCCAATGCATAGTCGTTAGGAAGTCCCATTGAGCTGTGATAGAGAGACTTTCCAAGCATAAAGCTTTAGAAAAATGGTCTTATGCTAATGAAACTTCTTGTATAGTTCAATGGATGCTTATACTTCATTTCGGAGTGATGGCATTATGGGTCCTGTTATGGAGAAGTATGTCTTGGAAGTGAAAGTGTCGTGATAAGTTGGCGTAGCTATTTCTCGAGATAAGTATTGTGAAATTTTTGCTTAACTAAAGATGAAAAAAAAAAAAAAAAAAAAAAAAGAACCTGGAACCAACCCTGGAACCTGTAATAGGGTAGGTTCCAGGTTCCAAGTTCCAACGGGTAGGTTCCAGGTTCCAAAAAATTAGGAACCTGTACCCGAGAGTAGGTTCCAGGTTCCAGGCGGAACCTGTTAGGAACCTGGAACCGCTAACTCCTAGTTAGGAATTGGAGTGATAAGGTGCGATGGTTCATGGGATAATAGTAGGAATGGCCTTTAAATTCATGCTGGTGCATGTTTGTGTTAGCTGATTAGTAGTATTGCTTGTGTTTGGATCACTATGTTTCTAATTTGATGTGGAATTAGAAGCAGGCTTCAGTAGATAAAGCTGAGCCATGAGTGATCAGGAGCAAAGAACTCCTAACATGAGGTTAGTTAGACCTGCAACCCGGGGTAGAACGCTGACCAGGGTCGGTACCCGAGGAGGCAGAGGTAAAGTGCTAGCACAGGCTAGCGCTAGTGGCGTAGCACCACCTCCCGTTGGTGTTGAAGTTGCCGCCTCTGGTGATCTAGGAGCTGTAGGGATCACGTAGGCTTTGGATGCTATGCGAGAGATGATGAGGCAACAGGCCCAGAACCAAGTAGCCACCTTCATCGTCGCTATTGCAGCCATCGCTACTGCCGCTGCCAATCTTTTGCTGCAGCCACACCTGCCGCCGCACCCATTGAGGTTCCGCCAGGAATCGTGGTCGCTGGGACAGATTCACAAGCTGGTGGAACAGTTCTTGAAGTTGAATCCACCGAAATTTATTAGGGTAGGAGACCCCGAGACCGCCGCTTTGTGGATCCAAGGACTTGAGAAGACCTTTGCACTGTTGATGTGCAATGAGACTGAGAAAGTTGTTCTTGCAACCTACCAACTAGAGGAAGTTGCAAATACCTGGTGGAGGACCACCCAAGGAGCGGTATTTCCTAAAGGTGTTGTCCCGGAGTGGACCACCTTTGTTGAAGCTTTCAACAATAAGTACTTCTCAGAGACTGCCAGAGAGGTGAAGATGGTAGAATTTTAGCGCCTTCGCCAAGGCTCTATGACTGTCGATCAGTATGAGGCGAAGTTCGCTGAACCATCACAATATGCTCCTGAGCTTGTTGAGAACCCGACGAATCGCATGAGAAGATTCAGGGACGGATTTAGGTCGGACTTGAGGAGTACACTGATTTCGTTGAATATGAGAAATTACAATGACCTATACGAGAGGGCCTAAATATTAAGAAAGATCAAAATGATAGAGCCGCCGCATTTGGATTGCGGTTTGGATCAAGTCGAGAAGGAATCTGACATGGGAAGAGGCCCATGATCGGAGGAAGATTCCAAGCCCCACCGAACAAGAAGGGTGGAGTTGGCAAGTTAGTGCCAAATAGGAATGAAGTGTGTCACTTTTGTGGAAGGCAACACGGGTCAGCCCCGTGCCAATCTAGGCCGGGTGCATGTTTTGAATGCGGCCAACAGGGCCACATAACTAGAAATTGTCCTAGGTGACCAAGAGGACAACCGCAGTTGCTGCCACCACCGGAGATGGGTCAAATCAAAGGGTATGCCCCTTAGAATGTGCCACAGGGAGGACATCAGAGATCACCAGTTCAGGGCACAGTGTACGTCATCACACAAGGTCAGGCAAAAGCTGCGCCTGACGTGATCACAAGTATGGTTTCGCTGAATGACCATCCAGCTTACGCTTTATTCGATCCGGGAGCAACCCATTCCTTCATTGCCGAACAATATGTTAAGTTGATAGGAATCAGTCCTATATTATTGGAGTCGGTAGTTAGTATATCTACAACATTGAAGGATAAAGTAATAGCTGCTTTGGGTTGTTCTGATTGCAAGTTAGTGATTGGTGAGCGAGTGAGGAAAATAGATTTATTAGTTCTAGCTATGTATGACTTTGATTTAATTATTGGCATGGACTGGCTCACCAAGCAACAAGCTAAGATGGACTTCTATCGCAAGGCGATTCAGTTTGACCCGTTAGAGGGTGAGAACTTCGAGTTTATTAGAAGTCGAGGAGGACCCTCGATTATCTTGGTCTCGTCGCCAGAGGCAACTCGTTTGTTAGACGAGGGTTGTCAAGGGTACCTAGCAACTGTCGTGGATACGAGAGTTGAGGAGCTGAAGATGGAAGACATTGCCGTGGTACAAGAATTTGCATATGTTTTTCCAAATGAATTGTCAGGTTTACCACCAAAAAGAGAAATTGAATTCGTGATTGAGCTAGCACTCGGGACAGAGCCAATCTCTAAGGCTCCTTACCGAATGGCGTTATTTGAGTTGAATGAACTGAAAGTGCATATGCAAGAGTTATTGGATAAGGGATTCATTCGTCCCAGTGCATCACCTTGGGGAGCACCAGTTCTGTTCGTAAAGAAGAACGATGGTTCGTTGTGCCTGTGCATCGACTATCGGCACCTCAATCAGGTAACGATCAAGAATAAGTATCCATTCCCGAAGATCGATAATTTGTTCGATCAGTTGCAAGGAGCATCGATATTCTCGAAGATCGACTTAAGGACAGGATATCATCGGTTGAGAATTAGGAAGGAGGACATTCCTAAGTCAGCATTTTGTACTCGGTATGGTCATTATGAATTCACTGTGGTGCCATTCGGGTTGACGAATGCTCCGGCTGCATTCATGGATTTGATGAACCGAGTATTCAAGAAATAACTAGATCAGTTTGTGATCGTGTTCATCGATGATATTCTAGTATATTCAATGAGTGAGGACGAACATGAAAGTCACTTGAGATTAGTGTTGCAGACGCTGAGAGTCCATCAATTGTACGCCAAGTTCAGCAAGTGCGAGTTTTGGTTGATTTGTGTTGCTTACTTAGGTCACGTGATTTTAGGCGAAGGAATCTCCGTGGACCCGAGCAAGATTGAAGCAGTGATCAACTGGCCAAGACTGACTACCGTAATTGAGATAAGAAGTTTTTTGGGTTTGGCAGGTTATTATAGATGATTTGTGGAAGGGTTCTCATCATTAGCATCACCTATGACAAGACTTCTGAAGAAAGAAGAGAAATTTGTTTGGACGGACAAGTGCGAGTGTAGTTTCCAAGAGCTGAAGAAAAAGCTGACTACTGCACTTGTGCTGACTATTCCATTTGGTCCTGGAGGATTCAAGATCTACAATGATGTGTCATTCAGAGGGTTGGGATGTGTGCTGATGCAACATGGCAGAGTTGTTGCATACGCTTCCTGTCAGTCGAGACCTCATGAATAGAACTACCCGACGCATGACTTAGAGCTCACGGCAATCATTTTCGCCTTGAAGATTTGGAGACACTATCTGTGTGAAGAAAGATTTCAGATCTTCACGGACCATCAAAGTCTCAAGTACATGTTCTCTCAAAATGAGTTGAACATGAGACATCGTCGATGGATGGAATTGCTGAAGGACTATGACTGTGATATTCTATATCACCCGGGGAAGGCGAATAAAGTCGCTGACGTTTTGAGTCGAAAGCCTTCAGTTACTCATATTCTGATTAAGGAGTGGAACTTGATCGAGAGAGCTCGGGATTCGATATTCAAATTTGAGGTAGGCCACCTTTTGAGTCTTATGGCTTCCCTCAGAATTGAACCGGATGTCCAGATCAGAATCAAGTTACTCTAACTGACAGACCCTGATGTTTAGAAGATTCTACAAGAGAACACTGAGAAAATGAAGGCTAATTTTCAGATTTCTAATGATGGAACATTGAAGTTCCGAGGACGACTGGTTGTACCTGACGATGTGGAGCTTAGAGAGGATATCTTATCAGAAGCACATCGTAGTAGTTATAGCATTCATCTCGGAAGTATCAAAACATATCAGAATCTGTGTCAACACTATTGGTGGTCAGGTATGAAGGCGGACATCGCCAAGCATGTCGCCAAGTGTTTGACATGTCAGCAGGTAAAAGCTCAGCATTGCAAACCGGGAGGACTCGTGCAACCTCTCGAGATCCCAGATTGGAAATAGGAGCATATCACGATGGATTTCGTGACCAAACTACCAAGGAGTCAAAGAGGAAATGATTCGATTTGGGTGGTAGTCGACAGACTAACAAAGTCGGCTCACTTCATTGCAGTTCAAAAGGACCTCAATCTGGATAGGCACACAGATCTGTATGTGCGTCAGGTAGTTCGAATTCATGGAATGCCGATTACAATCACTTTAGATCGAGATTCGAGATTTACCATCGCTTTTTGGAAGAGCTTGCAAAGTGCTTTAGGTACAGAGCTACAGTACAGTACAGCATATCATCCTCAGACAGATGGCCAGTCTGAGAGGAAAATTCAGACTCTTGAGGATATGCTATGAGCTTGTGTACTGGACTTTAAGGGACGTTGGGATGATCAACTTCATCTCGTGGAGTTTGCCTACAATAACAGTTATCAGCAGAGCATCAAGATGGCTCCTTTTCAAGCATTGTATGACCGAGCGTGCATAACACTGGTGTGTTGGGATGAAGTTGGAGAGAGAAAGATTACCGACCTAGAGTTGGTTCAGCAATCAATGGATGCCGTGGCAGTGATCAGAAACATATTAAAGACTGCTTAGAGTCGTCAGAAAAGCTATGCAGATAAGCGTCAAAGGCTTTTGGAATTCCAAGTTGGTGATCACGTTTTTCTAAAGGTGTCACCAATGAGAGGAACTTCGCACTTTGGAAAGAAAGGAAAATTGAGTCCGAGGTATGTAGGTTCATTTGAAATTCTAGAGAGAATTGGGACCTTAGCGTATCGTCTTGCGTTACCACCGAGATTGGCGCAAGTGCACGACGTCTTTCACGTGTCGATGTTGAGAAAGTATGAGCCTAACCCGATCCACGTGCTTAATTTCGAAGAATTGGACGTGGATGACCGAGTGTCATACGTTGAAAGCCCGGTTCAGATAGTAGACATAAAAGAACAAGTTCTGCATATAAAGACCATTCCATTGGTCAAAGTGGTTTGGCAATACCACGGTACTGATCGAGCAACATGGGAGACTGAAGAACCGATAAGATAATTGTACCCCCACCTTTTTGCTTAAGTGTTGTAATGGTTTAAATTTCGAGGACGAAATTTTTATAAGAGGGGAAGAGTTGTGACATCCCAGATTTTCAATCATGTTTTCCATTGAATAAATCGGGCATTTCATTGACGCGCCTATAGGGTTGTTGTCAGAGCTTATCACTCTCGAGATAACTAGACTTTTTGGGGAAACCATTAAGGAATTTTAATGCAATAGACTTGAGAATTTGACTAGGAATTGGCTACTCAATCGTGTTCATCTTTAGAGGTCATTACAGCATAGATATAAGCAGACCAGAAATCAGAGATAAGTCGGTTCGACTAAGATGTGTGGCTAATCGTGGGTGACTCCACTAAATTGGAAAATTCTCGTCAACTGGCATTAGATTGATTTTTCTATCGTTTTGGTACCCTGTGTCCATATTTAAATCCTTGAGATTTTCATGACAATCGAGAGTAGCCAATGTGTCAAGTGAGTTCATTGTAGCTAAAAAAAAATTGACCACGGGTTATTTGCACTAAAAGTTTCTGAAAGTTACCCGATAGCCTAGGTCACGCTAAAATAGCATTGAATTGAAATTAACAGCAAATTTGAGTCCGATTTCAGAAATTGAAAGTTCTGTCATGTCACAATTAATTCTAGGAGCGTCGACTCAGTCTCAGAAGATTTTTCTGCAACTTGAGACTCTTTGGGAAAAAGTCGTCCTTGGGCCATTTTT
This sequence comes from Eucalyptus curtisii, assembly GCA_017140595.1. NCBI lineage: Eukaryota > Viridiplantae > Streptophyta > Magnoliopsida > Myrtales > Myrtaceae > Eucalyptus > Eucalyptus curtisii. Next base: position 18,254,898 of record CM029497.1, read on the forward strand.
GTCTAGAAAAAGTCAGAGACTGCTTTTGATCGCAAAATTGGGAAGCAAGTGGGGTCAATTGGTGAGGAAAAATACCAATTTGATCATTGAGGTGTTAATTGAATTTTTAGGGCCAAATTGTGTTGAATCAAGAAGCAATTAAGTCCAATTGAGGGAGAAATCAAGCAAATTCGTAGCTCCCAATTGCCTAGGCTGTTTGGACTGCTTTAAGGGTTGCAACTTGAGCCTTGTTGGCTGATTTTGGTCCATGGAGACCAGCCATGGTTAAGAAATGGTCAAGGGGACCATAGGTGGAGAATTGAATGCATGTAGGCCCCTTGTCTCCCTCATTCTCCCTCAAAGCTAGCCGGTCATCACCCTTGCTCCCTCCATCTTGCTTTTCGCACACCAGCAGCCAAGGAGGACCAACTGAAGCCCCCTAGCCACACCGGGCCGCCCACGACGCCACCGCACGCTGCCCGTCGCCGTTCGCTGCTCCGCCTACGCCACGCATGCCTCGCGCCTCACCACGCATCTCCGCCTCCCTCACGCCTTCGTCTCAGCCCAGCCGTGCGTCCAGCAGGCTGCAGTGGACATCTGAACCACCGTGAGCCACCGCCGGAGGCCTGCCAAGTCCCACTTAGACCCGTGACTGACCCCCGCAGCCCTGCCGGTTCTTGTCTCACTCAAACCGGCCCGGATTAGCCCTCCACCAGCCCAAAACAGAAGCAAAGTTGGTGGGTTTTCAGCAAGCGTCTTGGCCCGTTTTGAGGTCGTTCCCGACCCCGAAAGTTAGGCCCGCCTTGGAGAGAAGTGAGCCCCGTTGCGTTCCCGTCAATTTGCATCGACCGAATCGCCGAACAAGTGAGTTTAACTCACCAATCCTCGCTTAGTAGGTTAATGATGCTTGAGGATTGATTAGATTAAGTTAAGTATGGTTAGGTGGTTAGTTAGATTAGATTAGTGAAATTTAATTGTTTACCGATGCATGTTAGGTGGATAGTTAGTGCAATTGGGGCCTAAATGAGCTCTAGTATTTATTTAGAGTGATTCGGAATTTTTCCGGGTCCGTTTCGGCGTCCAATTAGGCATTACGAGCCTAAGTTGAATTTATTGGCATTTATTTAATATTTTCCATAATTATTTAATTATTTATTTATTTTCTGAAATTTAGACCGGGATAGCCGGTGACTGGAATTTACGCTGATCGCAGTGGTGCGATCTGTTTGTTTATTCGAGCTTTAAATTGTGCTGATTGTGCATGAATTGTATTTTTGGAATTTATTCTTAAATTTATTTCATTTTAGAAATTGATTGGAAAATAACCGAGCATCGGTTTACAACGCCAAAAATATTTTGGTGGACCATATAAAATGGTGGGATTTATGGAAGTAAAATTATTATATTTTAGCTAAAGTCAACTGTGTACCCACATACGGCTATTTTATCGGGTATCATAAAAAGTGAAAAATTGTTGGACAATAAGAACGTCAGCTTGATGACTCGGTATGTCATCTCGGAGAAAGACGTTATATTTTGTCGGCTCGATGACTCGGTATGTCATCTCAGAGAAAGACAATATATTATACCGGCTCGGTGACTTGATCTGTCATCTTGGAGAATAAATAGTATATTATGTCAGCTCGATGACTTCGTATGTCATATTGGAGAAAGACATTATATCAGCTCTGTAACTTGATAAGTCATCTTGGAGAATATATAGTATTGACTGGAGTGATCGGAGAATGGTCTGATTGACATGTAATCGACTAGGTCGATGAGTCGATTTGAGTGAACGATTTGATTTGTTGATGTGACTCGTTGGGTTTATGAAATGTGTTGAAGTGCGTGGAGGAACTAAGGCCAATGTAAGTCATTTGACTCGTGATTGTGCATAGGTAACCCTTAGGGCGTATTTGCATTCTAATCGGGTCTTAGGGGGTAGAACTCGCTGAGACGTTGTCTCACCCCGTTGTGGGACAACATTTTCAGGTCCCTAGATGGCAGCTCATGAGTTTTTGGCACGACCTAAGAAGATTATAGAGCAGACCTCTTACTTTCTGTTACATGGGAGTCCTAGGGGTTGGACCTATGAGCTGGTAAGGTCTATAGTATGGGTTGATGCGGGTCTCACCCACAAGGTACCCCACCGATATAGATTGTGGTACCGCCAGGCTCAGGATGGCCAGAGAGAGGGTCCCCTACCGGAGTCTGAGATACCTCTGTACGTTCGGGAGGTCGCCTTTGGAAAGGGCACCATAGATCCTCCTCAAGGCTCGGTCGTAGGTGCAAAAGACCTGGATTTTGAAGATCTCAGAAGTCCGGTGCAGTCTACTGAAGACTCCAGTTAGAGTGTGGAGGATGACGGAGAGGAGGATGAGGACCCTTAGTTTTTCTGAAACCCTCAACCCTGTTCTGTAGAACTTATATGGACATATATATATATATATATATATATATATATATATATCAGTTTGTATATCTATAAGTGTGATGTTGGTTTTCAAACTTATGGTCCTACTTTTCTATCACATTGTTTTATTGTCTGGAGATTTATATATATGCTTCCGCATCCATAGTAAAATGAATGGGTCGGTGATGCGTCCTAGGACGACGCTATTTAATAGACTAGTGAGGGATGGGCGCGCGCCTAAGGACCGGGGCATGACAATTGCAATTTTTTCTTGTTGACTTTTTTTTTATTTTTCAAAACTCTTGCACTTTTCCATGATTTTTATAGGATTTACAGCAATCTCTTCTCCTATTTCTCTCCTTGCTTTTCTCTATTCATTTACTAAGCAAAATATAATTAAAATGCATGCGCTATCTCTACTTTCAAGTTGTTAAATTGAATTAGCGTACTTTTTCGATATCATTCTATGAGATTTTGTGAGACCACTGTTAAATACTTTAAAATTTAAAGCTGTTAAGCCTAAAGCGTAGAAATGTAATTGGGAGGTAAATAAGGACATTGAAAGATTTGAACTCACGACTCATACTTTATAGTACAATAGTGTTTGAATATTGATCTTAATGAGCAATTTGTTGAGACAATGCCTGCTATTATTGTTACACTTCACAAGGAAACAATACAAGAATTGATATATTAAATGAAAAGATCATTATATCACAGAGTTGTCAACCCTTAATTTTAGTATCTTCAAAAATTTGCTTGTGATTTTGATCGGCATATCCATATTCTTCTCCCTTGAATGATCAAATCATTGCCTTTAAGATTGGTACTTTTTTATCATGATTTTACTCCGGATTTCACTTTCTGCCATGGATTGGCCTCTTCTCAATTCAAAAAATAGTGGATATTAAAGAAAATATCTATTGATTTTTGAATCGTGCAGAGAGAGATATATGAAGTGTGACGAAGGGGAAAAATGCAAGCAATCCCGTGCATGAGTCTCACATTGGGCATATATCATATTATACACACTTTATAAGAGGCATATCCATAAATGCCATCCGCCGAGCTTGGTTGCGGGGCTTGTGGCCCAGGTGGGGCCGTCGTTGTGATGGGACATGGCTTCAATTCCTGTAGATCGAGCTTGCCGTGGCTCTCACCTTGCCCGCCTGTTCCAAGCTGAGAATTGATTCATGACTATGTGAGAAAAAGGCAAAAGGAACTAGAATGAAGAATATAGTGTAATTAACTCGAGCAAGAATAATGCCTTTCATTTGGGAATAAATCTCGGGAATAATTTGAGATTTATTCCCATAGGCACAATGAATAGCGATCTCTTCTTGGTGACTTGTTTTTTTGTTTTGTTTTTTCAAAATTCTTATATTTTTACATGATTGTTTGGAGGATTTACATCAATTTCTCCCATTTGTCTTCTTTCTTTTATGTATTCATTTATTAGGGGAATTATAATTAGGATGCATTCACTATCTCTACTTTGAAATTTTTTATGGAATTATCGTATTAGTTTTCTTCGACATCATTTTGCTTGTTTTCATGAGACAATTATCAGCTGTTCTAAAAGTTTAAGCTGTAGATGTAAACATGGTACAATATTTATTTACTCTAAAACTCTCCATCATGTGTAAGCTGGACTTTGTCCTAAGCCTGTGGCATAGAAATGTAATTGGAGATGCAAATAGAGACCTAAAAATATTTGAACTCGTAACTCCTGCTCCAATGCCATAAAAACAACAAAGGTGTTTGATTATTAATCTCAACATGCAATTTGTGGGGATGGTTTCATTATATAAGGATATTACAAAATGTTACACTTCATAAGAAAATAATACAACAATATAAATAACAAATAAAGAGATCATTATATTATAAGAACTTATCAATCCCTTGATTTTAATATCTTCAAGAATTTGCTTGTCATTTTGATCGACATATCCAAATTCTTCTCATTTGATTGATAAATAAGTGCTTTTAAGAAGAACGTGCTCGGTCCATATTTTGTGGTGCTTTTGATCATGATTTAAGTAGGGATTGCACTTTCTACCGTGGTTTGGCCACTTCTCGATCCAAAGTACAGTGGATATTGAAGAAAATTCGAAATCCATTGAGTTCTGAATTGTGCGTATAGAGATACGAAGTGTGACAAAGGGAACAATGCGGTGTGCATGGAAGTCCCCATTAGGCATTTATCAGGGCAATGCACACTTCACTAGAGGCTTAGTTATTGAAAGCCGTTCCCCGAGCTCCGTTGCGCGGGCTTGTGACCCTGGGCGAAACATCGATGTGGTGGGACATGGGTTGAATTCTTGGTGGTTGGCCTAGTTGTGGCTCTCATCTGGCTCCCCCGTTCCAAGCCAAAAGCTGATCAATGCAGGCTGAGCGAAGGCTAGGGCCGTGTGGTTCCTAGAGTGGAGGGGTTAGCGTGAGGCAACTAGCTTCACGGAGCTGCGAAAGCTGGGGTGTCAAAAAGCGAACCGCCCATGTTGGTTTGGTTTGGTTTGGAGAATAAATTATATATATTTTTTCAGTTGGGATAGTTTCGATTCAGTTTAGTTAACCAAAATGAACTTGAAATCGCCCACTTTTTTAATATTAAAATTTACGCAATCTTCCTCCTTCTTCTTCTTCTTTTTTTTTTTTTTTTTCACTAAATTTCTTCTTAATATTACAAAAAAAAAAAAATTGAAAAACCCAATCAAATCGTGTCTTCAGTTCAAGTCGTGATTTGTTTCAGAGTTAATGCACATCAAAATAGTTCAGTTTGGATTTTCTGAAAACTTGAAATCAAATAGGTTACACTGCTAGCAAAAACTCTTGACCTGAATAGCACCGATGCTAACACACAACATCGGATACAACACAACACGACATACCAACACGTTGTTTTTCAAAAAATAGAGAATTTTAACACGTTAGGACACGTTGTATATTAAATATATATTTTTATATATAATTGATAAATTATAATCTTTATGATTATTTTAATCAAATTAATTTGATTCAAATTCACAAATAAATAATAAAAAGAACCTAGAATGATTTTACACTAAAAGCATTAATCCATTGTTTGTTAATATCACTTATTATTTTAATTTGACAAATTTAAATCCATTCCAATAATCCATAAAACTCGAAGGAAAAAAACACAAGCAATCTATATTCTGAACTTGCATGTTAAAGGGTGTCGAAAGAGAAGAGAAAAAAGAAAAACTTGAGGAGTATATGTCATGGGAAGTGAGAGTTAGAAAAGAAGACTAGGTCTTTATTCGTTCCCAATTTAATATTTTTAATTTATATATATTTTGGCTTCTCATTTATTGAAAATTTTTAAAATTGACCTGTGCGTGTCGAAATTATGTGTCGACATTCTAAACTTGCATATCGAAATTTGGACTCTAGCGTCGGGAGAGTTGACCGGCTATCAGAAAATCTAACATCTGTTGATCAAGTGTCCAAGAATATCAAACACGTGTTGGAATGTCCGATACGACACGGAGGCTCTCGGAAAATGTTGATGCTTCCTAGCTCTTTGTAGTGCAATGATAATGGCCCGACGCCACTCAGGTCTGTCATGGCCCAATGGAATTAATTCTTTGTACCACCACTTTTTTTTTCTCCTTTTTTCGTCATTCTTATTCACCTTAGTGCGTGGACACAACCTTTTTCTTTTTTTTCCCCCTTTTTCTTTTGTGTTTTTTTTTAAACTAGGTAATGACTACAACAAAAAAAAATGATAAACCTTTGTTGACACCTAAATTTTGGCGACCCGTTTAGTCATTTATCGCATTAAAATTTAGGGGTTAATTTTATCCCTGAAAAAAATAGTTAATTGCATAGCATATAGTTTTAGGTGCATTTATTTTTAATTTGCATTTAGCATTGGACCGACGGCGAGCATATTCAGACAGGATTTTTCACATATTCAGGTAATATACACCGATGGGTATATTCTTGGGTAGAAAAGAAACTTTTGGATGGAATATTTGAAAAATACAAAAGGGAATATTGCGCGGGGTGCAAGGATATATTTATGGGATTATGCACAAGCAAAATTGGAAGTGAAATATTTCACCAAAATTTAATTCCCTCTCCTATATAATGTGTTGTGCACGTACGACAAGGGGGGCAAGTCATTATATCGAGAACACACCAAAGGATACGTACGTGAGAGAGTAGGTCAGCGAAGCCTCCTCACAATTCGCTATTCCCCCTTACCGTCCATCGACCATAACTCCTACCTTTATGCCCGTTATTACCTCGTTTGTTTCTGTTCATCAATGACGCCGCTTGATGGTCGGCACCTTCGAGCATCACATCGCGAAGCCGCGATATTGTGACAATCCACTGCACTACATCAGCTGCGGCCGTCAATCAATCCGAGTCAGCGGCACCAACGACAAGTTGTCCCTGCACCGAGAAGAGTCCTGCCTCGTCGCTTAGTATTTAGAGATTTATTGACTCGCGCGACGTCACTTCCCGGAGAGGGGGCCGCACAATTAAGAATACACGGCCACATGAAAAGAGGGAGGTCGGCAACATACACAAAGAGCAAAGAAGCCGAGAGGGAGAGAGAGAGAGACATAAGAAGCCTTCATAGAAGACGAAAGGGGAGGCCGATCCTTTTTTTTTTTTAAGGGTTATGCCTACATCTTCCACATCATAAGGAGAGACCCTCGCATTCTGATTATTGACAATCCTAAGAGACTTTACGGCGAGTGATCAGGGAACAAATGGCAAATCTCACTGTTTAGAGTGATTCAAGCTTATTGCCAAGTTTCCAGTGACGCCTTCATCAGTTGCCGTGTTGGTCTTTCGCAATATTGCCGCGCCAAGCGAGTTCCTCCGAGCCCTGCCGCACCGCCTCGACAAGTTGCTGTCCCAACGAGAGCCGCCCATTGACTTTACGCCGAGCCTGAGCTGTCGTCGAGCTAGTCCTATTCCCTGCGAAGTTTCTATTTTGTAGGTCCATTGGCACGAACCGCTGTCACCACTCGCAGCCATTGTTCACCGTTGCCCTGCCATGCTGAGCCGTGAAAATTCGACGTGAGCTGCTCTGACGCCGTCCTTTGGCCCGACGCCAAGACAAGTTGCCGTCCCGTTGAGCTCGGTCAAAATTCAGCAAACATCCGAGCCACTAAAATCTGCGCAAGAGAAGGGCACACGTTCTTTGGGTAAAGGAGGACGCATACATTGAAGGGGAGGATTTCGCACACTTATTTTATATAAATTTGGAGCCACTTGGCCATTCTATCACGTGTAGAGTTTTTTAGCAGGACTTTTGGTGAATCCGGAGCAAGTGGCAGCCCCTGGACGTTCCTCCCACATCAGCACCATGTCCTTGTAACAATCCAAGTGCGTCATTGAATAGTCCAGGCGAACTTCACCAGCACGTTTGCTGATCCGACGATCCCTGTATTGCCGCAGGCCACCACCACGACGAAAGTTATTATTTTGCAGGTCGCCTCTCGAAGTTTACGTGTAGATTGTTGGACCAACCACAATTTGTGACTACTCGCGGAGCTAGAACCTTTGTTGCGCGTGATTCGAGTTGCAATCGCGAGCCCCATCGTACAGCAGCAGCCAACGAGGCGAGCATACGCAGGCTACCGCCATCCGTCGTTCGTCCGAACTCGACAACGTGATCCACGTGGCACCAAATATTAGGTAAGAATCTCTTTTAATTCGATTTTCATATATCCTTATTGCCTAATTTATGGGATTATCTCGTATGAATATTTGAATGACACCATCATATCCACAAAATATCGATTAGCCTTTTAAATTGGGAAATCTTCCTAATTTCGCAACGTACATATGATTGACGGTCCGATTTCACGCTCGAAATATGACCCGCAATCATACGGAAAAATCACCAATCCGATCTCACGCTCGAGATACGATTCGTGATTTTATTTTAAAATTGGCCAATCCGATCTCATGCGCGAGATACGATTCGTCAATTTATTTCCCAAAAATTAAATGGACATGGATGATATCTTGCTTGATTTGGTGCCGTGCTTTCTTGATGCTTCTATTTGATTGCTCCCGTAAAAGAAAAATCCAAAAATATATATTTGAGTTAGATTAGGTTCATGTTAGAATATTACTTGTTTTAGGGTTATTTTGCATGTTTAGAATAGGAAATTTATTTATTTCGAATTCCTTAAATAAAAATCCAAAAAAAAGCGTTCAGTTAGGATGTTAGTTTTTTTTTTTAATCTAAATTGCACGTTTTATATTTGGCAATTTTAATTTCGAATTTCAGAAAAGAAAAAGGAAAAGAAAATAGAAATAGGGCATTTTTTGCACGTCATTGCATATTATGATAGATGCATGCTTATTAAAAAAAAAAAATCATGTGCATGTCATATAGAATTAGGTTCATGAAATGCATGTCATTTAGAGATTGTTATTAAGTCCATTTAATTAAAAATTGCATGTCGTTAGAATTAGGTCATTTAATTAATATTGCATTGCATATTGCATGATTTTCATTAAATAAGTGAAAAAGAAAAAAAAGAAATTGCGCGTTAATTAGAAATCATATCTAGGGTTGGTGATTTGAATTATGATCTAACATTGCAGATGCTTTCGTTGCTATAAGGTAAGTCTCGTAATTTATTCATCACTTTCTTGAGTGTTAAATTGGTGGTTTGCACACCCGCATGATCACCTCATATGTTAGAGAGATAGATTTAAAATCAATCCAAATTGCCTGCCAAAACATTTTCAAAATAAAAGAATGGTACCGAAAGGGCATTAGAGAAATCTAATGTAACCAAATTAGAGAAATCTAATGTAACCAAGTTCCCGTACCCATATCTCTGGTTCGTAGGAGTAAAGTAAACCTCCCGTTACTTTACTTGGGTTTCTAATCGACCCACCAAAAATAGATTAGTGGCGACTCCTAATTGAAAATCATTTGCATGTTAAGAACTTGAACCTAAGTCGCGAATTGGTATGGGCTTGGGAGAGCCCGAGTTAAGTCTAGGCTTAACAATCCATTAGCCAAACCCTAGGTGGTTCACACCCGAAAAATTGGTCGCGACAACCTTGTGAGGGGTTTTTGTTTTATAAGTAAAAAAGGCAAAATGAACAAGAATGAAGAACATACTGTGATTAACGCGAGAACAATTTCTTTCATTTAGGAATGTAATTCGAGATTTATTCCCATAAAGATGATTTAACTAGAATAAAGAATGTAATGTAACAAACATAAGAATAATATCTTTAATTTGGGAATAACTTGAGATTTATTCCTATAGAGATGATAATATCTTTTGCCCATAAAAGAAATTGCACTCGGCCCAGATTTTGCGAGTTTTTTTTTTTTTTTTCATGATTTTACTTGGGATGAGGCTTTCTGCCATGGATCGACCGCTCCCGGCAATGGAAGGATGATGGGCCGGCGCCACTCGGGTCCACCATGGCCCAATGGGCCGAATCCTCGGGACTTTTGGACATTTTCCAGTCGTTTTTCGTTTTTTTTTTATTATCTTTTCGTCTTTTTCTATTTTTGGTTCGAAAGACCAGGTAACAATCATAGGAAAAAAGAAAGGGAAAACTGTGGCCGGCGGACGTGAGGGTTTTTTTAGTCCATTTAATTTCTTGGGTTTCATAAGTGAAAAGGTCGAAAAAGGAACTAGAATGAAGAAATAGAGTGTAACAAACGCGGGAATATTTTTCTTTAAATTCAGGAATAGTTCAAGAATTATTCCCATAGAGAAGGTAAGAGAAGAATGAAGAATATAGTGTAATAATGGCAAGAATAATTTCTTTTCAGCTAGGAATAATTCAAGATTTATTCCCACATAGATGATAAAACTAGAATAAAGAGTATACAATAATAAAGTGGAGACGAATAATTTGTTTCGCATAGGAACAAATCGAGATTCATCCCCAAGAGATGATAAAATAGTGTTACAAACCTTAGACTCTTTACGTTGTTTGATTGAACTCGTTGACTCTGCATCCACCGAAAGTTGGTAACCTTCCTTAGGGGCATTTGCAAGATTTGCGAATTTCAAAGGGTATGAACTTTCAACTTTAGCATGTGAATTATCCTATCATACAATCAACTAAATGCAAAATGCTAAACTATATACACAATAATTAGCAAGGCATTCCGTTGTTACTACTTGGTTTTTATTTTCGCTTTCTACATCTGATTTGGTCAATAAATGCAACTCTTGAAATGCTGTTTCAGCCTACGGTTACTTCCGATCAGGACGGCCCACATTTAATAATTTGCGAACGAGCAGTTTCTAGTGGAAAAAAGGATGAGTCGATTCTCCGAAAGGGCTGGCGAGCGAATCCTGTTCCTTTCGACTTGAAACGTTTCTGTAGGAAGATTTTCAGCTGGTATAGCTCAGAAGCATCTATCTAGGTGACATGGATATAGTAGATTCCACAAAGAACATGAAGGAGGCTCATTCATCCAGTAAGCATCACACAGTAAAACAGCATTGACTTCTTGTGAACAAGCAGCCATTTTTCCATTGTAAAATAATCGATACCGACAACAATCATAAACAGAGACATCATTCCAGCAAGTTTTGTCACATCAATACAACCACAGAATCAAGAATCACGCCACTAAAAGTTCTCTCCCTGCAATTGGAAGTTCCAATGAGGTAGAGTTGTGAATCCTCTTTTCCTTCAATCATGGCACCACAGTTGACCATTTTAGTCATAGGCCATCAGAGAGCCTGCTAGAGGGCAAGTAACTTATGCCAGTTTGGCCGGGATTTGTTAGTAACTCAAAGTTTCCAGCAGTAAATGACTCGTCCTTCAGAAAGATTGGTCTTTCGAGGTTAGAATATGCACAATATTCTACTTCGTACACTGTTGCATCCTTCAAGAATGCTGAGACTGACACTCCAACTCCTTCCCCTGCACAGCTTTAAAAATTTGCGCAAATGAGCAAAAGCATATCATGGAATTTGCAGGCCGCATTGATGTGCTTTAACTGATTATCAATCTTTGTGCTTCTTGAATGTAGCCCAAGATCAATATGGTCTCTATCACTTAGACCTATCAATGGGTCTCAACCATCTAATTGGAAGCACTCTGAATAAATAATGCCACAAAGCTTAATTCAAAAGCATGCCTATTTGCTAAAAGAAGCCAATGAAATAGAGTAACTTAAATTCAACCGAGATTGCTTGACATTATGTTCTGAAGATGTTGTCATAATCATATGAAAATAATAATCTTACCATGTGTGACAAGCAGCAAGTTTTCTGAAGGATATTTATCAGCTAGGGCAACAATAATTTGCTCATATCTAGCTCGCGCACCCAATACTGTCTCTTCCCATTGTGGCATCTGCAGCCAATTTGCATCAATGCAAAATGAAGTCATGATTATATTGCCAGTAGATGTATTGGCACCAAGTTATATAATTTACAGGAAAAAGCATACTGTTTGTCCAAAAAATTTCACCTGTTTATACACTCTTTCTACCGTATGATCCACTGTGCCTGTTGGTAGCATGGCTTCAAGCTCAGAAATATCAAATCCCCAATCCCCATCTTTAGGAGGAAATTTGATGGCTTCCCGGTTCAACATCTCACACAATCCATACTCAATTGAAACCTGCAGAAAGAGTAGAAATATTAAAAGCTTCATCATTCACTTATAATTTCATGAACAGAACTCTGCAGTAAACAAACTCACAACATGGCCAAATGTTAGCTGTATTTTTATTGAAAAAGCGGACAAAATCTGTGGGTTTGATCTCTGTTTCAGCATTCTTCAATCAACTAATTATTATGTAGAAGCCAGTATCCATACAACCACTATACATAAAGACTATTTACATTTTAATGATTTAGATCAGTATGTCAAGACTCCCCATTCCTTTCTGTGCTTATGCTATAATCAAGGAACAATCTATTCTTAAAAGGAAATACCAACTACTGTTCGAAGGATTCCACCTAAACAATTAATAGCAACCAAGCAATACAGGTGAACACTGTTCAACATAGTTCCCACTCACATTAGATCTGTCAACCAACGCAATAGAAGTCCACGGAGGTATTAACCAAAACATAATATGGTTATGATTCACCTAATTCAAAACACTTTGCAAATTTGTGCGCTCTTCGTACAAATGGAAGATCTAGATGACCTAAACTGGAAGAAATAGCTGCAGTTAGAAAGAGGAAGAGACAAAACCAAACGGAGACAATTTCCTCTCTTGGTGGTGATATGTTAATATGAAGCAAGAAGTGAACTATTGAAAGACTATGTACTCTTTGGAAGTGGAAGAAAATTAATTCCTCTTGCTTCCTTCCAACTTTGGATGAAACAGAGCCTGACTTGGAAAAGGAAATTTTCTCCTGAACTCTCATATAATACCCATTGCATTATCTAAAGTGTAGCAAAGCAACATATTTCACCCTGAGATAAGCTATTTCCCTCTATATGAACACAACATAAACAAGATTAGAGCTCTTTGATTAAGACTGACATTGATGATAGTCGATAAAATCTAGCTAATTAAAAGATACTATGATACTGCACTGCACTGCCCTGCTTGACTCTGCCTTCAATTGTGTATCACTGTTGCCTTACTGATGCCACATATTTGATACATTTTCCAGAGTTCATCAGAAGATCTAAAATCACTATGCAGTGCCTTATATATATAAGAATGTTATATGATACAATATCCAGAGAATCGTTTTGCAAAGATATGCCCATTGCTGGGAAGGAATGCTTCCCAAGCTAATTAGATCATAAGTACTTACCTATCGCCGAACATATCTTCAAATGCAAACTGCTCCCAAGATGGTTATAAGAAATATGCGTTCTCTTCAGAGCCCACATGAAAGATCAAACTTCACAAAACTTCAGCCCACAAATCTCACCAGATAACTCTACAGGTAAACTCAAACCTCATTCTGTTCTCAAGCATTAGGTTCAAAGGGGTCATCGCAATCTTTTTTTTCACTTGATTTTGATCAGACAGGTCATAAATCACTCCACCTTAAACCAAAGCCACCATGTCATCGTTCAATTTTGCATCACTCTAGCGAGACACCACCCCCCTTCCCCCTCTCAATAATACATTTCAATTTGGACATCAATGATTCTCGCTAGGAAGGATTTCTACACGTCAGACAAGTTCCTAAATTTGCAGATTACCTTCTAGATAACCATAAGAAAAGCTAATTTTCACACCTCAATTCGTTCCTCTCTCACAAAACAGCGGGTCCCTCATGGATGGAGACCACTCCATCAATCATAAGAGTGCAAATATTTATCCCCAATCATTCACTTCGGAGAAATGCTTGCTATCTGATCAAATCTACATACGTATCGAGCTCACATGGACAGTACGTATGCAATACGGTTCTTTAGCTTGACACGCACGTCACCAAATTCCATCCACGCATGATCGACACCCGCACGCGTTGACCTTCAAAGTCCATTGCTCTCTCGGCCTCTACCAATCAATCAACGAACTACTCCAATCAAAACTCTAGCCATCGCCATTGCCATCCCCATCGCCATCGCCATCACATTCAGATGATCGCACATCACAACGCGTGCACGCACCCAAACAATCACAAGCTCGCGGACTGACCTTGAGCCTCGACGGATCGATGGAGAGGGCCGCCGAGGTCGTGGCGGTGAGGTCGTCGTCGTCGACGGCGCAGAGGGCGGAGACCGCCTCGGAGGCCGTCTGGACGCAGCGGAGGAACGGGGACACGAGCGCGCGGTGGATCGGGAAGCCGAGCTGGTCCCGGAGCTTGCGGCCGGTGCAGAACGCCCGGACCAGGCCGGCCTCGACGAGGGGCGGATCCCAGGGGCGGGCCGCCGTGGACACCCAGAGCGGCTCGAAGTTGTCGATGCGGTCGCCGTGGCGCATCACGATGACGTGCTGGCGGCGCTGCGGGTCGGCCTGGGGATCGGAGGACGCCATCGGGCGGCGGCGGCGGCTGTGGCGGCGGGCGGCGGGCGGCGGCGGCGGAGGCGGAGGCCGGCGCGTTCGGATGTAGAGAGGGGGAGAGACGACGATTGGGAAAGGAGGTGCTTTTCTTGTTATGGTGGGCGGATAGGGGAGAAATGACATGGAAATGGAGCGGATTTCCGGGAGGGTAGCAAAAGACATTTTCTGATTCCATGAGCACTCGAGAAAAGGAAAAAGGAAACTGCCTTTGGCTTTTTTTTTTTTTTTTTTTTTTTGTACCTATTTATTTTATTTTGAAAAAGAAAAAAAATTGCTCTTTGTGGCATACTCCACGCAACCACTACTTTTCTTCTTTTTTATTTAATACAAGATGACGAAAGGTATAGTGCGCTCCCAACATTGCCAATGCATTAAATTGACCGGAAAGATTACTTGAATGCTCAGAATTAAATTAATAAAATTTAAAAGTTTACGATCGAATTAACATTCATAACTCGAGAGCCACACAATTATAAGTCATCTTCTTAGGTATTGTTGCGACCTATCCTTATATAATTAAACCTTGCATAAATGACTAAAATTTAGGTGTCAGTAAGTATATAATTATAAGTAGTCCCTTGAAGTGCGCTATCAAAATTCGCATTTAAGGGTGCACTTTGACAAGCCATGTGTAGGGGCATACCTTACAAGTGCGTAGCAAGGTAGATATTGCAAGCCGCCATTGAAGGAAAGCCCTCACAATCCACCTTTCAAAGGTAGGACAAAGAAAGTGATCACAGAGAGGGTGTGCGTAGGAGCTAGATCAAACCGGATTGAACCAGTCGATTTACAAGTGATTCTCAATTTTTGGTGTGAAATTGAACTGCCGAGGCATATGATAATATGTTTTCTTTTTCCCTCTTTGCCAAAAAGCGGACAAGTGCAGCACTGGAATCGAAGTAGGTTTAGGACCGACCGGTCCGATTTAATTCCCAATCTTGATTCTGAAGTAAAACCAGCCCAACCCAAGAATAATCGCAGATCTAATGAATGACACAAAGGAGTCAAATGACATCTTGAGGTCAATGGTGCTCCACCAATCGGCCAACACCTAACCAGTTATGCCCAGGATGGCATATATAGAAATTGACCTATAATACAAGAAAAAGGGGGGCAGATCTAATGAATAACACAAAGGAGTCAAAGGACAGCTTCTAATTCAGGAGGTCAATGGTGCTCAACCAAGCGGCCAACACCTAACTAGTTACACCCTGGACGGCATATACAGAAAATTGACCTATAATACAAGAAAAAAAAGGGGTGGACCACTAAGGCGCGTATGACAAATTTCTGGGAAAGAAATTAATTTTTAGCCAGAAAACTTCTCAATTTTTATTCCATGGACGAGTTTTTAAACAAAGAAACACGTTTGATAACGATTCGAAATTTATATTTTTGAAAAAAAAATTGTTTCATAATAGAATAAAATTTCTATTTCTAGGAGCAGCAACGATCAGCGTCTGGTGGCGGGAGTTCGACGTCCGGCGATCGGCGTTCGGAGTCCGGTGACTGAGGGCGGGCGGCTGAAGTCCGGAATCCGACGTCTGGTGTCCAGCGTCCGGCGCCGGAGTTTGGTGATCGGCGGCGGGAGGCCAAAGTCCGAAGTCCGGCGACCAACAATCGACGTCCAACGTCCGAAGTTCGACGTCCAACGTTCGACATCTAAAGTCCAGCGACCGGAGGCTGGTGGCGGGTGGCCAGTGGCCGGAGCCCGGTGGCGGGCGGCGGACATCCAGCCGCCGATGGCGAGCGGCGGATAGTCGGCGGCGGACATTCGATGGTTGGTGGTGAGCCTTCGGCATCCAACGATTGGCGATGAGTGGCCAACGAGGTGACGAGCGGCCGGAGTTGGATGGCCGACAATCGACGTTCAGTGGCTAGCGGTCGATGCCTGGTGGCCGGGGCCAGCGGTCGGCGGTCGGTGGTCGGCGGAAGGTGAAGCTCCCCATAGGGCACAGTTCAAGATAATTGAGGACGACTTGGGAAAACGAGACGTAGAAAATGCTAAGCTACGATACCGTAACTTCTAGTTCTAAACAAGGTTTTCATGATTTCTTCGCTACGTTATCGCCAAGAAAATGCCAAATTCTACGGTCAAGAACTTGCAAAGTTGAGGCGGGCAGTGCAGTTATTCTTCCCAGGTGGAACTGCCGTAGAGGCTCCCTCGTGTGATTTTGGAGACTCCAAAGATTTGAACGTCGCGCTAAGAGCTGGTACCCCATCTGACTCCTCTAATTATAAGAATAAGGGGATCGTCTCGTAACAAAGAAAAGACCTTAACATGGGCTTTCAAAAGGGAAGGAGTGAACAAAAAGCCCCTGGAATAAAGAACTACAGAGAAAAATAGACTTGGAGAAAAATGCTGAAGTCGAGTTCCTAAGGGGAGGAGAGGTGTTGATACCAAAGGGAAATGCCAACTACAAGAAGGTCCTCGCAATTGCGACAAGGGTAAGGGCCGAAGGACGCACCCACGTCCATGGTGGCCGTCAGATTGCCTCATTGAGTTGTCTTACTTGACTCGAATTAACCTCACAAACTAGGTATTAGCATGAGCTACTAGAAAGGCTAGTCCCTCTGTTGCCTATAAAAGCCTAGTTAGCCATAAACATATTGTCACCAGCATTCAGCATTCAAATTCTCTCTATCTCCCCACACCATATCGACTTTGGCGTCGGAGTGTTTATCCTAGACACTCACCGAACTCCTCAAGTATTTCTCTCTCGCACGTATCCAAAATGGTTAATACCCACGAAAACCACAATAAATTTATAATTACAAAAGACCATTTTACCTTCTATAAGTTTCCGTTACATTTTACTGTTAAATTGTTAAGTTGAATGACACGTGGTAATTAATATGTATACTAGTTTAGGGGTTTACCCTCTATTTGTCAAATGTATATTAATTTAGGATTTTTTGCTGTATTAATCAAATGTAAAAAGAAACTAATTGATATTACAAATGTACCAATTTGGGATTTTTGTAAAATGTAAAAATAAATTAATTGACAGTAAATTTATTACAAATGTATCAATTTGGGATTTTTGATAGTAAAAAAATTAATTTGAGATAAATTTATCATTAGTGTACTAATTATCGCCGGGAATACATGCTTCCCAAGCTAATTAGATCATAACTACTTACCTATCGCCAAACATATCTTCAAATGCAAACTACTCCCAAGATGGGAAAAAGAAATATGCATTCTCTTCAGAGTCCACATAAAATATCAAACTTCACAAACTTCAGGCCCCAAATCTCACCAAGTAAACCCTATCGGTAAACTCAAACCTCATTCTGTTCTCAAGCATTTGATTCAAAGGGGCCATAGCACTCTTCTTTTTCACTTGATTTTGATCAGATAGGTCATATATCATTCACCTTAAACCAACGCCACAATGTCGTCGTTCAATTTTGCATTATTCTAGCGAGAACCACCCCCCCCCTCCTCCTCTAGATAACCATAGGCAAAGTTAATTTTCACACCTTAATTCGTCCATCTCTCACAAAACAGTGGGTCCCTCATGGATAGAGAACACTCCATCAATCATAAGAGTGCAAATATCTATCCCAATCATTCACTTCGGAGAAGTGCTTGCTATCTGATCAAATCTATATACGTATCGAGCTCACATGGACCGAACGTATGCAATACTGTTCTTTGGCTTGACACGCAAGTCACCAAATTCCACCTACGCATGATCGACACCCGCACGCGTTGACCTGAAAAGTCCATTGCTTTCTCGGTCTCCAACAGTCGATCAACGAACTACTCCAATCCAAACTATAGCCATCGCCATCGCCATCGCCATCACATTCAGATGATCGCACGTCAGAAAACAAAAACGCACCCAAAGTCACAGGCTCGCGGACTGACCTTGACCCTTGATGGAGAGGGCCTCCGAGGTCGTGGCAGTGACGTCATCGTCGTCAATGGCGCAGAGGGCGGAGACCGCCTTGGAGGCCGTCTGGACACAGCAGAGGAATGGGGACACGAGCACATGGTGGATCGGGAAGCCGAGCTGGTCCTGGAGCTTGCGGCCGGTGCAGAATGCCTGGACCAGGCCAGCCTCGACGAGGGGCGGGTCCCAGGGCCAGGCCGCCGTGGACACCCAGAGTGGCTAGAAGTTGTCGATGTGGTCGCCGTGGCGCATCACGATAACGTGCTGGCGGTGCTGCGGGTTGGCCTAGGGAACGGAGGACGCCATTGTGGGGCAGTGGCGGGCGGCGGAGAGGAGGAGCTTTGAGGCCGCCGCGTTCGGATGTAGAGAGGCGGAGAGACGACGATTGGGAAAGGAGATGTTTTTCTTGTTATGACGGGCTGAGGAGAGCGGAGAAATGGCATAGAAATGGAGCGTTTTTTTGGGAGGGTCGATAAGCAAAAGACATTTTTTGATTCCCTGAGCACTCGAGAAAAGGAAAAAGGAAAATGTCTTTTGCTTTTCTTTTTTTTTTTGAGTTAATATCATAAAAATTTCAAATTGATACACATGTGACAAATTTATCAGAATTAATTGTTTGATTATCAAAAATCCCAAACTAATACATTTTTGATAAATTTATCCCAAACTGGTATACTTGTGATCTATTAATTTTCGTTAAATTTTACTATCAAATTGCTAAATTTGATAACACGTGATAGTTGACTAGTGTATCAAATTGGGATTTTACTTTTCGTATGTCACAATTGTACAATTTTTGTAGTTTTTTGTAACATTAATCCAATTTAACAGAAAATATATTTGTCACAAATGTACTATTTTGTGATTTTTGACTGTCAAACAAATTAGTTCACAAGTATATTGGTTTGGAGTTTTTTGTGACCATTTAGGGTATATTTGTCATACGTATACCAGTTTGGGATTTTTTATAGTAAATAAATTAATTTGAGATAAATTTGTTATACATGTATCAATTGGGGGGGTTTAGAGTATTAATCTCCTTTTTTGTACTTATTTATTTTATTTTGAAAAAGAAGAAAAAAAATTGCCCTTTGTGGCATACTAAGAAAAAAAAATTGCCCTTTGTGGCATACTCCACGCTACCAAAAGTTTTCTTCTCTTTTTAATACAAGAAGACAAAAAGTAAACACTGTCAAGGTACTAAATTGACTAGAAAGATTATATAAGTGCTCAAAATTAAATTGATAAAATTAAAAAGTTTATGACCAAATTGACATTCGTATAATAGGTTTCAACTCCAAAGCCACACAATTACAAGTCGTCTTTCTTAGGTATTGTTGCGACAATACCCTTATGCAATTAAACTTTAAATAAATAGTCAAAATTTATGTGTCAACGAGTATATAAGTATAAGTAGCCCCTTGAAGTGCATTGTCGAAATTTGCATTCAAGGGTGCACTTCAACAAGCCATATGTAGGGGCATACCTTACAAGTTATATTGCGAGGTAAATATTGCAAGCTGCCATTGAAGGCAAGCCCTCACAGTCCACCTTTTGAAGGCAAGATAAAGAAAGTGATCGCAGATAGGGGTGTGCGTAAGAACCAGATTGGACCAAATCGAACTGGCCAGTTTATGGGTGATTCCCTGTTTTTGGTTGGAATCGAACCGCCTGGACATGACCGATATGTTTTCTTTTTCCCTTTTTGACAAAACCCCAAAGTGGGCGGGCGCAACACCGGAATTGAATTGGGTTTAGGATCGATTAGTCCAATTCAATTCTCGATCTCATTTTCGAAGTGAAACCAACTCAACCCAAGAACCGATTATCCCTAATCACAGATCCAATGAATAACGCAAAGGAGTCAAAGGACAGCTTCTAATTTAGGAGGTCAATGGTGCTCTACCAAGCGGCCAACGCCCAACCAGTAATCCCCAGGATGCCATATACAGAAATTGACCTATAATACAAGGAAAATGGGGTGGACCCCTAAGAAGGTAAAGCTCCCCATGGGGCACAGTTCAAGATAGTTGAGGATGACTTGGAAAAAAGAGAAGTAGAAAATGCTAAGCTATAATACCGAAACTTCCGGTTCTAAACAAGGTTTTCGTGATTACTATGCCACATTATTGCCAAGAAATTGCCTAAAACATGTTTCATATATACATATTCTAAATAAATATATCTAATTAGATATAGAAGTGAATATTTCGCCGCTAGGGCTAGTCCACTATTGAATGATTATGATATTTCATCTCGATAGATTATTCTATACCTTGAAAGTTCAGGCGGGTTAGTGCAGCTATTTTTCCTAGGCGGAACCGCTGTAGAAGCTCCCTCATGTGATTTCGAAGACTCCAAAGATTCGAATGTCGCGCTAAGAGCTTGTATCCCATATGACGCCTCTGATTATAAGAATAAGGGGATTGTCTCGGAATAAAGAAAAGACCTTAACACGGGCTTTCAACAGGCAAGGAATGAACGATAAGCCAAAATAGACTTGGAGAAAAATGCTGAAATCGAGTTCCTAAGGGGAGAAGAGGTGTTGATACCAAAAGGAAATGCCAACTATAAGAAGGCCCTAGCAATTTGCGAGAAGGGTAAGAGCCGAAGGACGCACACACGAGTCACCATCATATTTGGAGCATTTATGGTGGTTGTCGAGATTGTCTCATCGAGTTGTCTTACTTGACTCGAATTAATCTCATAAACTAGGTATTAGCATGAGCTACTATAAAGGCTTGTCCCTTTGTTGCCTATAAAAGCCTGGTAAGCCATAAACATACCATCACCAGCACTCACATTCAAATTCTCTCTTCGTCTCCCACACCATATCGACTTTGGCGTTGGAGCATTTATCCGGGACACTCACCGAACTCCTCAACTATCTTTCTCTTGCATGTTTCTAAAACGGTTAATGTCACGAAAAATCTTAAACTGATATATTTATAATAAATTTATTCAAAATTATTTTTTTATTACAAAAGACCATTTTACCTTCTATTAATTTTCATTAAATTTTACCGTCAAACTGCTGAGTTGAACGACACGTGATAATTGATAAATGTATTAGTTTAGGGGTTTACCCTATGCTTATTATAGGTGTACTAATTTGTGATTTTCTATTGTATTAATCAAATTTAACGGAAATTAATGGAGGGAAAATTTTATTAACAAATATATCAATTTAAGATTTTTGATAGTAAAAAAAATTAGTTTGGAGTAAGTTTATTATGAGTGTACCGATTATGAGTTTTTGGTGGTCAAATAGTTATTTTGGGATATATTTATTATATGTGTACCTATTTGTGGTTTTTTTTTTTTTTAGTATTAATCTATCCAAAAAGACACATAGAAGATTCCTAAAGACGGAATTTCCAAAGCTCAGATCAGCCACACGATAACAAACTGGAAGTTCGTATACATTAACACTTGATCTAGTAATCAGATAAGAAACCAAATTTGGAAACAAAAACTAAAAACTCACATGGTTTTGGGGTATCGATGTCAACTCCAATTTGGTCGGTACACATTATTCTTACGGAATCAATTTTGACACAATAAACATTGGAGTAAGCCATCAAACTCCGACAACTTTGACAGCTTGATACGACAATGATTTGTACTTCAACGATCAGGACATCCTCTTAAACGGGACCCTCTTGCCGGTTTCTGCAGATCCTCCAAGGGCATAAAGTCTTCGTAATCCCATTTGGGATTGGAGGCAAATAGCCAATGACCAACTGCATACCCCCAAAAAATACTTTTTTTTTTATTGTAGATGAAGCCATATCCAATCAGTATAAGAGAGAGAGAGCCATATGTTCTCTCAATAGAAGATATTCACATGCATAATTTGATTGTTGCTACCCAAAAGTCGTTCCCGAAAGGCCACTTGGAATTTTCTCGTATAGTGGAAATGATATCCAATTCATAAAAAGATTTAGAAAAAATTGACGTGATCTCAAATAGTAGCACTTATATGTAATTGCATTCGCCCGTTTGGTTTGGACTAATCAAAGAATTTTAAAAATAATTTTTTATTTTAAATTTAAAATACTATCCAAATTTCAAAAAAAATATGCAAAAAATATGTGCAAATCTCCATGCCCATTTGCACGCTCTTATTAAAGTTTTGGGTGTTTTGGATTTACAAAAAAATTCAAAATATGTGTGCCATGAGATTAAATTAAGTAAAAACTAAAAATAATATAAAATCAACCTAGACACAGTAAAAGTTAATCTAGATACGCATGTTACAAAAATAAATAAAAAAACATACTTTTTTCTCTGCATGGTTACAATTGAGTTGGTCCAACGCACGCTAGTAAATTAATAGCGACTTCCCTTTCTCGGCCGCAGTGCCTTGGAGATACACCTTTGGCTTCCTACACACGACAATTACAGTCAAACAAAGACAAATCTTAGCTAATTCTATTCAACAACATAAGCAACAAAAGTAAATTTAAATAGGTAAGAGGCTAGCAGCTAATTTCGTTGTTGCGAACTTCTTTGTTCTGGGAAGGTACCAATTGCTCTTGCTGACGGCAAAGGCGTCGGAGAAGTGAAGGCTCTGATTTGATTTGGAGAAGTTCTGGATTTTCCAAGTGAATGTGTGGTGAGGCGGGTCCTTGATCATGGGAAGAGACTCCCATCTGATAGTAGATTTGATGACCAAAACCTCGGCCCGGAACATATAAGAGCCGCCCGCAAGGTATCCATTCGAAGGCTCTTTGAATGTTTCTGAGGAAGGAAACTGAGGAAACCCCCATTGGGTCTTCAAGTCATGGAAGCTCCTCACTGCCCCCGTCACCATCCACACGCAATTCCACAGGTCAACGTAACTTGGTCGTAAGTTCTAAGCTATAATTATATAAGTCAAAGTGTGATTTTGTTAATATTATGTGACGATCAACCTTAGATGGTAAAACACACGTCTCTAGTCCTGTCATACATAAAAAGCTTGTGGTTGACCCTAGCCTCTCACATTTCGTCGCTTTTCGATAGGGTTCGGACCAATGGGTTCTGACTTCTCTTTCTGCTCCTCTTCCGGACTCTCCATCTTGCTATTCCATCGAACTGGAGTGGGCTTTGGTTTTAGAATCGGGCTTCCTCACTTCATAACCTTGAAGGAAGCCATGTCAATGGGCTAATCTTTGAACTCTATTTGGTTTTGGGCAAAAATGATGTCACCAAGTGAAAAATTAAATTTGATGTGCCCAAAAGTAAGCATAGAAACTTACCTGATTCCATCGAATTTTTTTTTCATTACTATTGTTTATACCAAAAAAGTCTGATTTTTAGTTATTTTCGACATGTGATAATGTGGAGGACAATATATTATCTGGGCATGTTTGATCATATGAGGAGCAAGGCAGTTAAATGGGTATAGAAAGCTCATTGTCTTTCTTGGCATTATTTGGTCAATGGACCTAATGGTCGAATGCAAATGAAATAGATGCATTACTGCATGGACAAGTGACGACAAATGATTGATAATTATTAGACCAGAGTTTGTCTATGAGTGTGTTGACTTAAAAGCAAGATGATCGATTCAAAGCAAGGACAGTATCAAGGCTCAGGCACATGTAGACCCATTAGAAGAGAACGTGGAGAATAGTTACGACGGGAAATGAACATGGGGAGATCGAGGCCGCTATTTTGAAGGACAACTACTTTGAAGAAGAGAATCGACAACGTGGGAATGTGGAGGCATTATTTTCGGAAGTGTGGAATTACAATTACAATCATGAAGGAATTGCTTCTAGATGGTTGTGATAGAAGACCTATAAATACTAAGTTCTCATCAACTGAAGAATGACTTCTCTTGATAATTAAAATGTAATCTATTATTATATTTACTTTTATGCACTTTATTTTTCCTTAGTTATAGCTTTCCGATTCGTGTCATCGATTAAATTTCGACGCGCATCTCTATCTTGATACCGTTTCGTCGATTGAATTCTGACGTATCTCTACCCTGGGTGCTTTCTTGTCAATTTAATTTCGACGTTATCTCTTTGTACGTTCTCAAGCTTTGTCGTCGATTAAATTTCAATGCAGTTCGTGCACGATTGTTACTGTGGAAGTGTTTGTATTTTCAAGCATTGTCATCGATTAAATTTCGACGCGCATCTCTATCTTGATACCGTTTCGTCGATTGAATTCTGACGTATCTCTACCCTGGGTGCTTTCTTGTCAATTTAATTTCGATGTTATCTCTTTGTACGTTCTCAAGCTTTGTCGTCGATTAAATTTCGATGCAGTTCGTGCACGATTGTTACTGTTGAAGTGTTTGTATTTTCAAGTATTGTCGTTGATTAAATTCCGGCACGGTTTGTACGTACAGTTTAGTTAAAAATTCGAAATAAAAGTTTACAATTATTTCTTATCCGCCTAAATATTTCTTGTCCAAAGAGTCGTCACAAAATCTATCTTCTCTCATCAAAAGCTGAAGAATAACTTTTGAAAAAGATATTTTGTCATTGATTAAATTCTGGTGAAACAACTATTTGATCCAAACTCGCTCATCTGATAAGAGAGCCGATATGGTCGGTCCTGCTAAAGAAAAACAATGGACACAATTCATTATGTTCTAGCATATGGAAAGTTATTCAATGGCTTGCCCCGCATGGTCATAAATTGGCTCTTCCACTTTATATCTTTTAGAAAAAAGATTGGAAGGCTAAATATTGAATCCTTGGCTAAGCCGCGACACAACAGATTTTGTGTTCAAATCACAAACTCTTCCGTTCAGAATAACCTTGGACTGCGCTATGGCTATCATTCTATGGGCAGAGTCTTCTTTGATAAACGTACATGAAGCAATTTATCATCATAAGCATAAGTCTAAGCTAAAAAAATGAGAGAAAAACGTACATGAAGCAATTTATCATTCATAAGCATAAGTGTAAGCTAAAAAAATGAAGAGATAGGGTTCCGTATTTACAGATATGATTAGAGGAATGGCCACATAAGACCTTGAAGTTAAGTGCTCAAATTAATCCTATTGACAACTTGATCCTAAAACACAATCGGGATTTCAATTTGATTAGATAGTTTAATTTTTCTTGAGCACTATCGACTAGACGATCCTTATCTCTGTAAGTATGAATACATAAATGCCACATATCATATGTCATAGATCTCAAACTCAATAAAAGAACCTCATTTGGTTCCACGACAATATATCATCGAATGGCTCTCATCGGACGACCAGCAAAAGTTCAAAGAAGTCGTCTGGACGATGGACTGAACTGGGATTTGCTGGAAAGAAACCTGTAGGCGACTTGCCTGAGGTCGGGCTTAGCGAGAAAACTGGCCTGCTCGCCTAGGCAGGGAAATCTGGAGTGCCAGGGAACCTCGAGATGGCACCTGGACTCACATCGAGCGACCGAAAGGGGTGCAGACTCGATGGATGATCGGTATTCAGTCGTTGAAGCAAGAAGCCAGTCTCCTGCAGCAGGTGAGAACCAGCAGAGGCTTGATTGTCGCTGGGGATTCGTCGAGCAGGAGCGACAACGACTGGTGGCAACGGTAGAGGAGCAGCGGAACATGGGAATAGTTCTCTCACCTGTCGATCTCTTTCCTGGTTTTAAAGAATCCGAATCCCATCCAGATTTTTACTTTGACCAATCCTGATATATATTTTCCCTTCTTGATGCATTCTCAAGATCCCCTACCCAAAGGAATTTCACTAGGCCTTACCACTTCTTCCTTTTACTATTTCTTTTTACGTTTACCTTGCCTTGCCCTTTTCATGCTAATCCTCAACAAGAACTCCAATAATTCACCTAATTTGATGCAGCCCGCATTGAAGACCAGCTCCCTCGACCAAGAAGATCGGCCCGCATTCAAGCTCGACGAAACCTCTTGTTGATGAAGTTGTCGATTGTCGATAAAGTTCGATGAAGTTGTTGATTCAACCGAGAAGCCGTATCGATATCTTGAGTCCATCCCGGAAGCTTGAAAGAAGATACCTTGGGAGCCATGAAGACATTATGCTTTTACTAGTTTCTAGTTTCTATGCTCTTTACTATTTTTCTAGTTTCAGAGTTCTTTAATGCTTTCAAGTTTCTCGGTTTTGACTTTCTAGATTCAATGTTTTCCTAGTTTCAATGCTTTGTCTTTATTTCTTTGACGATATAAACCATCCAATTTTTTGTACAAGAGAGACAACTTTTGATGAATGAAAACTTTGCTTTCAAGCAAGTATCATGAACCTTGCAGAGTTCATACCCTTGAAAACTTAGAAGAGTTTGCACTCCGTCTTTGAAGAGTCGGAGCTTTTCGAAATCTGCATCATTGAAAAGTTGCAGTCATCGATCTAGAAGAATTGGTTCCCTCTCAACTTCCTTGGAGGCCTAGAAGAGCAACCAACGAAGTTTCTATCTTTTCCTGTTCTGTTCGTTATTTTCACCCACTTCCAACCCAAATTCGACCATCCTATAGTGTTTATTTCAGAAAACCCAAAACAGAGAAATTGTAGATCCAGAAGTCTTTGTTCATTTGGCTTTGGAATCAGGTCAATCTGATCTGTATCGACAAAGATACGACTGTTCTCCTGAGCATGCGCAGTGCTGAAATTTCCGTTCGTCCTGTTTCCCGTGTGCGAATCACTCTCCCGATCCTACTATTTGAGAAAGCCTAACCTTGGCTTGCATCATTTGGTATCAGAGCCTTGGAGGAGAGGACAATGCCTCCAGGACAAGCTAGACATTGTGGCGGCAGAACCATACCCCTCCATGAAGTGCACACACTCGCTGAGAATTTGCAGCGACGTATGCAACAACAAATTGACGAATTGACGCGAGAAGTCCAGCGTTTGAGGGCTGAAGCAAATAATTCTCCACCCCGTTCCAGGACTGAAGATTCCCATGGTGACTCTTCCTCTTCAGAGAGTGTTCAATCTATTCACGGTCGGAGGCATGTTCGACATCATTTACAACATATTCGTGAGCCAGATTGGGAAAAGGAAGTCAAGAAAGACGTTCTAGAATTTACAGGTACTAAGTCTCCTGATAAAATTGATGATTGGTTGACACTTGTGAATGAGGTGTTTGAGCATCAACATGTTCCGAAGAATCATTGAGTTGGGATCATTGCTATGCGATTCCGAGGCAAGGCGATTGCTTGGTGGAGACGTGAAAAACAAACTCGCCAAGCCGTTGGCAAAACACCAATCACTTTGTGGAGAAAGATAGAGGGCAAGATTTGAAAATATTTTCTTCCCAGAGGATATAAGAGAGAGCTCTACCAACGGTACCAAAATCTAAAACAAGGTACGCAAACGGTGGACCGATACACCAATGAATTCAATGAGTTGGTGATTCGTAACAATATCCAGGACTTGGAGGAGGTGCTTGTGAACAAATACTTGAACGGTCTTCAATTTTACATTCAAGACGCCTTGGAAGTCCTCGACATTTGGGACTTAGGAGATGCACACCAATGGGCACTCAAAATGGAGTGCTCTCGTTCTCGGAGACAATAATCAACTACCATGACAAGTCGGGCCACTAAGAGTACCACTAACACAACTAAAGTTGCTGAGGCTATAACGCAATTTGCTAGTAAGCCTTCTACTCAGCCCCATGTTTCAAAGCAACGCGCTATGTCTGAAATACTTTGCTATTCTTGTGGGGAGTTGGGTCATCGTGCTAGCAATTGTCGAATCAATAAGAATTGACCAGCTGGTAAAGCCTTCTTGGTGGATAATGATTCTGATGAGAATGCTGAGGATCCACTTGAAGAGGAGTTGAACAATGATGAAGAAGCTGCAGATGATGAACATATCGTGCATGCTGACACTGGCGAACTTCTTATGGTGAGGAACATTTTTTTTACTCCTCAAGATGACACTGGAGATAGGTGGCTACGTACCAATATTTTTCATTATGCTTGCACAATCATGGGAAAGGTGTGTCAATTAATTATTGACTCTGGTTGTTGTGAGAATATAATTTCTGAAGTAGCGGCAAACAAGCTAAAGTTGGAATTAAAAACGCACCCTATGCCTTATAAAATGTCGTGGTTGAATAAAGGTGCTGAGGTAACTGTTTCAAAACAATGCTTTGTTAATCTATCCATTGGTTCTATTTATTATGACAAGATATGGTGTGATGTTCTGCCGATGGATGCTAGTCACATTATTCTTGGTCGACCATGGCAATTTGATAGGAGGACTACGCATGATGGTTATCGAAATATATATTCTTTTCAATTTGGAGGTAAGAAGATTACGTTTGCACCTAGTAGGGAACCTTTGAAAACTCCTGTAGTTGAGAATTCCTTCTCCACTACGTTGTTTACAATGAAGGATATAAAGGATGCTTTGAAAGGAGTTCGTATCTTGTATATTTTGCTTAATAAAACATGTGAGAAGAATTAAGTTGCCTTTGTTGTACCTCATCGAATTCAACCTCTTTTGGAAGAGTTCAAGGATGCCTTCCCAATGAACTTACCCAATGGTCTCCCTCCTATGAGAGATATTTAGCATCAAATTGACTTGATGCTTGGAGCCTCTTTGCCAATTCTCGCTCATTACCGAATGAGTCTGACTGAACATGAGGAATTGCATCGACAAGTTATGGAGCTATTGAATAAGGGTTTTATAAGGGAGAGCCTCAGTCTGTGTGCCGTTCTAGCTCTTTTAGTGCCTAAGAAAATGGTACTTGGAGGATGTGTATCGATAGTAGAGCGATCAACAAGATCACCATCAAGTATCGATTTCCTATTCCTCGCCTTGATGATCTCTTAGATCAACTTTCTGGTGCAATTATATTCTCGAAGCTGGATTTGAAGAGTGGATATCATCAAATTAGAATCAAACCTGGAGATGAACGAAAGACAGCATTCAAAACGAAAGATGGGCTATATGAGTGGCTAGTCATGCCATTCGGATTGTTGACTGCACCATCGACATTCATGAGGTTTAGACTCAGGTGTTGAAACCTTTTCTGGGAAAGTTTGTTGTGGTTTATTTCGATGATATCTTGATTTTTAGCAAGTCTATTGATGAGCACTTGCATCATCTTCAAGAAGTATTATATGTGTTGAGGTAGGAACGATTGTATGCGGCTCTCGACAAGTGCCATTTTATGGTACTACAAATCCTTTTCTTGGGGTTTCATATTTCAAAGAATGACATTTTGGTGGATGATTCTAAGATCAAGGTGATACGAGAATGGCCAACTCCAACAAATGTGCATGAAGTGCGACGTTTTCATGGCCTCGCTTCGTTCTATCAACGGTTTATTGCGCATTTTAGCACTATTGTGGCCCCACTCACTTCTTGCATGAAGAAGGGAGTTTTCGAATGGACGAATGCAGCTCATAAATGTTTTGAACAACTCAAAGAAAAATTGAGTATAGCCTCGGTACTTGCATTGCCTAATTTTGATCTTGTTTTTAGAGTGCATTGTGATGCATCATGTACTGGCATAGGAGGAGTTCTAAGTCAAGGAGGTCGACCCATCGCCTTCTTTAGTGAAAATTGAATGGTGCCAAACTTCGTTACAACACCTATGATCTGGAATTCTACGCATTATTTCGCACAATTGAGTATTGGTTGCAATATCTTATTCATCGAGAGTTTATTTTATATACTGATCATGAAACTCTCAAGTATATTTCCGGACAGCAAAAGCTTAACTCCAGGCGAGCAAAATGAGCTGAATACATCCAAGAGTTCACTTTCATTATTAAGCATAAGGTTGGAGCTCAGAATCAGGTTGCCGATGCCCTTAGTCGAAAGAAGAGCTTGCTCTCTACAATGCATTCTACTGTTCTTGGATTTGATTCTTTTCAGGAGTTATATCAAGAAGACCCCTACTTTTCCAAGATCATTCTCGATGCACATGAAAAGAAGCTTGCTGATTTTACTGTATGTGATGGTTTTCTTTTCAAAAGAAACCGTTTATGTGTGCCGGACTGTTCTCTTCGGCAAAGGGTGATCGATGAAGTTCACCATGAAGGACATTTTGGGTGCGACAAAACTATACAACTCGTCTCAGCCAAATACTTTTGGCCTCATTTGAAACGTGATGTACATCGACATGTGATGAGGTGTCGACGTTGCCAAATGGGAAAGGGACAAGCTACTAATGCTGGCCTTTATTTGCCCTTACCGATTCCACATGCCCCATGGAAGGATATCTCTATGGACTTTATCCTTGGACTACCATGCACAAACAAAGGTATGGATTCGATCTTTGTTGTTGTCGATCGATTTTAAAAAATGGCACATTTTATTCCATGTCGAAAAACTATGGATGCTTCACGTATTGCTGACTTATTTTGTAAGGAAGTCTATAAGTTGCATGGCATTCCGAAGACCATTACTTCGGATCGGGATACAAAATTTCTTAGTCATTTTTGGCGACAACTGTGGAAGAATGTCGATACTAAACTGCAATATAGTACTGTGTTTCATCCCCAAACGGATGGACAAATTGAGGTCGCCAATTGAACATTGGGAAATCTATTAAGGACTTTGATCGATAATAATCCCCATTCTTGGGAGACGTGGTTGTCATTTGGAGAATTTGCAAATAATTGTGCTGAGAACCGTAGCATTGGCTATAGTCCATTTATGATCGTATATGGTCAACAACCGAACACTGCTCTTGATCTTGCACCAATTCCTTTTGCTGAGAAGTCGAGCAGCAAAGTCGACAATATTGTTTCTCAAATGAAGACAATTCATGAAGATGTGTTCCAAAGACTAGAGAGCAAAACTGAATCCTATAAAACGGACATCGACAAGCAGCGACATGAAGTTATCTTTGAACCTGGAGATTTTTTTTTGGGCTTATTTGCCATCGGAACGGCATCCAATCGGAAGTTATAACAAGCTTAGTGAACGAAAGCTTGGACCTCTCGAAGTTCTTGAGCGCATCAATCCTAATGCGTATCAATTAAATCTTCATTCTCATATGAAGATTTACGATATCTTGAACGTTCGACATTTAACACCTTATGTGGGAGATTCTTTTGATGATGATGGTGAGAATTCAAGGACGAATTCTTTTAAAGATGGGGAGGATGATGCAGCCCGCATTGAAGACCAACTCTCTCAACCAAGAAGATCGGCCCGCATTCAAGCTTGACGAAACCTCTTGTCGATGAAGTTGTCGATTGTTGATGAATTTCGATGAAGTTATCGATTCAACCGAGAAGCCGTATCGATATCTTGAGTCCATCCCGAAAGCTTGAAAGAAGACACCTTGGGAGCCATGAAGACGTTATGCTTTTACTAGTTTCTAGTTTCTATGCTCTTTACTAATTTTCTAGTTTCAGAGTTCTTTAGTGCTTTCAAGTTTTTCGGTTTTGACTTTCTAGATTCAACATTTTCCTAGTTTCAATGCTCTGTCTTTATTCCTTTGACGATATAGCCATCCAATTCCTTGTACAAGAGAGACGACTTTTGATGAATAAAAACCTTGCTTTCAAGCAAGTATCGTGAACCTTGCAGAGTTTATACCCTTGAAAACCTAGAAGAGTTTGCACTCCGTCCTTGAAGAGTCGGAGCTTTTCGAAATCTGCATCCTTGAAAACTTGCAGTCATCGATCTAGAAGAATCGGTGCCCTCTCAACTTCCTTGGAGGCCTAGAAGAGCAACCAACAAAGTTTCTATCTTTTCCTGTTCTGTTCGTTATTGTCACCCACTTCCAACCCAAATTCGACCATCCTACACTGCTTATTTCAGAAAACCCAAAACAGAGAAATTGTAGATCCAGAAGTCTTTGTTCATTTGGCTTTGGAATTAGGTCGATCTGATCTGTATCGATAAAGATACGACTGTTCTCCTGAGCTTGTGCAGTGCTGAAATTTCTGTTCGTCCTGTTTCCCGTGTGCAAGTCAGTTTCCCGATCCTACTGTTTGAGAAAGCCTAACCTTGGCTTGCATCATAATCTTGATATGCCATAAATTTCCCCGATTTTTCTCTTTTTAACCTTGCCGTGATCACTTTCTTTCTGTGCTGTATGAGATCTTCATTCTCTTAATTAGGAACCACGCGCATTTGTGCAAATTCAATTTTCAGCATATTGGAGAAGATCATGGACTTGGCCAAATTTTATTTTAAGTTTAAAGCCATATACTTAAGTCCATCCACTGCCGGCCTAATGCGAATATATGGGTTAAATTAAAATGATCATAGTATCTATATGCAATTTAACCAATATTTTGTTTATGGGCCGAGATCGATCCTTAAATTTTTATGTAATGAATACTTAAATAGGTCGTCAAAATTTGGGTGTTGACACGTAATAGATAGAACTCCAAAGGAATTGTAAGTTGAATATCCAACCTGAATCATCGATGGATGCATCAATTTGCGGAGTTCAACTACATCAAATTGAGGGAGAAACCAAATTAGAGGGAAAAAGTCCATTGACAAATTGATTGGTGGACAATGTTCTCGAGAAACTTATGACAGCATCAAAGGGAATAATATGAAGTTAGAGCCGTCAAACTCCTACGACCTTGACGACCGACGCCACGAGGAATTGGACTTCAACGATCAGAACATCATTATAAACATATCCTTTCAATGGCTTATGGACATCTTCTAAGGACATAAAGCTAGAGAATCCTCGGGTCGGTTCTGATGCAGTGAACCAATGGCAAACTGCAAGAAAAAATTTTCAATGGAAAATCTATGGTGAAAAATCAAATATAATTTGAATACAGTTAATGCTCATCTAGAAAATGTCACATGACTCGTATTAATTTCCGCTAAGTTAGGACTTTTGGCTTTTTTTTTTTATAAATATATTCTGGAAAAAATTCGCCCTTTCATTCTTTCACACGAATCCAAGATATCCGATGTAAAACTTATCAAGAAATGGTTGTCTAAAGAGCATCAGAAGCGCTAAGGCACTTACGCTTTTTCTGCATATGGTTATTGGTGAGCTGGTCCAATTCACGCAAAATGCACTGGCGGTATACTTTTCTCTCGAGAGGAAGGTCTTGAACACCAAGTAACTGTAAGTAAACGGACAATGACTTCCCTTTGTT
The DNA here is from genome assembly GCA_017140595.1 of Eucalyptus curtisii. Classification (NCBI taxonomy): domain Eukaryota; kingdom Viridiplantae; phylum Streptophyta; class Magnoliopsida; order Myrtales; family Myrtaceae; genus Eucalyptus; species Eucalyptus curtisii. The sequence goes on from CM029497.1 coordinate 18,288,190, forward strand.
GGCCCCATTGCCCTTGGGATACACTTTGAGCTTCCTAGATACGATAATTACGGTTAAGGAGACAAGGAAAATATACTATTACATAATAGTGTACTTTGAGAACCTTTCATTTTTTTTAACGAACCATTTACTCTCTCCAACAGTGAAGGCATCGGAATAGTAAATGCTCTTGTCCAATTTGGAGAAGTTTGGGATCTTCCAAGTGAATGTCTTGTTCGGCGGGTCTTTGATCATAGTAAGAGACTCCCATTTGCCAGTAGATTTGATGACCAAAACCTCAGCTCCGAATATACAAGAGTCGTCCATAAGGTATCCATTCGAAGGCTCTTGGAATGTTTTCAAGGAAAGAAAAAACCCCCATTGGGTCTTCAATTCATGGAAGCTCCTCACTGCCCCGTCAGCATCTACAAGAAATTCCACAAATTGATATAACTTTGTCCTTAGTTCTGAGCTATGATTGGAAAGGGTGATTTTGTTAATATTATGTGATGATCAACCTTGGAGGGTCGATTACATATCTCGATTCTTGTCATACACAAAAAGTTTGTAGTGGACCTCAACCTTCCAGCCAGGAGGAAATGTATCTGTCTCCTCGATTGACAAGTACAAGGAAATATAGCCTGACCCATTATTGGCCTTGTCTCCATTAGGGTAAAGAGATAGGCTCCTGGAAGGGCGAATTTATTGTTTAATCAGCTATTTGTTGATTGAATTCATTGTGGAAAAAAATAAAGGAAATTCAAGGACTCACCATTTGTAGCCGCCAGCTTCAAAAACCCCGGATTCATACTTGTCCCCATTGGATTTTGATAATAAGGAAAATTGTTCTATCCTCAGTGAATAATGAGCCGGTGGAAGAGCTCTCTTGTACATGGTCTGTTCTTCCAAAGAAAAACAATGGACACAATTGATTATGTTCTAGAATATCAAAGGTAATTCAGTGGCTCGCCCCAAATGGGCATAAATTGGCCCTTCCACTTTAGATCCTTTAGACAAAATTTGAAGGCTAAATATGGATTCTGTGGCTAAGACGCGACACAACAGATTTTGTGTTCAAATTACAAACTCTTCTGTTCAGAATAACCTTGGATTGCGCCACGGCTATCATTCTATGGGCAGCGTCTTCTTCAATAAACGTAAATGAAGTGATTTATTATTCATAAGCACAAGTGTCTATTAGTTGAGCCAACCCCAATGTTATGACAAATTAAACAAGAAGAGGTACCGTTCCATATTTACGGAAATGATTAGAGGAATAGCCACATATGGCCCTGAAGTTTCCTATTGACAACTTGATCCTAAAAAAACAATCGGGATTTCAATTTGATTAGATAGTTCAATATTTCTTGAGCACTATCGACTAGACGATTGTTATCTCTGTTAGTATGAATGCATAAATGTCATATATCCTATGTCATAGATCTCAAATTCACTAAAAAAAAAGCCTCATTTGATTCCATGACAATAAATCATCAAAAAAGTCGTCTGGACGATGGACTGTACTGGGATTTGCTGGAAAGAACCTGTGGGCGACTTGCTGGATGTCGGACTTAGCGAGAAAGCTGGACTGCTGGCCTTGACAGGGAAATCTGGAGCGCCGGGGAACTTCGAGACCACGCCTGGACTGACAACGAGAGACCGAAAAGGCTGCAGACTTGATGGATGATCGGCAGTCAGTCGTTGAAGCAAGAAGCCAGCACGGGTCTGCAGCAGGTGAGACCCAGCAGAGGCTTGATGGTGGCTGGGGATTCGTCGAGCAGGAGCGACAAGGCTGGTGGCAACGGTAGAGGAGCAGCGGAACGTGGAAGGAGTTCTCTCACATGTTGATCTCTTTCCTGGTTTTAATAAATCCGAATCCCATCCAGATTTATACTTTGACCAATCCTGATATATTTCCCTTCTTGATGCGTTCTGAAGATCCCCCACCCAAAGGAATTTCACTAGGCTTTACCACTTCTTCCGTTTACTATTTCTTTTTGCGCTTATCTTCCCTTGCCCTTTTCATACTCATCCCCACCAACAACTTCAGTAATTCACCTAATCTTGATATGCTATAAATCTCACCGATTTTTCTTTTCTTAACCTTGCCGTGATCACAACATTTCTTTCCGTGCCGTATGAGATCTTTATTCTCTTAATTTGGAACCGCATGCATTTGTGCACATTCAATTTTCGGCAATATGGAGAAGATTATGGACTTGGCAAAATTTTATGCTTACAAAATTTTAGTCTAGTTAATCCGATTAAGCTCAAAGCCATTCGCTTCGACTGTGGCTCAATGCAAATATATGGGTTTAATTAAAATGCTTTTAATATTTATGTGCAATTTTACTAATATTATTGTTTAGGGGACGAGGTCAATCTCTAATTTTTTTTTTTTATAACGATTGTTTAAATGGGTTACTAAAATTTAGATATTGATAAATAATGGATGAAATCTTGAAAGAAATTGTAAACCGAATAATGACTTGACTCGTACAAACCTGTCCACCGACTAGGTATATTTCCATTAATAATAATGCACACTTGTACAAACTTGGAGAATTGAACTTGGGAGATTCTTTATTCGCTTGGTACAATAAACTCAACGATGATTGCATCAATTTGCCGGATTCTACGCCTTCAAATTGAAGGAGAAACCAAACTAGGGGAAACAATTTACACCATTGATTAAGGGCCTATTTGTTTTTACTCCGAATAGTGTCCAATTCTATTCTTTTTTTCCAAGGAATAAAAAAAAAATAGTAGAAATCCGTTTGATAAAATTTTTGTTCTCAAGAACAATTTTTTTTTTTGGTTCTCAAGAATATATTTGGAATAGAATCAAAAAGTAGAAAAATGTTATTTCTTATTCCTAGGAATAATTCATAGAATCAAATTTACGTTTTTTCCTCCTCTTCTTCTTTGCCTTGCCAAAAAAGAGAAAAGTATAATCAAACTATTAAAAAAAATTTAAAAAAAAAAATTAAGAATCCTACCAAATGTATTTCTATCCCAGGAATAGAAATTTTGGACAGTTATCAAGTGTCTTTAAAAATTCAGAAATTGTTCTCAGGAACAGAATTAAAAAAGAATCATTTTTGAGCAAAAATTATTTTCGAGAGTAGAATAGTTATCAAATGCGCCATAATTAATTGGTAGACAGCGTTCTCAAGGAACTTATGACAGCATCAAAAGGGAATGAATGACATGAATTTAGAGCCGTCAAACTCCAAAGACTTTGACGGCCGACACTTCTAGGAATTGGACTTCAACCATCAAAACATCATTATAAATAAACCCTTTCGATGGCTTATGGGGATCCTCCAGGGACATAAAGTCATGGAAACCTATAGAAGCATCCCATTTTTTTGACGCATTAGCTACCTGCAAATGAAATTTTAATGGAAAATCTTTATTGACAAATCAAACTTATGACTTGCATGCAGTTGATGCTTGTCCATATAATGTCATCTGATGTATCTGATTTCCGCTTAGTTAGGACTTTTGGCTTTTTACTAATGGGAAGCATTCACCATTTCATTCTTTCACATGATTTCAAACAATAAAAAGTACAACTTTTCAAGAAATGGTTCTCTAAAGAAGATCAGAAACATGAAGGCAATTACTATTTTTCTCTTTATGATTATCATTCAGCTGGTCTAATACGCGCAGACTGCATTCACGGTATACTTTTCTCTTGGGAGGAAGGTCTTGATCACCAAGTAACTTTAAGTAAACCGAAAATGACTTCCTTTTTTTTTTTTTTTGTAAAAGAATTGAGGAATTTTGGAATGAGAAATCTGTCCTTCATTGCCAGAGAAACGCAATATATACACAAGAAGATACAGCTATCAAACAAACTCTTAATTAGGTTAAACTACCAAACATACAAGGACAACACAATAAATAAAAAGATATGCACACAAAACTTCCTAAGTAAACGGCCTAAATAAAAGCATATCGCAGCTGCCTTTCCAATAACCCCTCAAGTTGGAGCACGGAGATTTTGAATGCCCAACTTGCAAAGAAGAAAGTTGAATTGATCCTTTCCCAACGCCTTCGTGAAGATATCAGCTTGCTACATTGAACTATGTACATAATCTATTTGAATGTTACCATTAAGTATCTCATTACGAATAAAATAACAATCCACTTCAATATGCTTGGTACGTTCATGATAGATAGGATTGGCGGCTATATGTAAAGCTGCTCGACTGTCGCAATACAGGTGCATAGGTTGAGAATATGCCACACCAAGAGAATCCAATAATCTTTTCAACCACTTAAGTTCACAAACGGTAGTACTCATAGACCTATATTCAGCTTCAGCGGATGAGCGAGACACTGTCTGTTGCTTCTTAATCTTCCACGAGATAGGTGATTCTCCCAAAAGAATAAAGTAACAAGTCAAAGATCGTCTCGTTAAAGGACAACTAGCCTAGTCAGAATCGCAATAAGCAGACAATTTGAGGTCACAATTGGCACGCAACATAATACCCTGACCTGGATTTCCTTTCAAACAACGCAAAACTCTCACAGCTGCCTCCCAATGAACTTTCTTTGGCCTCTGCATGAATTGTGCAAGAATATGCACACAGTAAGACAATTCGGGTCGAGTTATTGCTAGATAAATAAGCCGACCCACTAGGCGCCTATACTGAGCAGGGTTGTCTACATCATCACTCTCAGTAAGGGCCAGCTTGTGATTTTGTTCAAGAGGAGTTTTAGCCGGCTTGGAACCTAGCAATCCGACCTCATAAATCATATCCAACGCATACTTACGTTGACCCAAGAAAATACCATATGAGTTTCTCGCCACTTCAATCCCCAAGAAAAATTTCAGATTCCCCAAGTCTTTCATATGAAAACAACGACTTAAATAGTTCTTGAACTTTTGCACAATGGAAATATCATTACCGGAGATAATGAGATCATCAACATAAATAAGCACATTCAATTAAGCAGTCCCAACTCGAAAAGTGAACAAGAAGTAATCTGAATATGATTGTTGAAATCCACAAGTTTTCAAAGATGCAGCCAATTTCGCAAACCAACATCTAGGTGCTTGCCGCAAACCGTATAGAGATTTCCGAAGTCTACATACCTTCCCTGATGATTGAGAGGCAAATCCATGCGGCATCTTCATGTAAACTTCTTCCTATAAATCGCCATGTAAGTAAGCATTTTGAACGTCCATCTGATGAAGTTCCCAATTCTTTGCAGCTGTAACAGCAAGAAAGGTGCGTACAGTGCACATTTTTGCCGTAGGAGCAAAAGTCTCATGATAATCTATGCCTTCAACTTGTTTATTTCGTAGTATCACCAACCGCGCCTTGTATCGTTCAACACTTCCATCAAAATTGTACTTAATTTTATACACCCACTTGCTCCGAATTGCCTTCTTCCCAGGTGGCAAATTTTCGACTGTACATGTGCCATTATCTTCTAAAGCCTGTATTTCTTTACTCATGGCCTCTCTCCACTGTTCATCTTTGATTGCTTCCGCATATGAGTTTCGGTTCATGTCCTGCAGTAATTGCTACCAAGAAACACCGGTGTTGCATAGAAAATTTTTTCATAACTCACATAACATGCTATAGAATAAGGTGTACCTAAGGAATTGGATTGGGCAAATGAGCACGTCGAGGGGCTTATTCTGATAACGTTTGTCACATAATCTTTCAAACAAACAGACGGTTGCTTGACCCTTTGTCCCCTGCCTAGCTGGTCTTCGTCAACTTCACTTCTTTCCACGTCCTCATTGTTTGTGTGGATCAATTCCTCCATTTCATGATTCACCTCATTTTCTCTATCCACACTTTCGGCGTGCTCCTCTCTCAAGTCACTTTTTAAATCATCAATTTCATCACCCAACTCTATAACTCTATTTTTAATAAGTTCATCACTTACTGTTTTATCATCAGCATATGGAAATTCTGTTTCAGAAAACACTACATCTCTTGATACAAAGTATTCACCAGCTTCTAAATCATACAATCTCCACCTCTTCTTTCCCAACGGATAACCAACAAAAACACACTGACGACTTCTACTAGAAAATTTATCTTTATCCCGTTTCTAATTATGCGCATAACACAAACAACCAAATATCCGAATATGTTTGTAAGAAGGAGGTTGGCCAAAAATAATCTCATATGGGGTTTTACCATTCAATAATATAGATGGAGTCCTATTAATCAAATACCTAGCTACGAATACACATTCTCCCCAAAATTCTATGGGTAAATTTTCTTGGAAACGCAAAGCTCTTGCAACATTAAGGATATGGCAATGCTTTCTTTCCACTTGGCCATTTTGTTGAGGTGTTCCAACACAAGAAGTCCGATGCAATATTCCATGTTCATCAAAATGTTCTTTCAAACACAAAAATTCACTTCCGTTATCACTTCTAATGATTTTCACATTTTTCTCGAATTGGCATCTAACCATCGCAATAAACTTCCTAAGAACACAAGCCACTTTATTTTTTCCATTCAATAAATATATCCACACAGCACGAGAGTAATCATCAACAATTGTCAAGAAATAAATTGCTCCACATGAAGCTGGAACTCTATAAGGTCCCCACAAATCACAATGTATCAATTTAAAACAATGTTTAGCTTTATTGTCACTAGAAAAGAAGATCTCTCTTGTTTATTTTGCTCTAAAACAAACCTCACAAGTTTTATTGGTTTTCCTAACCATTTTGCCAGCTTTTGGAATTAACTCCACCACCTTAGAAGAAGGATGACCCATTCTTTTATGCCAAAGCTCAAAGGATTCCATATCAGCCATTATGCAAGCATGTACCGAAGTCACTCCCTTGAGAAAATAAAGCCCCTCGAGTTGCTCACCCGCTCCAATCAGGTTCCTCGAATTTAGGTCTTGTAGAGCACATATTTTGTTAGTGAGTTGAATAACCAAATTTGAATCATTAAGAAGTTGTGATACAAAAATCAAATTGCATTTCAAATTTGGCACAAAAAGAACTCGTCGCAATTTCAAGTCTCCTCCAAGCAACACAGTTCCTTCTTTCATTGCCATGGTCTTTTCTCCATCAGGTAACTTGACTGAGCATGGCACAATGTCAAGCAATTCTCTAAAAAATGCCAACGTTCCTGTCATATGGTGGGAAGCTCCTGTGTCAATAATCTAAGGAAAAATACTCTGTTTACTTGTCAGCCTCTCATGGGCACCATTCTAATGAGAACTTAACATTCCCAATAAATTTGCCCACTGCTCATCATTCAATCCACTAAGACCCTTTCGATCTGAATTTGTCACAACTCCTCGCCCACCATCAACTCGAGTTGCCTACGAGACGTTGGCACGAGCACCTCCTCCCTTGTTACGTCCACCTCTATTACTACGCTTTTGACCACTACCTTGTCCAGTTAAGGTTCCACGTGGTCTATTACCCCACCATTTTGGATATCCTATCAACTGGAAACAACTTTTAGCATCATGTCCCTCTCAGTTGCAATTAGAACAAAATGGGATTTTATCTCTATCCCCCCTTGAATTTTGACCACCTGCCCGGATTGCAAAACTCATGGGATTGCCTCTTTCATCCTTGGTTCGTGTCATAGTTTGCACTTGCTCTTGCTGAACAACCATAGCATAGACACGATTCAGATTAGGCAAAGGTTCAGGTGCTCAAAATATTAGCGCGCACTGTTCCATATCCTTCTTCATCTAAGCCCATAAAAAACTGATGAACTCTCTCTTCTTCACGCTTTCTTTCCAATTCAATGGCAAAATTGCATCTGCAACCTGTACAAACACACACTGCTATCTGATCATAGTTATTTATTTCATCCCACAAGATTTTGAGTTTACCTAAATAAGACACGATGGGTTGACCATCCTGCCTACGATTGGCTAAATTCGATCTTAGTTGCTGCATCCGTGGACCATTCCCAATTGTGAATCTCTGTTTGATATCCTCCCACAGATCTTTCACGTTCTCCATGTGAGAAATAGTCGAGCGAAGTGTCGGTTCAATGGTATTAAACACCTAAGAAACCAACATGGAATTAACTGTCCACCAATCTTCAAGTTCCAGCGAATCATCTGCTGGTTGCTTGACAAATCCATTAATAAAACCATATTTCTTCTTGCCTCGTAATGCAGTCCGCATAGCTCGCACCCATTCTTCATAATTCTTGCCCTTCAACTAAACTTGGGTAATCAGGTTACCCGGGTTGTCATTTGAATTCAGTGTGTAAGGGCTAGAGGTTTTCTTGTCCATTCCAGAACTCTCCTCACCTTTTTTTCCATCAGCCATGGCTCTGATACCATGTAAAAGAATTGGGGAAAATCTCAAATAAGGACTCAAAGTGAGCATACTTTCTCAAATAAGGACCCGAAGTGACCGTTGTTTTAAATAAGGACCCGAAATGGCTAACAAGTCTCAAATAAGGACCTGAACTCGCTAGCTGACCAAAATGTTCACCGGCCAGCGAGCGTGTGACATTTCTGGTGGCCGGAATATGGGCAATTTTGTCCCAAAAAATTATAGATAGAAATTAACAAACCTAAAAACAAAACCCCCAAACTCTTCACGTTCTTCTTCTTCCACTCTTCATCTTTTACGTTCTTTGTTCCCTCTCATTTGGAGAACCCAAATTCTCTGTTGATGGAGCAAGATCCCTGTCTCCCTGAGTTCCAAAGGTACGTGCCCTCCCTCCCTTCCTCCCTCCCTCTCTCTCTCTCTCTCTCTCTCTCTCTCTCTCTCTCTCTCTCTCTCTCTCTCTCTCTCAATTTGAACGAAACAGACCTCGGTTAAACGGGAGTGTGAATCAAAGTGTATGGCGAACCTAGGAAAAGATAATGAAGAATTGAGACCCTCGTGTTACACACGAGTGTCTCAATAACGAAAATGTGGCTTTACTCAAGATTTGTCTTATTCGTTGGAAAGAAACGAAGACAGAAAACAAAAGAAGAAGATGTGAAGAAACAAAGGTAGGGGTTTCTTGTTGTGTTTCAATTCATATTCCATTAACAGAAAATTTCCGTGCTCCAAGCGAGAGAGGACAAAGAACGGAGAAGATGAAGAGCACAAGAAGAAAAATGTGAGAACATGAAGAGTTTTTCTTTTTAGGTCAAAAGAACGTGAAGAGTTTCAGGGGTTGGTTTTTAGGGTTTGTTAATTTCTATCTATATTTTTTTTTGGACAAAGTTGCCCATATTCCGGCCACCGGAAATGTCACACTCTCGCCGGTCGGTGAACATTTTGGCCGGCCGGCAAGTTCAAGTCCTTATTTGAGACTTGTTAGCCATTTTGGGTCCTTATTTGGGACAATGGCTACTTCGGGTCTTTATTTGAGAAAATAGGCTTACTTTGGGTCCTTATTTGAAATTTTCTCAAAGAACTGAGGAATTTTGGAATGAGTATTCTGTCCTTCATTGCCAGAGAAACACAACATATATACAAGAAGATACAGCTATCAAACAAACTCCTAATTAGGCTAAACTACAAAAAATACAAGGACAACACAATAAATAAAAAGATATGCACACAAAACTTCCTAAGTAAATGGCCTAAATAAAAGCAGATCACAGCTGCCTTTCCAATATTTTGTGGGCCCATAGCCTTTGGGATATACTTGGATCTTCCTAGATTCGATCGTCATGGTTAGAGAGAAAATGAAAGTATATGAGTCAATATAGTTTAATTAGCTAATTTTATATTTTCTAAATGCACCAATTACTCTCTCCAACAGTGAAGGCATCGTAAACATCCTCGTCAATTTGACAAATTTTTTCATCTTCCAAGTGAATGTGTGATTCTGCGAGTTTTTGATCATGGTAAGAGACTCCCATTTGGCATTAGATTTGATCAAAGACCTCAGTCCCAAATATACAGGAGTCGCCACAGGGTAGCCGTTTGATGGCTTTTGAATGTTTCCAAGGACAGAAACTAAGAACCCATTGGGTCTTCAAGTAACGGGAGCTCCTCACTGCCCCGTCACCATCTACAGGCAATTCCACAAGAATTGATATAACTATCTCATTAATTCTAAGCTACGATGATGTAATTGGAAGTGTGATTTTGTTACCATTGACTGAGTTTTGTCATGATCTAATCTTGAATGGTCAGGTACGTGTCTCGCTTCTTGCCATACACAAAAAAATTGTTGTTGACATCAACCTCCCAATTGTGGGAAGTTTATTTGTCTCCTCGATTGACAAATTGAAGGAAATGTTTCCCAACCCATTATTGTCCTTGTCTCCATTAGGACAAAGAGATAGGCTCCTGAAAAAAAAAAGCAAATTAAACGCTTAATTAGCCGTTAATTGAGTAAGCATTTAAGTTGCATCTCTTTGATTGACCTCATCGTGGTTCATAAAAAATGGGCCTCTAGTTAGATGAAAATATGCTTGGAAGGAAAAAGCAAGAAGGAAACACGAGAACTCATCATTTGTAGACCCCAACTTTATAAACATTGGATTCACACTTGTCCACGTTGGATTTTGATCAACACTATATTATGTCCATTCACTTCCTCATTTAGTCTATGTAAGCCTAGACCAAGTCGAAAATTAAACTTTCGAGACTATTCTACAATATGGGAAATGAGCGGATTAAAAAAAACCAACTATTGTATATATCTGAACGGCTATTTTAATCTGATATTTTGCATAATGTTATTTAGTGTATGATTGACAAGATAATTATTTTCTTTGAACTTCGAAGACATTTTTTAGTATGAGATTCAAAATCACCTCTGCGTTATGGCAGGGAAAAAGAGAAACAAGGAAACCGCCTAATGTATTTTGTTACCTTTTCAATAATACACTTTGGTCTATCGTTTGCACCATGTGTATGATTCGTTTGAATAGAGAATGGGTTTGATGGATTTTTTTTTCTATTGATAATTTTTGAAGTTGAACATTAACTTTTGAGATTACTTTATAGTTTTAAGAATATTACAATTTTGAATGGGGGCAAAGACAATCGAAATTTTATAAAATCTACGTGTATGTAGATGCTTGTAGTAGGCGCAATGAGAGCATTGCCCCACTGTTCATCCGTTCTGTTTGAAGTGAAATTAAGCAATTCATATATCTAATTGACAACCACTGGCTTAGAGTTTATGTATGGTCTGTATTCAGGACGGTCTGTTATAGATTGGGAGTTGATCAATGTAGTTATTTCGACAATTGAGGTACTTAATAAAAATTGCTTCCTGCTAACATATAAAGAGTTCACATCTCAATAATCCCTCATTATAAACATGCACTATGCACAAACACTTGCCTTCTATGCTTGGATTGGGACGAATAATGCCCTATTGGTTGTGTTAGTACAATGACTCTTGTTGATTCCATGAGGAAATGCCCACTAGAAGGCTGCCCTAGTGATCGGGACAAGATGAAGAACCAGAGGATCCATCCACGGCGGGACTGCCATAGTGGAGCATCCACGGCCGTCGGCAAGATTGCCCCCCATTAGTGGAGCATCCACGGCCGCCGGCAAGATTGCCCCCCATCAAATTATCTGACTTGAATCAAATTAACTTCATGGATCAGGCGTTAGCAAGAGCTACTACGAGGACCGGTCCCCCTCTTGCCTCTAAATAATGGCTTGGTAAGCCATGAACACATAGTCGGGAGTGCTCACATCCAAATTTTCTCTTGAGGATCGGAGGGTTTATCCAGGGGCACTCCCCGGACTCGTCCTTGCTCATCTCGCCCTTGGACGTTGAGGACTCCCAAAGGCGGGCTTCCAAAGGCTCAGATCAACCACACGATATAGATGTTGAAATTTTTATACACTAAACCCTCCATGTAGTAATAAAATAAGAAACCAAATCAGGAGGAATTAATGTGTCAAGGCACATCTTTACATCAATGCTAATTTGGATCGCTACATACTATTCTCAGGGAATTAATCCTGATTCGATAGTAAGTCATCAGAGTTCTCAAGCTTTTACAGCTGATATGACAAGGAATTGGACTTCAACGATCAGGGCATGGTTTTTAACGAACACGTTGTCCTGTTTTTGGAGATCCTCCATGGGCATGAAGTCATTGTAGAAAATTATTCACATAAACAACTAATTAATCAAGAAGAATCGGATCTATATATGACTGTAAAACACCAAGATCGATAAACACAACGGAATTAAAGTGTACCTGTTTGAGCCACTACTTCACTTGAAGAAAATAGATCAATCTAATAAACAACGATCTATCGGAATGTCAGATCTTCCTCTCTATGACCTTTTTCAGTATAGCAGCTTTCAATGGGATTAAAGCAACTGACAGGTATAACCTATCCTTTTATAGGCTAGAGAGGGGACCTAGCAAACCCTAATCAACAGCGTATCAACTAGGCCCTTCCCATTACGGGCTTCAGTTAAACACAATTGCCTACACTTTGCTGCTCAACTAGGCCCGTTATCAATAGATGCCAATACCCAATTCAATAAGATCACTATAGGGTTCAACAAATATTGGAATATCCATTAACCCGATTATTTAAAATAGAAAATCAATTAATTAATGTAAGCCCATATTATAAGAAAATTCCAACAGTCATCGCAAACCTTTGGAGATGAGGCACTTAGCCAGTGACTAGCTGCAATTGTTTTTAAATAATGTAGATGAAGCCATGTCCAATCGGTAGACTCAGTTTGGACTCATGGAGAGAGAGAGAGAGAGAGAGAGAGAGAGAGAGAGAGAGAGAGAGAGAGAGAGAGAGAGAGAGAGAGATTCACATGCATATTTGGATAGTTGCCATGGTACTAGATGGGCCTTTCCAAAAAGCCACTTGAAATTTTCTCATAAAACAGAAATGATGTTCTTTTATATGAAATTCTAGAAAAAGTTGACGTGATTTAGGGTGCGTTTGTTTGTGTTCTCTTTTTGTTGTCATGAACACAATTTTTGTTTTTTTGTTCCGGGGAACAATTTTTGACTAGAAGAACGTGTTTGGTAACTGCACAAAAACAATAGATTTGGGCCAATTCTATTTATAAAAGTAATAAACAAAAATAAAATTTGACAACGATAAAAGGCTTTTGCAACTTTTCCGGGAATGTACCATTTTCTCTGTCCGAAGGAAAAGGCATAAGAATTAGGGTCCTTGTCCCATTGGGAGAATTTTTTAATCTTCCAAGTGAATGTCTGGTTTGGCGGGTCTTTGATTATGGTAAGAGACTCCTCTTTCCCAGTAGAATTGAGAACAAAAACCTCAGCCCCAAATGCACAAAAGCTATGCAAAAGGTATCCATTTGAATCCTTTTGGAATGTTTCTAAGGAAAGAAACAGAAAACCCCCATTGGGTCTTCTTTTCATTGAATGTACTCACTGTCCCATCAGCATCTACACCTAATTCCACAAGTTGATATGACTTTGTTGTTAATTCTAAACGATGATTATATAATTGGAGTTGTGACTTTATCACCATTGATTATGAATTATGTAATGATCAACTTTGAATGGTCAAGTACTCGTCTCGTATCTTGTCATGCACAAAACGCTTGTAGTTAACGTGAACCTTCCAATTGGGAGGAAAATTATTTGTCTCCTCGATGGACAAATACAAGGAAATATATCCGGACTTTTTACCATGCTTGTCTCCATTAGGGTAAAGAGATAGACTCCTGAAAAGAACAAATTAAATGTTTAAGTAGCTTTTAGTTGATTAAGCATTAAAGTTGTGTCTCTTGATTGATTTCAATGTAGTTCCAAAATATATATGAGCCTTTGCTTGGATGAGTATATGTTAAAAAAAGGAAATTCAAAAACTCACCATCCGTAGCCGTGATAAACTGAAAATTCAGTTCTGTTCTCAATTAAATGAATCAGGCCTTTCATCGACGCGACTATAGTGCTTTTCTCTGAAATAGCCACTCACGAGATAACTAGCCTATCAGATGAAGCCGTTAAGGAATATAAACGCAATAGACTCGGGAATTCGACTAGGAATCGACTGCTCGACCGTGCTAGTCTACAAGGGTCATTACGGCATAGTTAAAAATTGATCAGAAATCAGAGATAGGTCGGTTCGACTGAGATGTGTGGCTAAACGTGGGTAATTCCACCTAATTTGCAAAATTCTCGTTGATCAATACTTGACTGATTTTTCTGTCGTTTTGGCGCCTTGTGTCCGTATTTGAAACCTAGAGATTTTCACGACCACCGAGAGTCGCCAATGTGTCGAAGAGGTACGTGTGACTCGAAGAAAATCGACCATAGGTCAATTGCACCAAAAATTCCTAAAAGTTACATAGTAGATTAGGTCACGCTAAAATCACGTTAGATTGAAATTAACCGCGAATTTGAACCCGATTTCAGAAATTGAAAGTTCTGTCATGTCACGAGTTATTTTAGGAACGTCGACTCATATTTCGAGTAATTTTCGGCGAGTTCGAGATTTTTATGGAAAATCGATTCGGACGATTCGGAAAACGAACGAAAATTCGGATTGGCCAATTTGAAGGGATTTTTGGCCTCCTATGTGAGCTACTTGGTGAAAGGAAATTGTGTGGGCTTTTTCTTCAACAAAATTGGACATCAATCAGAGAGATTTGTTAAGAAATCGGATTTTGGGAAAAAGGAAATAGAATTCGGAATTGAGAGAAATTCGTAGGTTGGAGGGACTGTCTTATTTTGGTCTTCAATTGGACTTCAGATTGTGCAAGTTGGTGTTGAAATTGGCATTGGATGACCAATTGATATTGTTGTGTGAAGTTGAGCTAAAAATATTTTGGTTTTAATTATCATTTCCTTCCCTTTTATTTTTACTTGGCCGAAGCCTCTCCACATTTCCCTCTCTCTCTCTCTCTCTCTGCCGACACTTCCCTCTTCCTTATCCATTCCCCCTCCTTCGCACGTCTCTCCTACACTTTTCTCTCACCACACACATGTGAAGGCCCCACTAGCCAACACTTCTCTTTCCTCCTTCCTTTCGTCTTTGAGTGTGCAACTCGCTCGACCTGGCTACTTCTGCTTTCTTTTAATTTTTCCTTCACCGAGGCAAAACCCCACTGTGACATCCTAAATTTTCAGTTATGTTTTCAATTAAATTAATCGGGCATTTCATCGACGCGCCTATAGTGCTATTCTTAGAGTTAATCACTCGTGAGATAACTAGACTATCTGGGGGAAGTCAATAAGAAATTTTAATGCATTAGATTTGAGAATTCGACTAGGAATCGCTACTCCACCGTGCTCATCTGTAGAGGTCATTACGGCACAGTTAAAAATTGATTAGGGATCAGGAATAGGTTGGTTCGACTGAGATGTCTAACTAAACATGGGTGATTCCACTAAATTGAAAAATTCTCGTCGATCAGCATTAGACTGATTTTTCCATTGTTTTGGTACCCCATGTCCGTATTTGAATTCTCGAGATTTTCACGACAACCGAGAGTCGCCAATGTGTCGAATGGGTTCATTGTGGCTTGAAGAAAATTGACCACGGGTTATTTGCACTAAAATTTTTTGAAAGCTACCCGATAGCCTAGGTCACGCTAAAATCGCGCCGAATTGAAATTAACCGCCAATTTGAATCCGATTTCAAAAATTGAAAGTTTCATCATGTCACAAATCATTTTAGAAACGTCGACTCAGTCTCTGAAAATGTTTCTGCAAATCGAGACTTTTTGAGAAAAAGTCAAGGTAGGGTCGTTTTTGTCTAGAAAATTCAGAGTGTCGTTTTTTATTGCGAAATTGGGATGCAAGTGGGTCCAATTGGTGAGGAAAAATGCTAATTCGATGGATGATATGATGGTTGAATTTTTTAGGGCCAAATTGATTTAAGTCAAGAAGGAATTGAATCCATTTGAAGCAAAATCAAGCCAAATTCGTATGCCCCCATTGGACCCAACTTTTAGACCTCTTCAAGGCTTCTAGAGAAAGCCAAAGGGCTGAGGAAATGGCTGTGGACACCAGCTGGGTAAGTTGGAGCCCTCCAAGGGGACAAAAAGATGAGAGGAGACCAAATGGTGGTCCCATCAAGCAAAGCTAGTCCCCCCCTCCTTCTTCCCTCCATTCCGTCGGCCTCCTCTCTCCTTTCCAACCACTCGAGCTCCCCAAGAACCTAGAAAAGCCACCAGCTTCTCCTCCTCCTCTCGTCGACGTCATTCGCCGCTCATAGGACCGCCACAACGCCGCCATAGCGTGTCCGCGCTCGCCCGCATGTCTCGTGCCAGCTACGCCCGTTTCGCCATCCAAGCTGTGTCGTCCTCATCCATTCGCCGTCCAGCAGGTTGCCTGAGCTCGTATCGAGGCCACCGAAGCTTAGCTTACCACCGTCGAAGTCTCGGATCAACCCGCGACCAGTCCCACTGCCCGTTAAAGCCTTAACCGACCCCAGAGCAGTCTTCTTCGGCCAAGAATAGAACCGGACAGCAGTGGGTATCTCAGCCACTATTTGGCCCGTTTTTTGTGCCTTCCGAGCCTCGAAAAGCGATCTTGCTTTAGAGTTTCTTGCCCTTCTTTGCCTCACTGTCGTTTTGATCCAAGCAGATCGCAAAAAAAATGAGTTTAACTCACTAATGCTCGCTTAGTAAGTTAATGACGTTTAAGGGTTGATTAGTTTAGAGTAAGTTAGGATTATGTGGTTAGTTAGAATGGATTAGTGAATTAGTTAATTATCGATGCATGTTAGGTAGATAGTTTAGTGTAATAAGGGCCTAGACAAGCTCTAATATTTATCTAGAGTAGTTCGAAAATTTTCCGTGCTCGTCTCGGCTTTTAATTAGGCTTTTCGGGCCTAAATTCTATTTATTGGCATTTATTAATTATTTTCCGTAATTATTTAATTAATTAATTATTTTTCGGAAATTAGATCGGGATAGACGGTGACCGGAATTTTATTTTGATTGTAGTGGTGTGATCTGTTTATTTAATTGACTGTTATTTGGTGCAAATTGAGTGTGATTTGTAATTTTGGGATTTTATTCCAAAATTTTATATTTGTAGTATTTAATTAGAAAATCACCAGGCATCAATTTACAATGCCAAAAATGTTTTTATTGACTATATGAAAAGTGGGAATTTTGAAAGTGCAAATATTATATTTTTGGCCGAGCCGACCGTGTACCCACACGCGATAATTTTCATCGAGTATGATAAAAATGGTGGAAATGTATGATAGCCTATAGTCGTAGTGAGATGAGTATTGAAGGTTGAGATGACGCCTGTTGTGCGTGAGATTATGAGATGGGTCAAGAAAACTGCCAAAGTATAGCTGTGCCCGTTGGGCCGTAATCAACTGCCAGAGTATGGCCGTGCCTATTAGGCCGTAATCTGCCGCCAAACTTGGAATCAGTTGCACCCGTTGGGCCGTAATCTGCCGTCAAACTTGGAACCGGCTGCGCCCATTGGGCCGTAATTCACTGCCGAATATTTAGTAGGCCGTGCCCGAGTGGGGCCGTAATCGTTGGTTGGAATGGGTAACTGGAAAGACCGTGTGATGATCTTGATGTTATGGATTTGACTAGGTTGATTGATCAATGAGTTAATCAGGTTTGATGAGTTGATTGATTGATTGAATAATTGTTCGAATCATATTGACTTGCAGGAAGGAAATCGAGGCCAAGGTAAGTCCTCTGACTCGTGATTGTGCTTAGGCAGCCCTCATGACGTATTTTCTTCTTAGTCGGGTCTTAGGGGGTTGAACTTGCTGAGACGTCGTCTCACCCCGTTATGGGATAACATTTCAAGTCCATAGATGGTAGCTTCTCCCGAGCATTTTGGGCAACCCAAGAAGATTACCAAGCAGAGGAACTACATTCCGATCCATGGGCATCCTAATGGGTTAGAGTACGAGCTGGTGAAGTCTATCATTTGGGTTGATGCGGGACTACCTAAGAAGGTGCCCTATCAATACAAATCATGGTACTGCCAGAATCGCAACGGACTGGGAGGGCCCCATACTGGAATCGGAGATACCTCTGTATGTGCTGGAAGTTGCATTTGGGAAGGGTACTGCAGACCCTAAAGGAGGCTCAGTGGTAGATCCAATGTGTTGGAGAAAACTTCCGTATGTGTTTTGAAGCTAACAAAATGTTTCCATCGGTGCCGTCCGAAGACGTGGATTAAATCGTCAAAGTCTGAAGACCGCCAGACCACCAGACTCAAGATTCAAAGTCTACCCTCATTGACAGTTTCTAGACCGTTGAAGAAGACTTATCCTGAGTTGAGTATCTCTTTAAGGATTCGATTCTATCGACTGAAGAAGATCTCTCGGTTGGAGTTAGCACTTCAAGATCTGTTATTCGTATTCGAGTAATCGAGATCCTCTTGATCCGCGAATTATACTTGGAAGGTTCTACTTATGGAAACTGAGATCCTGATTGTATGGGCGAGCAGGATTGATGGGCTATCGTCATTTTCCTTGAATAGCTTGAGATCTCTCTAATTGATTCTGTCCAATGGGTTGATTGGAAGAACTTCTTTGGAATGTGCCAACGATATTGAAGGCATAAAGAAGTAAATAAGGGAGACATTCAAGTTGTTCAAGAGTGCCCGATAGAAAAATTTCAAAGTCTGAATCTTTTTGTTCTTTTACGATCTTATTCGTCGAGCTATACTTGTAATCAAAAGAGAGACTTAGAGACTGTTTCTCTTTTTGATTCTTAGTGAAATTCAACCGGTGGGCTGTCAGTGCAGTAGAATGGACGTAGGCTTGGTTTAAGCCGAACCACTATAAACTTGGAGTCTTAATTCTCTATCCCTAATCCTTTTACTTTACATCGCATCTTCATACGTCTATTATTGCTTTTAATCTCTTAGTCTATTAATCGATAAAAATTAATCTATCTTGTTACGATTAGCAAAAATCTCTTTGATCACCTATTCACCCCCTCTAGGTGCTTGTACTAGTTCTATCAATTGGTATCGAGCTTGTGTACTCATTTATTTGAAGTGTTTTTACTTCGAGTTAAAGATCTATGGCTAGTATGTTGCCTACGGGGCTGGTTGAAGGTCAAAGCAACACCGGACCTCCGTACTTTGATGGAAAAGACTACTACATATGGAAAAACAAGATGAAAGCATTCCTAAGATCGAAAGATCCCTTGGAATGGGAAGTGGTAGAAAAAGAAATCATTTCTACTGCTGCATCAGCATCAGAGAGAGGAAAAGAAGCTGCTGTTCCTATCAAGATGACACAAGAAGAAATAACCAAAAGAGAGGCTCTTGATGCTAAAGCTATTTACTCTTTATATTGTGCTTTATCTCCTACTGAGTATAACAGAATATCTTCTTGTGAAACAGCAAAATAAGTCTGGGATAGACTACACATTACCTATGAAGGAACTAATCGAGTGAAAGAGACAAGGATCAATATTCTCTTGGGACAATATGAAGTCTTCAAAATGAGATCAGGAGAATCAATCACTGATATGTTTAGCCATTTTACTGAAATTGTGAATGGTCTAGAATATCGGGACATCCAATCTTAGGACAAATGAAGGTCAACAAACTGCTCGCGTGGACTCTCTAAGGACTGGAATTATATAAAGACTTCAATAAGGGAAACACAAAGGATTGCACCACTTTCTATAGACGAATTGATTGGAACACTTCGCTTACGAAGTGGAGCACACCAACGATGAAGAAGACTCCAAAGGTAAGAAGTCTATTGCTTTAAAGTCTAACGATTATTCGATGCTACGACTCAAGAAGATTTAGATGATGAAGAACTGGCACTTATGATAAAGAGGTTTAGAAAGCTGAACAAAAAGGGAAGAAAATTCAATTGGAAGAGACAAAGTACTCAAAGATCTTAGAACAAATCAATTGAAGATGATGATTCCAACAAAGACGTGATGTTCTTCAAATGCAAGAAAAAGGGACACATCAAACCCAACTGTCCTTTATTAAAGAAAAGGAAAGGAAAGACTGAGAAACACAGAAGGTTCTCAAAGCAGAAACATGGAGTGATACGAGTGTGAAGAAATTGATGATGATTATGCCAACATCTGTTTAATGGCAAAATCGGATTCGGACTCGGACCTCGAGATAGATACGAGACTCGGACTTAGAATCGACTCGCGGTGAGATTGAGGTAAGTAATCTAAAAATTCTTGTTAAAGTCTCGAAATATATTGATGAACTATGTCTTAGCCTCAAAACCTCTCTTAAGAGGATCTCCGAATTAAAAAGGGAGAATTCTACTTTGAAGCAACAGGAAAAATCTTGGAAAGAAAAATTTGAAAATTTAGATAAAGACTTTATCATTTTAAAAGAAAACTCAGACTCTCTTACAAAAGAAAACACCCATTTAAAAAATGACATTTCAAGCATTTCAAAAAAGTTTTCAATAGGATCCGAGAAATTAGAAAAGATTCTTTCAGTACAAAGACCTTACTTTAACAAATCAGGCTTGGGAATGACTCTGAAACCATTCCTCTAATTGATTTTCCAAAGGTAAAGGAAAGAATCAAACAAAGACCTACGAAAGCTGTTTATAAAAATCATTTTCAGAAAATCTTTGTAAAACGTGTTGGCCGAAATACTCTCAAATGTTCAAAGTGTCAAAGCTCAGAACACTTTGAGAAAGAATGCCCTATGGTTTGGAGACCTCTTAAAAGAGATTGGGCAAAGATTGTTTATTGCTCTAACTCCACCGGACCCAAGAAGATGTGGGTACCAAAGAAAGCTTGAATTTTCTCTTAATTGCGGTCACTATCAAAAGGAAGATAAAATGGTATTTGGATAGTGGCTGCTCAAGACATATGACGGGGGAGATTCAAGTTGCTTTATAAAACTTGTCCAAATAGATGGAGAGAAAGTTTCTTTTGGTGGTAACAACAAAGGAAGGATTATTGGTCGCGGAACAGTAAAAATTGGAAGTCTAACAATCAATAATGTCTCATTGTTGGAAGGATTGAATTACAATCTACTCAGCATAAGCCAATTGTGCGCTCTTGGATTCAAGATCAACTTCCGGAAGGAATATGTTCGGGAACCGCAAAGACTTCTCTCAATCTTTTACTAGGCGTAGACATGGAAATATCTATCTTCTCGGATGTGAATTAAGAAAGATCACAAGCTTAATATCGGTACAAGATGAAGTAAATCTATGACACCGAAGGCTTGGCCATATCAACATGAAGCAAATTGCCAAAATCTCTTCCAAGAAGCTTGTTCGAGGACTACCCAATCTAAATTACCAAAAGTCTGACTTATGCACACCATGTGTATTGGGAAAATAGGTTAGAAATTCCTTTAAACCAATAAATCAACTTTCCACTAATCGTGTACTGCAGCTCCTGCATATGGATCTCTTTGGACCAACAAGAACTCAAAGCATTGGTAGAAAAAGGTTTTTCCTAGTAATAGAGGATGATTTTTCACGATTTACTTGGGTCTACTTTCTTGCAAGTAAGTCTCGAGACTTTCTCTCATTTTTCTACATTTGCTAAGAAAGTGCGAGAATGAAAAAGGTTATACTATTTCGAGAATACGTACGAGACCATGGAGGTGAGTTTGAAAATCAAGACTTTACTAAATTTTGTGATGAATCTGGTTTTCAGCATAAATTCTCCTCTCCATATATACCAGAACAAAATGGGGTTGTGGAAAGGAAGAATAAATCTTTACAAGAAATGGCAATGACTCTTTTAATTGAAAGTAATATTTCTTCACGTTTTTGGGCTGAAGCTGTTTCTACAACTTGTTATATTATTAACAGTATTTTTAAGACCAATTCTTGAGAAAACTCCTTATGAGCTTTTCCAAGGAATGAAGCCAATTGTTTCGTATTTTCAAGTATTTGGTTGTAAATGCTTTATTCTGAAAAATGCAAACGATCGAGTTGGTAAGTTTGAAGAAAAATCGGACGAAGGATTCTTTCTTGGATACTCAACTTCAAGCAAAGCTTACAGAGTATTCAACAAGAAGACTCAGACTGTGGAAGAATCAATGAACGTTAAATTTCAAGACTCTCCACAAATTCAACCGATTCAGACTAAAGAATCTGAACCTGCTCCAAACTCTACAAGGTCTACCTCCCCTAAAACAGTTCAGATCCTAGTAGAAGAACAACTAATTGATGTTGAAGGATCAACTCAAGAAAAAGATCAACAACCTGTCAGACTGTCTAGTAACTGGAAGCATAAGTCTAGTCATCCCAAAGAACTCATTATTGGTGATATCAATGAGGGGATTCGTACCCATCCAAAAGGCGAGAAGAGTCTAGTCTTTGTGGCACTTATTTCTGAAATAGAACCTAAAAATATAGAAGAAGCCTTAGTTGATGAAAGCTGGATTGAAGCAATACAAGAAGAACTCAGACAATTCAGCATCAACGATGTTTGGGAACTAACTCCTAAACCAAAAGGTAAGTCTATTATTGGAGCTAAATGGGTTTTCAGGAACAAAGTCGATGAAAAAGGAAAAGTTACAAGAAACAAGGCAAGACTCGTGGCTAAATGATATACACAAGAAGAAGGGATAGACTATGATGAGACTTACGCTCCTGTAGCAAGGTTAGAAGCAATTAGATTATTACTTGTTTTCCTTGCTATAATAATTTTAGGTTATTCCAAATGGACGTCAAAAGTGCATTCCTGAATGGATTTATTCAAGAAGAAGTCTATGTGGAACAACCTCATGGATTTGAAGATCCAAAGAAACCAGACTTTATGTTCAGACTGAAAAAGGCACTATATGGATTAAAACAAACTCCTCGAGCTTGGTACGAAAGGTTAAGTAACTTTTTAATTCAAAATGATTTCGTTAAAGGAAAAGTAGACACTACCTTGTTTATCAAAAGAGAAGGTAAAAGCTTTTTACTCGTTCAAATTTATGTTGATGACATTATATTTGGATCATCTAATGAGACTTTGTGCAAGAAATTTTCTAAGTCTATGCGGGATGAATTCGAGATGAGTATGATGTGTGAACTATCATTCTTTCTTGGCTTACAAGTGAAACAACTGAGAGAAGGAATTTTCATTCATCAAGAGAAATATGAAAAAGAACTTGTTAAAAAGTTCGGACTGGAAAATTGCAAAAAGATTGATATACCAATGTCAAGTTCGCTAAAGCTAGACAAAGATGAAGGAGCGAAGAAAGTCGACCAAAAATTATACAAGAGTATTATTGGTTCACTTCTTTATCTTACTGCGTCTAGACCCGACATTTTGTTTAGTGTTTGCATTTGTGCTAGATTTCAATCGAGATCCCAAAGAATCACATCTAAGCGCAGAAAAACGCATCATCAAATATGTTGCAACTCACGGCGATCTTGGTCTATGGTATCCCAAGGAAGGAGACTTTATTCTCCTCGGCTATTCAGACGCAGATCTTGCTGGTTGCAGAGTTGATAGAAAGAGCACATCCAGCACTTGTCAATTGCTTGGCAACAGGGTAGTATCCTGGTTTTCAAGGAAGCAAAGTACCGTAGCACTTTCAACAGCAGAAGCAGAGTATGTAGCTCTTAGAAGCTGTTGTTCTCAAATACTATGGATAAAACAACAACTACGAGACTTTGGCATCGAAGACTCTTGCATCGAGATGAAATGCGACAACACTAGTGCAACTAATCTCACAAAGAATCCAATTCTTCATTCAAGAGCAAAGCATATAGAGATTAAACATCATTTTATTAGAGATCATGTGCAAAGTGGAGAAGTCCCGATACAATTTATCGACTCAAAGAATCACTAGCGACATATTCACAAAGCCGCTTGAGAAAAGCTAATTTGAGTCTATACGTTCAAGACTCAATACCTTATCTCTTAAAGACTGAAGAAGTTTAGACTCGAGACAAAAGTCTAAAGACATTCGGACTCGGAAGATCAAGATTCACAATTGTAAGTTATTTTTAGAAGTTTATTTCATGGATAAAATCTCGAAAAGGTACGTTCATCGATTAATCGCAATTGATTGATATTATCTTCCCAAGTTTTCGTGATTATTACAATCATTCCTTTTCGAAAAGAAGTTACTTTTTGAAATAACGATTATCTATTTATCTTTTCAAAAAGGCAGTTATTTTTTTTTGAAAAGGCATTTTCTATTTTTCCTTTTACGGTGATTCGTATACCCCATTTCAATTGCTTTATATACTGATCGTTTTCCTCTTCGCAAACCCTAGAAGCGCAGAACTTTACTTTTTACTGTTACTTTCTAGTTTATTCCTCAAAGCTTTAATCTTTCTCGCGAATCGAGTTTGGAATCTCTCAAAGACTGCGATAATGGCTTCCCAAAGAAAGTCCTCAAGAATAGCAAGCAGGGGACCACGGCATATGCGTGAGGGTCCTATGCATTTTGACCTCACCGAGGAAGAAGAATCTCCAAGGCAACAAGCAGAGCCCACGACATTCTCAATCGTGCCTTTCTCCACAGTCTAGACCACGAATGTTCAGCAACAAGAAGAAGAAATCATTGAGGATGCCAAACTGTAAGGACTCTAAAGCCTGCTTTTGTTTTCAAACTGTACACTGCTTTAAAGGAAGGAGGTTCTGCATTGAATTTCATTTATGAATATTTGAAAGAGAAAGGATATCAAAATGAAACTCAGTTTTTGTGAACGATGGAACGTTTGGGAATTGCTCCTGAGGGGTCGGCAGATCGAGCTTTTACGAATATTCCAAGTGATCCAAGCGTTGGAGGTTTTAGTCACCGATGGAAATGATGATGATAAAATGTACACTCACTTTAAGCCTAGAATGGGTGTTGCAGCAAATTTTCGAAGCAAAGGGACCGAGTTATTTCGATCGAAGGAACACAAGCGACTTTATTCTAAGTTGTTAAAGTGAGGGTAATCAACCCAAGAAGTGTGGACTTTGAATGTGAAGCTGAGAAAGAAATTCACTCTTCTTCAACTTGAACAATTTTGCTCGAATCAACGGTGGCTTATCCGGAACTTACTTTGCATACTTCTATTCTAATATAAGTTTCTTGGATGCGAATAGATTTTCTTTTAGTGTTCGAGACCGGGATTATATCGTTGATATGGACACATTGGTGGATGTGATTGGAGTAGAGCGAGGGCATTTCAATCAATTAGTATGTCCTGTTTCGTCATGCGATGGTAGAGCTTGTTCGAGATGGAATGGCAGAAGGACGAATTTCGTACTTGAGGATGAATGCCTCAAATATTTTGCTTCACAAGATCGTGATCAATTGTCTTAGACCCAAATCAACTTCGAAGACGATGTCTCCAACTCGAAGCAAAGCGATGTATGCTATCAATGCTGGCAAAAGTTCTCTTTGCCGCACACTATCTTGTTTCACATGTACGGATCTATGCTTTGAAGGACAAGGGGTCAACTTCCTTATTCCGAACTTGTTACTAAGCATTCGAGACATCTTAATATTCAGCCTCCCAAAATTCGTGTGTTCAAACCTCGTGATCAAATGGTGGTGTGGATCAAGATGGTTTCCAAAATGCGTCGAAGGAGCTGAACAAGGCTTTGGAGTGATTTAAGGAGAAAACCCCGTCAAGACTCATAAAGCCTCTATGTCTCGCAAAAAGGAAAGGGAATGAGCCCATACTTGACTCCATCCAAGAAAAGAAGAGCACTCATCTTGGAGGATGAAGAAGATGATGATGATCTCACCATATCAGCTCTTGCCTTGCGGAACCTTTAACATTTTGTTCCAGAGATAGAGGAGAGACATGATCAAGACAGAGAAGAAACAGAGCAGCGAAATGAAGAAAGGGAATCGATGAGGAAAGAAGCAGAGGAAGAAAGAATTCAAGAAAAAGAGGGCAGAGGAGAACAAGCGAGTCGAGCATGAAGAGTACTTCTCTCCACCCGAAGGCACCTTTGAAACAAGGGGAGCCACGAGAGAAAAGAGGTACTTTTTCAATTGCTTTTCCTAGTGAAGATGTTAGCCGTTCACCTGCAGATCCAGAAGATATATATGCCACTTAATTTCCTAAGGAAGATCATGAGGTTTCATCTCCTAATCTGGGTGATCATGCTGAAATGCCATCTTCTGCAAATACTCCTCACACTGATCATGCTGAAGCAAGCACAGATTGATAATCCGGCAGACTTTCGAAAAGTGGTTGAAATTCTTATGGAGATGCGAGGCCAAATTTATGCCCTGGCATGCGAAGTTCAGAACTTGCAGAATGCAAGACAATCCTCTTTAGTTTCAAGTGAGAAATGATTGATTACAAATATCTATGATCTATATTCTCTATAAAGGACCGGAAATACCTTGCTTACGTATCATTAGAAAATGCATTAACATAAACACGGCAGTAAGAAGAGGTAATACAAAAGTGTGTAAACTATAAAAACGAGTCAAAGTGGATTGTCCCACACTAGCACTTCCGCGTAATAACTCTACTAAGGGGATCCTATTACAGGAATAGCTTCCGGTACACCTGTTACAATTTTGACTGCCTAACAATAACCAATTTGGTCCCAAGGTAAGGAATAACCAGTTACACCAAAGGATGCGGTCAATACAGCCAGAACCACACCTGTAACCCAAGTTAATTCGCGAGGTTTTTTAAAACCACCAGTGAGATACACACGAAATACGCAGGATCATCATAGGACCATCATACTTGCCGACCATCGATGAACTGATCGAATTAACCAACCAAAAAGTTAGCTTCAGTCATTATGTATTGAACAGAAGCAAAAGCCTCAGTAACAGAGGACGGCAGGAAAGTCATAGCAAACCCCGTAGCTACTTGTACTAAAAAAACAAGTAAGCGTAATTCCTAGACAATAAAATATGTTGACATGAGGAGGAACATATTTACTAGTTATATCATCTGCAATCGCCTGAATCTCGAGACGTTCTTCAAAACCAATCATAGACTTTATTGAGATAGGTAAACCAATAGTACTTCCCTCGAAGAACCGTATCTGAGAATTTCATCTGTACAGCTCAAACAAAAACTCAAGATATTGCTTGGTTTCAAGGCATATGGAATAGAAAGTTTGAAAATTCGTCATCAACCTCTTTCTAACTTCTCTGAAGATACGAACCAGTAAAAATACGAAAGCTCTTATTTGTGGTTGTAATGCCAAAATATCAAGTCGGCTCATTCGTCTATGTTGATCGTTACAGGCCTCTTTGAATCTTCTATTTACCTACTTTTTTTTGATTTGATTTGTTATTTTTTTTCTTTTTGTGTAATGCAGCTTTACTCTTTTTTCTTTATTATTGATAGGAATTCCTTGTTAAGACCCTATGAATTGATTCAAACCTCAGATTCATACTAGAACCGGCGATGATTCAACAAAACTTCAAAACTAAGTCCAAAGATTCCCTGAGTAAGAACCATTGATCATCACTTATTCAATGAATAGATATAATGACTATAAAACCAAAGAAAGTTTTGTCCTTTGATCAAAAAAAGGGGAAATCTTTTGAAAAAGAAGAAAATCTTTGATTTATAACGTTTTGAAAAAATTTTTTGAGTCCGTCACGGGGTCTGATATTAAGTATGAATCATAGTTAATATTTTGTGATCTATGTCGTGCTCCAGATACTCGAATGAATATCCGACGAGGTAAAACCATCTATATAAAGATGACAGATCCATTTTCTGTACTATCAATAGTATCAATTATAACAAGTCACACACTCATATTCCGGAAATACAGAAAAAAAGAAAGAAATTCCACGATCGAACTACCAATAAAAAAAGAATAGAATGATATAAAAATCCGAAACCTAAATGCTTTACTTTGTATTGAAAAGCTAAGAATTCACGTTTCTTGTGAATCTAATTCATTGAAATTCCGTCCAGTAAAACAGAAGAATTATAAATTTCTAAAATAATAGATAGGAATATTGCAAATAGAGCCATTGCGACACCCATCAAAGGAGTAGTTCCCATCCAGGAGCTACTTTTACCATATTCTGAATTCAATGGTTTCAATAAATCCCCTACAATAGTTCGTCTTGGTCCAGATCTAGAACTACCCTCAACGGTTTGCGTAGCCATAAAATCCTATTTTGTATTCATTGAGATCTGTTGACTTTGTATACCATTCCGTTGTAAATAAACGATCTTATCATAGATCCATTTTGGTCTTGAAATTATATAATAATGGAAACAGCAACCCTAGTCGCCATCTCTATATCTGGTTTACTTGTAAGTTTTACTGGGTACGCCTTATATACTGCTTTTGGGCAACCCTCTCAACAATTAAGAGATCCATTCGAAGAACACGGGATTAGTTGAAGTAATGAGCCTCCCAATGTTGAATGTTGGAGGCTCATTACTTCAATTCAATTGATAGAATGAAAAATCATTTCACCCTTTTAGTTGGAACTTTAGGTGGTTCTCGAAAAAAGATAGCGAAAAAAATTATCCCTAGAGTCGAGACTAAGAGGAATGTATAAACCAATGCTTCCATAAATTGATCGTGCTTTACAATTATAGCTTCCATACCTGTTCTGTTTATTTGGGATTATCTCCCAAAGAGCAAGACAAAAAATAACGGAAAAAGATAAGAGAGAAATCTTGTATCAGACTACTTGTCTTTTGTAGTTGGATCTCCAAGTTTTTGAATGCTCCAAATTCCACTTGAGCATCCAAATCGGGGTCAATACCAGCAAAAACATCTCTGAACAAGGTTCTAGCACCATGCCAAATGTGTCCGAAGAAGAAGAGCAGAGCAAACGAAGAACTCAAAAAGCAAATCCAACCCCTTGGACTGCTACGAAAAACACCATCGGATTTCAAAGTAGCACGATCTAATTCAAAAATTTCACCTAATTGGGCACGTCTAGCATATTTTTTCACAGTAGCAGGATCACTATAACTGACTCCATTGAGTTCCCCACCATAGAACTCAACAGTTACACCCCACTTGTTCAACACTATACTTTTGATTCCGCCCTTCGAAAAGGAACGTCGGCTCGAACAATTCCGTCTCCGTCTACCAAAACAACCGGAAATGTTTCAAAAAAGTAGGCATACGACGTACAAAAAGTTCACGCCCTTCTTTATCTCGAAAGATAGGATGTCCTAACCACCCAACAGCTATTCCATCCCCGTTGTCCATTGAACCCGCTCTAAATAATCCCCCCTTTGCGGATTATTACCGATATAATCATAAAAAGCTAATTTTTCAGGAATTTTAGACCAAGCTTCTGATAAACTTTGATTTTTGGCTAGCCCAACACCAACTCTTCGATATATTTCTTGCTGGAAGTATCCCTGATCCCATTGATAACGAGTGGGACCAAATAATTCGATAGGGGTAGTTGCTGAACCATACCACATAGTTCCAGCAACAACAAAAGCTGCAAAAAAGACAGCAGCAATACTACTGGAAAGGACGGTTTCAATATTGCCCATACGTAATCCTTTATATAGACGTTGGGGCGGACGGACACTAAGATGAAATAGGCCCGCTAATATGCCTAAAGTACCTGCTGCAATATGATGAGAGGCTATTCCTCCCGGAACAAAAGGATCAAAACCTTCTACACCCCACGCTGGATTTACAGGTTGTACCTTTCCAGTTAGTCCATAAGGATCGGACACCCATATTCCAGGACCATACAATCCTGTTACATGAAATGCGCCAAACCCAAAGCAAGCCACTCCTGAAAGAAATAAATGAATTCCAAAAAATTTTTGGCAAATCCAAAGAAGGTTTTCCTGTACGCTCATCACAAAATATTTCTAAATCCCAATACACCCAATGCCAGATAGCTGCCAAGAAGCACAAGCCAGAAAACACAATATGTGCACCGGCCACGCCTTCGTAATTCCAAAATACCCGGATTTGTTATAGTCCCTCCTGTAATACTCCAGCCGCCCCATGAATTGGTTATTCCTAAACGAGTCATGAAGGGTATAACGAACATACCTTGTCTCCACATTGGATCAAGAACGGGATCAGAGGGATCAAAAACTGCTAATTCATATAGAGCCATCGAACCGGCCCAACCAGCAACCAAAGCTGTATGCATTATATGGACAGAAAGCAAACGGCCGGGATCATTTAATACGACGGTATGAACACGATACCAAGGCAAACCCATGTAAATACCCCTTTATCAACGAAAACTAGACACTATGTAACTTTATTGCATTGGAAAAAAAATATGCTATGGACCTCCCCTTTTCAGGGGGATTATCTCGGAGAAAGGATTAATATTTGTTCTATTCTTTTTTTAGTAAAAATGGAACAATTCGGTTCGTAGGGAAAAGAGAAGCAGATCTATTCTATATCCGATAAGTACCAATACGCAATGGGGTTGATCCATTTTTTCTATGAACGAATGCATACATATTTGTTAATCATTCAAAAACCTATTCGTAAGAATTTTTTTCCCAATCTATGGATAAAATACGATAAAAGACAATATTATTAAGAAAATAAACGCATTGTTACGCTTCCACATCAAAGTGAAATATAGTACTTAATTTTTTCTTTCATTTTATGCCTATTGGTGTTCCAAAAACCCTTTCGAAGTCCTGGAGAGGAAGATGCCTCTTGGGTTGACGTATAGTGCGACTTGTCAGATATATCGGGTCATATGGGATTTCCCCGTTCTCTCCCTGATCGAGATATCTCTGTTTCGCCCAAAAAGATTTTGAATTATCAAAAAATTGGAGCGTGAAGTGAAATCAAAGTGAAATTATATCCTTTTTTGTTTTGGAGGGTATTCCAATTTCTATTATCAATTCGAAAAGTCTATAGAATAATTTATGGTTGGACCAATAAAATGAAGTATTCAGACTCCGTTTAGAAAAAACCCAATTGGTAATATATTTATGATTACTACTACTTATCTTATAGATCATAAAATCTTTTTTATATAATAAGAGAGTAGTCTTAAACTTTTAATCAAGCGAGTAATATGATAAATACGTCGAATATTTGGCATTGGCAGAAGACATGAATTGAATTGAAAAAAAAAGAAGTAAGTCGTAGAAAAAAGACGTAGTATTAGTGTCATTTGTCCTATATGTGCAAATAAAAATCGGGCAGATTTTTTTACTCGAGTAGAGCATAAACCTAAAAGAATTGAAAAAAGGCCCATTCAGGAACAAGAAAATGACATCGTGATTTGGATTAGATCTCGATGAAACAATACATCAATGAGAAGTTTATTTCATAAGTTTAATGGATTTTTTGTGGAGGGAAAGGGGACAAAACCAAACTTGAAAAATGGAAAAAAAAAAGCCGCTTCATTAAGAAATTCAAAAATTAGATTAGAAAAGGGCCCTACTATGAAAAAAAAAGAAAGAGAGGTCTGGAATCTACACATTGATTCTTTTTTTTTCACGCAATTTTTGTTGAACCGTATGCATCAAAAGATGCATGTACGGCTCTTAAGGGATATAAATTTTATCCTAATCAACCGACTTTATCGAGAAAGATTACTTTTTTAGGCCAAGAGGTTGATAGCGAGATTTCGAATCAACTTATTGGTCTTATGGTATATCTCAGTATAGAGAATGATAACAAGGATCTGTATTTGTTTATAAACTCTCCTGGCGGATGGGTAATCCCCGGAGTAGCTATTTATGATACTATGCAATTTGTGCAACCCGATGTGCATACAATATGTATGGGATTAGCCGCTTCAATGGGATCTTTTATCCTGGTCGGCGGAGAGATTACCAAACGTCTAGCATTCCCTCACGCTTGGTTATTTATCGGTGACCATTACCATTTCAGC
Source organism: Eucalyptus curtisii (assembly GCA_017140595.1). Taxonomy (NCBI): domain Eukaryota; kingdom Viridiplantae; phylum Streptophyta; class Magnoliopsida; order Myrtales; family Myrtaceae; genus Eucalyptus; species Eucalyptus curtisii. The sequence goes on from CM029497.1 coordinate 18,319,771, forward strand.
GTCACAAACTTTTTTGTTTTCACAACAGAAAACTTTTAACAATATTTATGTTATTGTTAGGAAAGAGTACGAAAAAAAAAAAAAAAAAGAAACTTTGGGATTGCTGAATCAAAGACGAGATAAATATATAAAAAGCAACGGAGCCATCATAGTATTTTTTAACTGCTCCGAAAGGAAGGATGGTAATTGGATCATTTGCCGATCTGAATCGGATAAACCCTCTATCTATATTTTTTCTCTTTCTTAGATGGAAATGGAAGGTAAAGTGAATTCCATTGTATAGCCGTATGCAATGCGCAAAAGATGCCTGTACGGTTGCTCAATTCTATCTTTATTATTCTTTATCTCTTCTCCTCACCTCATCATGCGAGATAGAGGAACCATTTGTTATATTATCAGGGTAATGATACATCAACCTGCGAGTTCTTTTTATGAGGCACAAACGGGAGAATTTATCCTGGAAGCAGAAGAACTGCTGAAACTGCGCGAAACCATCACAAGAGTTTATGTACAAAGAACGGGCAAACCCCTATGGGTTGTATCCGAAGATATGGAAAGGGATGTTTTTATGTCAGCAACAGAAGCCCAAGCTCATGGAATTGTTGATCTTGTAGCGATTGAATAAAAAAAAAATAGCAGTAAGTTTAAGCAAATCGCCACTTTGAGATTTTCTCTTCTTACTTATTACCGGGTTTAATAATATTCTATTCATCTATTAAATAGAGAAGTAATTCATAATCATCCGGTTAGGATCGATCTAAACCAGCCCATTTATTATGTATACAATTCAACATGCCAACTATTAAACAACTTATTAGAAACACAAGACAGCCAATCAGAAATGTCACGAAATCCCCCGCTCTTGGGGGATGTCCTCAGCGTCGAGGAACATGTACTAGGGTGTATGTGCGACTCGTTCAGATCACCATTGGTAGAAAAAAAGGGAAAGAAATTTTCCAGTATCAATGATCAGTACTAGTGAATAGTATAAAATGGAAGGAAGAAGGTCGTTCACTATCTATATATCGAAAACTAAAAAAAAAAGATCTATTCAATTCTTCTATTGTATATGAAATTTATGGTTTCCGATGAGAAAAAATTCCTCATTGGTAACAAATAGTTATTCATTAAGCGGGGAAATCCTATTTTCAAAGCCGAAATCTTATGCCTATACTCTTGCAAAAACGGACTAAGAGGGTCAGCTACCCCATCCAATTTTCATAATTAAATACCGTTACTGTATAGGTAGATCTCGTTGTGAAAGACCTATTACTAGATAATTCATACGTAGAGCCGAAGAATGTAAACTGTACAACTTGCTAATAGCATTGATTAAATGAAGTAAGGGACTCCGGTATATATAGAGGACCTCACCGTTTAAGACATAACCATAGAAACGATGGAATCCACTATTTCGTTATTCATTTGTATTTATTACTTTTTTCTGTTTTTTGATACCTAGTATCAATACTCGTTTCTAGGTGAAATGACTATAAAAAAAGAAAAGACAAATCGTGGTCGGGAAGGTTATAGTAGCAAAAGCCATTGGAATTTTTATTTTATACATTGGAAGAATCCGTTTTGTTATTAATAAACTAGGAAAAGGGAAAAGAATAACTGAAAGAAAGGAAATCAATTAGTTATTCATGAAAGTTTCATTTATTCAATGACTAGAATTAGACGAGGATATATAGCTCGGAGACGTAGAACAAAAATTCGTTTATTTGCATCAAGCTTTCGGGGGCTCGTTCAAGACTTACTCGAACAATTATTCAACAGAAAATAAGATCTTTGGTTTCGTCTCATCGAGATAGAGATAGGAAAAAGATAGATTTTCGTCGTTTGTGGATCACTCGGATAAATGCAGTAATTCGTGGGAATAGAGTATCCTATAGTTATAGTAGATTAATACACAATCTGTACAAGAGACAGTTGCTTCTTAATCGTAAAATACTTGCACAAATAGCTATATTAAATAGGAATTGTCTTTATATGATTTCTAATGAGATCAGATCATAAAATAAAAAAGGAAATTGTAAGGAATTTGTCAGAATATTTAAAATGGAGTTCGCTGGAGAATGAACTCCGGGAAGGTAGAGTAGAAATTAGTATGATAAAGAGAATATGATAAAGTCGTTCAAAATTAAATGAGCGAATATGTCCAATATCCAATAAAAAAGGATTTCTTCTTCTTCCCCAATTTTTTTCTTACGATTTTTCGAACAAAATATCAATCTGTGTTTGAGTTCGGATTTTTATTTGGGTTCAATTGAGGAGTAAAGTAAGTCTACTTTTTTTTATTTATTTATGGTTCTAAGACCAGTAGCTCCGGCGGTCGACTCGCTTCTTTCAAATTGTTTCTCATTATTAAGAAAAGGTAACAAAGATAAAATACGAGCTTGTTTTATAGCAATAGTAATTAATCGTTGTTGTTTTAAGGTTAATCTATTTACCCGTCTAGATAATATTTTTCCTTGTTCACTAATAAATCGACTAATTAAACTCATGTTTCTATAATCAATTCGATCCCCCGATTGGATCGGGGGCAAACGCCTACGAAAAGATCGCTTGGATTTAAGAAAGAGTCGCTTGGATTTTTCCATGGTTTGTTTATTCCTTATCCTCAAAATCCTATTTCAATTTGATCCAAAAAGATTTCAAATTCAAAATATAGGATTTGATTTGGCTTTTTTTTTTTTTAGTTAGTTATATTATGTTAACTAAAATGAAAATATATAGAATAATATGGTATATGTAGAATATGTCCTTTTCGTGTTACTTGTAAGAGTGACACACAGGCACTTGATTCGAGTTATTTCTTTATCTCCCCGTGAATCGTATGTTTGTAACAATAGGGACAGAATTTTCTCAATTCCAATCGACTAGGCGTATTGTGTCGATTCTTTTGAGTAATATATCTGGAAACACCCCTTGATTCCTTATTAAGACCGTTTCTAACACAGTTGGTACATTCTAAAATAACCGTTACTCGGACATCTTTACCCTTGGCCATGAACCTCCTTTGCGTTTTTGATTCAACCAATTCTTCTACTTTCTGCGAAAAAAGAAATAAAAAAATAAGAAGTAAAACAACAAACTAATATTTAGGTATATTTTGAATCGAATTCGATTCAATGTACAGTATTTTATTAAAAGATCTTGTATGATCTTTTTACCCTAGACACATTTCTGTTCTCACAATATTTTTTCTAAATGGAATTGGAGAAAACCCGAATTTCGCCGAGGTTGAATCTACTTTTTTATTTCTCTTTCCTCCTTTATTGATTATACTTCTACTTAATATATTGTATCGAATTCGATTTTTTCTAAAAAAAAAAAGAGGGGGAGGGATTAGTCACAAATCTTTTGATTCTATCTCTAATCTTCTTCACCCCTTCCCATGTCAATAACTAGAATGAAAAAAAAGGGAATGTCAACGCATCCGGAAATAAACGATTGATCTCTATCAAAAGACCTGCTAAAGCCCCAAACCATAGAGTACTTAGTACCGGTGCCACGGAAAGATATGTTTTTAGATCTCGCATTTTAAATCCTCCTTCTTTATTCTTTTTATTTATTGTATTATTTATTGTAATGCCTAATGTTAATACATATATGATCCGATATAATATATATGTAAGTAGTTAAGTATAATATATATGTAAGTAGTTAAGGACCGCTTGTATTTGTACACGGAATTCCTAATTCCAATTGAAATCTACAATGATTCGGTAGATAAGATTTTTCTTTTCTTAAAACCGAAAAAGACGTCCCTTCCGACTGAGCATTCCCAAAGAATATTCCCTTTTTTAGTTATTTTTTACGATGGGTTTCATATTCATGTGTATATAAGCCTTCTACTATTATTATATGTTACATGAGAATAAAAAAAAGAAATGGCAAGATAACTTGGATATATCAATGGAGAAAATAAGGATTTTGAAAACAAGACAGGGATTCTATAAAATGACACTGTAGACCAATTGAAAGGGATGTAGCGCAGCTTGGTAGCGCGTTTGTTTTGGGTACAAAATGTCACGGGTTCAAATCCTGTCATCCCTACCTATTACTTCTCGTCTGAGCAGTAACGAGGGATTTATTGAAATCGATTAAAATCAGGCATACATAATCTTTTTTTATTATATCATATTCTATATGATAGTCTTATGCATACAAGATGTATTCGGGTTATAAAAAAAATCCTCTTCTTTTTTTTTTTTTTTAGTTTTAGCTAGTGTGATAATGATAAGAAGATAAGAAAGCGCTCTTAGTTCAGTTCGGTAGAACGTGGGTCTCCAAAACCCGATGTCGTAGGTTCAAATCCTACAGAGCGTGATTCCATTCTTGGTTAGGTTAGTCCCAAAATTACAATTAAATAATTGACCAGTAATCTTAATTTGACCTCCTTTGGATTAAAGAAAAGAGGAGGTCAATTAAAAAAAAAAAGATGTTAATTAATTTAATCAAAGATCCAACTGATCACCACGTCTGTATTGTAAATATGCAGTTACAAATAATCCAGCTAAAGTAATAGGAATTAGACCTAAGACAATTCCAAATAGAAAAACTTCAATCATTTCAATTTTTTTGAAAGGGAAAAAGGAGAGGTAATATCTATCCCTACATATTAATCCGCATTGCCCATGAATCTCAATGACCACTAATTGGAAATTGACTCTCTAAGGAACTATAGAGTCGATCAATACCACAGAAAGATTTATTTTTATGCGTTGTGTTCAGTCAATTAATTTCAAATAAGTCGTATCTTGGTCAGACCAATAAAGAGAGCTGAGGTTATAGTTAAAGCTGCTAGTAGAAAACCGAAATAACTAGTTATAGTAAGCATGAAAGAGCTAAATGAAATGTGTTCTTTTTATACATATGTTTAGAAAGCACTTCCCTAAGTTTCAATATACGAAGATAAGCAAAAATACCAATTCAAATGAAAGAATAAGTTCAATTGATAGTTGTTAATTCATCAATCATTATAGACGGGATTAACAAAAACATAGAGTAAGGGAGGTAGAAAAAGAGATCAATTAATCATTTGTAATGCCTACCTATCCCTTAATTTCGAATCAAGTGATTCATTAGATAATTCTTGAGTAGACTAATATTAAAATAAAAAAATAGTAAGAAATTCGAATCCATATAGAACAAAATTTGAAAATCATTTCTCTTTTCTTTTGATCTTTTTTTTTTAATGGTATCGAATCGATTTTTCGATTTTAGAATAAAGAGTGACCTTATAACAATAACACCTTTTTTTCTTGTCATTTGAGATATTATGTGAATGAATCTACTCCTGAATTTAATGAGTAAAAATGAAAATAAATAAAGTAAAAATAACAAAGGTATCGTACAACTGATCAAATCACTCACGAAAATCAAATCTTTATTTTTGTCCAACTCGATTCTAAGACTAGTAATTCCTATCATTTTTTCTTTCTTTTCTAGGTTCTACATTTTTTTCCATATTTATTAGAAATAGAAATTGTCTTTTCATATCATAAATTCCCATCCTCGCAGCTAGTTCCAGAAAGAACCTTTCGATCTAATACAAGAAAACAATGTGTGCATCACGAATACTGATTCTTTCCATTCTATTTTTTTTGTTGTTCTCTTTTTTTTTTTCAATACTATCTACCCCTTTTACTTGTTACTCTACGAGGAAACAATTCCTCTTAAAATGTAAAATGAAAAAAAAAAGATTCCAACAAAAAACTTTTCTACAGTTTAAGCTTATATCTTTGAAAAGGAGATTTTTCAATTTCGCATCGAATTGAATTGTAGAAAAAATGGAGAGAAAGAAACCTTATAGAAATTGGAGAAATTCGATATTGAATAATACATGCATGATTCTACATCAATACATGCATGATTCTACATCGACAAGCAACAAGAAAAGAATACAGAAATTATCGAGTACTTCATTTTCATACTGATTAAAATTGCGTTGCTGTGTCAGAATAAGGATAGCTATACTGATTCGGTATACTCGAAAAACACCCTTGGTACAATATTGACGATCTAACAAGGATGGAACTTCAGTGAATTTCCATTTACTGATATCATCTTTTATGGAATCGATCCCCCTTTAACTGTACAAGAATATGTGGAGCTCAGCATGTCTGGAAGCACAGGAGAACGTTCTTTTGCTGATATTATTACCAGTATTCGATACTGGGTTATTCATAGTATTACTATACCTTCCCTATTCATTGCGGGTTGGTTATTCGTCAGCACGGGTTTAGCTTATGATGTGTTTGGAAGCCCTCGTCCAAACGAATATTTTACAGAGAGCCGACAAGGAATTCCATTAATAACTGGCCGTTTTGACCCTTTGGAACAACTCGATGAATTTAGTAGATCTTTTTAGGAGGACCCAATGACCATAGATCGAACCTATCCAATTTTTACAGTGCGATGGTTAGCTGTTCATGGACTAGCTGTACCTACCGTTTCTTTTTTAGGGTCAATATCAGCAATGCAGTTCATCCAACGATAAACCTAATAAAAATTATAGAGCTACGACACAATCAAATCCGAACGAACAAAATGTTGAATTGAATCGTACCAGTCTCTACTGGGGGTTATTACTCATTTTTGTACTTGCTGTTTTATTTTCCAATTATTTCTTCAATTAAGAGAAGAAAAAAGAATAGTATAATACTAAATCATAATAAGAATTATCTTAACCCATTCGGAAGGATCACATCTCATAATTATCTATGGCTGTTTATGTCTTTAGCATGACAACTTTGATGAAAGAAATGGTGGAGGGAAGCGGGATAAATGGCCGATACTACTGGAAGGATTCCTCTTTGGATAATAGGTACTGTAACTGGTATTCTTGTGATTGGTTTAATAGGTATTTTCTTTTATGGTTCATACTCCGGGTTAGGTTCATCTCTGTAATAATCTAATAATAAGATGAACTAAGTTGGAGACATGAAAGCTTAAGAAGGCAAGGGGATCCTTCTTAAGCTTTCATAATATTTTATTAGTCTAAATAAAAAATAAATAACTTTTCCCGATTTTGAAAAAAAAAAAGACTTCATTTCATTTTTTTCTGATAATGTTTTTGAAAATTTCATTAATTGATTTAGAACATCTCTTATTCGCTGATAGTATCTTATCTATCTTTCAAAGTTCGAAGAAAGAAGGAATCGCTCGATTTGATTTTCCTGAATGACACAATTACAATATATATTTCTATCAATCAGATATTATCCAAAGCAAATCCTTTTCGAATAGATCCTTACTCTACTCTATTTAGTATCTCATCAAAGTGGAATTTTTTTCTAAGTTCATTAGAATAAGTTCTATTTTATCAAAAGATTTCCCTCTATTTTTTGTTTGTTCACTACTTTATATATGTATACGTAATAAATAGAAAGTAGGGGTTCTGATAAACCTGGAAAAAATAGAAACTAAAGATAGTAATCTTTTACTAACGGGATCAAAAACCGGTTTTCTTTGACACAAGAAAGGAATGCAGAAAATTCCTTTCTTGTGTCAAAGAAAAGACTAAGAAGAAGAAGGCGAATAATCCTTTGTTTTCTATTCTCCACTTACTTATTTTATGTTTAGTATCCAGTGAAATTTTCGATTTGATTTATTCTATTAGAATAGAAAACGATTGATCCATTCTATGACATTTCAATCTCACAAGAGTGACCTAGTGACACCGCTCGAATTTGGCTTAAAAAAAAGAAGGGATAAAGTAAAATAATCTTTTTCACAATATACATACGATGACTAGTAATGCGGTACAAATAATTCCCGATATCGACATCTGGAATAGAAACAAGCAAAAAGCTTTTCATAATTTTTAATCATACATAATATAATTGAATTGTCAAAACAAAAATTTGATTCTTTTTACGAATTTGATATTGGAAATCCGCGAATCTAGAAATTCATTTCGGACAATTGAACCTTCTCAAACTGTTTCTTCTTAAGAACCAAAAATATTTGTGCCAAAATAACAGATGCCAAGAAGAACAAAAGGCCTTGGACACGGAATGGATCTTGAAGTACTATTTCCGCATCTCCTTGACCAAATCCACCCACATTAGGATTACTCGTTAATGGCTGATCAAGTTTGATAGATTCGCCTTCGGAAACAAGAAGTTCTGGCCCTGGTGGAATAATATCAACCACTTGACGTTCATCTGACGCATCCGATATGGTTATTTCGTACCCCCTTTTTCTTTTCGTATGATTTTACTTACTACACCAGCCGCTGTAGCATTATAAACTGTATTGTTACTCTTGCTCCCATCGAGATAAATCTGACCCCTTCCTCTGTTCCCGCCTACATATATGGGATATTTTAAGAAGTGAACATCTTTATTAGTAGCGGGGTCCGGGGAAAGAATAGGAAAGGTGACTTCACTATATTTCTGACCAGAAACAGGACCTATCACAAGAATATTTTTTTTATTGGGGCGATAGCTCTGAAAAGACAGATTGCCTATCTTTTCTTTCATCTCGGGCGAAATACGATCGGGAGGCGCTAATTCAAATCCCTCAGGTAAAATAAGAACAGCCCCCACATTCAAACCTCCCCTTTTACCATTAGCAAGAACTTGTTTAACTTGCATATCATAAGGAATTCGAACAACTGCTTCAAATACAGTATCAGGAAGTACCGCTTGCGGAACCTCAATATCCACGGGCTTATTAGCTAAATGGCAATTGGCACATACAATACGTCCGGTCGCTTCTCGTGGATTTTCATAACCCTGCTGTGCAAAAATGGGATATGCATTTGAAATGGATGTCCGAGCTATGATATATATCATCAGCGATACGGAAATAGATCGAATAATCTCTTTCTTTATCCAAGAAAAGGTGTTTTTAGTTTGCATGGTCCAATCATTGATCCCGAAAATTTCTACAATAAAATTAGGTAGGTCGCTTGTATAGTTCCCTATCCACAATTCTGCTATTTACTTTATTGAAATCATTTTACTGGAATATCAGGAGTAGGAAAAATCCCTGTAGGGTAGAAAGAGTAAGTACGTCTTAAAATGGAAATGCTTTGCTTATGTACCTTATGTTACAAAGTAACAAATATTCTAGTTAGATCAGTCATTCATTGAATGATAAATCACTACAAGTGATGGAGATACACGATTTAAATAACGGAAGATCCAATATTTTAAAATTGTATCCAGAATGACTGGAAAAGTAGAAACAAGACCCGATATAATTTGATCGTTGTGAGCAAATCCAAAATCTTTGTAGAAATAGCCAATCATTAGTTCCCAACCATGGGGCGAATGGAATCCGATACATAAATCAGTTAATAAAAGAATAGAAAAAGCTTTTATTGTGTCACTTAAGTTATATAGGAATTCTTGAACCCAAGAGTTAAGAATAGCAAGTTCTTCATTACCCAGAATAGAATAACCACTTAAAATAATGAAAGAGGTTATATTTGTCGATAAGTGCAAAATCATATGGATATGATCCTCATTGTGCATCTTGATCAATTGGATCGTTTCTTTGTGGATTCCTATACGAAGTGTTTGTAGATGTGTTTCCGGGTATTCTTTTATCATTTCGTCCAAGAGTAAGAGTTCTTCCAATTCTATGAATTTTTCTAGAATACTCTTTTCTTGAATATCAGTCAAAAAAGTTTCGGATTGCCTAGTATTCCACCAATTAGTAATCCAAAATGCAAGACTTTTATTAAATGAGAGAGAGATCCACCAGGGCAAAAATACTATAGATGTAAGATATAGAAGAGGAAGAAATGCTTTCTTTTTTACCATTTTTTCATCTTTGAATTGTTAATGAACCCACCTCATTTGTTGAATCTATGTGATCCACTATTTCTATTAACCCTAAGTTCTATTACAGGGCATCGGACCTATTAATCTATTCCCTGTTTTTTTATTTGTGATTCAGTAGTTAGTCCTTGAATTTCGAAAGAATACAGAAATAGAATAAGAGCCCGTTTCAAATGAAGAACTAAGAAAAAATATTGTTTCCAGATACCTCAATTGAATTGATCAAATTCGAAGCCCTTTTTGATAAATGCTTGAAAGAACCAATTCAAGCAAGTAATGAATATTATTCGGATTTTAAGCCAAAAGAACTCCCTTTGTCTTTTCTATCAAAAAAGAAAATCTTTCGAAAAAAAAAAATGGTCGGCTACCCCACAGTTCTAGTCCAGGAAAAATGGAGAGAGATTTATTAAGAATATTGTGATCTACCGATCATAAATTCAAAACCTAATGTAATGATCAAAAATGAGTGGCAAAACAAGACAGAAAAGTTATCCTTATAAGAGATCCAAGCAATCTTTTGCCTTTGATCATTAAGAAAAAGAAAAGATAAAAAAAAAAAGAAAAGTCGATTGACAAAAGAAAGGGGAGAGAATTTCCAAGATATGATCTATTTATATCTAACCTATCAATTCATATTGAAAATAAAAGGAGAAATCCTTTATTCCGAAATGTTTTGATATACGAGATGAATCTAGTATTGGATTTCGATTTGTTACTGTTACTTGTTTTTTACTAAATTGAGTTGAGTGGATTTCCATACGCATAAATTCTTTTTTATGCATACAAAAAAAATTTCGTTTTATGGATGTTCCATATACGCATACTTTGGCTCGAATGAACGTTCTGAAAAAATTTTATTAAGCTATGCTATGCTGAAGAAAGAACAGAGAATTCTTGAATTTTTTCCCTGCCGCTGGGAAAGAATTTCTTCTTCAGTTCAAGTTCATTTCAAAATACTTCAATCGGTACGCGCAAGAAATAGGCCAATTCGGCGGCTTTTTGCTCAATTTCACGCGGAGTCAAATTCTCATCAGTACGCGTCAAGGGAACGGCCCCCTGTCCTTTGATTTCCATATAAAGGACACGACGAGCATAAATACCCTCTTTAACTTCGATTCGGATGGACTGAATATCTTTCATACGAAATCGTAGAAAGATGCGACGATTTTTTCCAGGAAATCCCCAACGAAAAATACACACTATTCCTTCTTTTTTATCGAATCGATCATAGCCACTACCTACATTCCACGAGATTGTGCACCACAAATAGGAACTAATAAAGAGACCTGCGATACCGTAGAAAGACATCACGATCCCTTGTGGAAAAAAAGAATTTGTTGAGACGGAACTAAAGATATCAAATTCTTACCGAGATAACTGGAAGATCCAACTAATACGAATCCTAGTGAACCTAAAAAAAGGATAAAGGCCCAGCAGAAATTACTTATTTTTCGAGACCCCACTATAAGTTCTATCCATATATGTTCTGATCGACAACTCATACTAGATCCAGTTGCATTTTATTGGAATTGAGAAAATAGTCCAAATGAATTTGACTTTCGTTTTTTTTGTTTCCGAAGTAACTCTCATCAACTAGTGTCATTCGAATGTAAGCCTTTAGGAGTAATTCATCTAATTGGTTAGATCAAATTGGTTAGGTCTAAAATAAGAATATCCCTTTTATATGATCTCCTATAGATATCCACATATAGATACATTGACTTTCCATTTCCTACATCCACCTCGATTCCGATCTATTTGAAAATTGCTATAATTTATTTACCCATATATTTACGCATACATCAAAGCTATGTTCGGAGGAAACTGCCATATTCTACTAAATAGATATCTGTGTTATCTATATCTAAGTCTTGAAAAAAATAGATAAGATTTGCACCTATCGAATCTAAAAAATCTTGTTTTTTTGAACATGAAGAGATAAAGAAGCCATTGCAATTGCCGGAAATACTAGGCCCACTAAAGGCACAAAGAAAGAGGGTAAGTTGTTAAAAATTATCATAGAATGGGTACCTCGATTTAATATTTGTACCTGTTATTGTTAGAAAGATATCTTAGAATAATTATAATTCGTATATAATTATATTGAGTATATCGAAGTGACTCTATATATTAAATAATAAGTGTAAGGAATGGATAATTAAATAAATGAGACTTATTCTTCTTTATCTTTCTACATGAAATATAGAACTATACGTATGATAATCTATTCTATTCTTGTCTTCAAATTCGAATCGAATTTTTATTTTCTTTAATAAATAAAAAAAGAAAGAGTTTCTTACAAATTCACGAAGGATTCGTTAGAATTCAATCCAACAACAGGATTCTTAGTAAAAATAGAGATTCTCGGAAGATATAGTCGAAAGAAAAGAAGATATAGTAGAAAGAAAAGATACTCTATATCTATCTTTTCTATATTTGAATTATATATACTATACATACAAAGCAAGAAGGAAAGATGACCTTCGGTTTATTTTATTTGCCTTGCCCAATTTGAATTTTGAAGAAGGAACCATTTTTTTTTTCTTGTTGCTAGAGGTTTCCTAATTAATAATCAGGAATATCGGTAGAAAAAAAAAAAGAATTATCCGCACGATTCTTTCTACAATTTACAATTAAATATTATGATTATGTCACCAAAGAAAAAAGAAGGTCTTCTTTTGAATTTTTACTTTGATTCCGATAAACTACCTAATTGTTCGCTACAAATACAAAAATGTAACTAAATCAAATAAAAGAATTTGACTTAAGGCTCCACTTAACTTAATAAGTGAATCTTAATTCAAAGGAAAAAAAGCGTGAAGCTTAAATAACTCACTCAGAACACCCTTTAAAGGATTACGTGGTACGATTGGATCGAATAAGCCCTTATGGAATAAATATTCAGCCGCTTGTGAACCTTCAGGTACTATCTTATTCAATGTTTGTTCAATTACTCTTTTACCTGCGAATGCAATGTAAGCATTAGGTTCGGCAATAATAATATCCCCCAACATCCCAAAACTAGCCGTTACCCCACCAGTAGTAGGAGATGTAAGGATTGATACATAGAATAACTTTTTATGGGATTGATAATCATATAAAGCAGCAGATATTTTAGCCATTTGCATCAAGCTCAAGCTTCCTTCTTGCATACGTGCTCCTCCGGAAGCACACACTAGAATCAGAGGTAAAAATTTATTGGTAGCATACTCGATCAAACGGGTGATTTTCTCGCCTACTACGGATCCCATACTACCCCCATAAACTGAAAATCCATAACTCCAATTGCTATGGGAATACCGTTTAGTCGACCTGTGCCTGTTTGAACAGCATCGGTTAATCCTGTCTTTCTTTGATAAGAATCAATACGATCTTTATAAGGTTCCTCCTCCGAATGAAATTCAATAGGATCCAGAGAAACCATGTCTTCATCCATAGGATCCCAAGTACCTGGATCAATCGAAAGTTCGATTCGATCTGAACTACTCATTTTCAAATGATATCCACATTGGTCACAAATATTCATTTTGGGCTTCAAAAGTTTCTTATAATTTAATCCATAACAATTTTCGCATTGAACCCACAAATGACTATATTCTTGAGTCAAATCGAAATCAGTAGAATTTTCTCTTCGAGTGAAATCAATACCATTCCTGCTAGTTCTTATACTGAGCTCCCCTTTCATTACTATTTCTACTTTCACCATAAATGTAACTAGAAATGTAACTGTCACTGGAATTGTCACTACTACTTAAAATGGAACTCTCAATACAGATTTGAGAACCAAGAT